>CM040118.1:87514217-88174264 GCA_022559845.1 Amorphophallus konjac
GGAGTTCGGTGGGCCTGACCACGGTGAAGGTGGAGAGGGACGCGGGACCCCTCGCCCAAGGACGGACGCGCCCGAGCACGGAACGGCGTCCATGGAGGAGGAAGGGCCGCTCCGGGCCCCCGAGGGACCTGAGGGGCCCGATGGCGTGGGAGGAGGTGAACACGGTTCGGTAGGTGCTTCGATCTCTTCCTCTTTTAATTCATTTTGGGTTTTGAAGCGAGCCGCGCGAGGGGGAAAGGGTTCGGCGAGTGTTGTACTCAAATGATGGACGCGTCCTAGACAGGGGACGCGTTCCTTTTGACTGATGTGGGACCCCTTTCTTGGTGCAGGACATGGCAAGGACCCTGGGTCTGGCCGATGAGTGGGCGAGTGCGGACAAGCCGAGCCGCGTCAGGAGGGAGAGTCGCGGTAAGGCGAGGCTCGAGGAGTGGCCCGTACGTCTCCCTGGACAGCAAGGGGGTATACTGGTGCAGGACAGTGCCGACTTCCTGCGGCGGCAGAGAGAGAGCTACGCGGGGCTTCCCCAAGCTGGGGACACGCGTGGCATCGGCGGCTCGCGCGCCCAACTGTCAGAGACTAGGCGGCAGCTGGCCGTCGCTCAACATGAGTTGTCGCTCCTGGTAAGTTATGTGCCGCACTTTTAACTTCAGATTTTGGAGTTTCACTGACGGTCGTTGTTTATTTTGTTCCAGCGTGCCCAGCAGACAGCGACGGTGGGAGTGGCTGGCAGATCTTCCAGTTCCTCGGCCCCTTTTCTCGAGATTGCCTCCCTCCGGGAGCAACTTGCCGGTGCGGTGGCCAGCGCGACCCGGGCGGAAGAGGAGCGTGACGCCTGCGTGGCGACTGTAGCGGAGCTGCGGCATCGCGGTGAGGAGAGACCTTCTCCAGACATCCTGGAGTTAAGGGTTCTTCTGCAGATGATGAGGAGAGAGGCAGAGAGAGAGAAAGCCGAGAGAAGGTCCGAGCGACAGCGGGATCTGACCGAGAGGAGGGCCTTGGAGGCCCAAGTGAGGGAGCTCCAGTTGGGCCTTCAGGCCGTCGTGCAGAGGCTAGGAGGGATGGAGACGCGCTACGAGAGAGCACGAGAGTTCGGGGAGCGACTCCGCCAGTCCGGTCGCTTTACCGCCAGTGGCTTCTTTGCCACGCCAGGGGAGGAGCAGCGAGTCACTGCTGCGGAGCAGGCGCCCAGAGGCGAGGCAGGTGCTACTGCACGGGGATCCCGGAGGCTTCTGAGGGACCCTCACCTCGGGGGAGAGGAGGAGAGTGCCCAGAGAGATGAGTGATGGTGAGGATTGGCGAGCTAGTGGACCTGCCACCTCTCTATGATTGTAGTGTTTGTGACAGCTTATGTAGAATTATGAATGGAGTGATTTGATTTTCTGCTGCTTGTTTATTCTTTTGTGCGTTCCTTCTTCCCTACACTTCTTCTCCTTTGCACTGTTCCCATGTGATAGGTCTGTCGAGACTCCGCCCTAAGCAGAGAATCGATCTTGTTGTGACCATTTTCCACGGGAATCTGCCGTCGAAGTCAATAATGACGGCCCTAGTTCCTTTTCCTGGATGTTATGTCAAATTTTGCGGATGTCCTCCAAATTATGATAGGGTATCCCTAGACAACATAGGGGCTATTCGTCCTATTCTTCGTCCAGTCAATCACCCTGTGCAAGCGGTGAAGCGACACATGGGACCGCTTGGGCGGTGCCTCATTGCGAGGGCTATTATTGACAGGTGAGGGAGGCAATCTTGGCCCGCACTCCTTCCATTTCTATAAATTCTTGTCCCTTTTATCCTCCCAGGTATATCGAGAGCTAACTCGAGGAGAACAATTTCTTACGGGAGAGGAGGAGTTCAAAATTCTGAGAGTTGGATGGAGGGCGAATCTTCCCATTCCTCGAAGAGAAGCAGGTCCAGTGGTAGTAGTTCCAGGAGGCTTTCAGACCTTGAAGGGCACTTCAGCGAAAGGGCCCAATCACAACTCGTAAGCCAAGTTTTCTTGCCCTTTTCTCATTCTTTCTTCCTTTCTTCTGACCAAACCTCACCCCCATTCCTTGTATGTGTAGGTTGTGATGAAATCACAAATCTTATGGGAGTTGGTAGTAGCAGCGTACAGGGGCCTCCCAGATTTTCAGAAGGCGAGGCTAGACGTAATGGGATTTGGTACCTTCCTTCGGATCGAGCCGATCCAGCTTGACCTAGTCCTGATCCAAGCCTTGTGTGAGAGATGGGACCCAGTGAGCCGGGCATTCCTGATGCCCTGGGGGCACATGGTGCCCATCTTGGAGGATGTGGTCCGGATCACAAGCCTGAAGGTAGAGGGCGAGGCAGTGACCGGAGTCACTTACGCGGACTACAGAGAAGGTGCCCAGAAGTTACTGGGTTTGGACCTGGATGGTCGGAAAAACAGGTCGGTAGCTAGGGCGTCCCTGATGGATGCATTAGGGCTCACCGACACTCGTCGGCGGGACGATGAATCCTCAGAAGAGTTCATGGAAAGGATAGAAATAGGATGCCGCGCCGTGTACTGCACAGATTTCGGCGACTGGGAAAGATGCAACATAGATTTGAGGAGATTTCTCCTCTTCCTTTTGGGGAGATTGGTACTGAGCTCGAAAGGAGACGGTATCTAATGTTGCTTCCTGGAGCTGCTGTCAGACCTTGAAAGAGTAGGGTATTATGCCTGGGGAGCCGCCATGCTGGCACACTTATTTGCAGGCCTATTCCAAGAAACGGATTGTGAGATGACTGTGAGTGATTTCACACCATTCATCCAGGTATTTTTGGTTTTGCTTGTTTTGTATTTTTTTTGTGTTTTTGCAAAGTTCTGATGGCCTGCATCGAGCAGCTGTGGAGCTATTATTACCTCCCTATGGGGAGAGCTCGGCATTGGTGACCTGCGATGGCGCCGCTAGCCAGGCGGTGGGAACCCATCATGAGTGCGGCACCCCTAACCTACCAACTGATGGTGCTAAGGCGGGAGCTACAGGAGTTCCCTGCAGCGATGGTAAACTGGAGACCCTACTCAGACATGGTTGATGCTGACCAGCCGTGGGTTCTAGCAAGTCGTGCCCGGTTCGGACGGGAACTGTGGATGCACTGCCTGAATGAAATCGAGCCACTTCGGCTACGATTGGTTATGAGGACTTTAGGACTGGCTCAGGAATGGGTGGATACGGCTGCGCCACCTCGTGTCGGGAGAAAGACGCGGGGACCGGCGACCTGTATTGACTGGCGCGTGCGATTCCCCGAACAGTACGAAGATTGGCAACAGGGTGGCATGATTGTAGAATCGCAGGCGCGGGATAGCGAAGACTACTTGCGTCTATATAGGATAAAGTACGCAGAGCGGCTCCAACCCCGGGGACTTGTGGAGGTAGGTTTCCCCTTTTTCTCTTTTCTTCTTTCTCCTTTTTTTGATTTTCTGGTGAAAATGCTGACTTGTAAGGCTGCAGGATGTCCGGGATGCCATGATAGCGAATTTACGAACTCGCTTGGCAGAGATGGAACAATAGTTGGGCGATGCCCGCGGAGCTACGAGCGCCTTGGTAGGTGTACAGTACGTTCCTAATTAAAACCCCAGATTCCAGATGTTGGCTGCTAATTCACGCGGTCGTAGCATGCCCAGATTGGCGCGGCTTCCCCAGCGATGGGAGTTGGTGGTGCCTCTTCCAGCTTGTGGATTCCCACCTCAGAACTTGACTCGCTTCATGAGCAACTTGCTCATGCCACGCAGCGTGCCGCAGAGGCAGAAGGGATGTTCTGTATACAGGTAAAAGTTTCAGTGTTGCGTTCTCTTGGTTTACGCCTTATCGCGTATCTGAGATGGTACATTTGGCAGGAAAAAGAGACGGAAGGAGCGCTTGCCCAAGCTGCGCAGAAGGAGGCTAGGATAGCAGAACTGGAGAGGGAACTGCGGCGCCATCCTGATGACGACTCCTCTAGGGATGCCGTGGAACTGAGGATCACTCTCCAGTTGGAGAGGGAAGACCGTGAGAGAGAACGTGCAGAGAGAGAAAGAGACGCGGAGAGAGAAAGAGCCAACAGATTGACTGAAAGGGAGGAACGAAGGGCCATGGAGGCCCAACTATTCGAACTCCGAATCAACCTTGGCCTTGCTGAACAGTGGCTGAGAGATGGTGAGGAGCGCTACCGAAGAGCACGAGAGCGTGGCTTTCGTGTTGGTAGCTTCTCTACTGCTTCCGTAGATCAACGCCGGGATGCGGGAATAGGAAGAGGAGTACAGAGCGGTAGGAGTACCACTTTTCGTAGTTGGGTAGCACCTTTGAGAGTATTTTATCCGGAGAGTAGTGGGACGAGTAATGCAGAGAGAGAGGGCGGAACTTGATGTAATTTTTTTGTTTTTGGAATAAAATACAAGGTTCGGTTTGTTTGGTTTTCACCTTTACTTCTGTTGCCTGAATCCCTGCACACATCACTGAAACAAACAAATCAGAATTTCTGTTCTGACTTGGCCCCTTGCTCAATAAGCAAATGGTCACTGTGACTGTCCTTGATAACTGGTCAAGGGGCCAAGCCTTTATTTAACGAAGGCAAGGGAAAGATGCGGTGATGATAAATGCGACAGGCAAGCACACGAATGCAAGCGGTATTAAAAGTGAGATGCTGCACGCAAATGTAATCATGCAAAATTGATTTGTTTTATTTTTTATATTTGATATTTTTTTGTTTTATCATAAAAAGATTTTTTTTTGTTTGCAAATATGTGCATTTTCTCTTTTCCATTTTTTTTGCTTTTATCATTTCGATTTTTTTTATTGCTAATGCCCGACAAGCACCCAAATGGCACCTGACCTTCGTGAGAACAGGGGTTTCTTACTAACCTCCCAGGTATCCTAAGTGCATATCTAGGTTGATTTGGGCCTCTAGACCCCTCGAATGATGATCCCACCGGCTAAGACTTACCCTGATGACAATACCGTCATGCCATGCTTAGGCTCCCAGTCGATTCCGACCACAGGGATTCACCCAAAAGGTGTTTGAGGTAAATGATTTGCCCGACCCGGGTCTGTTTCCTCACAACTCTAGATGGTATAAGATGGAACACCCTGGAACCCTAACGACCAACCGCGCGGCGCTGACCCGGAATCAGACGCCGTCGCACCCATAGGTGACGCGCTTGCATTGGCCTAAGCCCGAGGTTAAATAAGAAGACATCAAGGCGGTAAACATGGGTCTTGACCAGCCAGAAACACAGAGACTCCTTCGCAGCGATAACTTTTGCTTTTCAAAGTAGACAACCAAATGTGTATATTAAAATAAGGTCGCAGACCCTAGGCAGTTTTCACCCTTCAGAAACTCCATCGAACCTTCATCTTTAGAGGGAGAAGGAAGAGCGTAGGGGATAAACCTCCTGAGAGGACCGGCAAAGCCGTTAACCCGGCGAGCGAATAAGGGCCCATTAACTCTTTCCTTTCGGACAACTTCGGACCAAATCTCGAGCATTTACATTCCACGGCCCCTTTTGTGGATTCAGACTTTTGCTTTGAGGGGTTCCGTTTATCGTAACAGGCACGGTCACGACCAGGCTTTTCTCTTGATTTTGACTTTGTATTTCTTTTTGTGAGGGAGATATAGTCGTTTGACGTTTGTGGGCTCCCTTTTTGTATGCCTGCGGGGACACTGCCCTCTTCTCGTGCACTGATCGATGCTCGAGGAAATGGATCCTACTCTTGCCCTTGGGGTTTGAGTTTCGGTTTCTCATGCTCAGCGTTTTAAGGGCGCCGACTGTCTCATTTGGTCGAAGAGAAAAGAATAAAGATTACAGCTTCCGGAGATCTTCTGGGTGGGGCCCCACCGTAGGTGATGCTACCGACTTTTTTGAATACATAAGTGAGCACATGTTGGCTTCCTTCGAGCGAGCATAGGCCGACGTGACCGGATAGGGATCTCCACGGTTCTGGCAAACCAAGACCCGGTGCCTACCAAGCCTTAATGGGCCCTATCCTAACATGAAGGTTAGATGCAGAGACTTAACTATATGGTGACTGCTGGGCATCGGCATCTTGAATTTTCCATATTTTTAGTGGTTTTCAATATTCCTTTATTTTTTGATGTTTTTATCTTTTCATCATTTTTTTTGTTGTGCTAAGGGTAGTATTTCTTAAGATAAAGCACATTCCAAGGGTGGGATAACTCGGTCCCTTCGGCGTTGACTAGCTTGTAGGCGTTGCCAGGGTACACGGCTTGAATTACAAATGGTCATTCCCAATTGGGTTGGAGCTTAGAACGCGGCCCTCCAGGTTTGACAAAAATTCTTTTTACGACCATCTCACCGACTTTGAATTTTCTCTCAACGACTTTCTTTTGGTAAAAGTGAGCGAGTCTATTTTGATACACACGCGCGTGTTCGGCAGCGGCCAGTCGCTTCTCATCCAAGAGTTCCAACTGGGCGAGGAGTGAATTACGACGATCGTCGAGGGAAATTCCTCGTCCAATTGTACCCTGAGAGAAGGGATCAGAGTCTCGTATGGGACTACCGCTTCCATACCATAAGTAAGGGCAAATGGAGTCTGCCCGGTGGGGGTACGGATTGAAGTGCGATAGGCCCATAGAGCTTCGATAAGCTTTTCTGGCCAGTCTGAAAACTTACTAGACTCGCAGGTTTTTTTGATGATTTTGAGCAATATTTTATTGGTGGCCTCCGCTTGGCCGTTACCTTGTGGGTAATATGGCGATGAATGATGCAATGCAATTGCGTACCTTTTGCAGAGGTCTTGTAGGTCCTGAGAAATGAATTGTGGCCCATTGTCGGTGACGATCGTGCTTGGGATGCCGAATCTGGCGAGAATGTTCTTCACGATGAACTTGCAGACTGTTGACGCCTTGATTTCCGCGTAAGCTTCGGCTTCGGCCCATTTGGTGAAGTATTCCGTCGCAGTAAGGATGAAAGATTTCTGCTTGGTGAGGGAATTTGGATCACCTAGGGGACCAATGATGTCGAATGCCCACATGGAGAAAGGCCACGGGGAGGATATTGGGTGAAGTGAGGAAGATGGTGAATGGATTTTATCGGCGTGAAGTTGACACTTGACACACCTACGGACATAGACAGCACAATCCTCTTCCATAGTGGGCCAGTAAAAGCCTTGTCGAATGATCCTCTTGGCGAGCATCTGACTATTCACGTGGCCACCGCACACACCCGAGTGCGTCTCCTCTACACATTTCCAAACCTCGTCGTCGCCAAGACATCTTAACAGAATACCAGTAAGGCTCCTCCTATAGAGTAGACCTCCAACCAAAGTATATTTCTGAGCCACCCTTCTTATGGCTTTCTTGTCCTCTGTGGTGGCCCCTTCAGGATAAGACTGATCTTGGCAGTATTTGACGATTTCATAGAACCATGGTTTCTCTTGATCAGCCAGTTCTTCTTCGGCTTCTGCTAACATGATTTCTCTCTTTTCAAGGATATCTTCCTGCAGGATCTTCCTTGCTATCCTGTCTTTGATGTTTACGTAGGAAGCATCATCGATTGCAGGAGCATGAAGTTTGTAGATGGAAATGGACTTAAACCATCTTCCTAGAGGGAACCTTATGGATGATGCCAACGAGGCGAGGGCATCGGCGAGAATATTCTGATGACGAGGGATATGAACAAAGATCAGTTTGGCGAATAGTTTGGCAAAGACAGCAGTGAGTTCTTGGTATGGCTTGAGTTTGGGATCGCGGTGCGATACTTAGTGAGCACCTGGCGAAGGATGAGTTGACTATCACCTACGACTCGCAACTCAGTGATACGAAAAGAATGAGCGAGTTCTAGGCCAGCTAGAAGAGCTTCATATTCGGCTATATTGTTGGTAACTGGAAATTTGAGCTGGTATGCTAATGGGAATGTGAGGCCTTCAGGTGACAGGAGGGCGATGCCGATTCCTCTCCCTTGAGAATTCAGAGCTCCATCAAAATATAGTGTCCACATTGGCTCATCTGATTGGTTGACGGACATTAGTTCCTCATCTGGAAACTCTGATTGGACGGGATCAAACTTGGGAAGAGGATGGTGAGCGAGATGCTCGGCTATGGCATAGCCTTTAATCACCTTTTGCTGGATGTAGGTGATGTCAAACTGAGAGAGAAAACTTTGCGAGCATGCTAGCCTATCCGTAAGGACGGATTTCTCCAGAAGGAATTTGATAGGATTCATTCGAGCAATCAAGTGGACTTCGTGAGCCAAGAAGTAGTGCTTCAATTTCTGCACTACCCAAACGAGGGCAGCACAGGTTTTCTCCATGCCGGTGTACTTCTGCTCACAGGGATTGAGAAGTTTGGACAAGTAATAGGTTGTCTGTTCCTTGCCTTCTTCATCAGCTTGTGCGAGGACGGCTCCCACGGAGTCATCCAAGACTGAGACGTAAAGGATCAGAGGTTTTTCTGGTTTGGGTGGAATGAGAACGGGTGGACTAGCCAGATATTCCTTCAACCCTTCAAAAGCTTTCTGACATTTAGAATTCCAGTGGAATTCTACTCCTAGCTTGGTCAACTCGTAGAGAGGTCTACACCTTTGTGAATGTTGAGACACAAACCGACGAATAAACTGCAACCTCCCGATTAAACCTCAGACTTCCCTCAAATTCTTGGGAGGTGGCATATCCCTGATAGCCTTGGCTTTGTCGGGATCAATCTCGATCCCTCTTTTGCTCACGATGAACCCCAGCAACTTACCTGACGACACTCCAAACACACACTTCTTCGGGTTCATTTTCAGTTGAAACTCCCTTGACCTCTGCAAGACCTTAGCCAAAACTTCTGGATGTTCCATCCTGGTCCTTGATTTTACCAATAAGTCATCCACATACACTTCCAGATATATGTGCATCATGTCATGAAATATGGCCATCATCGCTCTTTGGTAAGTAGCTCCAGCATTCTTTAACCCAAACGGCATGACCACGTAACAATATGTTCCCCAAGGGGTAGTGAATGACGTCTTTTCCTGATCCTCTTCTGCCAAACGAATTTGATTGTATCCTGAAAATCCATCCATGAAAGAGAGGGTTTCGTAGCCTGCCGTGTTATCAATCAGCACATCAATGTGAGGTAAGGGAAAATCATCCTTTGGACACGCGCGGTTAAGGTCCCGGAAGTCGATGCAAATCCTGACTTTCCCATCTTCTTCATGACCGGGACAATATTCGCCACCCATTGAGGATAAAGGACGACTCTAATGAACCTGACTTTGTGGAGCTTATCGACCTCTTCTTTCATTTTCAAAGCCATCTGAGGGTGGAAACGCCTTAACCTTTGTTTTACCGAGACGGACCCTGGTTTTAGGGTTAAACGGTGTTCGACCAAGGTTGAATCTAGACCCGGCATATCCTCGTAACTCCATGCAAACGTGTCCTTATATTTTTTGAGGACCTCAATTAATGCCTCTTCTTCAGAGGGTGGTAGGTTGTCACTTACGAGGATGATCCTAGGGTCTTCCTCAGTTCCCAAGTTGACTTCTTTGGTGGATTCTTCTACGGCGGTTGACGGCTCGTCGAATCTCCTCATTCCACTTGCGTATGCGCCCGCCGCATCTTCATATTTTTCACCCTCATCTTCAGTGGGGCATTCTTCATCCGTGATCTCGTAGACTACATACCCTTCATCAGGTGCACAGTCGCCCTCGCATTCTATTTCGGATAGCTGGATGGGATTTTCTAACAACTGGGGGATGGCAAGAAGGGCCTGACACCTGGCGGCCAAATCCAGAAGGAATCGACGAGGGGTCTGCCTCCCCTTGGACTTCTTCCTAGGTACTACCCTCGGCCTATCATTCCTAGATTGACTGACAATATTTACAGAAGAAGATGAAGATGAAGAGGACGGTGTAGAATGTACAGGAGAAGACCCCTCAGAGGAGGGGTAGAAAAGGTCGCTCATCGGACCTTGGACGGGTGGTCCGCAAGGCGGTACGCACCCGTGGGAGATGTAGGAGGTTTCCTCAACGAAGATGTGTTGTTGGGGAGTTTGAAAATTGACGTTTTTTTTTCATTTTCATTTTTAATGACAAAGCAGTGGGAAGAGATTGGAGGAGAGAGGAAAGTGGTTATGGCTAGAGGATTGTGAGGCTCATAGAGCAGATCATGGTTGAAGACCTGGCGCGGGTTGAAAAGCCCGCGTAGGTATGTAAACAAAGAAGGGGACCTGGGAAGATCATCAGACAATTGTCTGGCCCAGGAAGAAGATATCAGCAAAGGCTGAGACGAGTGGAT
Organism: Amorphophallus konjac; assembly: GCA_022559845.1. Taxonomy (NCBI): domain Eukaryota; kingdom Viridiplantae; phylum Streptophyta; class Magnoliopsida; order Alismatales; family Araceae; genus Amorphophallus; species Amorphophallus konjac. The sequence goes on from CM040118.1 coordinate 87,524,429, forward strand.
GGAGAAGATGGCGACTAATGAGCCGTCAACGGCAATGCTGAGGACGGATGAAGATCCGTCGATGACAGGGTCCTTCTGGCGAGGATGAGGATAGTTTGGAACCTTGGCAAGAGTGGTAACATTCTCTGGTATTTCGGAGATCAATGGTGGTCCTTCAAGCTGCGGAGACGAGAACATCCTTTCTAGTGCAACGGAAATGTCCCGTATGTCGAACCATTTGTCCCATTCGCATTCCGGATCTTTGATCTTGCCTCTTTTGGTGATCCTCGGACATTTTTCAGCCAAATATACAGCATGTGATCCCCCATATGCTTCCCGTGGGTAATCTCCCATCTGAACAACGGGTCCTCTGCTGAAGTGGTTTGATAGAGTCCATGTGAGGGGCTCCCAATCCGCCTTGAACGGTCCTTTGAAGCCTAGGCCAAACCTACGGTTCGGCCTAATTTCTTTTGGCGGCTTGAGCATACCCTGTAACTGTGCGCCCAGACCTTTTCCCCGTTGATAGCCGATGTTCCTCATAATCTCCCAACCTTTAGAGTGAAAAGGGCGACATGATGTTGCGGTTGCCCTGACCGGCTCCTTTGGTGCTAGTGGAATGTGAGATGGATCACGCACGTCCAGCAGTGATAATATGGGCCGATGAGACGGCCAAACAGAAGGCAGAGAGGTGTTGATAGCATCCACTGCGTGAAGGACAGGTGTACTGACCACTTTAATAATTCTCCCATTGTAAGGAAACTTCAGGCACTGATGGTTGGTGGAAGGCACAGCGTCCATGGCTTTGATGTAAGGGCGACCCAGTATAGCCTTAAATGTGGGGTCCATGTCGAGGACATGGAATTCCGTGGGAATTGACATGGGGCCTAGTTCTGCCTTCAGGATAATCATCCCCTGCGGCGGCCTTTTACTATTGTCATAGGCCGTGACCGTGATCGAGGAAGGTCTTATTTGTTCCTCGTCGATCCCACACAACTGAAGAGTGCACATGGAGATCACATTTATGGACGCACCCGTGTCCACAAGACACGGGTTTATGGATACCCCATTAATTTTTATTGAAATGCACAATGCATATTTCCGAGCTTCCTTGGGAGCGAGCTCGTAGTTGTGGAACATGATGGCCGGTTGTGTGTCTGTTGGGGTCAGGACGGTCGAAATCTTTTCTACAGGGAGGTCCTCGTTCACCATGACCCTTTGAAGGTACTCCATTAAGGCTGCCTGGTGGGATGTGGATCTTTGAAGTAGCTCCAGGATGGAGATCCGAGCAGGTGTCTTATCCAGGTGTTTCAATAGATCATACTGTGTTCCAGGGATAGCTCTTTCTGGTTGTTCTCCATCATCCTTCTCTGGCTGAGATAGCTCAGGATTCTGACTGTTGTGGGGGAAAACGCTGTGGAAAATCCTTCCACTCCGGAGCACCATTGCCTGCGGCTTTTGTACCTCTGTGGGGGTAGCAGTGGGTTTTAACAGGGGTTTGAGGGGTAGTAGTGGAGGAATGGTTGATGAAGCAGGGGTGATGACGGGAGCAGGGATTCTGATGAGGGGTTTGTTAGGTGGCGGCATGGCGGAGGTAGAGGGGATATCGCGCGGATTATGAAGGATAAGGGGTCTGAAAGGTGGAGGCGGAGGCAAAGTGGAAGTGGGTAAGGTTTGAAACGGGTAATGGTTTTGAGGTGGATGGTGGGTGATGAGTGGTTTTGAAGGCATTAGTGGTGATGTGGTGGAGAAAGACGGGGTTATGTATGGTTGACGGATGATAAGGGGTTTAGAAGGCGTAGGGGTAAATGTGGTAGAGGTGGATGGTAAAGTGGGGGAGTGAGAGAAGGTGAGAGGGTGTGAAGGCGTAGTGGAGAGTGTCGGTTGATAGGAGGTCGGGGTGCGGATGAGAGGGCATAATGGTAGTGGAAATGGTGATGGTGATACTGACGCGGGTTGATGAGAGAGAGGTGCTACCCGGGCAAGGTGAGGGGGTTGCATGACGATAGGTTTGGAGGTAGAAAGAATGGAGGTACTTTCCTGGTGCCACACCTGCTCTCTCCCGACTTCCGGGAAGGAGGAGATGGGGTTAACCTGATGATTAGGCTGTTGGTGCTCCGGTAATGGATTCTGGATTAAGCCCATGTCGGGCTGTTGTTGTGGGGCCTGCTGAGCCTGCTGTTGTTGTTGTGGTTGCTGTTGCTGTTGCTGTTGTAACTGCTGCTGTAGCCTATGAGGAGGTCTCCTAGCCTTGAGAGCCGCGACGTATCGTCTCATCTCATCCCAATCTATTTGATGTTCATCATTCATATCATGGATGTAATCTTTGAAGTGGAAGCAGTAATCTACTGTGTGTCCCGGCTGCCTGTGGTAGACACAGTATTTGGAGGTATCAACATTGGGGGGCCACGCGGGCCTTTCTCTGGGTAGGGCGAGTTGGTTTGATGCCATGAGGGCATTAAAAATGTCTGCTAAGGTTTCCGGCAATGGTGGATAGTAGGCTCTTTTGGGACCGAGCGGCCTCCTTTGTTGCTGTTGGGGACCATAGTTCCCCGGGGGTGGAACTTGGTTGTACTGAAGCGGTGGTTGTTGTTGCCGAGGTTGTGGTTGTTGTTGCTGGGGTTGGCGCAATGGAGGCATATTATCCTGGGGTGGATTATTTTGGGGTGGAGGACGAAGAGGGAAAGGACCTGGTTGAAGGGGAAGTCGGGGCATTTGTGGAGGCCTTGGGTTGACCACATAGTTGGCATTGTTGACCGCACTGACTTGCTCATTTGTCACGACCCCTTCTGTGGCTCCACCCGGGACACCAGCGCCTGTCTTTCTAACCACTTTGGGCTTTGGCGACTCAAACATGTTCATGATGGGGGAGTCTTTTAACTGGGTTTAGATGTATCGGGCCCTTTCATAGAGTTCCTCCATTGTAGTAAGTTTATTCATGGCCAGGACATGTCTGAACTGTGGGGTTGCATTAGACACAATCATCTTCACTTGTTCGGGCTCGGAGAGGGTATCCCTTATTCTTTCCGCCAGAGACCTCCATCTATCAGCATATCGGACAAAATCCTCGTTGGGTTTCATCTTTTCGGCCACTAGGTCGGTAATGGAGAGTGGGGGACCGACCCTATCCCTATATTTCTGCAAGAACCTTCTCTGGACTATTTCAAAATTCTCGGCCTCGCGGGGCTCCAGAGAATAGAACCACTCAAGCGTGGGACCATCCAATGATCTCCGAAAGAGGTATGCCAGGGACCTCTGATCGTTTTGCCAGTAAGAGGACTCATACATGAAATCCTTGAGATGAATGAAGGGGTTGCCGGTACCATTGTATCTGCGGTACGTGGGCATTTCGGAGGGAGGAAGATGAATGACGGGAAGGATTGGCAAAGCAACCTCCGGGGTGGCTTTCACGTCCACCATCCTTCTTAGATTTTGAAACTGCTCGTCCATGCGGTTGAACCTATTGAGGAGCGATTGGGTGAGCTCCTCTGGGGGTGAAGGTGGCACTTGCCACTGGGGGAGAAACTGTCTCCCGGAGACTTGAGGGGGGACCCCAGAATGAGAGGGAGCTGTCGGACCGCCGACAGTTGGCCCCGGCTGAAGCGGTGTCTGGGGAACAACGGGAGTTTGAGATTGTGATGGGAACTGGAATGAGGGTGGTTGTTGGCTCGCTTGTCCTTGAAGCGAGGGAGACTGGACGGCTTGCGCCAATGAGGGAGATGGAATGGCCTGCACGGACTCTTGGAGAGGTGCGATGGCCGGAGTTGACTTCTGGGGCATGGGGGAAACAGATTTCCCTTTTAGAATGGCCTGGAAGGCCCGGAGCTGTTCAGAGGTAAGCTCCGTGTTGGTGAGGACGCCCAGTAAGGAAGTGATATCCTGTGGCGGGGACGTGTCCCCGGCAATAACCTGCACCTCATGCGAGCGGTCATGAGAAGGACCCGAGTCCATAGCATAGACTCGCGGGTCGGCTGACAAACCACGGCTAGGGTGGTTCTCCTCAAAAGACTCGTGAGACATGCTCACAGTTTTCCCAGAATGCAAAAACATACACTAGCAAGTAGGTAGCAGAGATTATCAAACAAGTGGATGCCTTTACGCCCTTTTTGGTGTTTTGATTTTGATGATTTTTTTTATATTTTTAGCGAGATCCGAAGTTCACACAAAATGGGGACTCTAGTTTGTTTTTGTTTCACCGCCGTGTCAGCTAGGGTCTCTCGCCTCACCACGAATGAAATGACTAACTCCGGGGAACTTCAATGGTACAACCAGCCCAGTGAACGAAGAGGAGATTCTTCGATGTCGGGGACTTACGGAGGTCCCAGTGTAGGAGATTCTAGTCCGTTGAGAGGAATTCCCAAACGGAGAGTCCTTCCTTCACCGGGAAAGGGTGATCCTCAAAAAATGAAAAAAAGGATAGAAAAGAGGAATGGATGTATGCAATGGAATGCTGACAGATATATGGAGTGGGAAAACAACAGAAATAACAGACATATAATAAACAAAGAACCAATCAAAACTGACGGTGCTGCCGTGAGCACAACGGGGGCGCGCGCGGGCGCGAAGGTGGAGAGGTACGGGTGGTGCCAAACTTGCAAGGGTAGCCGAAAGGAAGCAGTAGAGGTCCCACCGTGATCGCCAATCTGTGAGCGACGTCACGCGGTTCGGGGAAGAGCGGAGAGGACGCGGAGCGTGCGCGGGCTCCTCTTTTCTTTCTTTTGGTGTTTGTTTGCTGCAACACAGAAATAAGAGAAGAGAGAGAAGGGGCCACCACGGGAGATTGCTCCGGCGGGGCGAGCGGGACAAGTGTGATATAGCAAAATATGGGGTTTAAACGGCCATAGAGGGAAGTGACTCGCCGCGGCCTCGGGGGGACGGGAATGGTGCAAAAATTAAATAACAAGAATTGAAACGGCCATTGGGGAAGTGACTCGCCGCGGCCTCGAGAACACAAACAAATAAGAATATAACGTATAAGAACGTGAATTTAAACGGCCATTGGGGAAGTGACTCGCCGCGGCCTCGAGAACACGAATAGATAAGAATATAACATATAAAAACGGGAATTTAAACGGCCATTGGGGAAGTGACTCACCACGGCCTCGAGAATATGAGCAGAATATAACAGAGTATAAAGAGAATATAAGAACGGAAATTTAAACGGCCATTGGGGAAGTGACTCGCCGCGGCCTCGAAAATAAGATGTGATCGCCAGGGGCCGAAAGACCCCAAAATAAGAAAGTGATCGCGCCTACCTCAAGAGCAGGAGATGGCGGGTTGCTTCCTCCTCTCCCTCCGGCCGGCCGACGGAGAGGGCTTTCCTCGGCTACCCTTGCAAAATAACGACAAACAAATGACAAGTGGATTAGAAAGATGGAGGTGTAGTATTCAAATCCTTGCGATAAAAATAACGAAATGATGGCAAGACACACACCTGGTTGGTGTTATCTTTTAAACCCCTCTCGGACTCGAGTAGGAGGAAAATGAGATGATGGATGCAAGAAGTATAAAAGAAGAGGCGCCCTTATGAAGGGGGATAGAGGATTCGAGATGATGAATGCAAAAGAACTACGAAGAAAAAAGGGGAAGAAAAGGCTTATTGGATGAGCCGAGGGTGAAATCCGGTGGAGCTCCGGCAGCGTGGGGACGACGTGGAAGCGCGGTGGATGAAGACGACCTTCCTCTCACGAGCGTGAGCACCCGAGAAGCCGGCAGAACCTCCACCTACAAAAGAACCCACGGGTTAGAAAATGACTCCGTAGCCTCTGGGCTCCGGCAGCCTATCGGATCACTTCCAAGCTCTTCCAGAACTGAGGGGGTGGGCCTCTATTTATAGGGCTCCGGAGGGTGGAGGCGTCCAGGACCCTGGACACCTCCATCAGGGCCGAAATAATATTTTATTCTATTTTTATTTATTTTTTTAGAATATTTTTATGGAGGCGACCAGGGTCCCGGACGCCTCAAACAGGTCCACCGAAAACCGACGACGGCCGCACGCGATTTGGCACAACGCGTGGTTTTGTGAGCGGCGCCCCGTGATTCAGAAATGGGCGCGTCCAGTTGCCTGGACGTCTCCATATTTTGGATTTTTTCACACACGATAAACCGTCGTTCGGTGACCGGCGCCCGTGAGGGTTTTGATGGAGGCGTCCAGGGGCCTGGACGCCTCAAAAATTATTTTATTTTTTTATTTTTCTTTTGTCTTTTATACCAGGGCTGGCATTTTGATTTTTTTATTTGTTTTTATGGAGGCGTCCAGGGGTCTGGACGCCTCCATTAATATATATATATATTTTTTATTTATTTTTTTTATGCCAACTGGCATTTTACAAACATTTTTTTTATTATTATTTTTATGGAGGCGTCCAGGGGCCTGGACGCCTCCATTAATATATATATTGTTTATTTTGTTTTGGGCCCCGAGAAAATAATAAATCAAATTAAAATCATGGGGGCGTCCAGGGGCCTGGACGCCCCCATTAAGACCCACCCGGGTCCTTAGATCAGGCGTCGGCGGGCGCCCGGCAGACACCCTTCTTGGTTCCGGAACCTCTTGATGCATCTGACTGGTGTTGATGCCGTCCGAATGCCGTGACGAGACGATTCCGGATGCCGAAAAGGGCAGAAGAAGACTCAAGAAAAGGAAGTACTCAAGTGATTCGAAATGCGTAAGCCGTCGTGGGGCGTCGTATAGTAATATGAGACTTTCTCAGGAGACGTCAGGAATGGCGTGTCTACATTGGGCTCTGCAGAATTTCATGAGTCTAAGTCTTTAAACTATAGTGCATGTTCCTTGTGTCTGTGGCTCATTCTTTTGGTGCACTGAGTTAGGGGGAGCCTGTCTGCCTGCTTTTCTGCCTGCTTGTCTGCCTAAATGTCTAGTCTTGTCATGTTGTCAAGCCATTCTACTCTCTACTACTTTGTGATCAAGCTATCAATTTGGTATATAAAATGGTGATTTGTGGAAGGTTGGATTAAGTCCAACTGAAAACTTTCACTAAGCGTGGGGTGATCTTCGGATCTAAGTTCTCCGTCAAGTACTAAAGAAATGGTCAATCATGCAGTAAGGGGTAGTTGTTATAGGTTCATAGGCTGAATAATTAAGGGGGAGTAAGTTATAGCTTCACAGTCTCAGGTCCATAACCCATGTTAGATTGGGGGAGTCAGCATAGTTTACTTGATAATGAGACATTTACTGCATATTTGCTTCAATAATCTCTTGAGCGCCTTGATGAGTGTCATATTTCATATCATAATTTGCATTACATATGTCATATTTGACAATTAAAAGAATAAGGTTTTGCAATTTCGATAATTAACTCCAATCTCACAAATAAATTGAGTTTACATGAAATTATCCTACTTTGGAAGCCATAATGACTATGTGAGATATGAACTTGCACAAGGGATAAATTGCATAACTTATTTTTGGCATTTATAATGAATTTTCACTATTGCAGGAATTAGCGACAAAAGATTGGACGCCATTTCTTAGAAGACACATGAATGAGCGACCAGAGACCAGACGCCAATTAAACAACGCCTCTCTAAAAAGGTGCCAATTCAAAGAATCAGTGGCGTCCTGAATAGATGCTAATTTGAAGCCCGTCGCTAGAAGAAAAGAATTGGCGGCTAGAGCTCTGTCGCCATTTAGAATCAGCGCATGTTCGGAAGGGCGCCATTTCAATAAATAGCAGCTAACATATGGCCGCCAATTGGACGCAATTTATGAAAGAAAGAATTAGCGCCCGTTAAAGAAGGCGCCCATTCCATTGTACGAAATAGAAAGCACAGGGGCTAAAAAATGGAAAATAAATTAGCGGCCGTTGAAGAAGACGTCAAATCTTTTGCACGAAAAGTAAGGAAAATATTAAAATAAGGTAATAAAGAATCTATGGCTGTGACCTGGACGTCAAAATGAAATAGCGGCCGTTTAGAAAGTCACCATTTTTTGAAACATCACCCATTACAGTGGACGCCATTTTCAATCAGAAGCCAAGACGGAAGCGGGCAAGTTTAAACGAAGTTATCTTCTCATATTTCATGCAAGAAGGACTCTTTTGATGGCAAGAGACTCAGTTCGAACATGATTTTGAAGGAAAGTTAGATTTGGACTTGATATCCAAGGACTTGTATGATTGGAAGTCCCTAAAACGCTATAAATAGTCACCTATGAGAACCGAACAGAGGATTCCAGCCTTTTTAATTTTATTCTTTTCTCTTCTTCTTTTCATCTTAGTCTTATCAGAAAAGTTCTTTGTTTTTCAAAGCACTAGATTTTCTCCTTCTTCCTCTTCTACCAATTCTGTCTCGTTTTCAAGTTATAATTTAATTTTTAAAATTTAGTTTTCACGTTTTACTGTTCATCCGCATTTTTACTGTTCTTCTCAAGTTTTCTCTCACTACAAGAAAAGACGGAGTTTTCGACATCCCTAATCCATCAGAAATCCGTCGGAACTAAAGTTTCTGACGGATTTTCGACGGTTCAGGTCCGTCGGGTGATTACTGTCCCTAGTTTAGACGGATAAATTTTTTGTCAGAAAATATGTCTAAAGTTTCCGACGGATAAAGGGTTGTCGGAAGTTCCATCGGTAATAGTTAGAGCGTTATATTTCCGACGGATTATTATATCCATCCGACAATTCGTCGAAACATAATTCTGATGAAATTTATTCTGTCAGAGATTCTGTCGGATGTTTTTCCAACGGATCACTGGTTTTGTCATAAATTCCGTCAAAATTTGTAAGGTTAAAATAAATAAAAATATATATGTTTTCCTACAGAATTGCTATTGCGTCGGTTATTCCGTTAGAAATTTCCAACGGGTCCGTCGGAATATCTGTCGGAAAATATTTTTTATTTTTTAAAAAATAAATAAATATATAAAAACCTATTTAAATAAAAAAACATAAAAGTAATCCATCACAAGTAAAACAAAAAGTAGGCAAGAAATGAAACATGATAACATTTATTGATTTTATAATAATAAAAAATCAACAAATATCATCCATATCTTCATCCTCCCCGTCCTGCTTGTCTCCTCTGTCGCCACTCGCTGGAGGATCCTATATTAAGAAAATAATAACATTAAATATACATTCATAAAAAAATTATGGAGTAGGTAAATTAAATATTTTCTTTGATTGTATAAATTTAAATAAGATATAATGCACTTCTGAGCGCCGGGCTCAAACTGGGTATCCGATTTAGGATTCGTCAGCTCTCACAAGTCACTTTTACCTCCCGAGTCATGTTGGAACGATCGGCACGATGATCAAAACGATATTTTAGATTTTGGACTCTCGAACCCAACTTCTTTAATTTTACACTAAGTGCATTTGAAGAATGCACTTCTGAACGTCGGGCTCAAACCGAGTGTCCGATTTAGATTCCGTCAGCTCTCACAAGTCACTTTTATCTCCCAGGTCATGTTAGAATAATTGGCACATCGATCGGAATGATATTTTAGATTTTGGTCTCCCGAACCCAACTTCTTTAATTTTAAACTAAGTGTATTTAAAGAATACACTTATGAGCGACGGGCCCAAATCGGGTGTCCGATTTAGATTTCATCAGCTCTCACAAGTCACTTTTACCTCCTAGGCCGTGTTGGAAAAATCAGCAAATTGATCGAAGCGATATTTTAAATTTTGGACTCCCGAACCAAACTTATTTAATTTTAAACTAAGTGCATTCAAAGAATGCACTTCTAAGCGCCGGGCTCAAACTGGGTGTCCGATTTAGATTCCGTCAGCTCTCACAAGTCATTTTTACCTCCCAAGTTATGTTGGAACGATCGGCACGTCGATCTGAGTAATATTTAAGATTTTGGACCCCCGAATCTAACTTCTTTAATTTTAAACTAAGTGCATTTGAAGAATTGAGTAATTTGAGGCTCGAGTCCAAACCGGGTATCCGATGTGGATTTCTTCAGCTCTCCCAAGTCACTCTCATCACCGAGGTCGCGTTGGAATGATCAGCACGCCGATCAGGCTAGTATTTTATATTTTGGACCCCCGAACCCCTAGTTATGTGAATTATTTTAAACTAGTTAGCTTTGAAAACTAACTTGATTTTGATTTGAGTAATTTCAGCGCCGGGTTCAAACCGGGTGTCCGATTTAGATTTCGTCAGCTCTCACAAATCACTTTTTCCTCCCAAGTCGTGTTGGAACAATCAGCATGTCGATTGAAGAGATATTTTAGAATTTGGACCCCCGAACCCAGCTTATTTTATTTTAAACTAAGTGCATTTGAAGAATGCACTTCCGAGCGTCGGGCTTAAACCAGATGTCCGATTTACATTCTATCAGATCTCACAAGTCACTTTTACCTCTCAAGTTGTGTTGGAATGATCGACACGCCGATCTGAGCGATATTTTAGATTTTGGACCCCCGAACCCAACTTCTTTAATTTTAAACTAAGTGCATTTGAAGAATTGAGTAATTTGAGCGTCAAGCCCAAACCGGGTATCTGATTTGGATTTCGTCAGCCCTCCCAAGTCACTCTCATCACCCAGGTCACGTCAGAATGATCTGCAAGCCTATCAGGCCAGTATTTTACATTTTGGACCCCCGAACCCCAAGTTATCTGAATTGTTTTAAACTAAGTTAGCTTTGAAAACTAACTTGGTTTTGATTTGAGTAATTTGAGCGATGGGCTCAAACCGGGTGTCCGATTTAGATTTTGTCAGCTCTCACAAGTCACTTTTACCTCCCAGGTCGTGTTGGATCAATCGGCATACCCATCACAGTGATATTTTAGATTTTGTACCCCTGAACCTAATTTATTTAATTTTAAACTAAGTGTATTTGACGAATGCACTTCTGAGCGCCAGACTCAAATCGGGTGTCCGATTTAGATTCCGTCAGCTATCACAAGTCACTTTTACCTCTCAAGTCATGTTGGAAGGATCAACACGTCGATCCGAGTGATATTTTAGATTAGGACTCCCGAACCAAACTTCTTTAATTTTAAACTAAGCGCATTTGAAGAATTTAGTAATTTGAGCGCCAAGCCCAAACCGGGTATCCAATTTGGATTCCGTCAGCTCTCCTAAGTCACTCTCATCACCGATGTCGCGTTAGAATGATCGACACGCCTATCAGGCCATTATTTAACATTTTGGAGTCCTAAACCCCTAGTTGTGTGAATTGTTTTAAACTAAGTTATCTTTGAAAACTAACTTGGTTTTGATTTGAGTAATTTGAGCGCTGGGCTCAAACCGGGTGTCCGATTTTGATTCCGTCAGCTCTCACAAGTCACTTTTACCTCCCAGGTCGTGTTGGAACAATCGGGACGTCGATCGGAATGATATTTTAGATTTTGGACCCCTGAATCCAACTTATTTAATTTTAAACTAAGTGCATTTGAAGAATGCACTTCTGAGTGCTGGGGTCAAACCGGGTGTCCGATTTAGATTCCGTCAACTCTCACAAGTCACGTTTACCTCCCAAGTCATTTTAGAACAATCGTCACATCGATCTGAGCGATATTTTAGATTTTGGACCCCCGAACCCAACTTCTTTAATTTCAAACTAAGTGCATTTGAAGAATTGAGTAATTTGAGCGCCGAGCTCAAACTGGGTATCCGATTTGGATTCCATCAGCTCTCCCAAGTCACTCTCATCACCCAAGTCACGTTGGAATGATCGGCATGCCGATCAAGCTAGTATTTTGTATTTTGGAACCCCCGAACCCCAAGTTATGTGAATTGTTTTAAACTAAGTTAGCTTTGAAAACTAACTTGGTTTTGATTTGAGTAATTTGAGCCCTGGGCTCAAACCGGGTGTCCGATTTAGATTCTGTTAGCCCTCACAAGTCACTTTTACCTTCCAGGTGGTGTTGGAACAATCGACACGTCGATCGGAGTGATATTTTAGATTTTGGACCCCCAGACCCAACTTATTTAATTTTAAACTAAGTGCATCTGAAGAATGCACTTCTGTGCATCGAGCTCAAACTGGGTGTCTGATTTAAATTCCGTCAGCTCTCACAAGTCACTTTTAGATCCTAAGTCATGATAGAACTATCGGCACGTCGATCCGAGCGATATTTTAGATTTTGGACCTCCGAAACCAACTTCTTTAATTTTAAACTAAGTGCATTTGAAGAATTGAGTAATTTGAGTGCCGAGCCTAAACTGGGTATTCGATTTGGATTCCGTCAGCTCTCCCAAGTCACACTCATCACCGAGGTCACGTTGGAATGATCGACACGCTAATCAGGCTAGTATTTTACATTGTGGAATCCTGAACCCCTAGTTATGTGAATTGTTTTAAACTAAGTTAGCTTTGAAAACTAACTTGGTTTTGATTTGAGTAATTTGAGCGCCGGGCTCAAATCGGGTGTCCGATTTAGATTCTTTCAGCTCTCACAAGTCACTTTTACCTCCCATGTCGTGTTGGAACAATTGGCATGCCAATCACAGCGATATTTTAGATTTTGAACCCTCTAATCGAACTTATTTAATTTTAAACTAAGTGCATTTGAAGAATGCACTTCTGGGCGCCGAGCTCAAACTGAGTGTCCGATTTAGATTCCGTCAACTCTCACAAGTCACTTTTACCTCCCAAGTCATGTTGGAACGATCAGCACGCCGATATGAGCGATATTTTAGATTTTTGAATTCCAAACCCAACTTCTTTAATTTTAAACTGAGCGCATTTGAAGAATTGAATAATTTGAGCACCGAGCCCAGACCGGGTATCCGATTTAGATTCCGTCAGCTCTCCCAAGTCACTCTAATCACCAAGGTCGCATTAGAATAATCGGCACACCGATCAGGCTAGTATTTTACATTTTGGACCCCCGAAACCCTAGTTATGTAAATTATTTTAAATTAAGTTAACTTTGAAAAGTAACTTAGTTCTAAATTGAGTAATTTGAGCGCCGAGCTCAAACCGGGTATCCGATTTGGATTCCGTCAGTTCTCCCAAGTCACTGTCATCACCCATGTCACGTTGCAATATTCTACACGCTGATTTGATCAGTATTTTATATTTTGGACCCCCGAAACCCTAGTTATGTGAATTATTTTAAACTAAGTTAGCTTTAAAACTAACTAAGTTCTGAATTGATTAATTTGAGCACCTAGCCCAAATCGGGTATTCGATTTGGATTCCGTCAGCTCTCCCAAGTTACTGTCATTACCCATGCCACGTTGCAATGATCTACACACCGATTGTTTCAGTATTTTACATTTTGGACCCCCAAAACCCTAGTTATGTGAATTATTTTAAACTAAGTTAGCTTTGAAAACTAACTTAGTTCCGAATTGAGTAATTTGAGCACCGAGCCCAAACCGGATATCCGATTTGGATTCCATCAGCTCTCCCAAGTCACTCTCATCACCCATGTCACGTTGCAATGATCTACACGCCGATTATTTAAGTATTTTACATTTTGGACCCTTGAAACCCTAGTTATGTGAATTATGTTAAACTAAGTTAGCTTTGAAAACTAACTTAGTTCCGAATTGAGTAATTTGAGCGTCGAGCCCAAATCGGATATCCGATTTAGATTCTGTCAGCTCTCTCAAGTCACTGTCATCACCCATGTCGCATTGCAATGATCTACACATTGATTTGATCAGTATTTTACATTTTGGACTCCCTAAACCCTAGTTATGTGAATTATTTTAAACTAAGTTTGCTTTGAAAACTAACTTAGTTCTGAATTGAGTAATTTGAGCGCCGAGCCCAAACCGGATATCCGATTTGGATTCTATCAGCTCTCCCAAGTCACCCTCATCACCCAGGTCGCGTTAGAATGATCAGCACATCGATCAGGTCAGTATTTTATATTTTGGACCCCCGAACCCCTAGTTATGTGAATTGTTTTAAACTAAGTTAGCTTTGAAAACTAACTTAGTTCCCAATTGAGTAATTTGATTGTCGAGTCCAATCCGGGTATCCCATTTAGATTCCGTCAGCTCTCCCAAGTCACTGTCATCACCCATGTCACGTTGCAATGATCTACACGCTGATTTGATTAGTATATATATTTTGGACCCCCGAAACCCTAGTTATGTGAATTATTTTAAACTAAGTTACCTTTGAAAACTTAGTTCTGAATTGAGTAATTTGAGCGCCGAGCTCAAACCGGATATTCGATTTGGATTCCGTTTGCTCTCCCAAGTCACTGTCATCACCCATGTCGCGTTGCAATGATCTACACGCCGATTTGATCAGTATTTTACATTTTGGACACTAAAACCCTAGTTATGTGAAGTATTTTAAACTAAGTTAGCTTTGAAAACTAACTTAGTTCCGAATTGAGTAATTTGAGCGCCGAGTCCAAACCAGGTATCCGATTTGGATTCCGTTAGCTCTCCCAAGTCACTGTCATCACCCATGTCGCGTTGTAATGATCTACATGCCGATTTGATCAGTATTTTACATTTTGGATCCCCGAAACCCTAATTATGTGAATTATTTTAAACTAAGTTAGCTTTGAAAACTAACTTAGTTTCGAATTGTGTAATTTGAGCACCGAGCCCAAATCGGGTATCCAATTTAGATTCCGTCAGCTCTCCCAAGTCACTATCATCAACCAGTCGCATTGTAATGATCTACACGCCGATTGTTTGAATATTTTACATTTTGTACCCCCGAAACCCTAGTTATGGGAATTATTTTAAACTAAGTTAGGTTTGAAAACTAACTTAGTTTCGAATTGAGTAATTTGAGCGCCAAGCCCAAACTGGGTATTCGATTTGGATTCCGTCAGCTCTCCCAAGTCACCTCTCATCACCCAGGTCGCGTCGGAATGATCGGCATGTCGATCAGGCCAGTATTTTACATTTCGGACCCCCGAACCCCTAGTTTTGTGAATTATTTTAAACTAAGTTAGCTTTGAAAGCTAACTTAGTTCCGAATTAAGTAATTTGAGCGCCGAGTCCAAACCGGGTATCCGATTTGGATTCCGTCAGCTCTCCCAAGTCACTGTCATCACCCATATCGCGTTGCAATAATCTACATGCCGATTTGATCAGTATTTTACATTTTGGACCCCTGAAACCCTAGTTATGTGAATTATTTTAAAATAAGTTAGCTTTGAAAACTAACTTAGTTCTAAATTGAGTAATTTAAGCGCCGAATCCAAACTCGCTTTATTCCTATATCAAATAGGGTTTTATTACTTTCAATCTAAATTCATGTATATTCTTTGATTTTAGAATTGAGTAATTCTGCCAAAATAAAAATATAACAAACACTCACTTAGGGGGCTGTGCCATGGTCGTGGATCCGTGAGGGAGAATTCCCACCTGGGAGAGGAGGCCAGCGTGTGACTGCAAGATATCCTCCTTATGGCTAGACATCTCTGTCCTCATGTGCTGCTGAAACTACCGCTGCATATTAGACATCTCTGCTCGGATGATGTCTCTGACATCGTTGGAAGAAGTACTGGTGACGGGTGGGGGTGCGCTAAAGGCACTGCTACTGGTCGGGGCAGCGCCTGAACTCTCACAAGATGATATCATCGGGCCAGTCTCCAGGCTCTGCCCAAAGCCATATAGTCGGCCTTTCTTCGGTACGCCAGCTGTTGCCACCCATGCTGTCATATCTAACTCCGGCTACTTTGCGTCTCCCTCCCCGTACTTCTCTGTCAACTCTTTGCTATATGTTTCTTACAAATTGTGTACAAAAACTTGTAAATTTCATATGAATAAATCATATTTAAATGAAAAGAAAAACTTAAAGAAAAACTTAAAGAAAAATTTGCCTAGAGATATAAACTTACCGCTACTGAGCGGGCTCTCTCACTGACAAACTGATCCATCCCCTTCTTTTGTGTGTTCTGTCGAACACCTCCAGGAACGACGGAGCTCGATTGAGCTCCACGGCCTGTTTTACAATTCATAGTAACAAAATGTTACATATATGAATAATTTGGAAGAGGATAATTTGAAAGATTACTTACCAATTTTTGTTTATGAGTCGCGAAAGAGACGGACCGTATGCACATTTGTGTCTGGTTGTGACGCCCTTTTTGCTGCAACTTTTTGGGACTTTTCATTCCATTTGGGCTCGGCCCATTTGTCACATACGCTGTCCCAATGCTCCTTCATCATCCAAGGAGGGCGGTGCTCCTTCCACAGCTGTCGATCTTGACTCCCACCAGCATTTTTCTGAGCCTTTACTCGGGCCTCATGCAAATTCTTTCGGTAATTTATCTGGATAGTGGCAGTTGGTGGGAGGGCACTAGGAGCTGTAAGAATTAAATATCATAAGTAAATGGAATATAATCAAAGAATATTTTGCTAGAGATTAAAATATACATACCTGAAGCGGGAGGTAGTGGGAGTTGTAAATCTATGAAAAATCCACTAAGAGATAAAATAAAAAGAATATATGTATGGGTCATAAATAGAATGGGGAAGAGAGGAAAGGGAGCATGCGTGGAAGCTAAAGGGAAAGGTGATCGCCAGAGACACGTCGGCCTCAAAGGAATATAACAATAAATATAAAGGAGGGATCACGAATAAATATCTTATGAAGCGGGGAGATGTGAGTGCACCTTCTCTTCCTATCGGCCGGCCGATGAAGAGAGTCTTCCTTCGACTTGATTACCCTTGCAAAATAAAGAAAAACAACAATAAAAAGATATGGATTAGAATACAAAGGTGTGTAGCATCAAATCCTAATAATAATCAACCTGAAGAGCATGGACTAGAATACACCTTGTTGGTGTTTTGGCTTTAAACCCCTATGCAAAGGGTGAGGAAATAATGATGAATGATAGGGAAGTGTGCAAGTGTTGCACAAGGGGAGTATCTCAACGTGGTTGAGATGAAGAAAATAAGAAAATATGATGCATGCAATGCTAATGATGATAAAATAAAGAGAAAAGAGAAGGAGAAAGCTTATTGGTTTTTTCTCCAATTGGGGGCTTCAAGGGATGAAGATCTCCAAGGATGTAGCTTTGTGGTTCATGGGAGTCTTCTCCTTGAGCTCCCAGTCTGGAAGCACCTCCCCTTCTTGATGAATCGGTCCCCCTTGGCCAAAGGAGAGAGGGGTCCTATTTATAGGGCAGAAATTCACAGGTTTAATTCAAGGAAAATTATAAAATACAGTTTTAGTGGGATTTGGAGAGAGAAATTCCTTACCCCAGTGTCCTACCAGCCTTTAGAGAGTGTTAGGACCCTTTCCCAAGTGAAAGAGGACTTCAAACTGGAGAAAAAATGAGGTTCTGGCCGGATTCGGAACTCTGTAGGAATGGGCAACCACTTAGTGGTCGCCAATTAAAATAGTGCCAGATTGAAGTGTCGCTAATTCTGAGGTATTTTTAGGACGGATTAGGACTTTTCAAAATTAGAAAGGAATTGACGCCCATGAGCCGGTCGCCAATTAGGAATTAATACGAATTTTGGACGGAGTTAAATGCTCAAAATAATGCAAGGATGAACGCGTCTTAGGTCCTGGACACGTTCAAGAATAGGCGTCCGCTCGAACAGACACCCTTTCTTGAATATTTTGAAAATTAGGAAATTACCAAAAATGGACTAGAAAGTCACGTCCGGATGGTCAGGCGCGTTCATGAATTTTGTGAATTTTTGGTAATTATTTAAAGATAAAATGAGAATTAACGTCAATAAGATGGTCACCCATTAAAGAATAAGTGGCTATGTAGAAGAGCCGTTAATTCTTCAAGGCGACGAAGGAAAGGAATAGGCAAGGAAGGGCCGACCGTAGTTTCAAGGACGTGTCTGAACAGTCAGACGCATTTAATAAAACTAACGCCCTTTGCCAAGGCGTTAATTATATAATTAACAAGGACAATAGAAGACACGTCTAGGGATCGCGACGCATTAAGGAAAATGTGCCCTTCCAGACGGATGTGTTCATGATTTATTTTCAGGCCAAAAATAGGGGAAAATATGAACGCGTCCGGTTTCCTGGACGCGACTTTGAAAAGGTCGACAACCCCCAATTTGATGCGTCGACTCAGAAGAAATGGTGACAATTCAAAGAGGCGCTTATTTATTCAAAAAAGAATTGGCGACCAAGGGCCTGTCGCTAATTCAGAAGAGTTTCGAAAAATTGGAGAAAAGCTCAAGAAAAATCAAGAAAAATAGGGAAAGGCTAAATTTTCAAGAGAAATGGGGAAAATCACTCAAATAAGTCGATTTGAGGGTCAAATCAGGGCATCGCAATGTGATAGGAGATATGCTCAAAATGATGTTAAATTTGACGTGTCTATAGTTGTCCCGCCTTGGCGTTTGCTTTGCAAGGGAGTGACACGAAGTGGAATGAACTGAAAAATAGATGCCAATGTGTGATGAGACACGCGTTTAACACCACTTGATAAGAATTGAATCAAAAACTCGAGATGATGCAATCTTGGGGAGATTCAATGAACGCAAAAATTGTTTAGATAAGTAAGGAGTGTGCACACGGGCACGAAGGAGAGAAGGATAAAAGGAAGGCGATCAACTTCCAGTGCGGTGGAAGTACCCCAGGTCACAAATATGTAGGTTTCACCATTGGAGAGCGGTTACCAGCTAATGTGGACGTGTTGCAGTCAAGGTGGATCAAAGGAAAGGAAACAAGAGGTAGAAATCTAAACAAGGAGTCTTCAAGGAAGCAGCCCAGAACGGCAACAAGGCGAACTGAGGATACAATTTGACATGGAATATCTCTTATCTTAGAAATTAAGGATCAGTTGACCTTCAAAATGATTTATTAGAATTGTTTTCCAAGGTTAATTCAAAATCCTACATGAATGCATGTTGGGTTTAAAGGGAAAAATAAAATAAATTAAATTATAAGATAATCAAGGATAATATTGTTAAGCTGCCCAGATTGAGTCAAGATACCAGTTTGTGAGCTGATACTAAGTCGAAGCACGTTTATCCGTGCACCAACTCACAAAAGGGAACCATCATCCCCAGTCTTGGACAGCTCAACAGCCTATTCGTGTGACTAAGATTCCTCTGAAATCATCATTATTTTTTATGAAGGAGACCTCAAATTTTAGATTTACCAAAGCCACAAGGTCCTTGATATAATCTAATAGCGTAGATAACATATAGTAAAATGCATACAGGGAGGATGGTGAAGCAACAAGTGTGGAGGAATTGAGCAATGATGTTTAGTCACCGTGGGACCAGTGTGATGCCCGGACGGTGGGACCAAAGAACTTCTTTCCTACGCTCAAAAGTTGATTAGCCAAGATAAAAAGGTAACAAGCAATGAATTAAGCAATTGTAGCATAGCAAGCATAGCATCAAGGGAAGCATGAATAGCATGGGCCAAAGCTTTTAATCAACATAGCATGAATAGCATTTAGACATGTGAAGCATAGCATGAAAGGCATGAATAGCATTGATTTAAGCATTCAATCAACATAGCATCAAAGCATATATTAAGCGTCAAATAGCAAAGTGAAGCATGTTTAGCATGAATAGCATGGCACTACATTGAATATCATGCAAGGGATAACATTGAAATGTAAAACATGCAAAGCACCATTGTTTGTTGTTTGTCATGAGGATGACAATCTTGACATATCATAAGATTAGAGTTGAAAGAATCATGATCAGAATGATACCCGGAGCAGTAGGAATAGTCAAGTGAATAACATAGAAAGATTTGCTCTTGAATGATTGGAATGATGCCCGGAGTGGCGAATCATGAAGATAACAATCAACATAGGGAAGAATCGAAAGGTTGATGGCAATGAAAGGAGAGGACTCATCCCGTGTTCTTCGTCATTGCAGAAAGATTGTCCCTGCAATAACACCATCAGGAAACACAATGCAATGTAATTTTTTTGGATTTTTGAAATATACAAATTTTTATATGGGTTTTGAAAAGTATTCAATTTTTTATGGATTTTTGAAAGATATTTGAATTTTTTTTGTTGGGTTTTGGATATTCAACTTTTTTTTTGAAATTTTGATTTAGACATTGCTAATGTAGCATCAAAGGAGGACTTAAACTACTGGCTAGGGATTCTTGTTCCTTCCCCTTTCGCTAAAAACCACCCAATGCAGGGCATGCATTGAGAGTTGGTGTCCCATAACCGGCTGCCCTTGGATAACGGTGCCCCTACCAAAATCATACCCGAGAAACACTCAATCTTGGAGGGAGAAGAGAAGAAAAATTGGGGATAAGCTTGATATAAGTTAAGAAGACATCGGGTTTAACTTCCGTCCATAGAACGACCCCTAGAGATTCGGTCTGTTGCGCCGGGATATTGTGTCATATCATCGAACCTTAAATTCTCTTTTAGGCATGCATACGACCGGACTCATAACGTCCCGCGGGAAAACTGTACTGCCTTCTTGCCATGCCAGAAATTTTGGATTTTTTCTTTTTTGCATTTCACACTTTTTTTTCACTTGCTTTTTCACGATTGTGTCCTTTGGACTTGATAGATATTACAATTGAGCTTGAAATTTGAGAATAAGGTCATAATAGACTGCCCTTATTTGAGACTTCCACTTGTCGAGGTGTGCTTAGGTTGGTTATTTTGTATAGGCTACCTCTATCCTCATATTTTAGTCGAGTTAAGAAAAGAAAAAGACCCCGTGCCCTCAAGCATGGCCCGAGTAGAAACAGTGTTCTACCAAAAGGAGATAGTTAAGGACGCCGTGAAGTGTGTGAGGTGTCCAACTAAGGGTTGCCCTTAATGAGCGGGAGAAGAATGCCGAACTCCCAACGCGGGGTTCTTATTACCAAAGAATGCTGCTGTAATATCCCGATTTATTAACAAATAAAAATTTCTAGAAAATTTATAAGAAATTAAATAGAAAATCTTTAATAAATAGAATAAGTTAAATTTTGACTATTTTGTAAAAATCTGGAAAATTTAGAATCTTGTAGAGGATAAAATGTTTAATAATAGTATCTTCTGTGACCGACCCAAATAAAATCCGTAATTAGACCAAATCAACTGATTAAGGCACAAATCCACACTTAATCTAATTGGACCTTAAAATACGAAATTTGAGCCTAATACCCGATCATTTAGGTTGAGACCGGATCCAAATGGAAGGCTAGGATGAGAGGATCATTTCCCCTCTTAGTTCTCCCCAAAACCCTAACCCTAGAAAATGATTTTTTGGGTGAGAAGGCGGCGGCTAACCCTATCTGCGCGGTTCGCGCACGTCCAACTTGATTGGACTCTATCTCCTCGAATAGAAGACTCTAGACCTTGTGTGACCTAATAAAATGACCCTCAGGAACCCTATTTTCGTTTGGGTGCTGTGGCGGCCGACGAGGATCGTGGACGAGGGCGGATTTCGGCGATCACCGGCGAGGTGTTCTTAGCGTGTCGTCGTCCCTTCTTCTTCCTTCTTCCTCCGTTTAAGGTAGGTTATAGCAAGCCGAACCTTAAGTATTATATATGGTTAGAACCAGCTTTGAGTGCTCTTTCTATTGAATACAAAAGCCCTAAAAGTTACTTAGTATCATGCGAGAATTTTAGGGTTTAGTAGAAGCATGTCATATCTAGGGTTGTATTTGTTCCATCTCGTTTAAGTAGGGATTGCAGGCACTAAAGATTAAATTGAGCATGTTTTATTGTAAAACTTTTCATGCTCTTTCTTTTGAATCCAAAAGCCCTAATTATTATGCTTTGTGCTATGCGTATTTAGCAATTCTTCGTAACCCTAGCCAACTCGCCGAAGGCGGGCAGGGCGAAAGGGGGTTTGGTTGATTTTTGACTTGTGCAGCCTCGCGATAGACCGCCCAACCTAGTTAGGCGGCATATTACTGACCGTTTATGTTCTCTAGTTCGTATTATGTTTCTGGGAAGAGCGGCTTTACCTAGACTGCCCTTCTGCCAGGCGGCCAGTAATTGACCGTTCGTCTTCCCCAGCGGCTCATTACAGACCGCTCATCTCCAGAAGGTCTTCTGACCTGAGGGGGATAAACGGCCTGTCGTGCGACCGTCGAGGAGGATGAAAGGTCCATATTGGACCGTCCATCTTTACAGAATTTATTACGTTATCTTTTTCGCATGATTTATGATGGTAGATTAATGGTTAAATGTAAGTTAGCAACATGCATATAAACTCTGAAAAATTATAAAAGTAAATGATTATAAATCTTTCTGATCTTGACCTTGGATCATCTTCTTCAATGTTAATATTAATCTGGAAATGTTATTAGGGTTGTGTGACAGTCGTTCTACTCCGGTAGGATTGACTGACCGTCTTACTGGTTTCCGATGTTTTATTAGTCCTATTTCCTTGTAATGTTTGGGACTCTCCGCTGGATATTCCTTCTGTCGGAGTAGGACATTCATTACGGGACCTTCGTAAGCCCTCGCGAGCCTGGGATTCCCACTAGGACGCCGGGCAGGTTGTACCATCAAGACCTGAACCTGTGTACGTGATCGAATCGATTGAACTATCATATTGTAAGTCACGTCTCGACTTGGACCCCCTGAGAATTGCGCGGCCCGAAAGGGACCGTTCATCTTATTGGGCAGCCCATAACGAACCGTACATCCCTGGCCAAGTGCCACTTACATTGGTCGATTATCCTTGATCTATTTTCGACCAAATTGTGTTTGGATCGACCCAATAAGCACTAGGTTGACCAGTGGAGAGTGGGCTAGACCCTGGTTCAGTTCTGCCCCACTTATGGTAGCCCGAAGCCCGTTTGCGTAGATTTCTAGTTGATTAAGTTGAATGGACCTATTGGAACCGCCCATGTTATAGCGTGGATCTTATTGGACCGTCTGTCTGTTGGACGGCCCTATATGGACCGTTTATCTTGTTCTTGGGCTTCCAGCTCTACTAGTCTTGAGCGGCCCATTTTTGATGGGAATCGACACCGAGCCAGTACCTTTTCATATTGCATTTATATCCTTTAGTTTATTTTTATATCCACGGGAATGTATACGCGCAATTGTACGGCTTTATTGGCCAATGCGTCACTCCCGTAGATTGTGTGGGTTTCTATGTAATTTGTCAGTAGGACCAGCAAGGGGGCCCTCAGCCCTTTCCCATTGGTCCATGTCATCTTATGGGGCTGGTCAACCATCCTAGGTGGACATCTAGAAGGTTGGACTAGTCATATGCCACATGGGTAGACAAGTGGCCCATTTTGTCCAAGGTAGGCCACCTACCATTCAACCTACACATTCAACCTTACATATGGTCAAGGGGGTGCCCCATTCCACTAGGATTAGTTTATATTTTTTGTGTGTGATTCACACTTAATCCCAGCCCTTGATTCCCCTTCCCTAGATCCAAGGGTCCACATTGCATTTGATGTAAACCATATATAAGTTTGTATTTTCATGTGAAATTCAATGAAAAAATCAAAAATTTTGTGAAATCCAAGGAGCTTCTTGCGCCCCCTGCCCCTCTCCCTCTGGTTCCTCTCCTCCAACCTCAAGTTCTAGAGTGATTCTACCTTCTATCATCCCCTCTCAACCTCCGGTGATCGTCTGTGCCGCCGCCGCCGCCGTTCGTGCCGGCATCGAGCCGCCTCTGCAGTTCTGTCTTCGTCCGACTGTAGCAGCTTCCACGAATTGTCTGTCTCCGCCACGAGCTTGGATTGATCTTAATTTTTTATGGTGTGTTCAGGCCTTGCATCCCAAGATCCACCTAAATTTTCACCCAAAATTCCATCGTTTAGTATTTTTACATTTTTGTCCAACCTGTCATCCCAGATCTGCCAAGTTTCTATCTACAATAACAGAACCCCTAAGTTCTCCCCCTCCGACCATCTTTTTGATTTGTCCAAACCCTCCCAATTTTACTAGGAGTTCTTTCCATCACCCCCTACCTCCACAAATTTTCTTAATGTTTTATCAGCCTTCTATCTATTTTTAGACATTCGTGTTCTTCCTCTGATATAGTGTTTTTAGTCAGATCCCAGATCCAACCACCCTCCACTTTCAAAATCAGAACAAATCACCACCACCTCCAAATCCAGATCCAAAAATAGTTCTAGTTTTCTTGTTCGATTTCCTACAAGCTTGCTGAAGAACACATCTTCAAATTCGGACATCTACTTCACGGTAAAAGGCAATCAACAGGAAAGTTCTCTGCAGATCTGAGTCTTCGATTACTGTACAACAGCAGCATATAAAATTCGCCGACACAAAGTACAAATCTGGTGAATTTTTCTGAAGGCCACTAGATTGCAGTACTTCGAAGCATCTTTCCAACGGCTCTGATCTCGTCGCATTCCGACACGGGTGCTGATCGCAACGTCCGTTCTTGCCGGAGCGCGCGCTGAAATACAGAACCGACAGATTTCTGATCGGTTTTTCCGACCGGTGCCGAACGGAGCCGCCCGGCCTCCGGCCGACGAACCAGCGCACCCCCACTCCAGGGAGCGCCCTTCCAGGCATCCTCCACTACAGCAGTGCCATCGGGTCCCACACGGCCCCTCCGGACAGCACGTGGGCCCCACCGTCACGTGTTCGGGTGCTGCTGAAGCTACGCGAGAACCGCCCGTCAACCCGAAATCGGTCCTCCCGGACCCCATTGTGTCACCCTTTACCTCCCTGCATGGAGTGGACTGTAACTCATTGCTGTAATCTTTATGTATTAACTGTCCTGGGAGTACGACTTCGGCCGGGTCCGTCGTCCCCACGCCGAGCGCGTGGAGGTATCGTCCTCGCTCCTTACTTGGCATTTGCTTATTTTCATATACACTTGTTTATGCCACTGCTAGAGAGTATGCTTTAGGTCCGTTAGCTCGCTATATTATCATTCACCGTTGCTACGAGAGAGAGCGTGACCGTCCCGTGACCCGATCCGGGTACGAAAGTGCGAGCCGACCACCCTAGCTCTTGCCGGTTTCTCAACCGCGCACGTCCGACGCTTCCCTCGTTAAGGGACGATCGTGAGCTTGTCGTGTCCGTGTCTCGTCCCGCATCAATTTGGTATCAGAGCCAAGTTGAGTCTAGGGTGTCCAAAATAAAAAAAAAGTGTGTCATTTACGTCTAGTCATTATTCATTGTCTACGTCGAGTCTAAGGTCATCATTGTTTTAAAACAAAAAAAGTGTCTTTTTGCATTTACATCCCTTTACTCGGTATATCAAAAGGTGTTGTCCGAACGTTAGGCTACGCCTATCGGGAAGGCCGCACACTTGCGCGAGTGACCTTCGGGTCAATTATCTCCGCCACGTACCAAGTCTTGGTTTACGTCTAGGGTCCTTAGTGTGCATGCATTCCAACTTTGCATTACTTAGGGTCGTGTCTAGTGTCTTGCCCAAATGGCCTTGCATATCCATTCCTAGGGATCCATTCCTGTATTTTGGCAACTATGGCCCACCCATGTCAACCCGTCCAAGGTGATAGGTCCGTGTCCGAGTACATTCGGGCATATCACAAGTATTGGTTGGAACATGGCTTGGGAGAGGAGAGCAACACGGCCGCATTTCAGTTCCGGAGAGGTTTGCGCCTTCACTTCCAATTGGAATGTCTTATCCGTAATGCATTCTCTCTAGCGGAATCCTATACGGTTGCTCTAGTGGTCGAACCATTTGAGTCACACTTCTCTCGGTATGGTGGCTTTCGACAAGCATCCACCTCCCAGCCGCCTACACCATGGCCTTCACCACTCGAGAGAGTTCCAATGTCATCCATCTCTATTTCCGAATTTGATTCAGAATCCTCTCATTTGGAACCACCAAGGCCCGAGCCACCCGTATTTCTAACGGGTACGCTTTTCATAGCCGAGCCGCTTCTTAGTTGGCTCAAGGATGGCTTGGTCCCACCTCCCTTCCCATCAATGGACCCCATACTACCACTAGTGTCAAGCAACTCATTTCATACCACCTTCCGGTCTCGTCACTATGTGGACACATTGGACGACCTTCTTAAAGGGTTAGACCGACAGTTGACCTTTACACATTTATTGGCCCGAGGCTTCGACCAACCTACTAGTCGTAGCTTCACCCATCCGGCCATAGGGTCCATTACCTCTGTATGTACCACGGGTTGTGTTACCACGGAGGTTCTTCTACTTCTCCCGCTACCGGATGAGCCCGACTTCATTACTTTTCTGCCGAGGGAGGAGTCATATCTCCTATACACGGTCCCATCTATCACGATGGATGGAGGTGACCCTCACCTTCATGAATTCCAAACATGGGACTATGTAACGGAGGAATCGAGGGGTCACACTTTCTTTGACCCATTCGACCCCTACTCTAGTGGGCCCCATGACCCATCACTTCCTTCATACCTTATCGGGGAAGTCCACTTTCACACCCCTTTCCCACCGGTCGGGTCATCTACATCAACCAAGCCCGTCCATTATACACCTACACCCGGCTCTTCCACACCCGGCTTTCCTAGCCCACTCAAGTCTCCTAAACCTAAAGGGCCGTCCATGCATGACTGGGTCATACTTGGATGTTTAGGTGTTCCCCATACCACCCATCTCTGGTTACATAACATGCATGCATGGCACTGTTGACAGCTAAAATATGAACAAAGATAAAGATGGGACCAGACCAGCAACGAAGACTGGAAGATGCCTACGAAGTCAGGATTGAGGGAGGATCCTCACCACCAACTAATTGCCCAGCTAGGACCATCTCAGGCCTGGCTGATGTCCGGTGTTATCGTCATCATTCAGATGGCAATACTGATAAAACCCCAGTTTGTTCACTGATGGAACCTCGAGATGATCTCAACAAAGCTGTGTCACTACTAAAGGGGCCTATTTCGGTTCTGATAAAAGTCAATACAAAATAACTAAGAGAAGCCAAGGCAATTATGCGGCCTAAAAGCACTAAATGGGCCGGCCGATTGGGCTTCTGACCATGGCGCCGGGAACCTCAACGAAGGGCCGCTGGACGCGCCGAGAGCCTGAAGGAAGGCGCGCCGGGAACTTCTCCCATGGATACAGGCGCCAAGATCCCTTTTGCAAGGCAAGGGTTCTATAAAACCCATTGCTTCTCCCACAAGAAAGAGGGCGGACAGACAGAAAAGAAGAAAAGAAAGAGGCAAAGAAAAAAGAGCGAAGAGATATCCAGAAAGAAAAGAGATAGGAAAAGAGAGGGAGAGAGTCTCCGTCGAAAGGGGGAGGCAGAAGAAAGAAGGAAGAGAGGCTCCAGGTGGGCTGATAGGGGGAGGGAGAGGAGTCAATGCTCCGCCCTCCCCCATGCTTTCTTTTCTCTTTTGATTCATGTAATCTTTAGAGTTTCATCTCGATTGATAGAGTGTAGCCGGACAATCCCGGCCTCGATTTGTATCTCCCTGTTCCTCATTTCCTCCCTATGAGCAATGTAAGTCTGGAAAAATGCATCGAAATAGAATATTACAGTGGCCTATTTGGGTACCGATGGATTGAAATTGTTGTTATCTTCCTCCGTTATTTCTTTTGCATCCGCTTGTCCATTACTTAGATGCTTTTGGTTTTCGTCTGGTGCTTCATATCTCGGAGTCGATTCTTCTGTGAAGAATGAAGGCGGAACCCCAACCCTCGTTCAATGGGTTATTGGGCTCCGTCCCTCTCCTTTCTTCCATGGTACGATATACCCTCTGGAGCATCGTGGATTTCTGTCGAGTTCACATCTAGTTCAGGGTCAGAGACATCAATCTCTTGACCGGTTGAACATCAGATGATTAGAGAAAGTCTTCTGCATAACCCTACGAGGCGATGGAGCTATGCCACTGCATAAGCTTCGTTGACCTCCAAAGGAACATCAAAATGGTGCTGCAGGCACGAACATGGCCAGGGGTCCAGTACCCCTCTGTTTGGCTTTTACCCCGGCACTCCGTGGGTGATTGTCTATCATCTCCTGGCAAATGCTAAGTCCAGGGGAGGTGCTGCCAAAATTCTCATAGTTCATTGAAACCCCATGTTTGATCCCCCCCAGACGGCCGGCAGCAGGAAGAAGTGCATCCTTTAGAAGGCTATACGACGGTCTCATTTCCCCATCAATTCCACCCTCCAGATTCCTTTGGCATCCTTCTAACAGAAGTACCCATGAAACCCCCCTTTATACACCCCTGATTCGGTCTCAATCTGAGCCATAAAACCCAGAAATCCCAGAAACAGAGCATCGTTATTGAGCTCTGAAACCCTGAAATCCTTCCGCATTCCACCTTCTCGGCGTGCAAGTTTCCCCGCCGAGAACCGTAAGGCCGAGAGGCCTTCCCCTCCTTTCAGCTAAACGACAAGCCCCTTTTTGTGCAAAAACCCTATAGCCCATAGCCTCCCGGCGCTAGGCTCCCGGCGCGGCCATGAGCGCGCCGGGAAGCCCCGTGCCGAGAGCTCCTTCCAGCCAAAGGCTCCACGCCAAGAAGCCACTTCCACATGAACCCCCACAGCCCAGGGCTTCCCGGCGCCACCTTCCCGGCGCGGTAATGGGCGCGCCGAGAAGACCCCTGGCCGAAAGCCCCCCCTATGCAACCTTTTCTGGCGGAGGCTTCCCGGCGCGGGGATGAGCGCGCCGAGAACCCCATCCCTTGGCGCGCCGAGAAGCCCCCTTGCCCATTTTTGCCAAGCCGAGAACCCGTGCGCCGAGAACCCCATCCCTTAGCGTGCCGAGAACCCTCCTTCCTGCGCCGGGAACCCTGGCCATTCTGCCTTCGCGCCGGGAACCTATGCACGCTTGAACTGCATTGATAACCGGGCAGGTCAATCCCCGCGACCTGACCGCGCAGGTCGATCCGCGTGCGAGGGCGCAACATTAAGCGTTCGCTTACATTCCGTCGTCCCGCATCGGGTTCACGAATAACCCCTTTAGCTCGGGAGGGCTCTGCCACTGCATGAGTCCCACCGGCTTCTACAGGGAATACCAAACATTGCCCCATGGCAAATATGCGATTCGGGAAGTTCAACACTTCTCTCTCTCTCGGCTTTCATCCCGGCACTCCGTGGGTAATAGCCTATTTCCCCCTGGGCATAACCCAGATAAAGGGAAGATGCTGTCGAAATACTGATCGATGTTTTAAACCTCATCACGGTCGCGGCTCAGGCTACCTGTGATTAAGATCCTCCTTCCCCCCTTAACCCCGGGCTTTGAACCGCTGACTTCGCGATATCATCCGTTTCTACGGTTGGTGTCATTATCTTGCCCGCCTTTCTGGCTTCGGTATGAAATTCCATTTCCGCACACGAATATACGTTTGCCTCTCGAGGCCTCCTACTTTTAGCGTTTAATCAAGGGTTGTCCTTCCTTGGAAGGATGTAATTAACGTCATAGCGTTCATGGTATGACGGACTTCGGGTCCTGACTCGGACTTCACAATCGACTGACCATGTCAGATCGAGCGCACAATAAAATTGTCACTTCGGTGACTGGCACGCCAATAAATAAACAAAATAAATATAAAGAAGAATAAAAATCCGCGTCCACAGGCACACATTCAGGTGTCCTGGTCCGCCGTCACCTATGTACGGGTCGGACTAATAATAGGTGTGTCTAGAGTCATGCATGAGTCGGTTTCTTATTTGTGTGGTTTGTTTGGTTTGTGTGTCGTTGTTTGTCTGCATGCGTCTTGTGTAAGCTCGTTGTCGTTCTCTTATGAGTAAGAGGCGAGTGGACTCACTTGATGAGTATGGGATCGGTTCCACATCTAAACCCGGATCAGTCACCTATAGGGACTCAGCGGTGATTCCTAGTGAGTCTTCGAGCTGTTTTCTTCCCTTTTGAGAGTGCCCCTTCGGAGTGACTACCTTTAACCCATAGCAGTTCGCATATCGAGTATATATGGAATGAGCAGGTGACGATCACTTGGAGCGGAGCATACCCACGCTACTTGGCATGGTGACGGATCCGCCGGAGTACTCGAGCACCCCTACCCCTACTCGACGGGGTCGAGTTCCTCCCACCCGGGGAGAGTTGATTGGAATCGACACCGAGCCAGTACCTTTTCATATTGCATTTATATCCTTTAGTTTATTTTTATATCCACGGGAAAGTATACGCGCAATTGTACGGCTTTATCGGCCAATGCGTCACTCCCGTAGATTGTGTGGGTTTCTATGTAATTTGTCAGTAGGACCAGCAAGGGGGCCCTCAGCCCTTTTCCATTGGTCCATGTCATCTTGTGGGGCTGGTCAACCATCCTAGGTGGACATCTAGAAGGTTGGACTAGTCATATGCCACATGGGTAGACAAGTGGCCCATTTTGTCCAAGGTAGGCCACCTACCATTCAACCTACCCATTCAACCTTACATATGGTCAAGGGGGCGCCCCATTCCACTAGGATTAGTTTATATTTTTTGTGTGTGATTCACACTTAATCCCAGCCCTTGATTCCCCTTCCCTAGATCCAGGGGTCCACATTGCATTTGATGTAAACCATATATAAGCTTGTATTTTCATGTGAAATTCAATGAAAAAATAAAAAATTTTATGAAATCCAAGGAGCTTCTTGCGCCCCCAGCCCCTCTCCCTCTGGTTCCTCTCCTCCAACCTCAAGTTCTAGAGTGATTCTACCTTCTATCATCCCCTCTCAACCTCCGGTGATCGTCTGTGCCGCCGCCGCTCGTGCCGCCATCGAGCCGCCTCTGCAGTTCTATCTTCTTCCGACCGCAGTAGCTTCCACGAATTTTCTGTCTCAGCCACGAGCTTGGATTGATCTGAATTTTTTATGGTGTCTTCAGGCCTTGCATCCCAAGATCCACCTAAATTTTCACACCAAAATTCCATCGTTTAGTATTTTTACATTTTCATCCAACCTGTCATCCCAGATCTGCCAGGTTTCTATCTACAGTGACAGAACCCCTGAGTTCTCCCCCTCCGACCATCTTTTTGATTTGTCCAAACCCTCCTAATTTTACTATGAGTTTTTTCCATCACCCCCTACCTCCACAAATTTTCTTAATGTTTTATCATCCTTCTATCTATTTTTAGAAATTCGTGTTCTTCCTCTAATACAGTGTTTTTAGTCAGATCCCAGATCCGACCACCCTCCACTTCTAAAATCAGAACAAATCACCACCACCTCCAAATCCAGATCCAAAAATAGTCATGGTTTCCTTGTTCGCTTTCCTACAACCTTGCTGAAGAACACATCTTAAAATTCGGACATCTACTTCACGGTCAAAGGCAATCAATAGGAAAATTCTCTACAGATCTGAGTCTTCGGTTACTGTACAGCAGCAGCATATAAAATTCGCCAACACAAAGTACAAATCTGGTGAATTTTTCTGAAGGCCACTAGATTGCAGTACTTCGAAGCATCTTTCCAACGGCTCTGATCTCGTCGCATTCCGACACCGGTGCTGATCGCAGCGTCCGTTCTCGTCGGAGCGCGCGCTGAAATACAGAACCGGCAGATTTTCGATCGGTTTTTCCGACCGGTGCCGAACGGAGCCGCCCGGCATCCGGCCGGTGAACCAGCGCGCCCCCACTCCAGGGAGTTCCCTTCCAGGCATCCTCCACTACAGCGGTGCCACCGGGTCCCACACGGCCCCTCCGGACAGCACGTGGGCCCCACCGTCACGTGTTCGGGTGCTGCTGAAGCTACGCGAGAACCGCCCGTCAACCCGAAATCGGTCCTCCCGGACCCCATTGTGTCACCCTTTACCTCCCTGCGTGGAGTGGGCTGTAACTCATTGCTGTAATCTTTATGTATTAACTGTCCCGGGAGTACAACTTCGGCCGGGTCCGTCGTCCCCACGCCGAGCGCGTGGAGGTATCGTCCTCGCTCCTTACTTGGCATTTGCTTATTTTCATATACACTTGTTTATGCCACTGCTAGAGAGCATGCTTTAGGTCCGTTAGCTCGCTATATTATCATTCACCGCTGCTACGAGAGAGAGCGTGACCGTCCCGTGACCCGATCCAGGTACGAAAGTACGAGCCGACCACCCTAGCTCTTGCCGGTTTCTCAACCGCGCACGTCCGACGCTTCCCTCGTTAAGGGACGATCGCGAGCTTGTCGTGTCCGTGTCTCGTCCCGCATCAATTTTCAACCGTCCAATTACTCGAGCGGCCCTACATGGACTGTGTATCCTTGAGTTTGGTGTGGCTAGTCCTAAGCCCATCTCTATCATGAACGGTCCACTCTAGACCGTTCATTGCTTGAGCGGCCCTGTTATGACCGCTTAGCATCCAGAAGTGATTTCCGTGATTTTTCGTGTTGAATCCAAGGACCTGATTGGTTCTTGATAACTTGAACTTTCCAGACATGATGTCTACTTTGACTTACCCTTGAAACTTTGGTAAGTTCCACATCTTGAGGTGTTGGCCATCTAACTTGATTAATGTCTAGACATAACTTGGGATCTCGGATCCAACAAATCAATGCCAACGCATCGTAAGGGCCCGGTCTGGTCTTGAGAGGAGCGCCCGAAAAGTACTTGTGCCTCGGGGAGTTTGAATGACATGGTGAGGCATTGCACCGAGTGCATGACTAGCGTGATGTCTATGACAATAATCTCTTTCTTGAATTATCTTGACTTGGTTAAATTATGCTTGTTGGCCAAATTCTTGATTATATCATGTTCTTGCCTTCTTTTCATTATTTTGTTGCATAGTTATTTCCTTTCGTTCTTTATTTACGCGCTCAAACATGTATTTTAATTGGTTAATTACTTAAACTTGCCTGTTATTACCTAATGAGCGTTCGCTCACCTAGTTATTCCCCTCTTTTCAGGTAGCTCAGGTGAGGACTCGCAATCTGATGGGAACGGGCAAGAGTGATGACCGTGGAGTGAACCTGATAGAAGCCTGTAAAACTAGTTCTAGTTGTGGAGTATATTTGTATTGAAGAGTATTTTGGAAGAGTTGTAATTTGAAGTTAGCCAATGTAATAGTGTTAAATGGATGTTGTCAAAGATTATGTTAAGTGGGATCATTGTAGTTGGAACGTGGTTTGGTTATGTGCTATTAAATGAATGGAGCAGTTTCTATTTATAGTGATGTGCGATCTTTTAGCTTTAACCTATCATGTCTAAAAATAAACATATTATTATGATAATTACTTGTCTCTACTGCCAGTCCCGATATTCCGCGTTGGGGCGTGACAGCTGCATAGCAAACCAAAAGGCTCTCTTTTTTTTGACATAGATTTTAATAAAATGCCTAAGATAAAGGCCTGGAATGCCACCCTTGATCATGTTAAGAAGCACTTCATTTTGAAAACCCGTGGGTGGAGAATGAATGAGATCATAAAAATGTATACTTACGCACATACATTACCTTGCAACCTTTGTAGAAGCGACTGTCGGAGGCGATCTTGATGAACATGGGATTTGTGGTCCTCATAGAGAGAAGGAAGCAAAGTTTTGAAAGTGGTTTAACAAGAAGGGAGCGGTGTTTAAACTAGACTCAAATGAATAAGGTGAAAAAGAAGAGAGGTGAGGGTTAGAACTCCCTCACTAAGGTGCGGAGACCCTGATCACATTAAAGGTCTACAGAAGGAAAAGGGGAATCAAGAGGGGAAGTGAGGACTAAAGCCTCGGAAGCAGTGGGAGAACGGATAGATGCCCAAAGCAGTGGATGTGGAATAGGCCGGGTCGGACCCGGGGTCAGGAGGAATTAGAAGAAGAAATTGATAAATGGAGAGAGGCGGATCTGGAGGGTCCGGAGGCATTGGAGGAGAATCATGATGGGAAGAATAATGAGAATCCGGAGGTTCCGGAGGAGAGAAGTGATGAGGGACGCGATGCCCTGGGAAAAGGTATGGAAAAAGATGATTTAAGAGGAAGATAAGAATCAAGGACGAGATGTCTCGGAGGAGTAAGAAGATAAACCAGAAGAAAGAGATGAGGTCTGGAGGCTCCGAAGGAAGAAAATATCGAGGGGCACGATGCCCTTGGAAAAGAGAAAGGTCCAGAGGTTCCGGAGGAAGGAAGTGAGTAGGGACGCGATGTCCCGTGAGAAGAGGAAAGTTTGGAGGTTCCAAAAGATATGAAGGGACATGATGCCCTGGGAGGAAGTTAGAGGGGGTGCGATGCCCTGGGAAAGTGAGAGAAAAATTCAGAGGTTCCGAAGGAAGAGAATAGGAGGGGGTGAAATGCCCGAAAAGAAGAGATAGAAAATCTAGAGATTTCGGAGGAATAGAATGGAAGGGGGCGCGATGCCCCGGGTAAGGCAATAAGTCCGGAGGTTCGGAAGGAGAGAATAAGAAGGGACACGATGCCCCAGAGATTGATGGCGAAGAAAATAAGAAGGGGTGCGATGCCTTAGGGAGAGGGAGAGAGAAAGTGGATGAGGAGGATCCGGAAGATGGGGAAGGTATGGATTCAGAAACCCAGGAAAGAGGGATAAATGCAAATGCATGAAATGCAATGAATGTGATGGATGCATGGAATGTAAAGGATGCAGGGAGTGCAAGGAAGGAAGTCTCCTTTTCACCCCGTGAGTGGCCCATAAGGAGAAATTGGTGATTAATAAAAATGTGGATGGCATAGAATAATGGGTGAATAAATCGGTGGAAGACCCTTCAGCAAAAGAATGCCCACCCCTCCATGGCAAAGAAAGTGTCGGGCCAGACGGCCCAATGGATAAAGTCAATGCTCGAGTGCTCTCATTGGGGGTAGAATATGTTATGGTAATGCATAAAGAGAACCCCTTAGGAAGTTGTATGATGACGGAGTAAGGGGTAATGATAGCATTAAAAATATCCCGGCCAACAAGCAAAGTGACATGAATAACGTTTGCCTTGGGCCGACATGGCATCAATTCTTGAGAACTTTTTATGGTGAGCTTTAATGGAAAGGTGGCATTCTCAAAGATGCCCGGCACAATGACACGGATCGGCATCCGACAAATAAAATCTTGAATCTTGAATAGCATAGCCAAGGCCAAATTCTTCTTGCCCGGCTCTTGAACGTCACCCACGGCACATGTGCTTGTAGACACACACCCACTCCGAGTGGAAAGAGACGAGATGGAAGCGGTAGGCTTAGTGAGTGATGGAGGTTTAATGGATGGCGTTAGTGGAAGGGTAGGTAAAAGCGGAGGTTCAAAAATAACAAGCTTCTCCCCTTGCTCAGAAGCTGACGGGGCTGGCTCAAGTGCAAAAAGGAGTGGATCCTGCTCAGGATTAGCCACGGGCGTGGGTAAAGGGTTAAGTGGAGGGATAGGTAAAGTGGGGTTTGGGGTTGAAAGGAGAATGAAGGCCTTAGGTGGCGGTAATGGAGAGTTACTTGGTTTGGAACAAGGTGTAGCGGGAGGTTCGGTGGAGGCCGGTGGAGTGGAGGTTAATGGAAACTCGGCGGAGGCCCGTGGAGTGGAAGTTGATGATGTGGTAATTGGGGGTGTAGAAGAGGGAGGTTTGGTCCGCAAGAAGCGTCGGATTTTGGGGAGAGAAGTGTTAGGGGTAGTTGGAGTCTCATGATGCACCGGCATGGGCGAATGGAGGATCGACCGATCGTCGTAACACCAATTGGGCTCATAGACGGCGTTTGGGATGGTGGCTTCGTCCTGAGCAGGGGGTTCATCGAGCGGCAATGGAGGGAGAGGAAAGCGAAGGAAACTCAGAGTGCGTGCCTCTTGAACACCCTCACCTTCATGTGCCATCTTCAATTCTTCACAATCAACAAAATCAAGTGGACGCTGTAGTGGAGGCGTAATGATGGGTGATGGAATAGTGTAAGGGGTATAATGTTGCGGAGGGCTTTGTGAATGTGGAGGCGGAGGTCCATATGAATGAGTGGGATGGATGAGTGGAGGGCGAACGGCGTCCACTTGATCATCAAAGCTTGTGAAATTTTCTTGCTCACATACGTTATCGATGCCATTGTCATCTCTCCTTTCCTTCCAATCTTTCCCATCTTGGTGATGTTGTTCATGAAAGCGTAAAGAGGATTGACAGGAGAAGGGGAAGGAGGAGCAGGCCGCGGGCTCATGACCCTCTTCAATTGTTCCTCCATTGAAGCGACTTTATCAAGGAGAGCTTGTAGGAGGGGTGTAACATAAATAACGGAGGGTTGGCATGACGGCCTAGGAGGGGCAGCTTGATGTGAAGGCCGTGGAGGGGGGTTAATAGGCTGGCTCATAAAAGGACCCGGACAGGCTGGGTTGCAAGGAATGCAAGGGCCTTGGGGCCGTAAAGGAGGAGGAATAGAAGGAGGCGGGTGATGGATTACCCGAGGAGGAATATGTGTAGAAGGCGGGTTAAAAGAAGGAGGCGGGTGATGGACCACCCGAATAGGAGGATGAATGGATGAAGGAGGGTGATGGGCCACCCTTGGGGGAATGAAAGGAGAATGAGAAGGAGATGCACCCTCAACAATAGCCTTAAGGGCTTGGATTTGTTAAGGGGTGAGATGATCTAATGCATGCAAGACTTGGGAAACCTTCTCATCATGGGGAGGAGACGGTTCCTGGGGAATAGCGGCTCGCGATGGATGCACGGGACCATAAGATTGGAAATTGCCCATAGGTTGGGCAAAATCATGAGAATGAGGACGTGGTCCCTTGGAAAAATCGTGGTGAGAGTTATGAAATTGAGGAATATAAGAAGAAGCACTAGGTTGATCATCCTCATGAAGGTATAAGTGATTAGACATGTTGGTTTGATTGTCAAAGCGAAACATTATGCAAACAAACGATATTCAATCAAGGCAATTGCAAAGATGTCAAACAAGTTGGATGTTTACGCTTGATTTTTTTTTGTTAGACATTGATGTGAATTAAATGATTTTAGCAATGGAGAGGGGGATTTCTGTAGCCCATCTAAGAGCAGTCGAACTAGGTCCATCAGGACCAAACGAGGCCCAGCTCATCTAAGTGACAGTCCCACATGGCCCACTTAGTTTAAAAAGCCCAATAAGATCACTCGGGATCAAACCCTTCCTCGATGGCCCTTAGGCTCGGAAGGCCCGAGCGTCGGTCAGGTCGGAGGAAAACCCACGCCCGATCTATCCTCTCGTCGGGACAAAGGCTAGCGCTCAGCGCCCACTCCGACTGATCCTCATCCGAGCTATGCCTACCGCCCGGACAGGGTTGGCACTCTTCATGCTTAGGTTGACCGACAATTTTCTTATCCACGCTACCATTGAGATCCCTTTATAAGCATGAGTTTACAAGGATAAGGGACCCACGACCCCTCAAGACTATAAAGATCTCACGATGAGGACGTAAAGAGCCCACGCTGAGGATGTAACTTCCGCCTGAAACTCCTCAGCTTACGGGACTCATGAGGTCGGCGCACTATTCAAACCTGGGACTCCCTCTAGCGAGAGGTAAGGCAAACACACGCCTAAAACTCTCTGAGCAGGAACCACTTCACCACCTTGGTGTAGAGGGATCTCGTGCATCTCATTCCTCCTCCCTTCATAGCTTCCACCATTGCTCTACTGACTTAGGCATCGGAGGGTTTCTCCCAGGGAATCTTCCCTGGGCCCCCTGATCTGTTTCACTTCTTTGCAGTTCACTATTCGGTGATCATCTCCCCAGCTCAGGACCAGCGCGAGATCTCGCCTCTACATCTGGCGCCGTGTGTGGAAAACGACAAAAGAGCCAGTATGGTGCGAAGAAGTTCAGGGAGGAGGTCCGCCGGCGAAAGGGGAAAGGCCATGGTGGTGGCGGGAGAAGGCCCCTCTCAGGCCTCACAAAACCCCGCTCCAATGCCAACGCCCCCGCCAACGGACCACCCCCTCCTCCCGCGGTGATGGAGCTACCACCCAACGGGGGTGCTAACGCTTTTCAAGCCCTCAACGCAAAACTGGACATCCTCGTGGAACTCATGAGGACCCAGGCGGTCAGGGAAGGAAGGTCACGCGCCCCTTCGGAGAGCCCCTCCTGCGAGAACACGTCCCAGCACACTGCCAGAGGCCGCTTCACCCTCCGAGGCCGACGGATTATCCGTAACAGTTCAGGAGGACCTTCACGAGCCCCTACCCCAGAGCAAGAGGCCTCCTCTACGCCGAAAAGAGGAAAACCTGGGGCACGCCGTCCGAACCCAAAGACCGAAGCCCCCGGGGAGCACCAAGGAAGCCCGCCCAGCCCCGCAGCGCAGCGATAGCCGGAGTTATCCCTCCGACTGTGAGAATTCGAGAGGTGTTTCACAGAATAGGAGCGTGCCCTACGCGCCTTGCAGAATGTCTCTCCGGCGGAAGACGGGGAGAAATCCCCATTCTCCGATTACATCTTGAAGGCAGAGGTATCTCCCAGAGCCTCCATCCCGACCTTCAAGTCCTAAGACGGCCAAGGCTGTTGTGCCCCTTGTGCTTTGATGATAATGTGGTGTTTTAATGATAGAAACATGAATGAGTCACCATATTGTTTTGCTAAGAACAACACTTTGAGTCATCACATGAATGCATATGTCTGATCTGTTCTATGGAGAATGCATGAGTGTGCTAGGTCATGCAGTGTTCTACACTCAATGCATAAGCCTATACATTGCATATGTTTATGCATCACTCAAAGTCTATACAATGCATGCTCGTTCATTCAAAGTCCATACATTACCCTGTAGCATGCACGAAACCAAGTCTGTACATTGTCAGTGCATCCACATTCGTTGTGTCTTGTGCATGCATCATATGAAGTCTGTACAACCCGTCTACAGAGCATATGCAAAGTCTGTACATCGTGCATCCTTTGACTAGAAGTCTGTACATCGTGCATCCTTTGATTTAAAGTCTGTACATTGTGCATCCTTTGATTTGAAGTCTGTACATCGTGCATCCTCTGACATGAAGTCTGTACAACGTGCATCCTTTGATTTAAAGTCTGTACATTGTGCATCCTTTGATTTGAAGTCTATAAATCGTGCATATAAAGTCTGTACACTGCATTGGTTGCATAAACTACCATTCAAAGTCTGTACACTGCATTGCACGAGCTGAAGTTTACACAGTGTCTTGCTGCACGCACTTGAAGTCTGTACATTGTCCACTTGCAGCATTAGCACAAGTCTGTACAGCCAATGCAGTTCATGTCTCATGAACATCCGTCTCATTCAGCGTCTCATGCAAGTATGTACATCGTTTGTCAGCACTTACAAGTCTATACATTCTTGGTAGTTCAGCGTCTCATGTTGTGTCTCATGCTAAGTCTATACATCAACAAAGTCTATACATTCTGTTGCATCGCATGCTTGCCTTATGCACGCAGAGTCTATACATTCTCTACTGATGTGTTTATGCTGCAGTTCATCAAGTTTGTACATTCCTTGCTGTTAAGTCCATACATTCATAAAAGGCATGTTTGTGTATTCAATCTCGATGTTTAGACTTTCCTATATGCATTTGTGCATCTTTCACGCAAAGTATGTACATCGTCTCGCACACAGACACAAAGTCTACATACCAGCAAGTCTGTACATCATTGTCGCATGCATACTAAGTCCATACACTGCTTGGTGACTTGATGATAGTGCAGCAGTGTATAGACTTGCTCAGCCTGAAGCAGGGCAATGTACAGACTTCTTAACAGACGCATGCAGCAACTGTTATTGCACTGATGCAGTGTATGCTAAACCCAAAGACACAAAGTCTACATACCAGCAAGTCTGTACATCATTGTCGCATGCATACTAAGTCCATACACTGCTTGGTGACTTGCATGCGCATTCATCTTTCAATGTGCATACTTCACCATATGCATACTGCATCATATGCCATCAAGTCTATACATTTTCTCGCACACACCC
Organism: Amorphophallus konjac; assembly: GCA_022559845.1. NCBI lineage: Eukaryota > Viridiplantae > Streptophyta > Magnoliopsida > Alismatales > Araceae > Amorphophallus > Amorphophallus konjac. Next base: position 87,563,903 of record CM040118.1, read on the forward strand.
ACTAGCAAGTCTGCACATTGGTTGCACATTACACACAGAGTCTGTACACACGATTGGTGGCATGTCTGAGCACTCATCGTCAATGTATATACTTTCTCATATGTATACGGAACTCCACGCCATTAAGTATGTACATTCACAAACTTACTCGATCCATTATCTTCTGCTATTTCAGACTGCTCATTGATTGATGATCAAGGAGCTTAAGGAGGGCATGTGATCCGAGGATAAGGGGAGTGCCAGGATCGTGACACGTGTGATCCAGCAGGCTGAGATGCTGCCATGTGTTCAAGGCTTTTGGGGGGTGGGAGATGTGGAAGACACATGCCCTAGCTGCTGCTACATATATGAAGCTTCTTCCTCAAGAGAAGGCTGATCGGAGCAGAGGAGAGTGTGACTGAAGCAGCCTGCACGATCTATAGAAGAAAAGAGTGAAGAAGAGAAAGAGAGCAGAGGCAGAGTGTGAAAGCAGCAAAGAAGAAAAGAGAAAGAGAGAAGTAGAAGAGAAAGAGAGAGATAGAGAGCTCGAGCAGAGAGTCTGAAGCATCCATTGAAGAATCTGGTTGTCTGGAAATTGGATCAGATCCAAACCAGACTTGCTCCTGTGAGAGCTACATTGTGCACTTCATTTATAGCTTTCCGTTGCTGATTTTTCTTGTGTTCTGTTTTAGATTTAAACCCTTCTTCAAGCTGTTCGTCAGCAGTGCAAGCTGTGATGCACAGCGGCGAGGTGGATACCTCGGACGGGTTAAGCTGTAGTCCCCAGCCGATGGCAAGCTGTGTTGCCCAGTGGATGGCAAGCTGTAATGCCCAGCGGTTGTAGGCAAGCTGTGATGCCCAGCGGTTCAAGCTGTGAGTCAGCGGAATCCACACTCTGGTTTGATTGTGGGGTGGATGTAGGTCTAAAGGACCGAACCACCTAAAAATCCTCTGTGCAGTGGTTTGATTTCTTATATGCTTCCGCTATATGAATGCATAGGGTCGATATGTTTTGATTGCACACTATGTGTTTGATTGTGGTATCAAGAGTCCTTTGACAGGATTAGATCTGAAGTTTAATTCATTCCTTTAGGCGTTAATTCTTTAGTTGTGAGCATTAGATTTTAATTGGGAGAAATTTTTAAAGGGTAGATTCATTCACCCCCCTCTGAATACATAGCACCGAACCCAACAATTGGTATCAGAGCGGGTCTCTGACCTAACAGATCTAACAATCTGCAGAGGATCCTGCTAGTTTTTGGTGCAATTCAGAGTGGGTTTCTTGTGTTCTGTGTTTTGTTTCATCGGTTTAGTGTCTTGATTTGCTCATCTGATTTCGGTGCATTCATCATATCTCGATGGCTAATCCTCTGATATTCAGAGGTAATGATTTTGATTCTTGATTAGAAAATTTTCATCGGTATGTAAAGTCAACTGATCCTAATCTCTGGAAGGTAATAACTCATGGTCCACACAATTTATCAAAAGATAAATATAGATGGACTAAGAAGGATAAATTGAAAGACTCTGTCAACACTAGAGCATTAGTTTTAATGAAAGAATCAATTGACAGAGCTCTAATCTCATGTATTTCTTCCTGCAGGTCTGCCAAAGAAATTTTGGAAAAACTAAAGCTTATCAAGAATCACAACATATGCTTGATGGCTGATCGGAGAAATGATAATGAAGAATCATCATCTCAGGTAAGCTCTGGATCTGAAGAAGTTTTGATTGATGATTTATGGAATATAAATGAAGAGCTTACTGATAGATGTACAAAATTAAAATCTGAAAATAAAAGGCTAAAGAAAAGAATTGAACAATACAAATCTGAACTTACTTGTGATATGTATCCTACATTGAAACAGTCTTATGATACATGCCTAATAGATGCTCAGAATTTTAAGAAACAAAATGGTTCTCTAAAAATTGAAAATCAAACATGCTTGGACAAGATATCTGAACTTGAGAATCAGCTGAATAAGATGAAAAATGAGCATCTAAAAGGCATGCAAGAGCTGACTGAAATTAATTCTGTAATGGATAAACTAAAGCTTGAACATGCTGAAGTTCAAAAAGAAAATGAAGATCTCAAGACTAGTCTAAATAAAATCAACAAGGAAGGTGTGCATGTTTCCTCTCTAAAATCAAACTGCAATATGTGCTTGGCTCTAAGAGAACGTAATGAAGATCTTTATAGTGAGAATGAATGGCTAAATAAATAAATTACCTCATTTAAAGAGGATCACAAAAACTTGGTCACTGAGAAAATTAAAGTGGAGGAAAGAGAAGAGGAACTAATTGAAAAATTGGGGAAAATGTCTGGAAATGAAAAATGTGATGAAGAAATCGAGAAGCTGACTGAAGAGAACAAAGAACTGAGAGAACAAAACAAGAAACTGATGGTTTTAAATACTATTTTCTTACAGAGGCTTCTGACAATCGAAAAAGAAAATTATGTTATTAAGGAACCTCAACCACAAAAACTTGAGGAGGAAAATATTGAACTGAAAGCTGAAGTTAAAAAATTAAAGTGGTTAAACACTGGCTTGTCTGAAACACTTCTCACTTTAAAAAGGGGGAAATTCACTTGTGATGGAGAATCACAAAGTTTGAACAGTCTAGAATAAGAAATTGAGAAGTATAAAACTGCAAATAAAGTTCTAAGCGAATGTGTTAATTACAGTGAACATGAGATAGCCAGTTATGAACTTCACATTGCTAGCTTGGAAAATAAAATTCATGTTCTGGAAAACTCAGCATCCAAGTCTGCTAAGAATGAAGGAAAAATGAAAGCTGTCATGAAAGATAAAAATGACAATTCAAGAGAGGGGATAAGTTGCAGTTCTGATGTTAAGGAAATCACTAAAAACCAACTATACACCACTTTTGTGCAAAGCTCTGATGTAGCTGGTACCTCAAATCAATCCCCAAAACAAAATAAAAATCAGAAATCACCTTCATCATCTATATTTCAGTTCAAAGCCCAGAAAAATGTAAAGCAAACGAAAATTGTGAAAGGGGGTAAAAAACTGAAAAAGAATGGTCATATGAATAAAGTCAAAATTGTCCCTGCATGTACTGTGAACTCTGCTAGCTGTGTGGAGTTTGATAGATTAATGCATGCCACTTACAAATCATCTACTCACTCGCATGGATCTGAGAAGGAATTCTCATGTTATTACTGTGGCAAAGCAGGGCATATCATGGATGATTGCAGACTATTGACAGAAGATGAGCATGTAAATAAAACACTGCATTCTAGGAATTCATCTGATAGAAACCACACCATTAAGAAGTCTGATGCATCATGTTATTACTGTGGTAGGCGTGGTCACCTAATGAATGCATGTTTTATCATGAAAGAAGACAATAAACTACATGCTAAAATTCTCTCACATGCTCATGGCCCATATAGATATAAATCTACTTCAGGCCCGCATATTATTTGTTTCACTTGCAACAAGCCTGGGCATAAGGCAAATGAGTGCTGGTTAGAAATCATTGGGGAAACAATGACTCAAGAGGTAAGCACCTAAGGTGCTATGAGTGTGGGAAGTATGGCCATACAGTCAAGGACTGTTGGCATGCCCAAGGGAGCCATGTAAATGACAGATTTTTTAAATTCTGTGCCAAAAGACCTGTGAATTTTTCATGTTATAACTGTGGCAAGTCAAGTCACAAGTATGCTGAATGTTGGTCATCTGGTAATAAGAAACAAAATGTTCATGTAAACAACAGAACATTTAATGCTCAGTTTCATAGGTCTCATGCTGCTGTTGATATGCACCATAGGACCAGAAAATCTGCTGTTTCATGTAGATATTGTGGTAAATTTGGTCACTCCATGACTAATTGTCATCTGATGGACTTTGATGATAATATGGCTAAAAGATTGTTTAGAACACCTGTCAGGGTTAACGTAGGACCCAAGACTGCTTGGGTTCCTGCAGGATCAAATGATTAATGTGTTGCAGGTGTGCCTTGGTATGAAAAAGAGGGGTAAATAAACAAGGGCACTCAACAGGAAGACCCCAGGATCCTGCTCTTCAGGTTTGTTCTGACTATCCAGTTTAAATTCCATTATATGAAATTGTGAACTTGAAATGATTGCATATCATGTTGTTTTGTTGATGTTAAATTGAAACTTTCTGAAATGTGAATTGCACAATCATGCTTATGGTAATTCTCTTCTGTCTGATTTGCATGAATCATATCTGAATGTAAAATTTGATAACATGTGATGTGCTTTCAATACATTTCATGCATATAGTCAAGGGGAGTCCAACTGTTTTTGATCAATCATATTGCTGCTTATGTTTTATCCTTCACATGATGCATCTAGACAGGGGGAGCATTTAAATTGGGGTTTAGTTTGTCACACTCTGAACACCTCTTGTCTAGTAATTGAATAACTCTCATCTGATTTCATACTCTCTCTCTGGATAATGGATTCTGCCTTCTACTCATTATATTGTCAAAGAAGAGCTTCTTTCAACCTTCTTCATGTTACTACATGTCAGTTGATCTGTCTGAATTCCAGACTCAGCTACTATTTGTTGATAAACTCTCTTCTAATGCTCTTCTCTATTGGTGATTGACTCTTCCACCAGCTTATACTCATCCTTCATATATCTCTTAGCTGGTGTGACTGATTTGGTTCTACTGTTGATTAGTTGGTCAGCTAAATTTATTGACCTGATCTGAGGAACTTAAGCTGCATGTCATGCAATTCAGTCTGAGAACTTTGTAGAAATTCCTATCATATAGGTTTAAGAATTACCACTGAATCAGACTGATATAAGATTAATGTATTCTCAGATTTGTAATTAAATGAATTGAAAATATCTGAATGATAAGCTTTAATAAATCTTAACCATCTGTGTCATAAAAACCTTAGACTCACTCATCAGATATCTGAAAATTTGAAATCAGGGCTACTTTGGTTAAGATACATAAAGTGAGTATTGTTGTTAAACATTAACTTTGAAAATTTTGACAGGAAATAAAATCAGTGAGTAATGAAATGACTTTGTTCACTGAGAAACTGGGTTTTCCATCAAAGAAATGGAGTGAACCCAAGTCATGAAGTGTCATAGTCACTTAAAATGAAAATTCATTGAGAACCTGATAGAGCAATGGCATTTTTGTGTTGAGTAACTGGGGAGTCTGGCCTCTGATCAAGGTGTCTTCTCATGTAAAAAGACACTTATATTGCTAACTTTGTTCTCGAAGTTGAGAGGCAATGACAGTTATCACACTCAGTAACTGGGTCACTTCACCTGAGACGTGTTGTGCCTCATGTAAAAAGATGATGATCAACCAAAATTGCTCAGGAAAAATAGAATGTGCTTCAAATGAAAATATATTGAAAATTCTGTCAACTCATGTTCTTAGAAATGTGTTTAACCTCAGTACTAATCTATGTTTCTTTCAAAGGAGCTATTGAGATCATGTGTGTAAGATAAAGATGATTGATTTTGAGTGTTATCTGACTATTTGGTTCACCTTTATTAAAACTTAGATTCAGATATGAGTATTGAGTTTAATTTGACAAATTTGGTATACATCATAATTAAATCAGATTGGTTAAGTTGCTACTTCATAACCCTTTATGATAGAAGAGTCTATTCTTCTTAAGACTTATTGTAGTGGTGCAAGCATTAAAATCCCCCATGATCATATTCTTTCCAGACAGCCTGATCAACATAAATCTTGCTATTGATTATTCATTGAGATGTCTTGTGAATATTATTGTCTACTTTTACCTTCCTATCATCAATCACTTTACTCTCCACACTGTTGGAATCTTCCATCTTGTTTTACAACAAGTTTTGGTTCTACAACCGTTTCATTCTGTTCATGCATATGTGTGGTGCCACAACCAGAGTTCAGATTGTTTATAATGGCAGATTTCAGATTGATTTATTGGAGTTATGGGTCATCTGCATTTAAGGAGAGAGTAGTCAATCATGCATGTTGATAGGGGGAGCTTTGGTTATTATTTGCTTTAACAGGAGAGTAGTTCTGCATGCATGTTGATAGGGGGAGAGATGTTTTATTGTCATAAGGAGAACCCTATTTAATTCTCTGTATTTGTGTGTTAATTTTGTCTCTCAAACCATCTCCTTTTTGATTATGTCAAAGGGGGAGAATAGTTTGACGAGTCAGTGTGACTCATTATGTTGCCATCATCAAAAAGGGGGAGATTGTTGTGCCCCTTGTACTTTGATGATAATGTGGTGTTTTAATGATAGCAACATGAATGAGTCACCATATTGTTTTGCTAAGAACAACACTTTGAGTCATCACATGAATGCATGTCTGATCTGTTCTGTGGAGAATGCATGAGTGTGCTAGGTCATGCAGTATTCTATACTCAATGCATAAGTCTATATATTGCATATGTTTGTACATCACTCAAAGTCTATACAATGCATACCCATTCATTCAAAGTCCATACATTGCCCTGTAGCATGCACGAAACCAAGTCTGTACATTGTCAGTGCATCCACATTCGTTGTGTCTTGTGCATGCATCATATGAAGTCTGTACAACCCGTCTACAGAGCATATGCAAAGTCTGTACATCGTGCATCCTTTGACTAGAAGTCTGTACATCGTGCATCCTTTGATTTAAAGTCTGTACATTGTTCATCCTTTGATTTGAAGTCTGTACATCGTGCATCCTCTGACATGAAGTCTGTACAACGTGCATCCTTTGATTTAAAGTCTGTACATTGTGCATCCTTTGATTTGAAGTCTGTAAATCGTGCATATAAAGTTTGTACAGTGCATTGGTTTCATAAACTGCCATTCAAAGTCTGTACACTGCATTGCACGAGCTAAAGTTTACACAGTGTCTTGCTGCACGCACTTGAAGTCTATACATTGTCCACTTGCAGCATTAGCACAAGTCTATACAGCCAATGCAGTTCATGTCTCATGAACATCCGTCTCATTCAGCGTCTCATGCAAGTATGTACATCGTTTGTCAACACTTACAAGTCTATACATTCTTGGCAGTTCAGCGTCTCATGTTGTGTCTCATGCTAAGTCTATACATCAACAAAGTCTATACATTCTGTTGCATCACATGCTTGCCTTATGCACGCAGAGTCTATACATTCTCTACTGATGTGTTTATGCTGCAGTTCATCAAGTTTGTACATTCCTTGCTGTTAAGTCCATACATTCATAAAAGGCATGTTTGTGTATTCAATCTCGATGTTCAGACTTTCCTATATGCATTTGTGCATCTTTCACGCAAAGTCTATACATCGTCTCGCACACAGACACAAAGTCTACATACCAGCAAGTCTGTACATCATTGTCGCATGCATACTAAGTCCATACACTGCTTGGTGACTTGATGATAGTGCAGCAGTGTATAGACTTGCTCAGCCTGAAGCAGGGCAATGTACAGACTTCTTAACAGACGCATGCAGCATCTGTTATTGCACTGATGCAGTGTATGCTAAACCCAAAGACACAAAGTCTACATACCAGCAAGTCTGTACATCATTGTCGCATGCATACTAAGTCCATACACTGCTTGGTGACTTGCATGCGCATTCATCTTTCAATGTGCATACTTCACCATATGCAGACTGCATCATATGCCATCAAGTCTATACATTGTCTCGCACACACCCACCAGCAAGTCTGCACATTGGTTGTACATTGCACACAGAGTCTGTACACTCGATTGGTGGCATGTCTGAGCACTCATCGTCAATGCATATACTTTCTCATATGTATACGGAACTCCACGCCATTAAGTCTGTACATTCATAAACTTTTTTTTTACACCACAAAAAAAAGGCGTAGCATATTTAATAAAATGAAGTGTTAGCAATTGTAATGACTATCTACAAGAAATTGCAAATTGTACAATTTTTACTGCTGAGCTGGCTGGCTCAATCGCAGGTGTATGCCAATGTAAATCCGTTACTGTAGTCCACTTCTAAACACTAGAACGATGTGATTTCAAAACGAAAAATATGGAAGTACATTCACAAACTTACTCGATCCATTATCTTCTGCTATTTCAGACTGCTCATTGACTGATGATCAAGGAGCTCAAGGAGGGCACGTGATCCGAGGATAAGGGGAGTGCCAGCATCGTGACACATGTGATCCAGCAGGCTAAGATGCTGCCACGTGTTCAAGGCTTTTGGGTAGGAGATGTGGAAGACACACGCCCTAGCTGCTGCTATATATATGAAGCTTCTTCCTCAAGAGAAGGCTGATCGGAGCAGAGAAGAGTGTGACTGAAGCAGCCTGCATGATCCAGAGAAGAAAAGAGTGAAGAAGAGAAAGAGAGCAGAGGCAGAGTGTGAAAGCAGCAAAGAAGAAAAGAGAAAGAGAGAAGAAGTAGAAGAGAAAGAGAGAGATAGGGAGCTTGGGCAGAGAGTCTGAAGCATCCATTGAAGAATCTGGTTGTCTGGAAATTGGATCAGATCCAAACCAGACTTGCTCCTGCAAGAGCTACATTGTGCACTTCATTTCCAGCTTTCCGTTGCTAATTTTTCTTGTGTTCTGTTTTAGATTTAAACCCTTCTTCAAGCTGTTCGTCAGCAGTGCAAGCTGTGATGCACAGCGGCGACGTGGATACCTCGGACGGGTTAAGCTGTAGTCCCCAGCCGATGGCAAGCTGTGTTGCCCAGCGGATGGCAAGCTGTAATGCCCAGCGGTTGTAGGCAAGCTGTGATGCCCAGCGGTTCAAGCTGTGAGTCAGCGGAATCCACACTCTGGTTTGAGTGTGGGGTGGATGTAGGTCTGGAGGACCGAACCACCTAAAAATCCTCTGTGCAGTGGTTTGATTTCTTATATGCTTCCGCTAGATGAATGCATAGGGTCGATATGTTTTGATTGCACACTGTGTGTTTGATTGTGGTATCAAGAGTCCTTTGACAGGATTAGATCTGAAGTTTAATTCATTCCTTTAGGCGTTAATTCTTCAGTTGTGAGCATTAGATTTTAATTGGGAGAAATTTTTAAAGGGTAGATTCATTCACCCCCCTCTGAATACATAGCACCGAACCCAACAAAGGCGACGCGGCCGACCACTTCGACAGCTTCGACGCCCTGATGATCCTTCACGGAGCGTCTGACGCCATCAAGTGCCGAGTCTTTGTGACCACCCTGGTCCAAGGTGCCCAAGCATGGTTCCGGGCCCTCGCCCCCGGATCCATCCGGGACTTCAAGCAATTCGGGCGAGTATTTAAGGAGAGTTTCACCGGCAGCGGTCCCCCAAGGTCGGTAGCGGGGCTATTGGCTCTCAAACAGGCTCAAGGGGAGAAACTCCGGGCTTACATCACCCGATTTAAATCAGAATCCCTAAGGATCCCCTGCCTGGATGTCGCCTCGGCCATAATCGCGCTGACCGCGGGCACCAGCGATGAGAACCTCCACCGTGAACTTGTCCTCCACCCTCCCTCGACCCTTGCCGAGCTAGTGACTCTGGCTTTGCGCCACGCCGAGTGCGAAGAAGTGCTCAGCACATGCCGAGACGCAACTGGCTGGGGTTGGGAGGGGGACAAGAAGCGGGCACCCGAGGCAAGTTCGGGTCTGGGAAAAAGGCGGAACCGAGATGGGGAACACAAGGAACCGTCACGGAAGTACGAGCGATACACTCCCTTAACCACTCCAGTTTACGAGATATATGAGGACATCAATGGCTCGGGCCTCCTCCGCCAACCCATGCCAATGAGGTCTAAAAACCGTAATCGCAGCAAGCATTGCCTGTTCCACAGCCACCACGGGCATCACATCGGTGATTGCCACCAGCTCCAGGATGAGATCGAGCGCCTTGTCCGTCAGGGAAACCTATCCCGGTTCGTGGTCGGGCATAAGGAAGACTGAGGTGCCCCAGAGGAAATCGAAAACGCCCCTCGCGGGGTCCATATCAACGTCATCGCTGGAGGAGCTGCATCAGGGGGAGACAGTGGCCGAGGAAGGAAGCGTCATGCTGAGCGGGCGAGCCGAGCCATTGAGCCTCCCAAGGCCCCGCCAAGTGAGCCCCAGGTCATAGTCTTCTCCGACCAAGACTTGGATGGGCTGACCACCCCGCATGACGATGCCCTGGTCATATCGGCCATAATAAATCATTGTAACGTAGACAGGATTCTAGTTGACAATGGGAGTGCCCCTGATGTATTATCTTACGAATGTTTCCTTAAGATGAGGGAGGATCCGTCTAAACTCCGCCCGATCCGAACCCCCCTTTGCGGGTTCAATGGCCAGGCCAGTTATCCCGAGGGAGCCCTAAGCCTGCCGGTTACTCTCGGCACCCCACCCAAAACCATTACGGTTATGGTGTACTTCATAGTGATCAATGATATGATAGCATACAACGTAATCTTCGGCCGAGGAATCCTTAGCCGAATGAAAGCGGTGCCCTCTACCTATCACCAAAAGATGAAGTTCCCCACTAAAAATGGGGTGGGGGAAGTCCGAGGCAACCAGGCGACGGCCAGAAGGTGCTATAATATCTCGGTTGAAGCCACAAGGCCGGACAGGAAGAACAAGGGCCCCCGGGAAGTCGAGGAAAAACCCGCAACCTCCGAGCCTGGAAGCGAGTTGCTAACGGTTTTCTTAAACGACGACCTGACCCTAGGAGTAAAGATTGGAGCCGACCTACCATCTGAGGTTCAGCAGCAATACAAAGAGTTTCTTTCCATGTACATCCGAGTCTTTGCATGGTCTGATGATCAACTCCCCGAGATACCAGGAGAGACAGTAATGCATAAACTCAGCCTCGACCCGACCATGAAGCCCGTACAACAAGGCAGAAGGAAGCACGCGCCAAAGAAGCAGGCGATCATCAAGGAGCAAGTCACCAAGGGGCAAAAGATTGGTCTTTTTAGATCGGTCATGTACCCGACGTGGCTGGCTAACGTCGTCCTAGTGCCAAAAGCTTTGGGAAAGTGGCGAATGTGCGTGGACTTCACCGACTTGAACAAGGCTACACCAAAGGACTGCTATCCATTATCGAGCATCGACCAACTGGTTGATTCAAGCTCGGGCAACGAGATACTCAGCTTCCCGGATGCCTATTCAGGTTACCATCAGATCAGAATGGATCCAGAAGACATCGAGAAGATCGCCTTTATCACCGACTTCAGCGTGTACTGCTACACCCGAATGCCTTTTGGGTTGAAGAACGCTGGAGCCATGTACCAGAGGCTGGTCAATCATACGTTCGAAGGACAGCTCGGCCGGAACGTCGAGACCTATATTGACGACATACTTGTCAAGATCCCCAAGGCCGAGGACCACTTCACCGACCTAGCTGAGACCTTCAACACCCTCCTGAGGTACAATATGAAGCTCAATCCTACCAAGTGCGCCTTCGGAGTAAGATCCGGGAAATTCTTGGGTTTCTTAGTCACCCAGCGTGGGATCGAAGCCAACCCCGACAAGGTCCAGGCCATCCTGGACATGTGCCCACCCACCTGCATCAGAGATGTTCAACGCCTTACTGGGCACATTGTCGCGCTCAGCAAATTCCTGTCCCGTGCGGCCGAATGATGCCTACCCTTCTTCAAACTGTTGAGGGGGCCCTAAATGGCATCTGCTACGTTCGCATGGGATGAGGAATGCCAAAGAGCGTTCGTCGAGCTTAAAGAGTTCCTGGCTTCGACCCCGGTGCTTTCCAAGCCTGTCCCAGGTGAAGCCTTGCATCTCTATCTCTTGACAACTCCATCTACAGTTAGCTCGGTCCTGGTCAGAAATGACTCGGGAGTTGAGAGACCGGTCTACTACACCAGCAAGGTGCTCAACGAGGCTGAAAGAAGGTACCCCGTAACTGAGAAGATCGTGCTAGCGTTGGTTACCTCGGCCAAGCACCTCCGACCCTATTTCCAAGGGCACTCCATCACCGTGCTGACGGGCGAACCATTGAAGAGGATCCTCGCTCACCCTAAAGCCTCAAGACGCCTCGTCAAGTGGGCCATTATGCTTGGGGCCTACGATATATTTTACCGGCCTCGCTCGGCTATCACAGGTTAGGCGCTCGCTGACTTCATCGCCGAGAGCACTATCCCGACCGAAGAAAAATCTTCGTCCGCGCCCGGGCCAACCTGGGAACTATTCGTCGACGGATCCTCCAACTCAGCCGGAAGCGGCGCTAGAATCCTCCTGAAGTCCCCCGAAGTAGCATAGCTACAATACACCTTGAAGTTCAACTTCCAGGTGTCCAACAATACTTCCGAGTACGAAGCCCTTATCTCGAGAGCCCGCATGGCCCGGCGGCTGGGGGCTGAGCGAGTCAGAATTCACACTGACTCCCAATTAGTTGCTAGCTAGGTCAACGGCGATTACGAAGCTCGAGAAGCACCGATGGTCAAATATCTCCAGCTGGTCAGAGCCGTGGCACAACAGTTTGAGAGTTTTGAGGTAGTCCGAATAGCTCGGGAGGAAAACTCCCGAGCAGACGCCCTCTCTCGGCTGGCCTCCTCTCTTGACTCTGACGGTACTCGGTCGGTCCTTCTCGAAGAGCTAGAGTGACTGAGCATCGATTTGGAGCTCCTGGCTATTGACCCAGCCTCCCCAAGCGACTGGCGCACCCCCTACCTGTCATGGCTCCAAGACTCTCAAGAGCCTCCCGACCCCCGGGAAGCCCGAAGATTGAAGTACCAAGCTCGACGATTTGTCATTCTGGACAGCACCCTCTACCGAAGATCCTTCTCCGGACCCCTCCTGAAGTGCCTCAGTACTGACGAAGCCAACCGAGCGATTCAAGAAGTTCATGAAGGCTTGTGCGGAGCGCATTTAGGAGGAAGGTCACTCGCCAGGATCTTGCTGCGGCAAGGTTATTGGTGGCCCACTCTGCAGCGCGACTGCTCGAACTACGTACATCACTATGACCGATGCCAGCGATTTGACCACTTGGTCCATCAGTCGGCAACGGAGCTCGTCACCCTGGCCGAGCCATATCCTTTCGCTTGCTGGGGAATCGACATCCTCTGGCCATTCCCTACAGCTCAGGCCCAGAAGAAGTTCGTCATCATCGCCATCAACTACTTCACCAAATGGATCGAGGCCGAAGCCACAGCAAGAATCACCGAGACAATCGTCTGGAGTTTCGTCTAGAAGTCGATCATCTGTCGCTACGGCATCCCCTGAGTGATAGTGAGCGACAATGGTCGGTAATTTGATTCATGTTATTTCCGAGACAGGTGCACCGACCTAAACATTTACAATCATTTCACCTCGGTCACCCACCCTCAGGTTAACGGGTTGGTCGAGAATGCCAATAAGATTATCTTAAAAGGCATCTAGACCAGGCTCGGCAAAGCCAAGGGCAGCTAGCTTAAAGAATTGCCGAACGTACTTTTGTCATACAGAACGACTCCCAGAACGGCAACTGGTGAAAGTCCTTTTCAATTGGTATATGGCACCGAGGCCGTTATCCCATTGGAGATTGTCAATCCCTCCCTCCGAGTCATCTATTTTTCGCCCGAGGAAAAGGATCAGAAACTGCTCGAAAACCTCGACCTAGCGGATGAACTCCGAGAGATTGCAGGCATCCGAGCAACGGAATATCAACGCCGTCTCACTCGATACTACAACGCCAAAGTTTGAGATAGACATTTTCAACAGGGAGATTTCATCCTCAGAAAAGCCGAAGCCTCTCGACCACTTGAGGCAGCGGGCAAGCTATCCCATAATTGGGAAGGCCCCTACCGAGTGGTCGAGACGGTCGGGAAAGGAGCATACCGGCTATCTACGATGGAAGGAGAACCCATCCCCCGGACCTAGAATGTGACTACACTACGCAAGTTCTACTTCTGAATATCGAACATTGTGTAGGCAACACGAAATAAAACAAAAGTTTCCTTTCCTTTATTAAAACAACTCACTTGTACATCAAAAAGGTCGAAGCCAAGAAATACATGTCAAAAAATCCATCTGGCGCCGCCGCACGAGCCCATCACTCGGCTGACTGGGTTAACCTTCCTGTGTCCAGCCACTTACTCTGCCTCGTGTAGAAACTGGCTCGGATAAAGGGTAGTCGACCCCGTTGGCTCGGGTAACTCGGAACAAAGGTGATAGAGGGATTAGGAAGGAGAAGCCTACCTTCCAAGCTGACAGAGATGGAGGAAGGGGAAGAGCGAATGCGAATGAAGGCCTCCTCTCTGCCAATCTACCAACTCTTTGGAAGGCAGAGAGTGTAGGCACCCCCCGAAGAGTGAAAGAAATGATGAGGAGGGCAGAAGAGGGAGAAAGAGGCTGCGAAAGAGAGGAGAAGCAGGAAGTGGACAGGAATACTGAGAGAGATCCCCTCCAGGGAGCGAGCGGGAAGGGACGGGCGGCAGGGATGCCTGATTCCCCCATCCGTCCGCCATCATGCCTCCCCCCGCAAGCGCCGGTCGAAGTTGATAGAAGAAGACGATGTGTCTTCACACGTCGAACCCTCTTTAACCTCGCCCGTCGGCCGTCGAACCCTCTTTAAACCCGAAGCGACAAGGACTCTTTGCCCTCCATCATCGACAGCCTCATCTTCCAGAGCATCTTCCATGCTTCGAATATAATGGCACAGCGCTACGTGAAGAAGGAATGAGAAAAGACTGTCGAGGAAAATCCTAAGCGATGGAGAGGAAGGGACGCCCTTCAGACCTTTTATATGCGAAGGGAGGCTATTTGCCTTAAATGATTCTCCCCTCGAAAACACGCCAAAGGGACCTTTCCCTACGAACGGTCACCTTAAAACTCCTCGTATCCACCCCAGCGAGATACACGAAGCGGCCAAGCATTCAAAGCATGAGAAAACGGAATGCCACCCTGACAGGCGCTCACCCAACCATCATGCGAGTTCCACGCAGAAAGTATCGGCACTTTCCAACTACTGCAAACACGCTGAACAAAACATGGCAATGGCGATACAAAAAAGTTAAGTCTTCATCATCATGCTACTGCCTTACGTTTTTTCTTACACAATAAGGAAAGTTTTCCTTCGAAGAAGGAAAGACATACAAGAAGAGAAAGCAAAGCAGATACGTTAGGCCTCTGGCCCACCCTGAAGCTCAGAGGTAGAAGGCTCAGACGGTCTACCCCCGGCACCCTCAGCGACGGCCGACCCTGGTGTAGATTCCTTTAAAATCCACTTAAGGAAAATATAATGAAAAGTAAACAATAAACAATAGTGGAGATGAAAATAGCACGAGGTGCACAAGGGGAGCGTGTGTGATCGCTAGAGACGCGAACGCCTCAAAAGTATAAGAATAATAAATAGGGAGGGATCACGATATAAATACCTTAAAAGCGCGGGTGATTGTGAATGCTCCTTTCTCTTCTAATCGGCCGGCCGATGAAGAGAGTTCTTCAATTGATTACCCTTGCAAACAAAAACAAACACCAATAAAGATATGGATTAGAAACATGGTGAGTGTAGCATCAATTCATAAAAGAAAATATTAGCATGAAAACATGTGCAAGAACACACCTTAAGGGTGGTTGCCCTTAAACCCTATGTAAAGAGGGTGTGGGAGATATGATGAATGCATGAAAATAAGGATAAAAATAAGAGGAAAGAGTGCAAGAGTTGCACTAAGGGGAGATACTCAACGTGGTTGAGTAGAAATCAAAAGAATGATGATGTGTATGTATGCGTATGATGAAAATAAAAACAAAAGAGACAAGGGGGAAAATAAGAAAAATCTGTTTGTGCTCCTTGGCTCGAGTACGCGATGGGGAGAAAGCCTTTCAAAAGGATGCAGCTTTAATTCATAAAGAAGCCCTCCTTAGCCAAAACACCAACAACCCTTCGGTTCCTGTAAAAGAAGAAAGCAACAGAAAAAAAGGAAAGAAGCAGGAGACAGAAGAAGAAGAAGAAGAAGAACAATATAACGGAGGGAAGAGTAAAAACAGAAGAGAAGAAATAAAATCAAACAGATGAAGAATAAACCGAAGAAGAAGAAGAACGGAGGAAGACCTTCGGAACCTTATCAACAGAGCCAAAGAGGCTCTATTAATAGGGTTAAAATCAATAGATAGAAAGATAAGAACGGGCAAGAGCCCAAGGGGGAAAGGATTAATCTGGGCAAGAGCCCAAATGAAGCAGGGACTCTCTGGGGAAAGGCTGAGCTCGTTCGGAGCACAAAAGTGAAACACGACATGGTTCAGGGCGTCAATTGTTGAATTGACGACCTGCCAAGAGGGCGTTTCTTAAAAACACGCCCTGCACAAGGGCGTTTCTTTCAAAACCAATTTTAGAAATAAAAACTCCCCATAATTGAAAAATGTAAAACACGCCTCAATCACAGCCACTTTTAAAAAAAAAAGCGCCCCTGGGAAGGGCGTTAATTTGAAGTCTTGAAAACGGGGAAGTCGGTCAAACAGCAAGAATTGACGCCCTCAGATCTGGGCGTCCTTTCTCAAAGAAACGCCCCAGATCAGGTCGTGTTTTGTTAAAAACACGCCCTTACCCAGGTCGTGAATTTCAAAATTGAGATAAATATCCATAAAATCCAGAAAAATAGGAAAAAGGAGGAAATGAGGAAAAAATAGGAGAAATTCAAGAAAAGTGAGAAAAACCACTCAAACAAGCTAATTTGAGGGTCAAATGGGGCATTGCACGGCAATATGAAATATACTCAAAATAATATCAATTTTAGCGTGTCTACAGCTGCCCCGCCTTGGCGTCTGCTTTGCAAGGGAGCATAGCAAACTGAAAAGTAGATGCCAAGGTGTGATGAGACACGCAATCAACATCACTTGATGAGAATCAAAGAAAAAGCACGAGATGAAGCAAATCTCGGGAAATCCAACGAAATCAACAATGTTTGGATAAAATGGGGAGATGTGCACGCGGTGCACGAAGGAGATAAAAAATGATCAACTTCCAGCGCGGTGGAAGTACCCCAGGTCACAAACCTGTAGATTTCACCATTGGAGAGCGGTTACCAGCCAGTGGACGTGCTGCAGCCAAGGTGGATCAAAGGGAAATGATAAAAATAATATGATAAAAATCTAAACAAGGAGCTCTCGAGAAAAGACCCAAAACAGCAACAAATCGAACTGAGGACTCAATTCGGCAATGAAAATCTCATATCGAGAAAGATTAAGATCAATTCAACTCTCAACATCAGCTTATCAGAATAATTTTCCACTGTTAATTCAAAGTCCTACATGAATGCATGCTGGGCTAAAGGGAAAATAACAAATAAAAATATAATATAATCAAGGATAATATTGTTAAACTGCCCAAACTGGGTCAAGAAACTAATTCTGCGAGCTGATACTAAGCCGAAGCCCGTTTATCCACGCACCAACTCGTAAAAAGGGAACCATCGTCCCCAGTCTCGGACGGCTCAACGGCCTATCCGTGTGACTAAGACTCCTCTGGAATCATCATTGTTTTTGATGAAGGGGAACTCAAATCCCAGGTTTACCAAAGTCACAAGGTCCTTGATACAATCTAGTAGCATATGTAACATATAGTAAAATGCATACAAGGAGAGATGGTGGAGCAATAAGTATGGGGGAACTGAGAGATGAGCTGCAAGCACCGTGGGACTTTGATGATGATGCCCAGTCGGCGGGACCAAGAGCTTCTTATCCTGCGCTCAAGAATTCATCAGCCAAGATATAAAAGATAACAAGCAATGAATAAGATATTTAAGCGTAGCATGCATAGCATGAATCAAAGCATCAATCATAGCATATATCATGAACAGCATAAGTCAAATCATGGCATAGCAAAGCATCATTATTTGTTGTTTGTCATGAGGATGACAATCTGGCCAATCAAGTTTTGGAGTTACACAATCAGGATCTGATAATGTCCATCGGCGGAGTAATCAGATGAAACGAGCAGGAGTTGATTGAAAGATTTGGAGATGAATAATCATGAGATATGATAATCAGAATGATATAGGGAGATGATAACCAAAAATGCCCAGGGTGGCATGTCATGAGAATATCGGGAGAATCAATAAATTGATAGCAATGAGTGGAGATAGGACTCATCCTGTGCTTTTGGTCTCTGCAAAGCTGTTCCTGCAAAACACCATCAGAAAATACAATGCAAATTTTTGGATTTTGAAAATATGCAAATTTTTATGAGTTTTGGAAAATATTTGAATTTTTATGAATTTTGAAAAATATTTGAATTTTTATGTTTGATTTTGCTCAGGAAATATTCAATTTTTTGTTTGATTTTGCAATATTCAATTTTTTGGATTTTGGTTTAGACATAGCTAATGCAGCATCAAAGGGTGTTTAAACCATTAATTGGGGGTCCTCGTTCCTTTCCTTTTCGCTAAAACTGCCCAAAACTGGACGTGTATTGAAAGATGACATCCTATAACTGACCGTCTTTGATCAACGGTGCCCCTACCAAGGCCATACCCGAGAAACATTCGGTCTTAGCGGGAGAAGAGAAGAATAATTGTGACAAGCTTTGTGCAGGATGGGAGATATCGGGACTTGAATTCTTTCCAAGGTGCTCCCTTCAAAGAGGTAGTCTGTTGTGCTGGGGCTTTATGCCTTTGATTTTTAGACCCTTGACATGCATACGACCAGGGTTTGCCCTGCGAGGACTTTGCCACTCTTGTCATGCCATAATTCATACTTTTGCTTTTATCAAAATTCTGACTTGATGTTCATAATACCCCTTTTAGCTAGATGTATATCATGAAAACTCATATGAAAACTCATATTGATGTTGATTTTGGGTCAAGACTGCCCCTATTTGAGACTCCTCTCGTATTGGGGATTACCGAGGTTGGTCATCTTGTCCGTCAACCTCTTGCCCCTGCACGCGGCCGAGTAGAGAAGAGAAAAGACTTTCAGGAATTCTCATGGCATGGCCAAAGTAGCAACAGTGTTTAACCAAAGGAGCCAGCTAAGGACGCCGTGAAGTGTGTGAGGTGCCCAGCTGAGGGTTGATCTTAACAAGCGGGGAGATAATATTGAATTCCCAGCGCGGGGTTCTTATTAACCAAGGTGCTGCATAAGCAAGCCTAAAGACTCTTTTTAACAATGATTTAATTTAACAAAAGCCTAAGATAAAGATCTAAAACACCACTCTTAATCTTGTTAGGAAGCACTTCATTTTGAAAATCATGCGTGAAGTAATGAGGAAATGATATCATAAAAATGCGTACTCACGCCAATATTTTACCTTGCAACCTTTCTTGAAGCAGCTGTCAGAGGCGAGGTTGATCATCATGGGATAGTCCTCTTTGACAGTCAAAAGGATTGGAAGCAAAGGGTTTGGGAGTGGCTTAACAAGAATGAGTGGTGCTCAAACTAGACTCAGACGAATAAGGAGAAAAGGAAGAGAGGCGAGGGCTAGAACTCCCTCACTAAGGTGTGGAGACCCTGATCACATGGAACAGTCTACAGAAGAAGTGGAAAATCAAGAAGAGGGGTGAGTGAGGACTAAAGCCTCGAAAGCAATGGGAGAAAGGGCAGATGCCCAAGGCAGTGGATGTGGAAGAAGTTGGGTCAGACCCAGAATCAGGAGGAATTAGAAGAAGAAATTGGTAGATGGAAAGAGGTGGATCCGGAGGGTCCGGAGGCGGAGGAGAATCGTGAGAGGAGAAATCATCCGGAGACTCCAGAGGGATGACGAAAGAAGGGACGCGATGCCCTGGGAAAAAATAGGGAAAAAGATGATGGAAAAGGAAGAAAAAAATGAAGGATGTGATGTTCAGGAAGATTAGAAAGATGAATCGGAAGAAAGATGGAGGGTCCGGAGGTTCCGGAGGAAGTAAATGCCGAGGGACGCGATGCCCAGGGAGGAGAGAAAAATCCGGAGGTTCCGGAGGAATGAAATCAGGAAGGAAAAGGTGGAAAGGGGAGTCGTGCCCGAGGGAAAAGTCCGGAGGTTCCGGAGGAAGGAGATGAAAAAGGTGGAAAGGGGCGTCGTGCCCGAGGGGAAAGTCCGGAGGTTCCGGAGGAGGCAAATAAAAAAGGTGGAGAGGGGCGTCGTGCCCGAGGGGAAAGTCCGGAGGTTCCGGAGGAGGAAAATGAAAAAGGTGGAAAGGGGTGTCGTGCCCGAGGGGAAAGTCCGGAGGTTCCGGAGGTTCCGGAGGAAGAAAATGCCGAGGGACGCGATGCCCTGGGAAGAAGGGAGAGAAATCTGGGAGATGAAAAGGTTGGAAAGGGGCGCGATGCCCGAGTAATGAAGATGAATATGAATAAGATGGAAATGCGGAGGATCCGGCGGTACCGAAAGGCGGGGAAGATACGGGTTTGGAAACTCGGGAAGCAGGAGGTGCAAATGCATGCAATGGGATGGATGCGATGAATGCATGAAATGCAAAGAATATGAAGAATGTGAAGGGCGAGAGGATGAGATCCTCCTCCTAACCCTGGGAATGGCCCATGAAGAAGAAGTGATAGAGATGGATGAATAGAAAGTGGAACAAATAAGGGATGGCCCCTTAGCATTAAGATAACTGCCCCTCCACGGCAGTGAAAGTGTATGAGAAATAGCCCCTGCCGAAGCTTCAATGGTGAATAAGAACTCCCTTGGAAGGTGAAAAGTAATAGCGGGAGGGAGTTGGAAAGTTAGGCTTGGAAGCATCATGTTGCCGAGGAATTCAAGATTTGGAAATTGGAACGAAGAGTGCCCTGCCTGGCCCTTACGCAGCATCAATGCTTGGCGTGGTGGCGACTTGGCCTCTTCAATCATGCTTGGCACAATGATCCGGATTGGCATCCGGCAAATAAATTCTTGGGTCTTGAACATCACGGCCATGGCCAAATCTGTCTTGCCCGGCTCTTGATCATCTTCGGCACATATACTTGCAGAAGCACCCATATTCCGAGTAGTAGAAGGAGGTGAAGCGGAGGCGGAAGGCTTTGTGAGTGGTGGAGGTATAATGGAAAGTGTTGGCGTAAGTGGAGGCGGAGGTTCAAACACATCGAGTTTCTCCCTTTGCTTACAAGCGGTCAGGGTTAGCTCGAGTGCAAAAAGTGGTGGATCCTGCTCAGGATTAACCATAGGTAAGGGTGAAGGGTTAAATGGTGGAATGGGCAAAGTGGGTTTTAAAGGGATAATAGAAGGCCGAGGTGGCGGTAATGGGAGGTTAATTGGGAAAGGTTCAATGGTGGGTTCGATGGAGGCTAATGGTGTGGAGGTAGATGGCTTAACGGGTGGAGGTTTAATAGTGGAAGGCTTGGGGGAGGCCAGTGTTGCGGAGGTTAATGGTGTAACTGGAGGAGGTGTAATGTATGCGGTGTCAAGGATAGGAGGAGACTTACAATGTGCCGGTGTGGGTGATTGAAGTATCGACCCATCATCGTAACACCAATTAGTCTCATAAATAGGGGTTGGATCAGGGATGGTTTCATCCTGAGCAGGAGGTTTATCAAATGATAGTGGAGGGAGCGGGAAATTAAGGAAACTCGAAAGGGGTGCCTGCGGAGCTTCATCATCATCGTACACTGCCTTGGATTCTTCAAATGCCAGTTCCTGCTTGCTTGAGCCGTCGACGCCGTAATCATCCCCCCTGTCTTTCCATTCTCTCTCCATCTTTGTAATCTCGTCCAAAGCGGCATGGAGAGGATTGACTGGAGTAGGAGGAGCCGTGACCTTCTTTATTTGTTCCTCCATCAAAGTAATCTTATCAAGCAGAGATTGTTGGAGGGGTGTGACTTGAGCAACAGAAGGTTGGCAGGGCCTTGAAGGAGGGGCCGTATAAGAAGGCCGTGGAGGGGAATTAACGGGATAACCCGGATGGGTCGGATTACAAGGAATAAAAGGGCCTCAGGGCCGTGTTGGAGGAGGAATAGAAGGAGGCGGGTGTCGGACCACCCGAGGAGGAGTGTGAATAGAAGGAGGCGGGTAATGGGCTACCTGATTGGAATTAGGAGGAGGAGATGGGTGATGGGCCACCCGTATAGAATTGGAAGGAGAAGGTGGGTGATGGGCCACCCGTATAGAATTGGAAGGAGGAGGAGATGAAGGAGATGCACCCTCAACGGCAGCCTGAAGGGCTTGGATCTGTTGAGAGGTAAGATGATCTAATGCATGCAAAATCTGGGAGACCTTCTCATCATTGGGACGAGAGGGTCTAATAGGAATAGCGGCCTGAAATTGAGTAGGGGGACCATGAGAATGGACATTGCCCATGGGTCGGGCATGACCATAAGAATGAGAATGTGGTCCTTTGAAAGAATGGTGAGAATGATATTGAACATGTTGAAATTGAGGATCATAAGATGTGCATGGACGATCATCCTCATGAGCATTATTTGAATTGAACATGTTGTTTTGTCTATCAAAGTAAGCCATTATGCAATCCAAGTAATGTGCAAACAATTTGCAAAGAAACACACAAGTTGGAATGGTTACCTTGATTTTTATTTGTTTAAACCTTGGTGAATTAATGATTTTTAGCAAAGTTTGGAATGATTCACACAAGGGGGGGGGACCTAGTTTCAAATGATATGAACTCCAATGTCAACTAGGAACCCTTCTCACCACGTATATGGCCAACTAATCCGGGACTACAAAAGGGTACAACCTGCTCGGCGTCCGTGAGGGAATCCACGGGTGCGGGGACTTACGGAGGCTTGGAAAAGGGATTTCCAGTCCAAAGAGACGGAATGCTCAATGGAGGGTCATCCCGATTCCAAGAGGGTGTGTGGAATCCTAATGAAGAGATAGGAGGTCTCCCAAACCAATGCAATATGAATGAATGCAACAGATATAATCAAAAAAATATAATACAGTGATGAAGAAGGAGTGCGGTAAAAACACAGGCAAAAGACGCCCTGGGGCAGGGCGCTATAAATCAAAAGACGCCCTGGGGCAGGGCGCTACCAATGAAAAGACGCCCTGGGGCAGGGCGTGAAACACTATGGGGAGATGCCAACCAAGTCAAGAAACGCCCCGTGGTGAGGCGTTACAAATAGAAGGACGCCCTTGACCAAGGGCGTCAAATCATGAAACAGCGCCTTGGTGTGAGGCGCTAATCAAGAAAGAAACACCCTGGGGAAGGGCGTGAATTCAACAGATCACCAAATATAATAAAAACGCGTCCTGACAGAAGGCGTTAAACAGGGAAAAGGCGCCCTATGCTAGGGCGTTAACAAAAAACGCGCCTCTGTCAGAGGCGTTAATTGCCTTATTCCAGAAACTCTTCACGGCCAGCAATAGCAGAGAAACACTCACAGAGTCAATCACAGTCAATCAACAAATATGAATATCAAAACATAATCATGCTCATCAAATTTTATTTTTTGGATAAAGTGGGATTTCAAAAAGAAATCTATCAACTGACAGATCACAAGTGGGACAAGAAAACAATGGAGGGTGCCCGAGGGGCACAAAGGAGGGGTACCGTGGGTACCAATAGGAAAGGGCACGCGAGGGTGCCAAGGGGAAAGGGGTAATCAAATGAAAAACGAAAAGTGTCCCACCGTGATCGCCAATTTGTAGATTCCTTTAAAATCCACTTAAGGAAAATATAATAAAAAGTAAACAATAAACAATAGTGGAGATGAAAATAGCACGAGGTGCACAAGGGGAGCGTGTGTGATCGCCAGAGACGCGAACGCCTCAAAAGTATAAGAATAATAAATAGAGAGGGATCGCGATATAAATACCTTAAAAGCGCGGGTGATTGTGAATGCTCCTTTCTCTTCGAATCGGCCGGCCGATGAAGAGAGTTCTTCAATTGATTACCCTTGCAAACAAAAACAAACACCAATAAAGATATGGATTAGAAACATGGTGAGTGTAGCATCAATTCATAAAAGAAAATATTAGCATGAAAACATGTGCAAGAACACACCTTAAGGGTGGTTGCCCTTAAACCCCTATGTAAAGAGGGTGTGGGAGATATGATGAATGCATGAAAATAAGGATAAAAATAAGAGGAAAGAGTGCAAGAGTTGCACTAAGGGGAGATACTCAACGTGGTTGAGTAGAAATCAAAAGAATGATGATGTGTATGTATGCGTATGATGAAAATAAAAACAAAAGAGACAAGGGGGAAAATAAGAAAAATCTGTTTGTGCTCCTTGGCTCGAGTACGCGATGGGGAGAAAGCCTTTCAAAAGGATGCAGCTTTAATTCATAAAGAAGCCCTCCTTAGCCAAAACACCAACAGCCCCTCGGTTCCTGTAAAAGAAGAAAGCAACAGAAAAAAAGGAAAGAAGCAGGAGACAGTAGAAGAAGAAGAAGAACAATATAACGGAGGGAAGAGTAAAAACAGAAGAGAAGAAATAAAATCAAACAGATGAAGAATAAATCGAAGAAGAAGAAGAACGGAGGAAGACCTTCGGAACCTTATCAACAGAGCCAAAGATGCTCTATTAATAGGGTTAAAATCAATAGATAGAAAGATAAGAACGGGCAAGAGCCCAAGGGGGAAAGGATTAATCTGGGCAAGAGCCCAAATGAAGCAGGGACTCTCTGGGGAAAGGCTGAGCTCGTTCGGAGCACAAAAGTGAAACACGACATGGTTCAGGGCGTCAATTGTTGAATTGACGACCTGCCAAGAGGGCGTTTCTTAAAAACACGCCCTGCACAAGGGCGTTTCTTTCAAAACCAATTTTAGAAATAAAAACTCCCCATAATTGAAAAATGTAAAACACGCCTCAATCACAGCCACTTTTAAAAAAAAAAGCGCCCCTGGGAAGGGCGTTAATTTGAAGTCTTGAAAACGGGGAAGTCGGTCAAACAGCAAGAATTGACGCCCTCAGATCTGGGCGTCCTTTCTCAAAGAAACGCCCCAGATCAGGTCGTGTTTTGTTAAAAACACGCCCTTACCCAGGTCGTGAATTTCAAAATTGAGATAAATGCCCATAAAATCTAAAAAAATAGGAAAAGGGAGGAAATGAGGAAAAAATAGGAGAAATTCAAGAAAAGTGGGAAAAACCACTCAAACAAGCTAATTTGAGGGTCAAATGGGGCATTGCACGGCAATATGAAATATACTCAAAATAATGTCAATTTTAGCGTGTCTACACCTGGCACTGACCCAACCGGCGTGGGAACTGCCTCGGTTGCGCGCCCTCCCGAGGCATCCGGAGTTGGCGACCCCTCGGATGAAGAGCCCCCCTGATCATCTTCCTCCGACGCTGAATCTGAGGAACCGGAGGACGACAGGTCTGAGTCATAGCATTGCCCGGACAGGAACTCAATTACCTCGGACGCCTGCTCCTCGGTGTAAGAGACGGTCCGGTCGTAGCCTTGCTTGAACCCCTTGCGGATGCCTCGATGAAGTGCTAACTCGTAGTAGGAGAAGGCAGCCTCCTTAAGGTCAACCCGGTAGGCCTCCGAGCATTTGTACTGCTCAAGCGCCTCCGCCCCGGCCGATCCCACTCTACCAGCGAGCTCAGCCTTCTCCCATTCCGTCTCGGCTAACCTCCTCTCGGCCTCAGCCCTTTGCTTCTCGGCCTCCACCGCCTGCTTCTCCGCCTCGGCCCGATCAGCCTCGGCCTCCCGCCAAAGGTGCTCGCTTCCTCTGCTCGGTCCAACAGCTCGGCGCGCTCAGCCTCCCACCGACCATCTAGCTCGATGCGAGCAATCCGCTTCTCTTCAAGAAGCCTGCTCTTCCTCTCGAGCGATTCGCGGGCCTTAGCTAGCTGATCGGTCAGTACCCGGGCCTCCACCTGGCTCGCCCGCGCTAGCTCCCTCACTAAGGAAAGCTCCCGCCGAAGCCCATCACGCTCCTCGGCAAGCCGAGCCATCTTTCTGTCAGACCCACCAAGGGTCCAGGCCAGGTTCACCCGCTCTGACTCTGACAGAGCATAAGCTTCTGCCAGAGTGGCCCCCATCTGGGCCAGGACCAAGCCGCCCTCCATAACCATCTTGAGGGCCGCAGACGGGGAGTGTTGCCTGTCTCCCCCCTCACCTTTGCGGCTATACCGTGACATACCTGATACAAAGGGCCTTGGATGCCGAGCCTCTCCAAGGCCGCTGGAATTGAGACCCCCTCTTCTATCGGCGTCCCGCCGGGCGGCCCAGATCGAGCCGAGGCTTCGTTCGCCCCTCGTGCCTCGGTCGGTTGGGGCTACGTCACTTTTTCTTGCGACCCCCGAGCCTGGACCGGTTCGGCACCTGCACCACCACCTGGAGTGTCACTCACCTCAATCAATGCCTCAATCTCGGTCGTAGTCCCAGCGTCACCTGCCTCATCCACGGCCCCCTCGGCTTCTACCGAGGGAAGAGTCGGGCCAGCGCCGCTGCCACTCGCAGGAGCAGCCTCGGCCCCCTCGGCTCCGGCCGAGGGGGGAGCCGAGCCAGCATCATCGCTGACCACAGGAGCAACCCCAACCGCCTCGGCCCCCTCTCGCTCGGCAGATGGGAGAGCCGGCCCAACAAGGTCGGGCCTATCTCCCTCGAGAGAGGGGAGAGCCACCGAGCTAGAGCCACCTTCGACGACGGGGACGGATCCGGCCTTCTTGGCCCGCTTCTTGGCCTTTACAGCGTCCCGTATCATACCCTCCACGGGATCCTTGCGTTTGGCCCCCCGTGGCCTGGAAGACCCCTCCTGGGCCATCCTCTTGCCCTTACCTCGGGCTCGGGTGCGCCCCTCGGGAGATCGCGGCTCGTCGGCGGCCGAGTCATTGCCGAGATCGATCACCTCTGCGGCCTCCTCCAAAGTCGGCCGCCTGGTGTCTACACAGAAGAAAGATATGGTCAAAAAAAAAGGTCTCAACATCCGAAGAAGAATCTGATTCGTGGCACCTGAACCTGACGGATGCAGCCTCATAAGAAGACAATGCTCGATGTTCTCCAGAGTAACCAGCTCCTCTGTGGACTGGCAACGCTTTAGCAAAAAAGTCGCATACTCCTCCACGCTCGGAGGAAACTCATCCTGCCTCGGAGGAATATTCGGATACAAATTGGGGATTGCGAGACACCTCCAGGTCTCCTCCACCGAGCAGATCCCCACCCAGAAGAATTGAGTTTTCCACCCCTTATACGAAGAATCCTTCGTAGCGAAGGAGACACAGCTCCTATTCCGCCTCGCCTGGATGAAATAGAAACCCTTCCTGGCCGAAGGATGCGCCTTCAACTCGAAAAAATAGTGAAAGAGGTCCAAGGAAGGAGGAACCACGCATTGGCGACAGAGGATGCGAAAAGCAGAAAGAAGAAGATAGGAATTGGCTACCAGCTGAACGGGCGCCAACTGAAAGAAATTGAGAAGCTTAAGAACAAAGGGCTCGAAGGGAAGGCGGAACCCACCCATCCACGACAGAAGGAAGGTGCAGATATGGCCTATACGAGAGTCCAAGATCGTCTCGTGCGGAGCAGCCGCGGTAAAGCAAAACTTGTGGGGCAGACGAAACTGGTGCTCCAGTCTTTTCACCTCTGCCTCCCCCAGTTCACTGTAGTTTGGAACCGTCACCTTCACCGCAGGCTCGCCCTCCCACTCTTCGACATGCGGACGCTGATCCGCCATGGAATCCTGAGAGGAACTTGAAGAAAGATGCTCCCTGGACCCCGAAGACTCCGGAGGAAGAGGAAGCTGTCGAACTGCCTCTGCAGTTATCTCCGCCAACTCCACGAACGCCACTACAAGCCTCTGCTCTTCCATCGTGTCCTCACGATGCATCAAAGAGCCCCAAAAGCAAGCACGAAAGAGAGCCAAACCCTTAAAATGGAGGGAGTCTGGAGCAGCGACAAGCGCACAACGCCTATATTCCCACGCGGAAGGCGGCGCGTCGTTCTGACCTCCGAGAAAAGGGGGGCCCTTCAGTTCAAATCCGTCAGGATCATCATTATTACGGACCCAGGTGACCACGACACATGGCTTCTTAACACCGCCAGATCTCCACCCACCTGAGCCACGCTGGTCCAAAACCCTAAACCACTACTCTTTCGGGCTTACCAAAGCTCGGGAGTAGGAGGGGGACAACTGGAGAGGGGGATTTCTGTAGCCCATCTAAGAGCAGTCGAACTAGGTCCATCAGGACCAAACGAGGCCCAACTCATCCAAGTGACATCCCTGCATGGCCCACTTAGTTTAAAAAGCCCAATAAGATCACTCGGGATCAAACCCTTCCTCGGAGGCCCTTAGGCTCGGAAGGCCCGAGCGTCGGTCAGGTCGGAGGAAAACCCACGCCTGATCTATCCTCTCGCCGGGACAAAGGCTAGCGCTCAGTGCCCACTCCGACTGATCCTCATCCGAGCTATGCCTATCGCCCGGACAGGGTTGGCACTCTTCATGCTTAGGTTGACCGACGATTTGCTTATCCACGCTGCCATTGAGAGCCCTTTATGAGCAGGAGTTTACAAGGATAAGGGACCCATGACCTCTCAAGGCTATAAAGATCCCACGATGAGGACGTAAAGAGCCCATGTTGAGGACGTAACTCCCGCCTGAAACTACTCAGCTTACGAGACTCATGAGGCCGACACACTATTTAAACCTGGGACTCCCTCTAGCGAGAGATAAGACAAACACACGCCTAAAACTCCCTGAGCAGGAATCACTTCACCACCTTGGTGTAGAGGGATCTCGTGCATCTCATTCCTCCTCCCTTCATAGCTTCCACCATTGCTCTACTGACTTAGGCATCGGAGGGTTTATCCCAGGGAATCTTCCCTGGGCCCCCTGATCCGTTTCCCTTCCTTGCAATTCACTATTCGGTGATCATCTCCCCAGCTCAGGACCAGTGCGGGATCTCGCCTCTTCAAGCAAAGTATGTGATTCACTCGAGGTAAGGACCTAGTTTCAATGTGGGTTTCTTCAATGCCAACTAGGTACACTCTCTCACCGCGTATAGGTTGTTGAGTTATGATTTTGATGATTGTTGGCATTATGGTTTTGATAATAACTAAACTTAATGTGTGATTGAGTGACGATAGCTAAACTTATGGTTGATTGCACATGTTCTTGATGACTGTGACATTCATGTTTAAATATGATTGAGATGGCAAATGGCAACGGTACATGGTCTTGAGTCTTGCTTGATTGAATTGATTTTACAAGAGCAAAAGGTTTCATAACCTCGTTAATGTGAACAAGCATAGTATTAACCCTGACTATCTTACTTGCAGGATCAAACTCATGGCAGTCACCTGGTGATCCAAACGTGTGGATAAGCACCCTGCTCCTCTACAATCCGAAATAGGTGGTATATGTCATATACTATCAAGAACCATTGGTAAGGCTCTTACCCTGTTATACACTCCTTGTTATTGAGTGTTCCATGAGGTTATTTCATGAATAATTTACTTGGGATGATTGAGTTTTATCTCTTGATTCTTAGCCTAGAACTTGATCCTTACCTCAGAACATGTGTGTTTCAAAGTGTTCATATGCACCTAGTTCATCAGGTTTCAAGCCCTTACAAAACTCACCATCGTGCGCCCTTGCACGCGGATCGACCTACGTGGTCAGGTCGCGGGGAACAAAATTCTGATTATAGGGGCGATATTCCATTAATTTGTTTTATCCATTAACTTCAAGAGTGAGCATTGAACTTGTTTAAGGAGATTTCATGTAATGAGAAATGCTTAAATGGTCTAATGCATAAACTAAGTTGAATTCAATCCCAAAATGCATGGAGTTGATATGGACATGAAGCCCTTGACTTATGCACATGTTTCATTAGGCTAACAACTTATTTTTGCAGGATAATCACTGTTCCGTCGGACGGATAGCAAGGGCCGGTCAACAAGAATTAACAGAAGATCGAAATCTGGAAAATCCCATATTTCGGTCAACCGCCAGCCTTGGGGCGATCGACCGATTTTCCCAAAATCTAAATCTTCAAACCTGCAAAATTTCGATCGACCTCCCCATGCTACAGGTCGACCGCTAGCCCCGATGCAGCCTTATTTGACTTTGTGTTTCAAGCGTGTGGAGAGGTCTTTCCACCCATTTGTTTAATCCTAAAGTCACCCAATCTCCATGATTTCTGGATCTGGTCTGGGGGGTGTCTATGGACCATTCAAAAGATATAAAACCAACACAAGAGGGTTAGAAACCCCAATGCATCAAGGGGGTTCCAAAGGGGGAGAGGCTATCCAAGAGAGAGAAGAGGTACTGTAGCCGTGAACAGTACTCTGTGCAGTAAGTGTTCTTCATCCATTCTCAACCCATTGAAGGCATCTGAAGCCAACAAGCACCTATGAAGTGAAGAAGCAAGCAACCAACAAAAGAGAGATCAAGGAGGAGGCTATCAAGAAGCAAGCAAGGGTTTCAAGAAGAGATCAAGGGAAGGTTGTTCAAGTGAAGAAGGAAGAGTACTGTAGCCATGAATAGTACCCCGTGCAGCAAACTCTACATCAACTTCAAGGCCATTCAAGCTTAATCAAAAGCCATTCAAGTGAAGCAGGAAGCAGCGTTCCAAGTTCTACATCATACACTCAGTGGAACCCAAATCAGGAGATTTCTAAACTGTGCCTCATGCTCTTTGAGTCTTGGGTTTTATATTTGTGTTCCTCATAAACTCTAAGCGCTCGTGTGTGTGTGGATCATTTTGGATCCGTGGTCATGTGTGGTTATCATGTTTCATTCGTGTGTGCGTAGGTCTTCTTAGATCTATGTGTGTGTGTGGATCTTAGTGTTTGTGTGTGTGGAGTGCTGCATCTGTCGCAGCAAGTGTGTGTGTTGTTGATCCGGTTGTTGGATCGTGTTGGAGACCTCGTCTCCGTGTGTGTGTGTGTTGGGGCGCGTCCCCGTGTGTGTGTGCAGGCGTCATCCTGCGTGTGTGGTTGGAGTGTCATCTCCATTTTGGGATTTATCCTCGAGTGAAGCCTCACCGGGTTTGGTGAGGGGTGGACGTAGGATTGCGTCGTTGCATCCGAATCACCTTAAAAACCGCTGTGCATTATGGTTTGAATCGTGTAGTTTGGTCCTTTTTTCCTACCTCCATTCTATGTGATCGTTAGTATATATTGTATTCTAACTTGTGGTTAAATAGATTTCATCCTCCTAGTTAGTGTTTTATCACATATTTTGAAAGGGCTAAAAGTTTTCTTAAAATTGGTAAACACCCAATTCACCCCCCTCTTGGGTGTCATTGATCGCGGGACTTCATAGGCCAACTCAACCCGGGAAACTTCAAAGGTACAACCTGCCCGGTGTCCGTGGGGGAATCCACGGGTGCGGGGACTTATGGAGGCTTGGTTTAGAAATTTCGATCCAAAGAGGCAGAGTGCTCAATGGAGGGTCCTTCCTTCACCAAGAGCGTGTAAGATCTCCTAGAAAGTATGAATGCAAAACTAATGCAACAATGAAGAGACAATCTGTATATGAACAAGGTATGCAAGAAATATGCAAAAACAAACAACAATCAATGTGAATATATGAAAACACAGGAAAAGGGCGACGCGGCAGTGGGCGCTAAATCATAAAATCATGTCTGCTTCCCAGTCGCTCAATTTTTTTTTTACAGTAAACAAGAACGCGTCTGAAAACCCAGACGCGAGTATTTTTTTTCTTTTTTTTTAGCAAACAGCGCCTGTTACAGTGGGTGCTAATTCATAAAATAGCACCCATTGTGCTGGGCGCAAATTCCTCTGCTCACAGAAACTCCCAACAGCCAGAAAGTTCAGAAAATTGTAGAAAACCAATAGGAAAAGGGAATGAACACTCACCAAATCACAAGATAACTCATGGCAATCAATCAAGGTATGAAATAAAGCATGGCAGGCTACAAATTTTTTTTAGATAAGAAGAGTGGAATTTCCAAAAATTTGACTAATTAACAATCACAAGTGGGAGGTGTGCATGTGACGCACAAGAAATAAAAAGAAAAAGAAAAAGTGCTACGTGGAGCACAAAGGGAGATGCACCGTGGGTGCAAATGGAAAGGGCACATGTGGGTGCCAAAGGGAAGGGTAATAAAAAAAACAATGGTGTCCCACCGTGATCGCCATTTTGTAGATTCTAAGAAAAATCCACTAAGAGATCAAATAAAAAAAATATATGTATGGGTCATAAATAGAATGGGGAAGAGAAGAAAAGGAGCATGCGTGGATGCTAAAGGGAAAGCTAGTCGCCACAGACACGCGGGCCTCAAAAGAATATAACAATAAATATAAAGGATGGATCGCGAATAAATACCTTATGAAGCGGGGAGATGTGAGTGCACCTTCTCTTCCTATCGGCCTGTCGATGAAGAGAGTCTTCCTTTCACTTGATTACCCTTGCAAAACAAAGAAAAACACCAATAAAAAGATATGGATTAGAATACAAAGGTGTGTAGCATCAAATCCTAATAATAATCAACATGAAGAGCATGGACTAGAACACATCTTGTTTGTCTTTTGGCTTGAAACCCCTATGCAAAGGGTGAGGAAATAATGATGAATGATGGGGAGGTATGCAAGAGTTGCACAAGGGGAGTATCTCAACGTGGTTGAGATGAAGAAAACAAGAAAATATGATGCATGCAATGCTAATGATGATAACATAAAGAGAAAAGCGAAGGAGAAAGCGTATTGATTTTTTCTCCAATTGGGGGCTTCAAGGGATGAAGATCTACAAGGATGTAGCTTTGTGGTTCATGGGAGTCTTCTCCTTGAGCTCCTAGTCCGACAGCACCTCCCCTTTTTGATGAATCGGTCCCCCTTGGCCAAAGAGAGAGGGGTCCTATTTATAGGGTAGAAATTCACAGGTTTATGGGGTGTTTGGGAACGTTTTTTTTTTCTCATTTTTCTCTCTTAAATTTAAAAATATAAGTAGAGAATCCACTAACAACGTTTGGTGGTAACTTCCCCAATTTTTAGGGAAGTGTCCTACTCCATTAAAATCTCTTTCTAAAAAAAACAAGCCCGTACTAATTTTTTTTTGAGGAAGCCGCCGCGCCTTGCATTCACGCACCCCGCAGGCCGCGACCGTCCGTCACCCCTCCTTGCGTCGTCCTCTAGTGTTCCTCGCCGGTGGTCTTTCTCTCTGGGCGGCGGCGTCTTCCTCACCGGCGGCGACGTCTTCATCACCCGGCGGCGACGTCTTCCTCACCGGCGGTCTTCCTCACCCGGTGTAAGGTATGCAAACCCGACGCACGGCCCTCTCCTCTCCTCTTTCTGGCGGGCTTCCACCTCTGCCGGCGGCCCTGTACCCATGGCGGCTCCCCTGCACCGCCCTCAGCCCCCCCACTCCTCTACCTCCATCCCTGCACTGCCCTCCGCCGGTCCTGCACCCATGGCGGCCCTGCACCTCTGCCACGGCCGTACACCCATGGCTGCCCTGCACCTCTGCCGGCGCCCTTGTACAGCTCTCCGCAGTCCCTCTCACCCGTGCCCCACGTCCCCCTCTACATATGTGGCCCTACGAAGTTACAGTTAATTCTTGAGTAGAGTACTATACAGTTTCTGTTCCATTATGTCTTCTGATTGATGGGGTTTATTTGTGTGCCAACATGCGAAGTTACAGTTAATTGTAACTAGTGATATTATGTGCTACCGAACAAAAAAAGCGAAAACATATATTGTGTCAACCAGTTTTGTATTATGATTACAAGACAATCCACTGAATGTTACGTTTTCCATAGTAACTTATCCATGCTATTTTACAAGAAAATCCATAGAATGTACTATGAAGCTACGCTCTAGCCCTCTGACATTTACAAGAAACTGAGTGTTACACTAGACATCATTTACGTGAATGAATACCATTTACGTGTTCTCTGGGTAAGCAAGCATACTCAGCCCCTGGACTCCACAAGCATGTCAAATGTAAATCCTTGTATTGTGAAATTAATTATAAACTATGCATGTTTAATGTAAATCCTTGTATTAATGAGCTCCATATATTAGGAATTGAGCTAAAAATTACCATTGAAATTGACTATGACATGTCGGATATCTAACTTCTGTATGTTGTCCTTGACATATATAGTAGCTTTTCTTGCTACCATTCTTGCAAGACAATTAATAAAATAGCATATCCATAGTAGCTTAGCTTCATTTTGATCATTACTGCCATATCCTCATAGAAATGGTTATCAGTAAGCTACTACTAGATAGTTGCTTTTCTTGCTATCATTCTTCAAAATATCATTTAGTCTACTGGATAATTGATTTCCTTTACTACCATTCCTGATAATTATAGACATGCTACAATTCTTCACAAGATCCTATATTTTAAAACACGGCAGATATGATGTCTGAAACACAAGTATCTTCGGCAAATGCTCCTAATGAAAGGTTGAGGTGGGATGAAACTCGTTCAACTTATCTAACTAAAATGTTAGTAGAATATCATCGAGCTGGGAAAAGGGCATCAACGAGTTGGAAGCCCGAAGCATGGGAAGCAATGCGATCAGAATTTAACAATAGGTTTGGACTGAATGCTACTATAAAACAATTGAAAGCTCGAGTCCAGGTGATGAAGAATGATTATGTTGTAATAAAGAATATACTCAATGCAAGTGGCTTTGGTTTCAACCCGGTATTGAATACATTTGTTGCTACTGATGAAGTATGGGATGCTTATATTCAGGTAAAAAATAATTCTATGATAAAATATTTTATTTTATGTATTAATTGAGACAGATTTAAAAATTATTTTGGTATATTTCATAAACATCCTGAAGCAAGGGTTTGGAGACGAGTCACTATACCACTATATAATGAGTGGTATAAAATATTTGATGGTATTATTTCTCTCTCTTTTATTTATTAAATATAAATATTTAAATTTTATTATATATATAAATATTTATTTTTTAAAATTATAGGTACTAAAGTAGATGGAAGAAGGCAGCAAAATACACTTCCACGTATAGAAACATCTGAAGCTGTCGATCCATACATGACACCTCCTCATGAAACACGTGTTGATTTGACAAAAGATGAAGATAGTTCAGCATCAAGTCCTGATTTTAAGCTTGTGCGGAGTATGGAAAAACGTAGTCTGGGTAAAGAATCTATTGTTTCAAATGAAAAGTCAAAAAGAAGGAAGTCGAAAGACACAACATCTTTAGCTGCAGCAATGATGGAGGTAACTTAAGAGTTCAAAAAGTCATCAATACCCTCTTCCCATGAAATGATTCAACAATGTGTGGAATTAATCATGACAATGAATCTCACTATTTCGAGAAAGCTAGAGCAACTGATTTGATTAGGAGAGACAATGCTTATCTTGTGTTCTTAAAGTTTGATGATGCAACTCGTTTAGAATGGTTGAAGTTGCATCTTGGGGATAACTAATGGGATTTGTGTAGCAAGTATAGAACAATTAATTATTTTTCTAGTGTTTTTATGCATTATCGCATGTTTGGTTTATTATAGATTATTGTCTTTGAATACAAGAGGTTCTCGTTTTGTAAGAGTTGATTGATTATATGCGTTATTATTATGAGATGTGATGAATGTGATATTAGCATTCTATAAATCTGGTTCTCTAATTACAGGTACATGGTTGATTGATTGTATGTGCTATTATTCTGAGATGTGATGTATGTGATATTAGAAATATATAAATTTGGTTCCCTAATTACAGGTACATAGACATAGTCAAAAAATATGATGATGTTAGTGAGGAAGAGGAAAGATTTATAACACGTCGTCATCATTTTTTTTCACTATGTTGACATTAGTGAAGATTGCTCATGATCAACAAAAGGATAATTCGATGAAGCACATAAGAACGTCAATTCTTACTGGCAGAGCATACATGCAAGAGTTATTGGAAGGGGCTGAAATGCAATTCCGTGAGATATGCCGTATGAATAAATATATCTTTTCTTTATTGTGCAACGAGATAAAAGATTTACATCAGTTAAAAGAGAGTACTAGAGTTGACACAGAGGAGATGGTAATGATGTGTATTTATATTTTGGCAAAAGGTGCAAGTAACCGATCTGCCCAAGATAGATTTCAACATTCTAGTGAAACAATAAGTCGTCGATTTAATGAAGTAATTGATGCTCTTGTCAGTTTAGCACCGAAGTACATTTCTCTTCCTCTAGCAGAGACTCTGCAATACATCCTTGATAGACAACATTTTTGATTTTTTAAGGTAATACTTCTAGTGCTTAATGTTAATTTAAGCATTCTTTATATTAATTTTATAATTATATTGTTGTAGGATCGTATTGGAGCTATAGATGGAACACATATATTAGCTGAGATTCCAGCCGATGATAGAATACGCTATTGCAACCGAAAGGGACAAACATCTCAAAATGTTATGGTCGTATACTCATTTGATATGCGTTTTCTTTTTGTTAATGCTGGGTACGAAGGTTCTGCTGCTGATGCTACTGTTTTAGAAGGTGCTATAACATCAAGATTTTATGTCCCAGAAGGTAACTATTTTCACTTAAATTATATTTGTTTATATATGTAGTGACATTTATTTTTATGAATAGGTAAATATTATCTCGTTGATGCGGGTTATGCAAATACACCACAATTTATAGCGTCATATCGAGGAGTAAGATATCATTTGAAGGAATTTGGTCCAAATCACTCTGCTCCATAGAACCCAAAAGAGCTATTCAATTTGCGACATGCTTCATTACGAAATGTTATTGAATGTATGCTCGGGGTGTTAAAAGAAAGATTTCGCATTTTTCGGCAACCGTTGGAATTTCCTCTCGATGTACAAACGAAGATGGTTATTGCTACATGTACCTTGCATAATTTCATTCATGACCATAAAGGAGGAAAAGATGAAACTTGGATGCAAATTGAAAGAGAACATGGTGCATATATTGATAGAGAAGTAGAACGAAGACGTCAAGAAAGAATCAGATTTGAAGAACAACAGAGTTTGACAACACAAAATACACAACGTCATCTTGGTAAATAACTTTGGAATAGAATAGCATTGCAAATGTGGGAGGATTATGTGAACATGAGACACTGATGTTGATGATTATAATTTTTTTAAACATCATGTTCGAAATCTCATGTTATAATTTTTTTATTATTTTTGAATGATAGCAATCTCTATTGAAATGTTACTTTAATAATTTTTAATTTATGGAGAGTTGTCTGCCAAATAGGTCTACACAAATTTTAAAATTTATGACGCTGCTGCCAAACAGGAAGTGTCAGCTTTCATCAATTTTAAATTTTAAGTCAAAAATTGTGCTGGCACAATTTTTTAGATAGAAATAGCTTTAAAAAAAACTGTTCCCAAACACCATATTAATTCAACAAAAATTACAAAATGAAGTTTTAGTGGGATTTGGAGAGAGATATTCCTTGCCCCAGTGTCCTACCAGTCTTTAAAAAGTCTTAAGACCCTTTCCCAAGTGGAAGACGACTTCAAAATGGAGAAAGAAGGAGGTTCTAGCTGGATTCAGAACTCTATAGGAATGGGCGACCACTCAGTGGTCGCCAATTAAAGTAGTGCCAGATTGAAGTCTCGCCAATTATGCGGCATTTTTAGGACGGATTAGGACTTTTCAAAATTAGAAATGAATTGGTGCCCATGAGATGGTCGCCAATTAGGAATTAATACGAATTTTGGACCAAGTTAAATGCTCAAAATAAGGTAAGGATGAACACGTCTTAGGTCCTGGACTCGTACAAGAATAGGCGTCAGCTCGAACAGACACCCTTTCTTGAATATTTTGGAAATTAGGAAAATTACCAAAATTGGAAAAGAAAGTCACGTCCAGATGGTCAGACGCGTTCATGAATTTCATGAATTTTTTGGTAATTATTTAAAGATAAAATGAGAATTAACGTCAATAAGATGGTCACCCATTAAAGAATAAGTAGCTGTGTAGAAGGGTGTTAATTCTTCAAGGTGACGAAGGAAAGGAATAGGCGACGAAGGGTCGGCCGTAGTTTCAAGGACGCGTCTGAATAGTCAGACGTGTTTATTAAAAATAACACCCTTTGCTAAGGCGTTAATTATATAATTAACGTGGATAATAAAAGACGCGTCTAGGGATCACGACACGTTAAGAAAAATGCGCCCTTCCAGACGGACGCGTTCATGATTTATTTTCAGGCCAAAAATAGGAGAAAATAAGAACGCGTCTGATTTCCTAGATGTGACTTTGAAAAGGTCGACAACCCCCAGTTTGATGTGTCAACTCAGAAGAAATGGCGACAATTCAAAGAGGTGCTTATTCATTCAGAAAATAATTGGCGACCAAGAGGCTGTCGCTAATTCAAAAGAGTTCCGAAAAATTTGAGAAAAGCCTAGGAAAAATCAAGAAAAATAGGGAAAGGCTAAATTTTCACGAGAAATGGGGAAAACCACTCAAATAAGTCGATTTGAGGTTCAAATCAGGGCATCGCAATGCGATAGGAGATATCCTCAAAATGATGTCAAATTTGGCGTGTCTATAGGAGTGTGCCCTGCACAGCTGGTGGGAGGGCACTGAGACCTATAAGAATTAGATATCATAAGCATATCATATAATCACACAACATTTCATTGCATCTGGTAAAATAGACATACCTGTCAGCTGCGGTGGTGGTGGTGTCTCATGTGCAGGGCGTGAGCCAACACTCGGACATGTAATAAATAAATCTTTTAAGCTGATATATAATTAATACACTGATATAGCTAAATCAGAGAATAGATATACCTGTGCTCGAAGTAGACGCCAAAGAGGATGGAGTAGAGCCCCGCCTACTGCCCTATCTCCTCCCACTCCGACTACGAGGTCTTCGGGCCATCTCTTTATTAAGAACAATAAAATTAATGTATATTAATACATAATTATATAAGATTTAGAAATCTCATTAAAAAGTATGCAAAAATGTACAAATATCTTACTAAATTATCAAATATTATCTATTTCCTCTTCAGATGCTGATGATATATCTAACTCACCTTCATCTTTGTCATCCGTACTAGCCTCATGAGATTCAAACTCTTCATC
This sequence comes from Amorphophallus konjac, assembly GCA_022559845.1. Lineage (NCBI taxonomy): Eukaryota > Viridiplantae > Streptophyta > Magnoliopsida > Alismatales > Araceae > Amorphophallus > Amorphophallus konjac. The sequence continues at coordinate 87,602,611 of CM040118.1, forward strand.
TTCATCGGACTCCTCCACCCCTATAACATCAACATTTAGGTCCATCGGATCGACTTGTTCCACTTCATTTTTCGCATGTAACGACAGTGGCTCATCAGATTCGTCCAAATGAAGATGTGTGAAACCTACAGCGCCAACTTCATCAGATTGAAAATATTTAGCATTGGCATCCTATGAAATAGTTTCATTCAGATTCAACTCATAAGTGGGAAAAAGTCTTACTTTAACACTACAAATTGCCCACCAATCTTTATTCTTGGAGGATGAATAGCTTGAATAATACACTTGTTGGGCTTGTGCGGCCAAAATGAACGGTTCACATGTATTAAGTTTAGACCTATGTTTGACATTGATAATTCTATATGTTGTGTCATGTCGAACAGAATTAGGATTAAACCAATGACACTTAAATCAGAATACATGATTGTCTTGTCTCAGATATTGCAATCCACTGACTTCCTCAAGAATACCACAGTAGTCTAGTTCATTTTCATTGTATGCACTTCCCTTAACGCATACGCCGCTGTTCATCGTAGACTTATTTCATCCATAATCCCTCATGCGAAATCTATATACATTCACAATATATCCTGGATAGGCACGTGCAACTTTTGTGGGCCCATAACTTAACTCATTTACTCTTTCACCAGAAATAAGACCTTGTTCAACCTATATGTAAATCAAAATAGTTAAAATATTAACATTTACCTCAACAGGAGTAAATTGGAATGTATAAATTCAACGATCGACACTAACTCGATATCTCAGCCATCTGGCAAAAAACTTCTCGCGTTCTTTTTTAACCCCCACATCCCTGATATTTGGATATTTGTGTACTAATTCTGAATCAAATTGTATGCAATATGAATACATTACTACCTTAAATGGCAAGAAGAATGATAAATAACTTATGTACATAAAGAAATGTGAGTTAAATAACTTACTCAACATAGGGTTCAATCTCAGTACAATTCAGAAGAATGTATATCTCTGCAGTGTACAATTATCTATCTTCGAGCGTCCGAGTCAAGCAATGTCCGAACGCACGTCCAGGATGCTTAAATATAGATAGCCGATCGGACAAATCAGCAACTCTCCCATCATCATTACGTGGAGGTCGAGTACGACGACTTTGAATCTCAGGCTCAAAGTACATCGACCAGAAGTTCAAAATTTCTTCAATAATATATGCCTCAGTAATCGAACCCTGCACCTTCGCCTTTTTGTGAACTTTCATTTTTAATTCATGCATGCACCTACAACAACAATTCAGTTGACAATGACATAAATATCGTACACATGTAGCGGCCAATAGAAAAAAAATTCTCATATACCTCTCAAATGGATACGACCATCGAAATTGTACTGGCCCTCCGACTCTAGTCTCATATGGCAATTGGATAATCAAGTGCTCCATCGAATCGAAGAAGCCCGGAGGAAATATCTTCTCTAGCTTGCAAATGGTTGTGACCACATTATCTTTAATAGTTTGTACATCCCAAAGTCTGAGTTCCGATACACATAAAATTTTGAAAAACTGACTCAGCTCAGTATGTGCTCCCCATACAGGCTTTGGCAACAAGTCACGGAATGCAATGGGCACCAGCCTCTCCATAAACACATGACAGTCATGACTAAACAATTCTACGATACCACCCGGTCAACTATTATACGATACATCCATGAACGATTTGTCAACATTTTACCTGCACCTACTAAATGTTAGTACACAAATAACTTTGAAATCATTACTCCTGAAAATAAGCCCGACCCTTTCCTTACATCGTTCGCCATAGACCATTTGCAGATGAAATAAGACTATTATTTATATTATCACTTTTTAAACCATCCATGAAGGTTTGATCGCACAATCACTTACTATATGTGTTGTACGATTTGTTGAAAATTTTGATAGCATCTCCCCACACTTCTCCGATATACCAAAAATATTTATAGATTAAGAAATTTTCTTAAACACTTACTAGTAAGTGGTTAAGAAAACACTCAAAATCAATAAAGGTATACCAGAGAAGAGTGAGAAGATGCAACCGAAATTCTTAACAAACCATACAAACACATATAGTAAATACTGCCTAAGTGCGATCAAACATTCACTGACTGTACAAACGGGATAATTCAAGAATTTAAGGTAGATATATACATTCTCGTAAAAAAATGAGAACATACACATCAATCCCAAAGTCTTGAACGAGAAGGCTCATTAACACGGGTTTAACACGCTCTCTTAAGGTGCGTGTAATGTTAGGTCACACCCATGCACCTCAACTCACAGGGAATACCCCATTTAATTATATAACATAAAATTAAATAACATCTCACTTATCATTATGCATATATCGAATTAAACAACATGTAATTTAAAAAAATATTCAAATGAAGAACAACAAAGCTAAATAATCCACATTTTTTAGTCAGCTCAACCATCATTTTTGAATTAAAATAAGATTTAAAAAGACATTTATATGCAATTAAAACCCACAAAGTTTGAAATCACAAGAAGAAATTCTGGGGTATTTATGTTTTGCTATAATCAGCTGTTACAAATGGAGCTCTATATTCTAGAAATAACAGTCAAAGTATGCTATTGTTTACCAATCCCCTTAAAGACAGAATAAGGCATTATCTAAATGATCCGGTCAGATTTCTTGGCTTTTCTGAGCAAATGCAACAATGTTAATAACAAGATGTCATTTTTAAATTTGGACATAACTCCTCCAAATACTAGAACCAACAAAAATTTGCAGCCCATCCTTGAGCCTAAACCTAAGCATGTGGACTGCTTGGCAGCAGGGCCTTCCCTCTTCTCTTTGATTGCCCATTTCTATGTTTTCTTCTAGTGCAATGGGATTCCGGCAGACCCCTTGACTCATCATTTTTTTTATCTTCCCGTTTCTAAATTCTCATTTGGCTCCTAGCTCTGGGTTTTTTTCATGACGAATCAGTTCGTCCACCGTTGTTTTTTTTGGGAGGGGGTAGTAGAACCCCTGGACATCCAAGCCCAACTGTTTTGACTAAAATTGGTGCGTCGACCCACTGTTCTGGGTGGGTCGACCCACCTTCAACAGGACCCACCAATTTCAATCAAAAGAGTGTCAGAGCTTTCATATATGGTTCAAACATGCACATGCGAGGAACTAAAATACAAATCATGAGCAACTCTAAGGTATGGAGTTGAGATGCATATGCGGTTTTTCTTTTACACTTAGGATTCATGCATGTAGCAGTTCCTATGGATGCAATTCCAATAGAATGTGCAAAAAAAGGTTCCTTCATGTAGAGGATACCGCGCACATGCGATGCGCAGTACACATCTGAGATTATCTAGTGATCTGCCATGTGTGATCACCTCATGTAAATTCAGTGAGGCTTTATCATACTCATGCGACATGAAAGAATTTCTGATGCAGAAATCGGTATGCAGATACCATCTTTCTTCTAGCCTTTCTTTCTATTTTTTTGGACAGACTGGACTCCAAAAGGGGGGTCGACCCTTGCAGTAGCAAAGCTTCAAAGGCTGAATGCAGTGCATGTGCAATTACACATTGAAAGGGACCTTAGTTTCTGATTTTCTTATCTGAACATTAATTCTTCAAATGTTTTTGTTTCTTTTATTTATCTCTTTGAATCATAGTCATCGATGCATCAGTTCACCTTTATTCTGAGCGGCCCTCTAAAATTACATTTATCCCTGCATCAGTTTCTCCATGTCACTAATTCATGCCCGAGGGCCTGCTGTCACATAGAGGAGGGAGCGTTGAGACTGTAGCGTGCGTGCATGAGGAAGGAGTCAACGCCATCGATGCTAGAAGTGGGGAGAAGAACGAAAAGAGAGGGCAACACGGGAGAAGGAAAGGCCCCGTGGTTTTTTTTTTTGATTTTGTTTCCCCCCTCTTTCCTCTTCTTCTTCGATGGCTTACTTGGCCGATTCATGTTTAGGCCTTGGCCCACTCATGTTTGAGTCTTGGCCCATTCTTCTTTTCGTCAACCAAGTTTGTATAGTGGTCGTAATTCGTTAGATTTACATAATTTTATACAATTTCCAGTCCAGATATATACAAGTCCCAAAGGTACAGTTAAACAAAAAGAAAAGTATAAAACCTTGGGGCATACCTCGACTGATAGAAGCCAGACAAAAATTGAAGCCGTAACTTCTATACAAGAGTGCCTTGCCCAGGGTCAAAATAATTGAAGCTGAGGCAACTCCCTAGGACAACTACATGCCAAAAGTCTTGCATGATTGTATCTACAGTACTTCTCAACATTGCCACCAAGCCACTAAGGAGACAGCCAAGGACACTCACGGCGATAGTGTCCCGCCGGACTACATCTATAACATCTAGGTAACGGGCATTGGCTCGCAAGATGGCCTACCTGAGAGCACGTAAAACAGCTCCTGACTTCAACGATTTTCAGGCAAGCCCGACGGAGGTGGGGACCACCACATCTCTGGCACTGTTCTCCCTGAACTGTTAACCTTTGCTGTGGTAATTGATCCACTGGTTAAAGTACACTGTCAGTCGAAGTATGCCGCCAATTTTGCCACCTATTCTGACGGCACCGAAGATCTCTCATTAGCCTGATCCTCTGCCTTCGATTTTCTCTCTGAGGTTGTCTAAGAGCAGGTGAAGGAGGTCTAGGTAACACCGCTTGCTGGACAGAAAGCTATTGTGGGTCACCTTGATGAAGTTGTGCCACTCGGCTCTGCTCCTGAACCCTTAGAAAATCCATCTCCAAGATTGCAGCAGTCTAAAGAGCTTTCTCCAAGTTGCTCACACCAGTCGTCATAAGGGTATGACGGATTTTTGATCTTAGCCCTTGCGATGAATTGCTGGGTCAGCATCACCTGATTTGCCATGATAGGGGGTGCAAACCTGCTCAGCTCCCGGAATCTAGCCCAATAAAGAGCAACTAGGAATCCCTCCTGCCGCAATGCCAAGAATTAAGACGACCGTAAGAAGAATTCATGTAATGCCCCAGATTTTTTAGATATTTCTCGGATTAGGATCGTGAGTTTCGGGTCGCTTTTGTGGGTCCCAGATTGAGTTTTGCGGTTCACGCGTATTTTTGCCTGTCGGACTTTCAGAATCCCGTGTAGGGTGAACCGTTGTGTTCTCCAACTCCGTGATGTTACCACCGCATTATGCGTTTTTTCGAGGATCGTGGGAGTATTTTTCCCTATTTTTTGTATTTTTTGGAAATTCCAAATTTTCAATATATAAAACCACCTTTTTCTCTCTCCTCATCTCTCATTTCTCTCCCTCTCCCTCTCTCTTCTCTCACGCTCTCTCCTCTCCCCCTCTCTTCTCCGAGCGGCCGACGGAGGCAGACGAGGATGGGGTGGCGATGCTCGTGGAGCGTGGAGCAAAGGGCATGGGACGAGGATCGTGATGGTGGAGGCGGTTCGTGGGATCGCAAGCTGGTGAGGGTTTAAACGGTGTTTTCTTGGCGGATCGGCATCCTCGGTGTGTAGAATCTTCGGTGGAGGTAGGGGGATGGTTCTGTAGCCCGAGTACTTCATTTCCCATGAGTTTGGTATCCTGAGGTGAGTCGAGTGGATTTATTTCTCGATGGGGTATAAATGCATGATTTTGGGGTGTGAGCCAGATCGGGTGTTTTGATCGTGTGTTTGGGGTTTAAATGGGTTCTCCCGATGCTAGAGAGGTTAGGGACAAGTTTCCCCTTGTTTTTCCCTTCACATGGGTGTGAACGGGACGTGGAATGGGGTTTTCTACCTTGTTCGCCATTTTCGCGCTCAGGATGACATAGCGGTCCTTCCAGGGACCGCCAGGTGAGCTGGCGGCCATATGGAGACCGACAGGGGTCCCCTTATGTCAGTTCGAGAGTTGCGGTCTCACGATAGACCACCACTAAGCTTAGCAGTCTCGAGGAGACCCCCAAGCAGGGTTTAGCGGTCAGGGTATGACCGTTTTCACGCCCTAGTTGTTCGAGTGTTTTCGGGGTGTTGCGACCCTGGTTGGACCGCTAGCCAAGGTTTTGTGGTCCATTGTGGACCGCCAGGCCGCCTTGCAGTCTGGGCGGTGACCGCCTTGGTCCTAGGTGTTTCTAGGATGTAGCGATTGTTGGATATATGTTATTTTGATGATGTCTAACTATGAGTTTTCATGATGTCTAACCATGACTCATTTGTGAGTCTTAATTGCTTGTCTAACTATGAGTTTTGATGATGTCTAACCATGACTCATTTGTGAATCTTAATTGCTCTTGATGATGCCTCCATGTATAAGTTTCAGGCCAAGTTGCAAATGCACAAAAATCAAGATAAATTAACTAGATAGAAATCAAGACAAGTTGATTGCACACAAATCGAGGCAAGAGGTTGCACAAAAATCAAGGCAGATCTCACCAAGGGCCATTGCTCCAAGATGCAAGAAAGAACTGGGCAGAAAGATTGGCAAAAGGTTCTGAGGAAGTTCAAAATGTGCACCGACCCCGTTCCTCAATCTGCACCGACCTTACTTAGGAGGTTCAAAAAGTTGCACCGACCTTAGAGTGTTGATAGCAAATGTGCACCAACCCCAATGCTTCAGATAACAGATGTGCATCGACCTTCATATGCTGCAGACATATGTGCATCGACCTTTGTTTTCAGTTGCACGACCTCCATGCTTCAGATAGAGATGTGCATCGACATTTATCTTCAATCAGACAGATGTGCATCGACCTTCATATGCTTGCAACAGGAATGAGCGTCGACCTTTATATGCCTTTAGAAAATGAGCATCGCCTTTACTGAAGAAAGGGCCTCATGAGCATCGACCTCCATATGCTTGCGACAGGAATGAGCGTCGACCTTTATATGCCTTTAAAAAATGTGCACCGACCTTTACCGAAGAAAGGGCCTCATGAGCATCGACCTTCATATGCTTGGAACAGATGTGCATCGACCATGTTATGAAATTTGCACCGACCTTGAATGTTCAGAGTATGTGATGTGCCTTGACCTTCTAATGGAAACAGCAATGTGCATCGACCTTTGAAGGCCCAGGTGATACTAGCATTGACGCACATATGAATGTGCATCAACCTTTGAAGGCAAGGATGATGCTAGCATCGACGCATGCATAAGGCTGCATCAACCTTGAAGGGCAGTCTTCAACGAATCTCAAATGTGCACAGACCTTATGAAGTATAAGAACTTGTTTGATGAAATGCCTCAGTGAGCGACTTCCAAGGCCATCTTTAGTAAACCTGCACTGTTTTTAGAAAAGGATCCAGAGAGCATAAATAGGAACCGCAAATGCCCAAAAAGTCATCTTTTGAGGTCTGGAAAGGTACCTTTGCTCAGTCAACTTCCCAGTCATCATTGGCTTACTATTTTAGCCCTTTTGGTCAATAGAAAAGCAAGTTACCTTTTTTGGGAACAGTCACCTTTCTTGGTACCCAGCTTTTGCTCCACCTAATCAGAGTTCTCTGTCACTATGATCCCTCAAGACAAAGGACGTCCTTGACAGTCCTGCCAGTAGAAAAAAGAACATGCTACAAATCTTACTTGGGAAGCTCCTCCCACATATTTTATTTTCAACCAAAGTAAGAAATTGCAAGAAACTTTTTTTGCTACCTCCGTGGCCAATCAGTGGCTGCCAAGGCAAAAGGTTCTTGAAAACAAATAATGATTAGAAGACTCCAAGCGAATGGGAAGGCTCCACAGCATACTCCATTATATGCAGGATTACTCCTTGGAGAAAAAACCGTTAATGTGCCTGCAGAACTAATCAAATTGCAGTCTGGAAGAAAATCACTCTGACCCTACTATCCTCTATCTACACTAAACTAATTAGAGAAGAGGTTCATTTCAAAGAACCTTCTTTTATTCCAGCCAATCAGATAAGTCTTTTGGAGGGAAAAGTTTCTGCTAGAAGGATTCCTCACGCCTATAAAAGGGGGAAGCCTGTATATGTTGATGTTGCTGCTGAAGCCGTTGTCCAAGAGAAGAATCTGCGTGAGCCTTCAAGAGAGAATCTGTGAAAGAAAAAGAAAGAAAAAGAGCACCCCAGTCTTGGTCCGAAATCGGCCAGTGCTGATAGAAAGAGACAAGAGAGAGCAAAAGAAAAAGAGAAGCTAAGTGACGAGAGCAGCCCTTCTCACGTCCAGACTGAGCCTAAGAAGAAGCCAGATCGGACTTGTGTCCAGATCTGTCCAAAGGTGCTTCAAGAGCAAAATATGAAGCCACCGTCTGGTTATCCTTTCTTGAGTGTGCATTTCCTTGCCTCATCTTCATTTTAGGAGAGTTTTTTTTCTACTGCACTTGAAGTGTCTTTCTTTTGTGTTTTTACGTTTGTCTCATTTCATCTTGAACTGCCCCTACTGGTTTGTGTGTAGGAAGACAGATAGAGGCATGCTCTGGTCTGTGGAGAACCATCCCTACCGGTTTGTGTGTAGGAAGGCAGATGGAGGGCTCTCCGTTCTGTGGCTTGTGGGACTCGTCCCGTGTGTGTGTGTGGAGAGGTTTTCATCCTCGTGTGGTAAAGCCTCATCGGTTTGGTGAGGGGTGGACGTAGGTTACGGGTTGGCAACTGAACCACCTTAAAATCCCTGTGTAGTGGGTTGTCTATGTGCTATTGCTCATTATCATCCTCCCCCATTCACAGGTTCCTGTGCCAGGACTCACGCATGCAAACTTAGTTGTTTTCCACCGCACTCTCTATCACTCTGTTCACACACGCACTAAGTGACTGCTGAACAGCCATTCTTATTAAGTCCCGATCTGACTGTGTGGGTGCGTTGCCACCGCAAGTTCTTTGCTACGTCAACACACCTCCCTACTGAACCACAAACCTTCGTGGGTTTACAGGTTGATTAAACGCATGCTATCTTGCTGAACCATCTGTGCTTAAGTGTGTAGCAACCTCACCACTTGACACTAAGTTTCTGCAGCTCCCTCTTCAGCTGATTCCTACTAATTCCGCTATGCACTATGTCTAAGCATCTCATGAGCATTTCATCCCTTGAATGTTCCTTAATGTGTTAAGTTTTTAATTGGGCATAGTTTTAGAAAGGCTCTATTCAACCCCCCTTCTAGATCCTGTTGCACCCTATCAGACCTAACAATTGGTATCAGAGCCAAGCTCTGCCATTCTCAGATTCAACGATCTGCAGGGAAAGATCTTGGTGCATTTCTTTTAAAATGACTTCATCTGCTACACATGCTTCGATGGCTTCTCCGCCATTTATGGTGATTCATATTTTTCTACATGGGTAGGGAAAATGTTCATTTATGTTAACTCCATAGATCCACAGCTGTGGACTCTTATATACAATGGTCCTCATGAGCTGCCATTAAATTCAGATGTATGGTCAGCTGATCAAAGTACCAAAAATGCCGATAACCATGCTGCCTTCAATCTGATAAAAGCTGGAGTAGAAGTCACCATGTTTCCTCTTGTTTCCAACTACAGCACTGCCAAGGAGATCCTAGAAGGACTGGCCAGTATCCACAAAGAAGGAAATGAGAATTACTATCTAATGGCCAACAGCCCAGATCAGCCAAGCATTTCATCTTCGTCTCAGGTAAACTTTGATCCTGAGGACTTTACCTATGATGAACTTATGAATGCCTATGATGAGTTGGCTAAGCAGCACAAGAAGCTTAAGTCTGAAAACAAAAAATTGAGAATGAAGCTTGAAAACAATTATGCGGATAGCTCTCCCTGTAAAAAATTATCTGATCTTGAGCAAGTGAATGAGACTCTCATGATTGACATAGATATACATAAAGAACACATTGCTTGCTTAAAGGATGAAAATAAAATCTTGCTCACTGAAATCACTAGATTGGAAGTTACTACTAGACAGCTTCAAGATGAATCTAAGTCCTTGTCAAACAACCAAGACTTGACTGAAAACAAGGCTTCTATTGAAGAAAATGAAAATTAAAAAAAAAAACAAAACAATGTGCTACTTGCCAAGCTTCAAGCTTGTCTGAAGGGTAAGGGTGTGAGTGCTAATGACTCAGAAAAAATGGGTGCCCTACAACAAGATTTTGATTACTGCAAAACCGTTAATAATGTGCTGAATGAGCAGCTTGCCGCTTGTGAGAAAGATTTAGGTAACTCGAAATAGCACATCCTACTTCTTGAAAATGAAATTCAAGATCTGAAAAGATCTCTGTTGAAATCTGGTCAGTGCCAAGAAAATCTGAACAGACTTTTAAAGACAAGGGTGAACTTCCAAAGAGAAGAGCTTGAAAACCGACCAATGAATAAAAATGTCTTTAAAAACAAACCCTCTACGTCATCTGGTTTCAGGTCTGATATTGCCCCATCCTCCCAATCACCACCAAAATCTTCTGTGGGCAAAAAAATTCAAAATCAGAGCAGAAACCTGAAAAAGAAAACATTAAAGCAAAAATAGAAAAATGAGTTTGTGTGTTCTGATAAGAATAACAGACACCATGACTTCCAGAAAAATCTTGCTTCATGTTCCTTTTATGATCAACAAGGTCACTTGATGCATAAGTACTATGACATGAAAAATGATGAACTGATAGCCTGCAAGTCTAATTTTGATTTCAGTCACAATAAGAGGTCAGCCAAGGGCGGGCAGCTCCCCTACTGCCACCACTGTGGGAGGTTTGGACACAATATGTCAAATTGCTGGGAGTTGAAGGGTATGAAATATGATGTTCAGTGTTATCGTTGCAAGGAGCATGGCCACACAGTCAAAAAATGTTGGCAAAGAAGGAGGAAGGACAATCCTCATGTCAAAGCTATGAGAATTCACAGTCTCCCACAAAAACTCGTCACACTTGGTTGTGAGAGGAATGAGAGATTCCCTGTGTGCTTCCCTTATTGTAGGATGGTAGGACATGAAGTATATGACTGTCACAAAATGAGGAAAGATGACTTGAATGTCTTGATAAAAAAGAGCTCATTGGTTAAAAATCTCACTAATCCTCTAGGACCCAAGAAAGCTTGGGTACCTAAACATTCCGAATGAGAATTTTGGCTACAGGAGTGCCTTGGAGCTGAGCTGAGGATCATCAGGAAATAAAAGCTCAATGCACAGGTATGTAAATAAACCTCTCATTTTGTGCTAGCATGCGTGTTTAGTTAGCTGTGTAAATATTGCATTTTAAGTCTGTCATGTTGCAAATCAAATTCTGCAAACAAAATTTGCTTCCTTGAAATGTTAAAACAACCCCCATGGTGTAAGATAAACATCTATGATAAATTACTTGCTTACACCCTGCTTGACCCTGGTATATCAAATGGTGCAGAGTAGAAAGGCAAGTCACACTTGCTCGGAACTCTCACTATGCGTGAGCAGGATCTCAGATCCACACCTCCGCCCTGTACCAGAAGTCAGAGAATTCATATGCTTAACCCATGAAGAACTTGTCATGCTAATGGTTTTGAGATGTTGATAAGCTGCTGCTAATAACTTCCATTTTTGAGGATTAGTGTGTTGTCACTTCCAGTTTAGCAGCCATATGAATTTCTTGTCTATCATTGCTCGCCATCAGTTTTGTTGATGTCTGTTATTGCTGCCTTCATTTCAACTCATCACTCATGTGGACATGTAATATTTTGCATGATTGTCCTAACTCCCATGAACATTGGACCAAGGGGGAGTCTGTAAACTTGCTTCTCCATTTAAGATCCTTTACAAATGTCTTGTGCTTGCACGTACTGTGGGTAATGAATGGCATTCTCTGCATCTACACAATCTCCTGAAATTCATGTTCTATTGAGGGGGAGTCATCAGGAAGTTTCGGTTGGCATGATTGCACATAGTCCATTTTAAAGTTCATCATGTCGTTATCTGAATCAATTGCATATTCTCAGGGGGAGTTTGATTTGTTTATGACAAATTGTTCATTCTTGCTAGTATGTGCTTCGTGATCAATGATTTTTTTGGGTCCCATTCTAATTTAAATAGCAGGTTTGGATGCATATTCTTGATGTGTGGTTTTCAGTTGTCATGCATATAAAATGGAAATATTTATTGACAATGTTTTATTTTAAAAAAAAATCTCTGTGTGCATCGATGCTCTTGTTCACTTCTCTATGTTCTCATCTTCAGAATAATTTGTGGTCATCCTCGTCTGATGGGCATCTCTACTGTAATCTTGTGATCTGCCCACTGTCTCATGCTCTCAATTGCTTGAACTCGAGTGGAACATCACTCTCTTACTCAGATATCTGGCTGCCTACTCCTTGAACTCTTGGGAGCATTTCTATCTGTAGCTGGGTTCTTTTAGTAGAGTACATCTCTAAGAGGAATATTCTTCCATGAAGTTCCTTGATTGCCCTAGTCAAAATAGCTGGTTTAAGTTTAATGAGTTTATGAGTTTTGAACTGAACTTTCATGATAATGGCTGTATTCAATCTTAATGGACCTTAACCAGTGTTTCATGTTTCGTCTTGCTATGCCTTCTTAAATCTGAAAGTTTATTTTAAGTACAAAGGCACCCTTGACTGAGAAACTTCATGTAGTATTGTTTTTTAAACATTTGCCTAATCTAAAGTTTTCAAAGAGGGGTCCTAACTGTTTCAAAAAAGGGCTACACTTAATGTTGCAATGAACTTCTGTCATACTGAGTAACTGGGGATATTGGCGTCTGATAAACATATATCATCACGTAAAAAGGTGTGTACTGAATTCAGTGCTCTAAGGCAGAGCAATGGCATTTGTGTCACTGAGAAACTAAGCCTTTCATCAAAGAAATGAAATGGATTTAGTCATGAAGTGCCTTGCTACCTCTGTTCAAATTGAAGCAGAATGGTGAGCTACACTTAGTAACTTGATATGCTAGCGTCTAATCAACGTGCATCCTCACGTCAAAAGGTTCATGCCACACCTGAATGCTCTTGTAAATTGAAGAACAATTTTGTTTGGTATCACATGAAGAACCGTGGCTTTCAAAGAAATAGTGAAAGATGTTAGCACCCCCTGGTTAAAATTAGAAACGTCTAGGTGTTTAATCTCAATACTTTCAGTGGTCACTCTCAAGGGAGCTAATGGAATTGAATGAGTAAGGTGAGAGAAGGTTAACCTGGTTTTAATTTGAAATTCTGGTTCATTTCTATTATTTTTGAATGCAGATTTTTCAAAATGCTTTTATTTGAGAAACTCAGAATTCATCAAATTTAAACCAATCTAAAATCAAGGGCTTTATCATTGGAACTCTAACTGAACTTCTTGAAAAATCTCTAACTCTGCTTTATGAACTTGGCTTCAGAACTGATGTACTCCCATCCTGAGATTTCTTGAATCTAGTTGGTCTATAATTCCAAGTGTCGACTCCCACGGTCGACCCCCTGTGTCCAGATTTCTGTATGGCTGTCGTGGCACTTGCTTTCACGTCAATTTGGGCTCTTAATTAACACTCTTGCGTCATCTGCAATGACCTCTCCTGGTTACTTTGAATGCTCTTCAACTCTTAACAGGGACCCAACAATTGTTCCCTCATGGTTACCTTGAAGATGAATGTCTCCATGTTGATATATATCTCACCTCTCTTGGCAATTGGTATCAGCTCTTTCATCATGTACACGGTTACTTAATTTGCATTTTCCATTTCTATGCATTACATAGGTAACATCAAACATCTGAAAACCTAAAAAACATTAAAAAGTGACAAACCCTAACAAAAAATCTGTAAGACTTGAGTTTGCATCTTGATGTGCTGCCTCTCATGCTAATGGTCATTATTGGTTGCTGAAGGGAATTCACTTATCATCTTTTGATCTCATGCTATCTCATGTGCTCACTCTCTACCCTTGCAATTGTCCTTACTGTGAGCCCTCTTTGCTGATGGCAAAGGGGGAGAAGTGTTTTTGGATGAGTCATAATTGCTTATCTCATGTCCATACTTGCTTATCTCATGTGCTCTCTCTATGACCTTAGTCGTTATGAGATGACTCATACTCCCATTGTGACTCACAATGTTGCATAGTTGCCATCATCAAAAAGGGGGAGAATATTGGATATATGTTATTTTGATGATGTCTAAGTATGAGTTTTGATGATGTCTAACCATGACTCATTTGTGAGTCTTAATTGCATGTCTAACTATGAGTTTTGATGATGTCTAACCATGACTCATTTGTGAATCTTAATTGCTCTTGATGATGCCTCCATGTATAAGTTTCAGGCCAAGTTGCAAATGCATAAAAATCAAGATAAATTAACTGCACAGAAATCAAGACAAGTTGACTGCATAGAAATCGAGGCAAGAGGTTGCACAAAAAATAAGACAGATCTCACCAAGGGTCATTGCTCCAAGATGCAAGAAAGAACTGGGCAGAAAGATTGCAAAAGGTTCTGAGGAAGTTCAAAATGTTCACCGACCCCATTCCTCAATGTGCACCGACCTTACTTAGGAGGTTCAAAAAGTTGCACCGACCTTAGAGTGTTGATAGCAAATGTGCACCAACCCCAATGCTTCAGATAACAGATGTGCATCGACCTTCATATGCTGTAGACATATGTGCATCGACCTTTGTTTTCAGTTGCACTGACTTCCATGCTTCAGATAGAGATGTGCATCGACCTTTATCTTCAATCAGTTAGATGTGCATCGACCTTCATATGCTTGCAACAGGAATGAGCGTCGACCTTTATATGCCTTTAGAAAATGTGCATCGACCTTTACTGAAGAAAGGGCCTAATGAGCATCGACGTTCATATGCTTGCAACAGGAATGAGCGTCGACCTTTATATGCCTTTAGAAAATGTGCACCGACCTTTACTGAAGAAAGGGCCTCATGAGCATCGACCTTCATATGCTTGGAACATATGTGCATCGACCTTGTTATGAAATGTGCACCGACCTTGAATGTTCAGAGTATGTGATGTGCCTCGACCTTCTAATGGAAACAGCAATGTGCATCGACCTTTGAAGGCCCAGGTGATACTGGCATCGACGCACATATGAATGTGCATCGACCTTTGAAGGCAAGGATGATACTAGCATCGACGCATGCATAAGGCTGCATCAACCTTGAAGGGCAGACTTCAACGAATCTCAAATGTGCACCGACCTCATGAAGTATAAGAACCAATTTGATGAAATGCCTTAGCAAGCGGCTTCCAAGGCCATTTTTAGCAAACCTGTACTATTTTTAGAAAAGGATCCAGAGAGCATAAATAGGAACCGTAAATGCCCAAAAACTCATCTTTTGAGGTCTGGAAAGGTACCTTTGCTCAGTCAACTTCCCTGTCATCATTGGCTTACTATTTAAGCCCTTTTGGTCAATAGAAAAGTAGGTTACCTTTTCTGGGAACAGTCACCTTTCCTGGTACCCAGCTTTTTTCTCCACCCAATCAGAGTGCTCTGTCACTATGATCCCTCAGGACAAAGGACGTCTTTGACTGTCCTGCCAGCAGAAAAAAGAATATGCTACAAATCTTACATGGGAAGCTCCTCTCACATATTTTCTTGTCAACCAAAGTAAGAAATTGCAAGAAACTTTTTTTTCTACCTCCATGGCCAATCAGAGGGTGCCAAGGCAAAAGGTTCTTGAAAACAAATAATGATTAGAAGACCCCAAGCGAATGGGAAGGCTCCATAGCATACTCCATTATCTACAGGATTACTCCTTGGAGGGAAAACCGTTCTTGTGCCTACAGAACTAATCAAATTATAGTCTGGAAGAAAACCACTCTGACCCTACTGTCCTCTATCTACACTGAACCAATTAGAGAAGAAGTTCATTTCAAATAACCTTATTTTATTCTAGCCAATTAGATAAGTCTTTTTGGAGGGAAAATTTTCTACTAGAAGGATTCCTCAAGCCTATAAAAGGGGCAGACCGTATATGTTCATGTTGCTGCTGAAGCTGCTATCCAAGAGAAGAATTTACGTGAGCCTTCAAGAGAGAATCTGTGAAAGAAAAAGAAAGAAAAAGAGCAGCCCAGTCCTGGTCCGAAACCGGCCAGTGCTAATAGAAAGAGACAAGAGAGAGCAGAAGAAAAATAGAAGCTAAGTGAGGAGAGCAGCCCTTCTCACGTACAGACTGAGCCTAAGAAGAAGCCAGATCGGACTTGTGTCCAGATCCGTCCAAAGGTGCTTCAAGTGCAAAATCTGAAGCCACCGTCTAGTTATCCTTTCCTGAGTGTGCATTTCCTTGCCTCATCTTCATTTCAGGAGAGTTGTTTTTCTACTGCACTTGCAGTGTCTTTCTATTGTGTTTTTACATTTGTCTCATTTCATCTTGAGCCGCCCCTATCGGTTTGTGTGGAGGAAGACAAACGGAGGGGTGCTCCGGTCTGTGGAGAATTGTCCCTACTGGTTTGTGTGTAGGAAGACAGACGGGGAGCTCTCTGTTCTGTGGCTTGTGGGACTCGTCCTGTCTGTGTGTGGAGAGGTTTTCATCCTCGTGTGGTAAAGCCTCATCAGTTTGGTTAGGGGTGGATGTAGGTTGCAGGTTGGCAACCGAACCACCTTAAAATCCCTGTGTAGTGGGTTGTCTGTGTGCAATTGCTCATTATCCTCCTCCCCCATTCACAGGTTTATGTCCCAGGACTCACGCATGCAAACATAGCTATTTTCCACCGCACTCTCTATCAATCTGTTCACACACGCACTAAGTGCCTGCTAAATAGCCGTTCTTATTAAGTCCTGATCTGACTGTGTGGGCACGTTGCCACCGCAAGTTATTTGCTACGTCAACACACCTCCCTGCTGAACCACAAACCTTTGTGGGTTTGTAGGTTGATTAAATGCATGCTATCTTGCTAAACCGTCTGTGCTTAAGTGTATAGCAACCTCACCACTTGACACTGAGTTTCTGCAGCTCCCTCTTTAGCTGATTCCTACTAATTCCGCTGTGCACTATGTCTAAGCATCTCATGAGCATTTTATCCCTTGATTGTTCCTTAATGTTTTAAGTTTTTAATTGGACATAATTTTAGAAAGGATCTATTCAACCCCCCTTCTAGATCCTGTTGCACCCTATCGGACCTAATAGCGCTCCTGGCTGGACCGCTAGGCAAGACTTAGCGGTCCAGGGGTAGATCGCTAGGCTTGGTTTACGGTCCTGAGAGGGCCGCCAGTTGATTTGACGGTCTGGGGAGGACCACCACTCTATTTTCTGTGCTAGTCGTGTTCTGGTTGCATTGTGTTGACCCCGGTCGACCCGATTGTGGCCCAGTGGTTGACCTTCGGTCTCGTGGATGTCCCGGACACCATGTGGATTCTCTATCTGTGTTCTTGGGTGTCCGGTGATACTATGTTACCTCGAGTAGTGTGCCCATGGGTCTTGGGGGTCCGGGTGACCCCATGTGTTCCGGGCTTTCATGTTTTCGCTAAATCGAGTCACCGTGAGTCGGCGTGAGTGTGGCAGGCTCTCCCCGCACGACGCGGCTTTCTCCTGAAGGTGGTTCCCGAGTGGGCCATGCTTATGGCCTTGGAGTGTGAGTCCAGTCACTCAGCCTGGGGCTGGAGGTTTCCCCGCTTTTCCCTTGGATAGGGAATTATCTCGACAGCTTGTGAGCTACCTCGATATTCATGCTATCGTGATTTCAGACCTAGGGATTAGGCTCGATTGTCGGCACTATGCCATCACGTGCTGCGGTCTTGACACAAGTCGTGTGACTCAAGGATCGTTGGGTTTGTAGGTCTAGTAGGCTGTCCAGAGTCTGGTTGCCTCGAGCCACCTGGTACTCTGTGTTACTCGCGATGGGTTTGTGCGTGATTTTCAGTGTTCACGTTTAGTGACCCCCCACTAGCTGTGGCTTTTTTGCACACGTGAGTGTGGACCAACCTGGGAGTGGTGGATAGCTTTCCCGAGAGAGACGGTTTTTAAGCTGGTTACCATAGGACCCCTCGCCTTTGCAACCTGCGTCTGGCTGGGGGGAAAACCAGCTAGAGGACCCAACTTAGAGCGGATGGTCTGTGTGTGCACACATAGTTGGGGACGTCGGACCCGCGCTGACGAGCGTGACCCCAGCTATTCCGTGTTCTGTGGTTACTGGCACGGTGTCTCAGTTCCCGCTGGGCCGGAGGGAGACACCTGAGGTGCGGACTCAGACGTCAGTGGACGCATCCGGCCTTTCTTCTAGTGGGCAGGTACTCTCATCACGTGATGTGAGATTCTCATGACTTGAGGTTCCATTTCTCGTCCGCGAGACATGGTTTTGGGCGTTATTTTCGGGCGTGTTCCCGAGGTTAAGGTCTAGGGTTCCAGTGAGTGTCACCAAGGGTTTTCCTAGGTAGTGTCCGGTCCACGACAGAGGTGTCATGATGAGTTTTCCTGGTGGCATAGCCATAGGTTTTCCCGTTAGTCTGGTGGTCCCCCGACTGTGAGATCGAGACGTGTTTTTCGGTACAGTAGGAGTAGCTATAGTGCCGTGTTTTACCGGCCACCGAGTTTATTTTTCTTGCTATCATTGCCGCTTTTCACTACCGTCATTGTTTATGGTTGGGGTTCCACGGGACCCCTACTGAGCTAGTGATAGGAGGGTTACCCCTGCTTTTTAGGTGTGGCGGTTCTTCCTCGATGTTCGAGGGTGCTGCGCGGAGGTTCTTAGTTGCCAGCTCACCAGGCCGAGTGTTCACTTGGTGTTGGGTACACTTTTCTGCCTTACTCTGTACTTTTGTTGGACTAGACTCTGTTGTAATTATTTGTTTATTTCTATTCATTTTTAAATTGTCCTGCTTTACTTCCTATTTTTTGTACATCCACACTCCTTTTAGCCCTTCCGAGCCCTCCGGCTCATGGGCGGCAGGCCAGGATTCGAATGGTATCGGGTTCTTTCCGATATCTGGATCTTGGGTCGTCACAATTCAGCCGGTCCCGGTAGCTCTGGAACTACAGTTGCGGGCAATGGTGGTATTTCGCCGTGCTCTACCTGAGCCCTAGCTACCTGCTCCACTGGGGGCCGTACCTCTTTCCTCTGCGCCATACGCTTAAACATACAAAAAAAAATAATTCAGACAGAATACAAAATAACCTAAGCTGTCACATGGATCCCTACCTCACAGCAAAAACCACAGAAATAACCAAATAATTGCAATGACATATAACAACATCAAATAACAAAAGCTGTGCAGGAATAACAATAATAAACAATATAAACAACAACACAGCTAAATATAAATACCACATGAAGCATATATACATATACCAAAGCATGTAATCGGATACAAGAATATTTCAATTGCCATTAGAGTCGAATTCCTACAATCCAGGTGATAGGAGAAGTGATCCACTAGAAGCATGTAAGACTAGATGCATCCACTAACGTCTTATACTACATCTCTGGTGTCTCCCACTCGCCTCGAATGCTGTAACTGAGACACCGTTTAGACGCGTCCTTCCTTGCCAAAACCACACCGGAGGTTCAACAACCGCTAAACCACGCCGTTTAGATGCGTCCTTCCGCGCCAAAACCCTTCCCACGCCGGAGGTTCAACAACCGCCACACGAACCACCTTTCTCGGCCTTAATGAAATCGATATTATAATAATACCATCATAATTTCCATATAATCTTTACATAAGAGGATAATTAGCATATATCTCACCAAAAGGCCCACAAAAATCAGCCAAATTCACATAAATTTCCAATTTTCAAACCCGATAAGAATCCAAACTTCGCGGGTCTTACAGCAAGAATATGCAAAATCTCCAAACCATTTTGAGAGAGCTCCTTTTTCTTTGCCAAAGAAATCTTCTGTGCTGAATTGAATGCCAAGCTTGGATAAAGGGCATTTTGACAAAACAGGCTAGCACATGGATCATGTTCTGAGGTGATAAGAGGTTGCTGGGGTTTCTAGTGTTCGCGGTTAATGAGAGGATCCATCTTCCAATTTGTATTATTGGAAGAATGTGAGTGCAGCATTGGCTCGACTATCTCTAGTTTCTTGCTACCAAGCATGGTCATGTTCCTCTTATCAAGGCCAAACGACTACATGCGAGTAAATATGCAACATTCGATTGAGATCATGTTCAACTACTGGCCACTTTCATAACCCCGGTTAGGGCACTGTATTCAAGCCAGACCCGCAAATAAGGTATCTGACTGAGAATTATACGCAAACATAGAGGTGATTTTCTTTTTGTAATCCGAAGCAGATACTAACTTTTTTTTTACTGATTTATAGTCTAGAACCAATAATGACGCAAAAAGAATACAACCAAAAGGTTTTGTTGGTTCTAGATTTTTGAGAACATTCTCAACTTAGTTTAGCTTGGTGCACACACGCCTGACTGCATAGAAAGTTTTAATAACTTCTATTGAATTCTATTTGCCAATTGAGAAAAAGTAGTGACAAATTGGCTAATGCTGCAAAATTCTACATTTTTATCTACATCAATGAATGCCTGCCTCTCCCCCAAAAAGCATGCAATGCGGCACTGAGCTCATCCAAAAACTGGGCTCACACCAGCTTTTAAAAATCCATCCATCCCACCCTCTCCTTTGGCCCCTCCCCTCCGCCGCCATATGCCGCTGAGCCCCCCTTTCCCCTCCCTACCCTTCCCTCATCCCCCTCCCCGCCCCTCCCATCACCCTCCCACCCTCCCTTCCACGCCCCCTTCCCTCTCTAATTCAGTTCCTCGAAGGAACTGAGGAAGCATCTTCCCTATCTCAAATAGCAAAAGGATGGGTTCCAGAGCAATTACTCGCACATTAGTGTCCTCCAATCCAATAAATTTTGTCCAGACGGGTGAAACCAAAAAAGAGATAATCTGAACAAGAGACTCTCACTTCAGAAAGAGGCTTCTTTTGTCAGCAATTCAACTAAATGGTGTTGATGATCCCACTAATACCTAGTATTCCGTCCCCATTCTTGCACATGAGATTCAAGGCCAACAAAATAAGCATTGGAAAAGATATTATCACAGATTAGTTATGAAAAAGTTTAGGAATATTAATCACGCAAGAATAAGCTAGAGAATTCCAGGGCACTCCCATGGTCTAAATCATAAATAATTTTCTAGTATCCAAAACTATGGCTTTTCCCCCTTATTATACAGTATGTATGAAAAATGACAATAAGTACCTAGAATTATTATGTTCAAATGTTGCATGAAGTGGAAGATTTACACCCAATAGAAATGCCAGTCTGCTTGTGTTTCCCAATGAAATCATCAAAGTCCTTTTGGACACATAGGGTGTCAAATGATAGCAGGAAGAGAGTGAACAAGAGACGTGCATATTGCGCCTGCTATCAGGCTTGAGTTTACTTGCTATCTCATATCAAGTATGGTAGTCAACATTTCTTAAATTATACACTCATGCATATTCCAAGTTTACCTCCAGAGTTTTCCACAAACTACATCATGGCCCTATCATTGTTAGTTGAATTCAGTGCCCAGTTTCTAAAAAGTAACTTGTCCTGAAACACTTTCTTGAAACTATGCTTTTTGACTGTTATCATATTATTCATGTGCAAACACACAACTAACAGTTGAATGAGGCTTTTCTTTTTCAAGATGCTTAAACTAGAGTGTGGAACTATGTTTTATTTATTTTTTTATTTTTCAAAAAATAGGAAAAAATGCACTGGTACCTAAATCGGTCAATGAGTTACAGAGGCAATAGGTTAAATTTACATAATTATTCAAAGGTTCTGGTTCAAGCATAAATAGAAAACACAGTTACACATGTTAAATTGCTAATTGTTAGAATTTAAAAAAATCATACCTTTGAAAAATAGAAAATATAGATTTAAATTCTGTAAAAAAATAAAAAATATATTACTCACCGGAGGTCCGGAGCTGAAGACGGTGCTGCTGGTGCGGCCCTGTTCATGATCACGGTGACCGGACACGGGGCAGAGAGGTCCCTGTTCGTGATCGTGCTGCTGGTGTGGCACTGCAAACGGCAGATAGCAGTTGGGAGACGGCTTGGCCTTGTTCAAGATCACGGCTTGGCGCACTATAGACGGCAATTGGGAGAGGCGAGAGGGGCAGTGGGCGAGGGGATAGAGCCGCGGCTAACCAGAGACGGAGAGGGAAGAGGGCCGGCAACCGGAGACAGAGAGGGCGGAGCTCGGGGCTACCGGAGGCAGAGATGGTGGAGGGCAAGGAGGCGGACGAGAGAGGGCCGAATGACGAGAGGGGAGAGAGCCGCGCTGATCGGAGAAGGAGAGGGAAGAGGGCCGGTGACCGGAGACGGAGAGGGCGGAGCTCGGGGCTACCGGAGGCAGAGATGGCGGAGGCCACACTGACGGGAGATGGAGAGGGAAGAGGGCCGACGACCGAAGATGGAGAGGGCGGAGCCCAGTGCTACCGGAGACGAGATGGCGGAGGACCGACTACCAAGAGGGGAGACCGGGAGAGGCTATCGGGGGGAGACTTAGGACGGAGAGGGGAGAATGGGCACGGCCGCACGGGACCACGGGGGTGAGGGGTGAGAGAGAGATTCCAGATTTTGTATTTTTATTTTTCCTTTTGTTTATTTTTTTTAGCATTTACGATGGATTTCATACGGAACTATTTCCGTCGTAAATCTCTCGAAACTACTAACGGATATTCGGACGGAAATAAATCCGTCGGAAAGTTACTCTGAATTTTTAATTTTGAGGCGCCAAATGTTCCGACGGATTTATTTCCATTCGAATATCCGTCAGAAATTTTGATAGATTTTCCGACATATACTTATCTGTCGAAATATCGATGCAATGTCTGACGGGATTTAATCCGTCCAAAATTACGACGAATATTCCGACGAAATAAATTCTGTCGCTAATATCGCCTTTTCTTGTAGTGCCTCTCTTCTGATCATTTTCTCTCTCTGCTCCCTTCACCAAACTTCTTCCTCTCTTCGTCCTCTTCAACTTCTTCTTCTTCCACATCTTCTAATTCTCATTTGTTTCAAAGTTATTTTAAATCTTCTCTTACTCTATTTTTATTAGTTTTCACTCTTCTTACTGTTCTTTTCTCTCCCCCGTAGACTCTCAATCTCTCCTTTCTGTCTTCAACACACACACATCACACACGTAGCTTATTGTTTTCATTGATTTAATATTTTGAAACCATCCTCTTCTCTATCTTTCTTCTCCTCTACATTCTTCTAAAATTCTAAGGCGGATCTTCTTCTTTGGTACTCTCAAGGTGGCATTCATCTCCAAGGCGGGGCGATCTCCTCGAAGGCTCAGCGAGGCGATTGGACGGAGTTATTCTTCTACACTTTTCTGGCTCCTTTCTTCATTTTTTATTTAGTTCTATTCAAGTTGTAATTTCCATTCTCATGGATTAATTGTAATTTTTCCTTTAGTAATAAAAAAATTCATTTGTTGCAATTGTTCTCTCCATTTCTCTCTCTACTTCTTCTAAATTTCTCTTCTTCAATCCTCTATTATTCTTTAGATAGATTTAGTTTCATGCACTTTTAGTTTTATTTTCCAAAAAAAACTCACTCAAAATTTGATTTCTAAAAATACAAGAGTTTTTCAACTTGTTTAAAAAGAGAAGTTTTCCTCCTCGTGGGATCGACCTGTACTCTCACTTTACTTTAATTTAAAATCTCTTTTAGTGAGTAAGTGCGATATATTTTTGAAATTGTGGCACTGCATTTCAACGACGAGTGTTTGTTGTGCATCAATTTTTGGCGCCGTTGTCAGGGAGTAAATGATTTTTAATAGTTAGATATTCTTGTATTTCATGTGTATATTTTTATACTATTTTTCTATTTTTATTTTGCAGGAAAAATAAAAAAATTAAAAAATCAAGAAATCAGAAAAAAGAAGGAAATTCGGACCTGAAAACTTCAGAAAATCAACTATGGTAGAAAGCGTCGCAGAAAGGGCTGAATCTGTCACTAAAGGGAGCAGAAAATCGAAAATCTTGGATATTTAAGTATCGTTACATGTCAGTAAACGTAGGATCAGGTTCTGTTTTGAAAATTCCTAAAAAATCTTCAAACAAATCAGAAAAATTCCTTAAAAAATCTCAAAAAATAGAAAACTAGAAACATCAAAAAATATGATTTTAGGTTTTATTTTTCAGTAGATTTGCATGTTATTTGGTGTTTTTAGTCACTAGCTTTCTCATATTTAGCTTTCTTTGAAAAAAAAAAAGAAAAATAATTCTCTGAAAAAAATCAGAAAACAGAAAACTCCAAAAAATTTATTGTTATGCTTTCATGTTAGTTGCATCTCTTATATGCATAGTTGCATTTAGTTAATTCTTTGTTCATCATTTACATCATTTGAAAAAAAAAATTCATTCTCTGCTTCTCTTGCTCCCTTCCTAAGGGCAATTAGGTGTACCCCTCTTGGAATTGGAAGGACCCTCCAATTGAGCACTCCATCTCATTAGACTGGAATCTCCTTTTCCGAGATCTCCATAAGTCCTCTCACCCGTGGATTCCCTCACAGAAGCTAGGCAGATTATACCACGAAGCACCCCGAAGTTAGCTTGCCCTTAGAAGTTTAAAAAAAATCATCATTTTGCATACATCATTCATATAGTTGTTGGTTTATTACGTGCATTACTTAAAAAAAATCAAAAAAAAATCAAAAACAATGCACATCCTTTGGGTCTTATTGCATTGCATGCACAGTAGGAGATCCCTACACCTACACTTGCTAGGGCCCATTAGTGAAATAGAGAGGTTAGTGCATCCTAGAAACCATCATCAACCTAACCTCATGGCGGATCCTAATCAACAAGTAGCTCTCAAACAAATGAAAGATTATTTCATGCCAAATCAATATCAACCATCCTTCTATGTGCAAGCACCCCAAAACCAAGCTATTTAATATGAGATCAAATCAAGTACCATTCAGATGTTGCCATCCTTCTATGGCAATACTAATGAAGATCCATACAAACATCTTGATGTGTTCCTCCAGATTTGTTCCATAGTCAAAATCCAAAACTTCTCTGATGATGCTCTCAGATTGACTCTCTTCCCATTCTCTCTCAATGACAAATCTAAATATTAGTTGGGAGCTTTGGGTAGATCAATTGACACGTAGGCTGAAATGTAAAAAGAAATTTTGAAGAAATTTTATCACATTGGGCGAACCAATACAATGAGAAAAGCTATTACTGGATTCACTCAAAATCCTGAGAAACAGATCCATGAAGCATGGGATAGATTGAAAGATTTATTAAAGAAGTGCCTACACCATGGTTTATCAAGATGGCAAATAGTTCAGGCATTTTATGAGGGATTAACTGATAATTACCGACAAATGGTGGATGCCTCATGTGGGGGAGCCTTTATGAGTAAAAGCGAGGACGGGGCTTATGACTTGTTTGAAATGTTAAGTGAAAATTCTATTAGCCATGCTTAGCTCTCATCTTATGAAAGAATGATTGGGCCCGCTAAGAGGGCAGGGCTTTATAAAGTTAAGAATCAAGGAGAGTTGGAGAATAGGATGGACATTAATGCTCTTACACAAAAATTGAATAAAATGGACATGTGGGGTAAAAGATGGAGAATGTCGATTTGGTAGCTCAAAAGTTAGATCAGTTACTATCCATGAATAGACATGAACCTTCTTTCTCTTCTGCCCCTCAACCTCAACCATTCTCAGATTCTAATCATAAAGAAATTTGTGTTCTTTGCTCAAGCCCAAATCATGTTGTTACTGATTGCCCTATGACGACCCAGCTTCCCCCATTCATCCAAGAATAAATTTTCGCAGCTCAAGGCATCTCCAAGCCAGCTTACGATCCTTATTCTAACACTTATAATCCAGGTTGGAGAAATCACCCATATTTTTTGTGAAAAAATCAGCAAGGACCATCCCCTGCATCTAATCCCTCACATCAACCAATCCAAAGACAACCCTTCCAAGCTCCAGCTCAGTCGCAACAACACTTTTCTTATGTACCCTTTCAACAACATCAACAATCTCAACCTCCAATTCAGCATTCACAGGCCCCATATCCTCAAACTC
Source organism: Amorphophallus konjac (assembly GCA_022559845.1). Lineage (NCBI taxonomy): Eukaryota > Viridiplantae > Streptophyta > Magnoliopsida > Alismatales > Araceae > Amorphophallus > Amorphophallus konjac. The sequence goes on from CM040118.1 coordinate 87,628,456, forward strand.
AGTTGTCCTAGGGCCATTATCATCAGTATCCCCTTTTTCGATCTAATCAAGCTCAAGTTCCTTTCCAACCTCCTACCCCTCAGCCTCCTCAGCCCAACTTCGATGAAAAAGTTGATCAACTCCAACAACTAATTCTTACTCAATAACAACTTATTCTTTCTCAGAATCAATCAATTTCTAAGTTGGAAGATCAAATAGGGCAATTAGCCGCAAATAGTATAAGGAGAGAGGTAGGACAGCTTCCAAGCCAACTAGTGGCTAACCCCAAGAATCAACCTCCAGGCTTTCTTCAAAGAGTTCCTCTTCTTCCTCAACCAAATCAATCTCAACCTCCCCCTCCTATAGGTCCCCAATTTGAGAATGCTAAGATAATCTCTACTCTTAGGAGCGGGAAGATCCTAGATGATCCTTATAAGGCTAGGGGAGTTGGGAGTAGCTCGGCTCAAGAGGCCCACGATGAGAGTGATAGTGAGGAGGAGGAGCCCATAATTATTGAAAAGAAGAAGCCGGAAGGTGAGGGGCAAAGGAAGGAGCTTGACAAAGAAAAAACCAAAGTTGATGAAAGACCCCAAGAATACATAACAAAGGTCATTTTTCCTGATGCATTAAAGATAAAAGCTCACAAGAAATTATCGGTTCAGCAAGAAGAGCTTATGGAATTGTTTAAGCAAGTGAACATTAACATACCACTTCTGGATGCTATCAAGCACGTACTGGCGTATGCAAAATTTCTAAAGGAGCTATGTACACCAAATAGAGAAACGAAGGAGATAACTCAGAAGATATGTCTATCCGAGGAAGTTAGTGATGATTTCATGTGATATAGATGGAGTCATTTTTGATAGAGTATTACTGGACTTAGGAGCATGTGTGAACCTATTGCCCACCTTTATTTATGAGCAGTTTGATCTGGGAGAGATAAAGCCAACATCAATAATCCTTCAATTAGCGGATCACTCAATGAAAACACCAAGGGGTTTATTGGAGGATGTTATTGTTAAAGTTCATGAATGCTACTTTCCTGTGGACTTTTTAATCTTGGACATAGCCTCATCTCAGGAATTGAAACATACGCTGATTATTTTGGGATGTCCTTTTCTAGTTACGGCTAAGGCTAACATCAATTGTGCCACAAGAATGATGGATATATCTTTGAAGGAGAGAAAGTTTCTTTGAATGTTTTTAAGGCATCCCAATACCTGGACCAAGAGGAAGAATGCAATATCATTGATATATTTGAGGAGCTGATTGATGAAAGTCTGGATGATATTAAGGACACCTTAGAAGAGGGTACCATGCTTCAGGATTCTCCTCTCTATTTTGCACCCTACTCTAAGATAGAGCTGCTTCCTTCGTTGCAATCTGAACCTGCTCTTCCATCTCTAGAACATCCTCCTACTCTAGAACTTAAGCCTCTCTCGACTTTCTAAAATATGCTTATCTGGGCCCTGACCACACTCTGCCTATTATCATTGCCTCCAATCTTCTACTTAGGAATCTCAACTCTTAGATATTCTAAAGGAGCATAGGGGGGCGATAGGTTGGTCAGTAGCCGATTTGAAGGGAATTAGTCCGGATGTCTGCATGCATTACATTTACTTAGAGGATAATGGCAAGCTGAGTAGGGAAATGTAGCGCAGGCTAAATCCAAATATGAAAGAGGTGGTTGAGAAGGAAGTCGTGAAGTGGTTGGATGCCGGGATCATATATCCCATCTCTGATAGTAAGTGGGTCAACCCCACACAAGTAGTTCCAAAGAAATTAGGGTTGACTGTTGTTAAGAATGAACAAGGAGAAGAGGTGTCGACAAGACACTACAGACGGGGTGGAGAGTTTGCACAGATTATAGAAAATTGAACTCCATGACAAAGAAGGATCATTTCCCTCTCCCCTTTGTAGATCAGATTTTGGAGAGATTAACTGGACAAAAATAGTTCTATTTTCTGGATGGATACTCCGGGTATAATCAGGTTGCAATGCACTCGGACGATCAGGAAACGACTACATTCACGTGTCCTTACGACATGTTTGCATTTATAAGAATGCTATTTGGGATTTGTAATGCCCCTACTACCTTTCAGCGGTGTATGATCGCGATCTTTTCTGAAATGATGGGAGAATTTTTAGAAGTTTTTATGGATGATTTTTCAGTGTTTGGTGCATCGTTTGAAGAATGCTTGGGATATCTGAAGAAAGTTCTAGAAAGGTGCATAGAATCTAATCCAGTGCTCAGCTGGGAGAAAAGCCACTTTATGGTTAGAGAAGGGATAGTGCTAGGCCATGTTATTTCTGAAAGGGGAATAGAGGTCGACAAAGCTAAAATCGATTTGATTTCCAATCTTCCTCCCCCTATATCTGTTAAGCAAATCCGTTCTTTTCTTGGCCATGCCGGATTCTATAGAAGATTCATCAAAAACTTATCTGCCATTGCTCACCCTCTAACTCAGCTTCTAGCCAAAGACATTCCTTTCCTATTAAATGATTCTTGTTTAAAGGCATTCCATTCTCTGAAAGCGGCTCTCACTCAAGTCCCAATTCTTTAATCTCCAGATTGGTCGCTACCCTTTGAAATAGTGTGCGATGTCTCAGATTATGCCATAGGAGTTGTCTTAGGTCAAAGAGTTGATAAGAAATATGTGATGATCTACTATGCGAGTCGCACCCTTGTTGATACTCAGATGAACTATACCACCACGGAGAAAGAATTATTAACTGTTATTTTTGCTCTAGAGAAATTTCGCTTATATCTTTTAGGGGCTAAAGTTATTGTCTATTCCGATCACGCAACTCTAAAATATCTGCTTTCTAAGAAGGATGCTAAACCCCGTCTGATTCGTTGGATTCTGCTACTTCAAGAATTTGATTTGAAGATTAAGGACAAGAAGGGGTTCGAAAATGTTGTTGTTGACCATCTGTCTCGCATTGTTATACCTGCTATCATTCCCATGAATGATTCCTTTCCCGATGAACAACTTCTTTCTATCTCTCACACTTTAACCCCCTGGTACGCACACATAGTCAATTATCTGGCTGTCGGTCAAATTTCGGGTGGGTGGACTAAACAGGAAAAAGATCATTTCTTTTCTATGGTCAAGCATTATTTTTGGGAGGACCCAGAGCTGTTCCATATGGGTCCCGATCAAATTTTTTGAAAGTGTGTCCCCGAAGAAGAACAACACTATGTATTCAATTTTTGTCACAATCTAGCATGTGGGGGACACTTCTCAGGTAAAAAAATTGGGGCGAAGGTTTTACAAAGTGGCTTTTATTAGCCCACGTTACTTAAGGATGCTTATGAATTTGTAAAAACTTTTTTGAGATGTCAAGCTATGGGAAATAATTCAAAAAGAGATATGATGCCGCTAAATCCCATTCTGATAGTCAAAATTTTTGATGTTTGGGGTATAAATTTTATGGGACCGTATCCACCATCTTTTAAGAATGAATATATCTTGGTTTCCAAATGGATTGAAGCTATAGCCATGAGGGCCAATGATCATAAGGTTGTCATGAAATTTGTAAAGAAGAATATTTTCTCTAGATTTGGTTCTCCCAGGGCTATCATAAGTGATGGGGATTCTCATTTCACTAATTCTCAATTCCGAGCTTTACTCTACAAATATGGCATCACCCATAAGCTCGCCACCCCCTATCATCCCCAAACTAGTTGTCAGGTAGAGGTATCCAGTAGGGAGATAAAGAACATCTTGTATAAGACTGTTCGGCCTGATAGAAAAGACTGGTCTGATAGACTAAATGATGCATAATGGGCCTATAGGACTGCATTTAAAACTCCCGTTGGTATGTCACAATATCGTCTCATCTTTGGAAAAGCATGCCACTTACCTGTAGAATTAGAGCATAGAGCATATTGAGCCATTAAACAAGTCAACTTTTATCTCATTCAAGCTGGATCCCAAAGAGCTCTACAAATAAATAAACTTGAGGAACTGCACAACGAAGCCTTTGAGAATTCTAAAATTTATAAAGCCAAAACCAAAGCTTTTCATGAAAAACACATTCACTGAAAAAAATTTCATGCTAATCAAAAGGTTTGGCTTTTCAATTCAAGGGTGTGCTTGTCCTCAGGTAAACTGAAATCCAGATGGGATGGACCGTTTGTTGTTATTAAGGTATTTGACCATGGAGCTGTTAAAATCTTGAATCCCAAAAATGGTCATATTTTCACTGTTAACGTTCAAAGATTAAAACCTTACTTGGAAAATGAACAGTAATTGTCAAAAGAATCAATTGCCTTATGTGATCTGGAATAAATATTCTTAAGTTTTCATGTGTCTAGCTGAAGACGGAAAGCTTAGCACTTTTGGGAGGCAACCCAATATTTTTGTTATTTGATGTTTTATTTTTAGTGAGTTTCAGTAGACAGGTCGAGTCCAGAAGATGAAGCTGTCACCGTCCATATCAATAATGGAGTTTCACCTCGCATATTAGGTTGTCTCTTTCCTACTCAGCAATATTTATTGTTACGTTATTCTGATATTTCTATTGCTTACATATACCATTGAGGACAATGTCATTAAAGTTGGAGGGGAAGAGAAAAATTTCATGATGTATATAAAACAACCTGACATGAGTTCTTGCATAATGTTAATCATGTCATTCTATCTAGCATTTCTGCATGAAAGTGAAAAGATGAAATTCCCAACTAGGTTTTCTTGATTCATGCTTGAATTTAAAGTGATTCTGTAATAGGAAAGAGTAGGGAGAAGGATGATGGAAAATTTATTCGATCTAGCAATGGAAAACTTAATTAAGAATCTCTCTAAAGTCTTTTAGCACTTTAAAAGAAGAAAAAAAATCACCTTGCACGCTAATGAAACAAGCAGATAAGCCTTCTGTTATTTTGGATATGGTGTCTGATACTCTGCACTTCCTAAGGAATAGATGTTTTTAGAAAAGCTTTTTGCCAAATTTTATCAATCAAACAAGCGCAAAAGCATAATGAAAAAAAAATACCATGAAAAATGCCCCTGATCCTAGTAACCGGGCATGCTTCTCCTAAGACAAGAGTTGAGGTTCGCGTCAAAAAGTGAAGGGTTGTGCAGCATCATGTGTGTATGAAAAAAAAGAGAGAGAGAGAGAAATTCTTAAAAAGGGACAAAGAAATAAGGCAGACAAAAAGCTACTGTACTCAATGCTCGGATCTAGGAGGTGCAAAGATTGAAAGACATTTATTTGGAATAGCAAATGAGGGATGCAATTGTCTACGCTGTGGATTTAGTATTACACATACACAAGTGTTGTTGAACTTTGTGTTGAATTCTTAGTCATGTCCCTTAATTTCTAATCTAAGGCAAGTGTGCATTAATGCTTCCGAATTCCTAATCTTTGGTTGATTCTATGAAGGAGGATCTAGATATAAAGCTATAAACTTTGTAAACTCTTATTGGTCCTAAATTTTAAATTCTAATTGCATTGCTAAGGGATTAGCAATGAGTAAGTTGGGAGTGTGATGAGTGTCATATTTCATATCATAATATGCATCACATATGTCATCTTTGAGTATTAAAAGAATAAAGTTATGCAATTTGGATAATTAACTCCAATCTCACATATAAATTGAGTTTACATGAAATTATCCTAGTTTGGAAGCCATAATGACTATGTGAGATATGAACTTGCACAAGGGAAAAATTACATAACGTTTTTTTGGCATTTACAATGAACTTTCACTATTGTAGGAATTAGCGAATTTACATAACTTGTTTTTGCCATTTCTTGGAAGACACATGAATGAGCGACCAGAGGCCAGACACTAATTAAGCAACGCTGATGCGGGACGGGATGCGACTCGGTACCGATTGGATGCGAACCTGAGACTCTAGGTGACGACGCGACACGACCAGCAACGACGCGACCAATGCGACACCAATAGAGTTCCAAAAGAGGAGGATATGTCCTCAACAAGAGACACAAGCTCGCGGACGTCCCTAAGTAAGGGAAACGTGTGGATTTGCGCAGTTGAGAAACCGATAATGAGTCAGGGTGGTCAACACTCCTTCGTGCCCAGATCGGGTCACAGAATGGGTCACGTACACTCTCTCACAGTGGTGATATTATTTGATCGGACTAGATATCTATTGTACCCGGACTATTTCCCCAACAAAATACCCGAAAATAAGGGTTCGGGAATTTCCTCGAACACCTTCAAGGCATGGGCTACCCAGCCTCTCAGGCAACCGAGTGGGCCCAACCAACGGCCCCCAACCTGCTAGCCGAGGTGCACGATGGCACTAGCCATCGATCGGGACCACTCCCGACTCATAAGTCGCGGACTTTCTCCGCGCCCTACACGGCCACCCGGGCAACCCCGGCGGCACTCCGACTACAAGCCACGGCAGGTGGCACTCAGTGAAAAGGCCGGGGGCCTACCCCAAAATGCCTTCCCTCAACCCTCTAAGGTCAAAGGGAGACCTAAATAGGTCAATCATAGGCTCAGGAGGCCCGTAGTACGTGTGTACGGCTCACACACGCGTGTTCGGCATTCTGCCGAACACCTTGTGGGCGCACGTGTTTCAACCTTTCTACACCAACCCGCGGGTCACCCCGTGGTTCCAGTACACCAATTGGGTCCCACAATGACCTCCCAGTAAGCCGGGGCCACACCCGATCCTCAGACACGTGGCAACATGCCACTCAACTTTAGCTCTCGGGCCAACCCGAGGCTACCTTGCCAACCCGCCGTACAACGTGGCACGTAGCACGAGGCAAGGCCCATCAGCCCAAGGTGCCTCCTCCCAGCCCCTACAGACTTCTACCCTTGGCCCTTAGCCAAATTCAAGGTCCGTTGGCCACTTACGCGGCTCGCTCGGCAACCCAGGGTATGTCGGGCATTCGCCCGAACACCTTGCGAGCGGCCACTACAACTCGAAGAACAATGGCTCCCATGGGCCATTTCAATACCCCAAAACTTCATATCCCTCAAGGGATATCTCCAGACGGCGAAGGAAGACCCCCGGGGGCCATCCCTCGGGGTTACGGCTTTGCCCGGGGCCCGTGCGCCCCAGGGCGTGGCCGCGCCCCCGGAGAGGGCGAACTCCCCGGGGGGGCCGCACCCTCTCCCCAGCTCAGAGGCCCAACAGCACTCCCCAGTACCAATTCATTGAAATTCCTAACTTCACGGTCTGAGGTTCGTGCAAAGTTCGTTCGTCATACCCGTATGTCGAAGGATTCGCAAAGACGGAGCCCCGGGATTACGTTGAATCGCACACATCAATCCCGCGGTCTACGTGCACAAGCAGCCGATCCACCACTGTATCCTCTCAGTATCCTTTATCCTTTTTCTTCTTAGCCAATTTAGGAAGAAAATACACAAAAAATCAGGTTTTATAGAGGTGGGGCCACTCTCCCTCTCTCTCTTCTACCTGGTCCGCCCAAACCCCCCCTGGGGAGGGGTTTAGGCGGACGCCTAGGGGGTTTAGGCGGACCAGCCTGGACCCCCAGGCTGGTCTGCCTAAACCCTTGAATAACAAAAAAAAGATTTTTAAAAATAAAAAAGAAGGACCACTTTGGTCCGCCTAAACCTCTCCAAAAATAAAAAAAAAGATTTTTCCCCTCCGAAGAGGGGTTTAGGCGGACCAGACCAGCCCCTTGGGCTGGTCCGCCTAAACCCCATCCCCTCTACTCCGACACACATAAAAAATGCAAATAAAACAATAATAAAAATACTATTTGGGGGTTTACCCAGACCAAGTTGGACCCCCAACTTGGTCCGCCTAAACCCAACCCCCCACCCCTTCAACTTCTATAAATTGCCCCCCTTACCATGGGATGCATGAAAAAAAGGAAGGAAGCAATGCACGAACACACAGTCGGATGAGCGATCTTCCCTGGCCTAATTGTCGTACCCTCAGACTCTCGAGGTTTTCGGAAAGGGTCGAGAACGCGAGAAGACAAGTGCGCGCGTGTTTGGATTGCTAGTCGGCTCACACACGCCGAGGGTATGTCTCACGTACTCCCCTCACGCGGTGTTTAGCTATCTCATGTCAAGTCCATCCCCGTCGCATGTAAGATGACCGTGCCAACGGCAAATACGCCCGCACCCCGGGTCCGCCCGTGCACGTCAACTTACGACACTTACTACGGTGACGAAAGAGTACTTCATAACGCCGCGTCAACCCTCGACACGGAATTGTGTGCCCACCACTCACCTCCCAGTTGGCCATAGGCCCCTCAGATTGATGAAACAAGTCTAGTCGGACCTCTGGCCTGGGAATCATAGTCCCGGGGCCGACCTCGACTCTCCTGCATGACAACACTCGCCGTCCAAGACCCGGACCCGACCGCTCACCTCGAGCCGCGTATGACCTCCTCCAGGTGCCAGCCCGTGTCCGTTCTGACCACCAAGGCAGTCAGGCGCACATCAGCTCCCCTGTAAAGAGTTCCAGTAGAACACGTGGACATCCGCTTTGTCACGTAATGACCCGGGGACCGACCCACTTGTCAGAATTGTCCCGCGGCTTGCACCCATTGTACTTCGGCCACTCAGGCCCACTTGTAAAGCCCATGTGGCTCATCATAAAACTAGTGAAATGTATACGCCCGTGTTCGGGCTCCCAGGTTTCTACCCACACCACCCGGCATCCGTGCCTAACACCCTAACCCCAGTGAACACCCCTCGGTCTAACGCGTACCCCTAGCTGCTGAATGCCCGCTAGCCCTCTACCCATGGCTTCAGACACATATACAGACTTTTCTTCAGCATGGAACGAAGGTATTCTGATTCAATCCGATGTAAATAAACACCGGTTGCTTGCGGCCGGTGGGAAAAGACGTCCCGTACACGATTCCCGCAATCGCTTACGCACTCGCACCCATGGAACCTCTTCTCTCCACGTGTCGCCTGATCGCCCGAGCCCACGTGCCGCGCCCTGGTGGCACTTTCCCAGTCAAACCTTGGTTCCATGAGTGACTGTCGAGAGATCAACTGGCACGCCCGCACCCTATCTGGTTAACCTTTATCCTGACACTTACGTGCCATTCGACCCTTTCTGACTTCCATAAAAGGAGAGTGCATGATACCGTCGTGAGAGGCATGTATCCATAAGGAGGATACCCAAGATACATCAAACTCCCGTATTTTCCTTCCCCGTCGTATCTCTTCCTTCACCCCGGTAATCGGCATAAAAAATCATGCAACAGAGAGATGGCACGCCCAGTGGGACGTCTCCCGCCTTCCTTCTTTTTACTAAAGAAAAGTCTGTGCCAGCTTTGAAGCCCAGTGCCCTTTCCCTGTCCTTGCAGGAGAGGCAGAGGAGGGTACTCGTGCGCGCTTTCCCTAGTAGCTTCCGGTTCACGTTCGGATCATCGGACCGCTTTCGGTGACTGTTAGTGACAGTCGCCTCCGCAGCTCTCAGCACTCTAGCAACCATGGCGGCCGTTACCTACGGCCCCAACGTCATTGTCACTCATGCCCGGGTGGGCTACTTGGCGACGCCGATCACTTTCGGCAGCTTCGCCCCGGTTATCGGATCGCCCCACTTCCTGGGTATGATCCATGTGGCTGCTTCTTAGCCAACTACAGATTCTCCAGTGGCCCTTGGGGCCAATGCACCATGCGCACCCCCAGCACCAGTGTCCCGCCCGAGTGCCGGGCGCCGGACTGTCACTGTCGGCCCCTACAGGTCCCCCAGATCAATGCCGACCCGGGTGAACATCAGCTCCCGAGGCCAGCCCCATCCGATCTCAACACGGGCCCCACGCCTCGAACTTCGGTCACTATCACAGCACTTGCCTTGGGTTCTCAACCCCGAGCCGCAGCCAAGCAGGCACCCAACACAGGCTCCCTGCCCCGGGTCCATGGCTTCCCAGCATCCACCTCGGGTCCTCAACCCTGAGCCGCAGCCAAGCCGGCACCCAACACAGGCTCCCTGCCCCGGGTTACGGCTGCCCAGCATCTGCAACGGGTTATCGACCCCGAATCCTGGCAAGGCCGCCACTCGACACGGGCTCCCATCCCCGAGTTCGCGGCTCCCCGGTAGTGTACTCGGAACCCCGGTTCCGAGCTCCAGTTGAACCGGCTCTCCCTGTGGGTCTCCTACCGAGGGGGTAGTGCTCCTCAGCACCTTCCCCAGGTCCTTCGACCCGAGCCCAAACTACACTGGCACCTACCACGGGTCTTCGACCCAGGAGCGTCGGCATCTCAGCACTTCCGACGGCATCATCTCCCGGTGCAAGAGTGTCATCTCGAGCATCGGCAACACTCCTATCGGCGCTGGCGAAGGCTTACACCCGAGTCGCCCTAGCCACCGACTCCCGGTGCGGGTTACATATCCCGGGGGCCAATCCTGGCACCTAAGGTTGACAGCTTCACGCTACCGATCGCTTCAGGCTGCATCTTATCAGTCTACCATCTTGGGGCGGAGTCTTCCTCGGCTCCACAGAAGAAGTGTCGCCATGGCCGTAGAGGCAGGCAACTCGCTGCTGCAACCAGCAACTCCAGCAAGACGGTTCTTGTCGGTGACTTGCGGATCCATCTCGACGGGGGTGAACCAGTTATACCCCAGGAATGGACAGTTCCCACCATCCCCACTTCCAATCGTTTTGACCTCCTGCATAAACATGAGAGGACGGGGCGAAGCTCAAAGGAGCGGGTCCCTCAGCCGCTGCCCGGGGGCACCCACTGCAGCTAGACACGCGGCCTCCCAAGACAACTCGTCGGAAAAACAGCGACAAGGGAGACCAGCAACCTGACCTGAGAAGAATCTGGGTCACCCCAGAAGAAGCTCAAGCTGTTCGGAGGGCGCGGATCACCAACCCCCTGCGAGCTCTCAGATGCGACATCAGACGGGATGCGGCTAGCCTCACAGTAGCATCGTCCGACGACGCCCAGTCGTCCAATGTCCCCCGTGCAAGCAAACGGAGGCAAAGGCGAGCCAGTCCTCCGGCCTTCCAGCAGCCTGTCGAGGTTCTCCTCCGACCAACATCGGGAATGAGCCCCCTCCGCAACGCATCTCGGTCTTTGACAAACTAGGGACGCCTGTTCGTCCTGAGGGACACCCACGGAGGAAGCGGACGGCCCAGTTTATCAATGATGTGGTTCAAGTGTTCGCGTGCTACACCACCGGACACCATCCAGACACCCAGTCTGACGACTTGAACCAGCCTCTGTCCCACTTCAGGAGGCCACGCCACCCGGCTCCGCCGCCTCCTCCAACAGGTCATATCGACACTTCTGCCAGACCGTAGGTGTCAGAATGCGCGGAAGAGGTCCCGGTAGAAGACAGCACCCCTCCTACCAATGCAGAGCCGGTCAACAACGACCCTCCTGCAAATGAGGCTCAGGAAGTGACCCTCGACACTCTTATGAAGGAGAACCAGCATCTAAAGGCCCTCCTGCGGGACCTCCTCCAGGAGCGAGACCTTCATCTGCAGCAGCCTGACAGGCCTCAGGCCAAGGCACCGGTACCCCCGGTAGCCCGCGATGCTGCCAACGCCTCAGCGGCGATTGCCCGAACCCCGTTGGCAACTGGGTTTGGCACGCCCCCGGTTGAGACTCAACCACGAGCCTCCAATACGCTTGTACCGGGGGATCTCTTGGCACAATGCCAGATGATCGAGCGCATCATCGAGACAAAGCTCACCCAGTATGGTGAAGGGACGGTCATGATAGATCTCTACAGTGTACCCTACCTGCTTCACCACCAGCTGAGAAAGCTTCCCCCAGAATACTCTAAGCCCCGAAGCTGCAAAAGTTCGACGGGCAGGTCGCCACATGAACACTTGGCCTACTATGTTACGGCCATGGGCGAGTTAGCGTTGGACGAATCATATCTCCTCCGCTACTTCGCCACTTCGCTCACGGGAACGGCCTTCCAATGGTATTCCCGCCTGAAGCCCAACTCAGTCGTCGACTGGGCAGATCTCCAGAAGAAATTCCTCGATCGCTTTCAAACGGCCGAGCGAAGGGTCTCCCTAGCCAAACTCTGTTCCCTCCGATAGAAAAAGGGCGAGGGTGCCCTCGACTTCATAAGAAATGGCAAGACCTCAGCATGAGGTGTCTCAATCCGCCCATTCAAGAGGATGCTATCACCATATGTCATCGAGGTCTGGCGGCCGTGGTCAGCGAAAAGCTTCTCGGCACCAATATCAAAGGCTTCGACCAACTCAACTCGGCGGTCGCCGAAATAGAGATGTTCTTCGCCGATAACACGAGCTACACCGCAGCCAAGGGTAAGCAAGCGCGAGAACGCCAGCCTAGTAAGGAGGTGAATATCATAGAGTTCACCCCTGTCGCCAAGGCCAGTAAAGGGGCCGAGCCCAGCGGCTCTGACAAAAGCCAGCGGATAAGCCGGCTGCTCCTTCCTTCACGGAGCGTATGAAGACACCCTTCTCCTTCAAGAAGGACCATACGAAGATGCTCTTTGACTTCTGCATGGCCCAGAAGATCGTCGAGTTGCCCGAAATCCGCAAGCCAGACGAGGCTCTGAAGACCGACGATCCCAGTTACTGCCTGTACCATCGCATGCTGGGTCACTCAATTGAAGATTGCTACGTCTTCAAGACTCAGGCGCAAAAGCTGATCCGAGACGGCATTGTCAAGATGAAGAGCGGTCTCGTCGATCCCCCTCAACCACATACGTGGGCCAGGCCGGCTAAGGCAGCACGTGTGGCTCACCCGTCGGCCATTGTCATTCACATGATGTCCGTGTTCTCTCTTTCTAATGACGAGCCAGAGGAGCCCGACACCAATCGAAGGGAACGTTCGATCTGGTACCCGGGATAGAGGCCCTGGCACGATCGGAGACTTCTCTCCTTCCCCAGGGAGAGAACCCGGCAACTCTTCGATATCCTTGTCGAGAGGGGGCAAATCATGCCCCGCGACTCGCCTCCTGGCTACACCCATTGGGATCGTAGTCACCCCTAGTATTGCCCCTTCCACGCCAGAATCTGCCACCCGATCGAGTCTAGTGAGGAAGTCCAATACCTCATCCAGGAACAGATCCAATGGGAGCAGATCGATGCGGAGGGGAACTCCATGTCACTTGTCAGGCTTCGGCAAGCTGTCGAAGAAACCCTGAGCAGTGCCAGGAGTGCGCCAGAGCGGCCAGACTCCCCTCAAGAGAATGGGAACGGGCTGCCTTACCGACAATCAAGAGGCGCTCGAGTGACTGCGAGGGCATAGCGAGCAGGATGCCAGTCAAGAGGTGGAGCCGGCTAACTTTTCGGTCAATGTCATCCATTCTCCTACTCCTTCGGCCCTTGAGGGCTCCCAGACATCAGCACCTAGCCAGCCAATCTCAGCCACTTCGGCCGTGCAGTGCTGGTCATGGCGGGAGATAAAGTCTCTCCCTTTCCTGAAGAAGACACTGCCAGGCTCCTCCAGGTCCTTCTCGGCCGAGAGGACGTTCTGGTAGGCCAGATGACGACAAGTTCTTCGGCTCTTTCTCATCCTCCTCCCATCTATCTTCATCACCGACAGCCGCGGACATGAAGGGAAAGCAAAAATAGGGTGAGTCCCCGCCTCAGCCTCGGTGTACCTCCTCAGCGGAGCGGCCGTCGGGTCTATCCCGCCTACCTGTTGACACAATCCGGAGTACAAAGAAGACATATTCGGAGTCTTCAGCGGCTTCGCTTCAAGTGGCGGGCCCACCGCCACAAGGCTCCTTCATTCCGCAGAGTCGGGATAACTGTGCAGAACGACAACATCTTGCAACGCCGTCAGTCATCGCTAGGCCTAGCTCTCAGCACGGTTGCAAAGGCAAGGCTAAGGAGCGGGATGACCAGTGCCCCTCTCTGTTCGCTTCTCAACAGAAGCCACCGCCACCGCGGGTAAGGCATCAAATCGCGCATATGTCCCCCAACACCGGTTCCAATGTACCGGCTCAGCGGAAGACATCTTCGTCGCCACCACGGTTAAGGCATCAAACCGCGCACACGTATTCAGACGCCAGCACCAGTCTACTGACTCCCCGTAGGCTCCCATCTCCACCATGGGTAAGGCACCAAACCACGAACATGTCTTTGGGCGCCAGTCCCAGCATTTCGGCATACCAGGAATTGCTGCTCGAGGTGATCGAGCAGGCGATCAATGCCACCTTCCAGATACAACAAGCGGAAGGCGCCTGGATAGAGATCCGGGCGAGGAAGAGTCATCGACCTCGCCCCACAAGGGCGTCAGCTCGGAGATATCCTCCTCAGGACTTGTCAACTCTGGCTCCAGCACCTCTCCCTCCTACTCCCTTGGAGATGACTATCGCCAAGAGACAAGAGAAAAATAGGAGTAAGAACCTCAGAAGGCGGCTCAAGAAACAGGCTGAACAAGCAGTTGCCCTGCAATTCCCGGCCGAGCCAATGCCTCTCCAAAGGCTCCAGCGGCTCATTGATGACTTGGAGGAATACGTTCCCCCTCGTCCTATCAGGGCTCTCCCACTCGGCAGCTACATCCCGTGGGAAGAAATGCAGAAATGAGCCCGCCTCAGAAATTGGGTCCTGATGCGGGACGGGACCACGGACACGACAAGCTCGCGATCGTCCCTTAACGAGGGAAGCGTCGGATGTGCGCGGTTGAGAAACCGGCTGTGAGCTAGGGTGGTCGGCTCTCACTTGTGCTCGGATCGGGTCACGGGACGGTAACGCTCTCTCTCGCAGCAGTGGTGATATAAATAGAAAGCGAGCTAATTACCCTATCATGCTCTCTAGCAGCGGCATAAATAAGCATATATGAAATAAGCGAAATGCCAAGTGTAGGAGCGAAGACGATACCTCCACGCGCTCGGCGTGGGGAAGACGGACCCGGCCGAAGTCGTACTCCCGGCACAATTATACACGGATATTATAGAAATGCAACTCGCTGCCCACTCCACGCAGGGAGGTAAAGGGCTACACAATGGGGTCCGGGAGGACAGAATTCGGGTTGACGGGCGGCTTCTCGCGTTGATTCGGCAACACCCGAACACGTGACGGTGGGGCCCACGTGCTGTCCAGAGGGGCCGTGTGGGACCCGGTGGCACCGCTGTAGTGGTGGATGCCCGGAGGGTCGCTCCTTGGGATGGCGGCACGCTGGTTCGCCGGCCGGAGGCCCGGCGGCTCCGTTCGGCACCGGTCGGAAAACCCGATCGGAAATCTGCCGGTTCTGTATTTCGGCGCGCGCTCCGGCGAGAATGGGCGCTGCGATCAGCCCCGATGTCGGATCGACACGAGACTGGCGCCGTTGGAAATCTAGCTTGATGTTCTTCAACCTATGCCCAAAGATCTGGCCTGGATCTGCTTGGATCTTGACTTATGGACTTTTCAATCTCCTGTTGTACAGTAACCGAAGACTCAGACCTACAGAGAACTTGACTGTGGATTACCTTTGACCGTGAGGTAGACGTTCGTATCTGGGGTTGGGTTCTTCAGAAAAGTTGTGGGAAATTGAGTTGGGAAGACAGAAAAATTCGTTTGGACACGTTTGGATGTGTCTATGATTTTATGTGATTTGTTTACTGGATGAAGGTCGGATCTGGGATCTGACTGAAAGTACTGTAGCTCCGGTAGAACATGAATTATTAAAAATAGGTAGAAGGACGATAAACATTTAAGAAATATTGTGGTGCTAGGGGACGTTGGACATAACACCCAGTTAAATTGGGAGGTCTAAAAAAATTCAAAAGGGTGGTCTAAGGTGGAGAACTCAGGGCTACTGTCACTGTAGACAGTGACAGAACAGATCTGAGATTGAGAGTTGAACGAAAAGGTAAAAATATGAAACGGTGGATTTTGAACCTCAATTGTTTTTTGGAGAAGGGGATAGAAGATAGGAACCAACCCTCAAAATTTCAAATCGATCTGAACTCGTGGCAGGCTTCAGGAATTCACGAACTACACCTCTGTCTAGCAGGACAGAAACTTGATGACGATTCCACGGCGACTCGAAGGCGGCACGAACGGCGGTGGCGGCGGCACCGACGATCACCGGAGGTTGAGAGGGGATGAAGGAAGATAAAATCACTCTAGATCTGGGGGTTTGAGGAGAGGAAACCAGGGGGAGAGAGGGAGAGAGGGCACACCCTTCTTGCTTCAAGCAATTTTCACATAATTTCTTCATTAATCTCTAATGACACTATACATAGGCTTATATAGAAAATGGCAAGGGGTGGGGGGCTGATAATTTGGTGGGAAATAAGTCATTTTCTTCCCCCATGTGGTCAAAACTTAAAAAAAATAAATTACATATGAATGGAGCACTCCTTTGACTAGGTAGGTAAGGTAGGTGGCCAACCTTTGAAATTTTAACCCCTTTGTCTCCCATGTGGTCAATTAGCATTCAAACCTTCTAGATGGCCACCTAGGATGGTTGACCAGCCCCACATGGATGAGGTGGACCAATGGGGAAGGGGAGGGGGCCCCCTAACTGGACCTACTACACATTTGCATAAAAACCCACACAATCCAAGGGAATGACGCATTGGCTTACAAAGCCGTACAATTGCGCTTATACTTTCCCATGGATATAAAAATAAACTAAAGGACACAAATACAAAATAAAATGTACATGCTCGGCGTCGATTCCCATCAGGTCCAAGAGATGATTTAAAAGCTCAAGAACGGCGAGAGACTCGTGATCCCTGACGAGCTCTCCTTGTGCTATAAAGATAAGGAGATCACCCCAGAGCAGCTGGAAGAAATGCTCCAGCGCTGCAGCTGCAACATGGTGGCCATCCCACCTCCCGACAATATCAATGCTTTTCGGCGAGGCGACCCAGTAGCCTCCCGGACAATACAAAGAACTGTTGCCCCTCTTGGGCTACAGCCAGCTCAAGAACACACCGGTCGTGGCCGAGGTCGTGGCCGGGGACGTGGTAGAGGCCATGGGAGAATCCCCGAGCTACCCCTCTCCCCGTCCACATTCGACCCGGAGCGAATTATCCTCTTTCGAGGAGAGTAATCAACTCCCATTCCGGAAGTAGAAATTCGGGGCGGGCCCGGCATCTTCTATCCTTCCGGCAGTAAAGAGGCTGCTTCCAGCCTCCCAGCCCCTGCACCAGCGCTGACTTCTACAGCAGAGCAAGCGGGACAGCCCGGCAAGGATGAGCCAGCCCGCCAGCCACCCCCAGAAGAGCCATCATTGGCATCCCTGTTCCAAGAGCCCGCTGGCGATCGAGGTCAATCTAGTCCCAATGGTAAGGGCAAGGCAGTGCAACTCCCCAACAGGGAACAGCACCGCAGCTCGCAGAAGGTTCAACCTGACATACTACCCTCTTTGGAGGATGCTCGAGCCCGAGCTTACCGAAAGGCCCTCCACCAGATGAAGCGCTTCCTTGCCAGTATCTCAATTTGGGAAGCCATCGCTTGGAGTAAGGATCTAAGGGAAACCCTTATCAAAATACTCCAAGAGCCGGAAGTTTACGAAGTGCATGCCGCGGAAATGAAGGCGGCTGCCTATGGAGCCTTCGCAGCCACTATCACCTTCACGGAGAAAGACATGTTGCTTTCTCCTCGTGCCACAACCGTCCTCTTTACATGAAGGGAAAAATCAATGGGCACGATGTGAATCGGATCCTAGTGGACGCTGGTGCCGCTGTCAACATCATGCCACTCAAGACATTCAAGTCTCTATATCTGACCCCGTTCCTCCAAAAGGTTCAAGCAGTCAAGATATCCGGCTTCAACCAGAACACCGAGGACGTCCTCGGCCGAGAGGATGTCGATCTGGTGCTCGATGATTTCATCTCTAAGGTGACATTCTATATCATCGACTCCAACACGTCTTATAAGATGCTATTGGGTAGACCCTGACTCCATGAAAATTGGGTCGTCCCGTCAACTCTCCACCAATGCATCAAGTAGGCCAAGGATGGAGAGCAATATAAGGTCTTTACAGACCTGTCGCCATTTACACCAGCAGAATGTAACCTAGCCGACACTATGCTCTATTTCAAAGGGATTAGTCTGTACCCCGTGATCAAGAGCAAAAGCAACGGTTTGCTCTCAGAGGAAGATGATGATGATCTCTTCTCTATTGACGAGGAAAAGGCCAAACTTCACCGGATGCGCCTCAGCTCCAAGTCAACCCCAGATCACCCTGAAAGGTGCCGGATTGACTTCGAGGCTAATCTCATTAGCCGGGCTATTGGCAAGAGTATATGCTTGCCACCAGACTACATCCACCTCCCGTGTGCATCCGAGGAGCACGGCGTCGAGTCGCTGACAACATTCATTGTCACCTTCAAGCGACAACGCTGGAACAAGAAGAAGGCTAACAGGGACAAACCCATCGTCTTCTATAAAGGAGACATGGTCCCTCAAGCCCTGCCAGATGATGACTTCGGTTGGTCTAGACAAGCCGATGATACTCCTGAAACAGTTCAGGTGTGGGGCAACCTGTCGCCGTATATTCAAGAAATGTGTTTGAAGCAACACATTCCCCTGTGGCAGACTCCTGCCCAACAAAGATACTTCCGTCGACTGTGGGACCCTTCCCAAGGCCGGGGGCAACCCCCGTCATTCCATAAGGATACCAGGGGGCTTGGTTACGACCAGGACCCGGACTTCCGCGTCCACTGCGTAGTTAACGTCATTGGCTTGCCACTACCAGCCGACGACCAAACGAGAGTCGAAGCCAAATTCGACAGCTCCTGGGATGAGGGAGAGGAAATTCTGATCCCTATCTCCGCCAAAGCCAGAACCCCGGCTCAAGCCATCGGGGAACCTTCTTCGCCTCCCTACCAAGACAAAGGGGCGAGAGAAGCTTCTCTAGTCTCTCAGCCAGTCGAGGGACCCAGTTCAATAAACCCTCCTGAGGGGAGGGATCTTACTGGTCCGAGCTGCGAAAGATTGTCAGCTTCGCTAGGCAACCCCAGAGAGACCTCAGCAACTCCAGTTGGCAACCGCTGGCCAGAAGTCGGCGGTCCATATCAATCCTCGGTGGATTCCAGTGACAACCACTCTCCAGTCCCTTCAGCATCGACCGGTGGCTTCGAGAACCAAGAAATACACGAAGCCAACACCGATGGTGAGGATTTCATCGACCTCCAACCCGCTCCTCCCGAGCTGGAGGACGGCGGCCAGACGACTATCGATGATCTTGTGGAGATCAATCTGGGCGACGATGAAGCCCCTCAGCCTACATTCGTCAGTGCTCTCCTTACCGAGGCAGAGAAGCAGGCTACAAGCAACTCCTACTCGAGTTTAAAGACTGCTTCGCCTGGACATACAAGGAGATGCCAGGGCTAGATCCCTCCGTAGCGGAGCATGACCTAGCCATTTCTCCCTCAGTCGCTCCGGTCAAGAAACCACAGCGGCGCATATGCCATGAGCTGGAGCTCCAGGTTTCGGTCGAACTCCACAAAATGGCGGAGGTCGACTTCATCGATCTGTGCATCTACCCGATCTGGCTCGCCAACATAGTCCCAGTTAAGAAGAAGAATGGTCAAGTCCACATCTACGTCGACTTCCGGGAGCTCAACAAAGCTTGTCCGAAGGACGACTTTCTAGTCCCCATCATAGAAATAATGGTCGATATGATCACCGGCCATGAAGCCTTGTCTTTTATGGACGGGTCATCCGGTTATAATCAAATCCGAATGTCCCTCAAAGACAAGAACCATACAGCCTTCAGATCCCCCAAGGGGATTTTCAACTACAAGCGCATGCTCTTTGGTTTGAAAAATGCTAGTGCTACTTACCAAAGGGCCATGACCAAAATATTCGACGAGATGCTGCACAACACCGTCAAATGCTCTGTCGATGACCTCGTCGTCAAGACTAAAAGGCGCGAAGACCATCTGGGCGACCTTCGCCAAGTCTTCGAGCGTCTCTGGCAATATGGGCTCAAAATGAACCCCATGAAATGCGCCTTCGGCGTATCCAGCGGCAAGTTTCTTGGCTTCGTTGTCAGTTACCGAGGAATCGAGGTGGATCCCAGCAAGATCAAAGCGATCCGGGAGCTTCCACTGCCCAGCAACATCACCGAGCTCAGGTTCTTCCAAGGGAGGCTGACCTACATTCGGAGGTTTATCTCTAACCTCTCCGGTCGGAGTGCGCCTTTCAGCAAGCTGATGAAGAAAGATGCCAAGCGGCTTTCGAGCAAATCAAGAGTATCTCCTTACTCCCCCAGTTCTGGGGGCACCAATCAAGGGTAAACCCCTCATCCTTTACATTGCTGCCATGGATGCTTCATTGGGAGCTCTGTTAGTGCAAAGCAATGAGGAAGGTAAAGAGAAACCCAACTATTACCTCAGCTGGAAGTTAATCGGTGCCAAGTACCGCTACTCCCACATGGAGAAAGTTTGCTTGGCATTGGTGTTCATAGTTAAGAAGCTATGGCATTACCTCCTGTCTCATCAAGTCGAGCTTATATCCAAGCACGACCCTCTGAAGTACCTTCTTCGGCGACCTGTCCTTTCGGGCAGACTGGGGAGGTGGGCTCTTCTGTTGATGGAATATGACATTACTTATGTCCCCAGAAAAGCAATCAAGGGACAAGGTATGGCTGAATTCTTAGCAACCCATCCAGTGCTAGACGACTCACCCTTCAGCTCAGAGCTCCCGGACGAGGAGTCCCTTGTTGCTCAATCACAACAACCGGTTGAACAAAGCGGAGATGTCTTGCATTACTGGCAGCAAAGCGCTCTCACAACCACTGTTGCTCAACCATAATAACCAGTTGAACAGAGCGGAGATGTCTTGCATTATTGGCAGCCAAGCGCTCTCACAACCATCGTGTCTTGCTGGGAGCCCTACTTCAACGGTGCTTCCCGAGGGATCACCCGGAGTAACCAGGATCCAACTACTACGGCAGGTGCCGGCATAGTCTTCCTGACTCCTCAGGGCGGAGTTTTGTACAACTCCTCCACCCTCATAAAGTCCCTGACCAACAATGAAGCCGAATATGAAGCTCTACTCATTGGGCTCCAGATGGCTCTCCACATGGGCATTAAATGCCTCAAAGCCTACGGGGACTCCCAGCTGATAGTTCGGCAATTCCTCGGCATCTACGACGTGCAGAAGCCAGAGTTGCTTCCATACCATACCGCCGTCACCAGATTAACCCAAAAGTTCTATCTCTTCAAGATAGACCACATCCCCAGGAGCAGCAACGCTCAGGCGGATGCCTTAGCAAAATTGGCTGCGGCCATCAAGCTTCCGCCCGAGGGCGAGGTCGACATCGTCATCAAGCACAGAAGACTAATGCCGAGCTCACTCGAAAGCGACATCGATCTCACCATCTACGAGGTCCACGACCTTGACCAAAGCACACCTCCAGAAGATGATTGGCGTGCGCCCATCATCAACTTCGAGAAAGGATCGCTCCCTTGTGATCGAGCTCAAAGGGTCTAGTTACTCCGCTGAGCAATCTCTTACGAGTTGATTGGTGACTCCCTGTATAGACTCGTCCACGAGAAGGACAAGTCGATTCTTCTGAGATGTGTGTCTCTGGTGGAAGCTCAAGCCATCATGAAGGAGGTCCACTCCGGGTTGTGCGGCGCACAGCAGGCCGGAGACCGAATGAAGCACAACATCAAGCTCAAAGGCTTCTACTAGCCAACCATGTACGTGGATTGCATCCAATATGCCCGTACATGCCATCAATGCCAAGCCTTTGTCCCAATACCCAGAAGACCTCCCAACCCACTGCATCCTACAGCCCCCACTTGGCCATTCGCTGAGTGGGGCATGGACATTGCGGAGCCTTTCCCGCCATCTTCCAAGGGCCATAAATACATCTTGGCCGCCACTGACTACTTCTCTCGTTGGGCGGAGGCTCTAACCTTGCGAGAGGTTACCGACGAAACCATTGCTAGATTCATCCAGTACAACATCATATACCGATTCGGTACTCCCAGTCGCATAGTGTCTGACAACGGGACACCCTTCAAGAATAAGGCCATATACCAGTTAGCGGCCAAATTCCACATCGACTGGAGAACTTCTTCGGTATACAATCCTCAGGCTAATGGCTTGGCAAAAGCCTTCAACAAAACCCTCTATAAGCTCCTGGCTAAGATGGTTAGCCACCGGAAGCGCGATTGGGGTGAAAAGGTCTTCGAAGTATTATGGGCCTATCGGACGGTCTACAAAACCCCCACGGGGTGCTCGCCGTTCTCCCTTGCTTATAGGACGGAAGCAGTTATTCCCATCGAAATCCAGTTAGCTTCTTACCGTGTGGCAATCCACACCGGCCTTGCTGGTCCTGATGAAGACGAGTACCAGAAAAGGTTAGAAGAGCTCGCCGATCTAGAAGGCAAGCGACTCGAAGACTACAAACACCTGCAAGTGTACCAGGCTCGCATGGCCCGAGCCTACGATAAGGTCGTCAAGCAGCGAGCTTTCAAGCAAGGCAACCTCGTCATGATCAAGGAAAAAGAGGTCATGGCAGGGTGCTCTAGTGGAAAACTGTAGCCAAATTGGCGAGGTCCGAACATCATCCAGAATGTGTATGAGGGTGGGGCCTATACGGTTGTTGATCACAAAGGTCACAGGCCGTTCCCACCTCTCAACGGCAAACACATGAAGCTATATTATGCACCGGAACACAAATTCACACGCCAGCCGGACTAAGGCGCACGTCCCAGTTACTACCAATAAAGTCGGTCCTCCCCCGTGAAGGATCTAACCGGCCAGTCCTTCCAGTCTACAATCCCCAGTCAACTAGCCAGCTCAGCTCCTCGGAACTACCGCCGGGTATCCGCGGGGGCTGAATTCCTGCCCTCGTTCTCATCGCCATGGGAGCACGAGCACTTCTGCACCAGCGCCAGTCTAGCCACCAGGCTCACAGGTAAGTCAATATATATATATAATGTGGCTAAAAATAGAGATGCCCCGGCAGACCCACTCATCCTCACCACAGGGGGGTGACTGGGGGTAAAAAGGCCAATAACCCGGCTGAGGTGGAAACCCGAAAGGGCACCTCGGGCAAAATTGGGAAACCCCTCGACGTGAAAACCCGCAAGGGCACGTCGAAAAAAGCTAAAGGGGGTCGGCTCTAGCGAAAACCCGAAAGGGCGGTAGAGCCGATAACGAGAAAATCTTCTCCTCCCGACTAGTCAGAAACGGCCTTCCGCCTATTCCTTGGCGGGCCGTTAGCTTCACCTAGAACCAGCCCCCAATACACTTGCATTGCTACGGCGCAAACCCTTCAATCCCCAGTCAACCTTGCATTATTTCTGCTTAGCTGGGCCAACCTTTGGCCCTTACCTAAACATCACAGTTCAACCAATCTTTGTAATAGTTAAGCTTCCAGTCACCGTCTCGGTAAACCTATATCCTGATGCATTCCCAGACATCTATCCTTCTCTATCCCTACATCCCACATACCCTGCAAATCCAGAGCCTTCCAGTTCATTAGAATTCTGGTCTCCCCATACAATCTCAGATCCACTAATCACAACTCCCGTCATATCTTGCCATGACAAACTGGCTCTTCGCCACCATGGCTTAAGGATTTCTAAAAAAAAAGAAAACCCTTGTTGACGGCCGAACAATATTCGGCTATCCACACCTTCCAGCCTCAGGCTACGTCCCCTGATAAATATAAAAAAATGGGGTTAAAAATAGAGATACCCCGGCGGCCTCAATCAACTCCCTCTAGGAGGCGACTGGGGGCAAAAATTGCCACCAACGCAGCTGAGGTGAAAACTCGAAAGGGCGCCTCAAGCAAAATCGGGTAACCCTCGATGTTAAAACCCACACGGGCGCACCGGAAAAAGCTAAAGGGGGCCAGCTCTGGCGAAAACCCACAAGGGCGGTAGAGCTGGTAAAGAGAAAACATAAAAAAAACTCTCTCCCTCTCTACTCCTCACTGATGAAAGCCGTCAACTGTGACATCCCACCGAAGGCGACCTCAGCATCACTCCGCGACACCGGTGGCCACTACACCCCCGAGGGTCGGCCATTGCCAATTCCAACTCCAGTAGTTGGCTATACACCTCCACGGTTAGCTGACCAGCTCCAGCCCAGGCTACAACACCTTCACAGGCCAGCCGCCAGTCTCCAGTTCCAATTCTTAGCTACAACGCCTTCACAGGCCAGCCGCCGGTCTCCAGTTCCAGTTCTCGGCTACAACGCCTTCACAGGCCAGCCGCCAGTCTCTGGTTCCAGTTCTCGGCTACAACGCCTTCACAGGCCAGCCGCCAGCTTCCAATTCCAGTTCTCGGCTACAATGCCTTCACAGGCCAGCCGCCAGCTTCCAGTTCCAGTTCTCGGCTACAACGCCTTCACAGGCCAGCCGCCAGCTTCCAATTCCAATTTACGGCTACAACACCTTCATAGGCCAGCCGCCAGCTTCCAATCCAAGTCTATGGCTACAACGCCTTCACAGGCCAGCCGCCAGCTTCCAACCCCAATTTTCGGCTATAACGCCTTCACAGGCCAGCCGCCAGCCTCCAGTCTTAGCATATCGGCTACAACGCCTTCGCAGGCTAGCCGCCAACCACCACTCCCAGTACTCCGGCTATAACACCCTCATAGGCCCAGCTGCCAGTTTTCAACTCCAGCATCGGCTACGACGCCTTTGTAGGCTAGTCTCCCAGCCTCCAGTTCCAGTCTTGGCTATAACGCCTTCTCAGGCTAGCCATCTGACTTAGTTCTAGTTCCCAACCATTACACCTTTCTAGGTCACTCAACTGGCTTCAGCTCCAGTCCCCATTCCCAGTCACAGTCCCAGCTTCAGTTCCCAGTCCCTCTCCCAGTTCCGGTCTGGGTGGCCATGCCCGCCTAGGCCGTCCAGCCAGCTCAATACCAGTTCCCCAGACACATACGAATTACATTCTTTGGCTAACGGTATAATGCTAGCCAATGCTCCACCAGCCAGCTCAGGATCAATATACCCTCCAGAATCACAACGGCAACTCTAGACCAGGTGGACTATCCCATCCTTGTGGTCCTACGATGGTCCCAGAGTACGTGGGCTCTTACCCCCCCAGGAGGGGTGGCCCCCACATAGCCTTTCTTTCCCCTACTACCCCGAACTCAACCTCCAGTTTTTAACACTGAGTTCCTTAAACCCGGTTCCTGCTACCACTCATGACGATGCATCGTAGAACAAGCAAGCACGAATAACAATAAGTGGTCGTCAGTTCACACGCATCATTCTATTCCATCAAAGAGGGGAGGGAACGACCAAGTAAATAATGGATCTGGAGTTTGTTATTAATACTCTACAAAGGGAGCCCAAGACATGCCCTTGGGGTGACAAAATCCATACACTCCAGACATCAAAAAAAAGGGGGGGAGATACAATCAGGGCTCTGGCTCAGTTCCCTCTAACGCCGCAAGGTGAGAGTCTGCCGCTGCAAGCTCCGCCTCCAAGGTGGACAAAAGCTGGGCACTGTTGAAGTTAGATGGACGCAGTCTATCTCCACGAAGTGTGGATCTAGAGGGGGGTGAATAGATCTACAGCCTAATTTAAAACCAGTTGGAGGTTCAAATGCGGAATAAAGGCAGATCTACTAAAACACTAACTCGAGTGTCTAAACTTAGCAAAAACACAAGCGATCTGTGAAGATAATCAAGAGATTCAGTCACGTACGAGCAAACTCACAAACACAATGCACACAAGATTTTAGGTGGTTCGGTCAATGACCTACGTCCACCCCACACTCAACCGAGTATGGCTTACTGTTGCACAACACAGCTTGCGTCCGCTGGGCAATACAGCTTGGCCTACAAATCGCTGAGCAACACAGCTTGCTGTCCAGTGGAATCCTCCACTGCCCACTGAGCAACACAGCTTGCTGTCCAGAGGATACACTTCTACAAACCGTTGGGGAAATACAGCTTAACCCGTCCGAGACCAAGTCTCGCCAGCTGAGGATTACAGCTTTACCTGTCTAGTGGAAACCTCCACTGCATCCGCTGATACACAGCTTGAAGAACAAAGGTATCGAAAGCAATAAAATCAGAAATAAACGAAATGAAAATCAGACAAATGTAGCTCAAGTATGAGCAGAGTCAGCTCTGGTTTCTGAACCAAGAGACTGACTTACAACCTCTCAATAGACTTCTCTCAACTCATCTCTATCTTCTCGAACTCTCTTAACACATCTCTCTTTTCTCTCTGTATCTTCTTCTCTGCTTTTCTTCTCTGGATCTCGATGGCTGCGGCTTCAGACTGAGTCTCACTGTATAGACTTGCCACACTCGATCAGCCTTCAACAGAAGATGAAGACTTATATATATAGCAGCAGGTGGATAAGGGCGCGTGGCTTCCACGTTTTCCCGCCCAAGTGAATTCACCAGATCCGAGGCAATTCCATCCACGTGTCCGCATCTGCACGCCTCGTCCTCCTGGGATCACGAGCCAGGTCATCAATCTTGGTAAGAATCCCTGTCAGACAGAGTATCTGATTGTCAGGTTAAGTGAAGAACTCTGTATAGACTTTTCAATCGACAGACAGACAATGTATATACTTGTGAAACGTGAGTGCAATGAATAGACTTCATGTTTATGAAGCAATGTATAGACTTCAAGTTCATATGTATAACAAAGCAATGTACAGACTTGGCGTTGTGAAAGCAGAGTTGAAGCAATGTATATACTTAGCGTGAAACAGCACGATGTATAGACTTATGAACGCTGTGCAATGTATGGACTCCATGAGACTCTAATGCAGACAGACGATGTATAGAGTTCTCAGTTCAGCCGTCAGTGTATAGACTTGAAAGTCTTGAAGCCAATGTACAGACTTTAAAGATGAACAGTTGGATGTACATACTTGGGAGATCACTGATGGCTGTACAGACTTTGGCGAAGCAAAAGGCTGTATAGACTTGGAACAAGAAGCAAGTATGAACATTGTGAGAATGTATACACTTGAAAGCTTTCAACGTCCTCGATGTATAGACTTCAAATAAGATGTTGCATGAGACGTTGCAGGCTGTACAGTCTTGGCATGAGACGCAAGTTGAGACGGGGTGTGCACTGTAGTGGATGTATAGACTTTAAAGAAATGCATGCTACAGTGCAATGTCTAGACTTGCTATATACATGAGACGCTGATGAAGACGGTGGAATGTATAGACTTCTAAATGCTGATGGAAACTGTACGGACTTGGCATAAGACGCAAAAAGAGACAGTCCAATGTCCAGACTTATGCTGTGTAGACTTAGTCCAATTAAGACGCTGAATAAGACGGACACTGTCTAGACTTTACAGTAAATGCATGTGCCAATGTATATACTTCAAAGCTCGACCAGTGTACAGACTTTAACAAAATGCCTAAGACGCTGACTGAGACGGACACGATGTATACACTTAGCCAATGTGCAGACTTTAATGATATGATGCAATGTACACACTCATGAGATGATGGATATACATGCTTCAGCTGAGCAAGCTACAGTGAATGTATAGACTTTGTGAAGCACAGTCCATTGTACAAACTTTGCAAGCAGTCCGATGTACAGACTTCAAGAGACTCTAGACAACGGACGCTGTATAGACTTGCTAGTCTGAATGCCAATGTATGGACTTTGAAGTTCAGTTGGTGAGTGTACAGACTTCACCAATGAGAACTTGCTAGTCTGAATGCCAATGTATGGACTTTGAAGTTCAGTTGGTGAGTGTACAGACTTCACCAATGAGATGCTCACTGAACAGACTTTACGAATGAACAATGCAAGAGACGGCTGTACAGACTTGAAGTGTAATGCAGTGTGTTAACCTGTGAGATGCATAGAACACACAGACAATCTGATAAAATCAATTTCATCAAAATATAAACAATGTTGCCAATCAATCAAAACAATGTGTTGCCATATGAAATAAAGTACATGTCAACACCATCAACACAGAGGAGTCACAACAATCTCCCCCTTTTTGATGATGGCAATCCCCTATCATAAAGAATAGCAACATCCTGTTAT
This sequence comes from Amorphophallus konjac, assembly GCA_022559845.1. Taxonomy (NCBI): domain Eukaryota; kingdom Viridiplantae; phylum Streptophyta; class Magnoliopsida; order Alismatales; family Araceae; genus Amorphophallus; species Amorphophallus konjac. The sequence goes on from CM040118.1 coordinate 87,656,264, forward strand.
ACAGATGTAATTTTTGATGAAAGATATGATTTGTTATTCAGATTGTTATGCAGATGCTATGAATGCATGCTACATGCTACGAAATGTGAGCAACTCCTTGCTAACAAAATTTCCCCTTTTTTTTTCATACCATGATGCAGATGCATACACTCCCCCTGAATTCAGAATTATCCCTCTGGAATGAAGGAATGAATTCAGACAATATTCTCCCCCTTTGCCATCAACAAAGAGGAGGGAAAGTTAGTACAAGGGAAGGAGTAAGAGAGATCATCTGACTGGCATTCTGAACAAGTAGTTCAGGAATAAGCATTCTAAAGCACAGAGTCTTCAGTCATATGAATTTAGAAACTACTTTCAGATAGAAGTCTGGTTTAAAGGTTATAAATTTTGAGTTCATGCACTACAATCAATGGATAAGTTGGTGTGCATGATAAAACAATAAACCAGAATCACATTTGCATGAAAGATTCAGTTTCAAAATATCCTACTTTCGTATACTCATTAAAAGTTGTTAAGAGATGCTAGGTCATGTATTGAAAATAAACAAATTGACATCCATGAATTTTCTTTTGAAGGAACATCATTATCAATATTAGTTCATTTAGGACATTCAGGTACCATAAGTCTTTCTGCGTAAGGGTATACGTTTATCAGACGCCAATACCCCTAGATACTCAAGAAGATGGATAATTCTGCCTATGATCAAATTCAACAGAACTGATTTACACCTTTTTATGTGAGGGTACACGTTTATCAGACGCTAGTTACCCTCAGGTACTCAGTGAAACCAGCCTACTGTTTTGATCATTTTATACAGAGATAGCTGATACACTTCATGACATGAGTGTTGTCCACTTCTTTGATGGATCACTCAGTTTCTCAGTGATTTACCAGTCATTGCTCTGCCAATGTTAATTTTCAATGATTTTTAATATTTTTCAATATCTTTCTTAGCTGTCCTTTATATGTTTCAGAATGACTTGTTTAAGAACAATACACATACTTAGCTTCTCTAACATGATTTCAGATGAGTTTTCAGATTTCAGATATGATTAGCTTTGTCTGACATGAAATAAGAAAGGGGTTGAGAGTTTTTCAGCTTTCTTATTTACTAATTGCAATCTTTAAACTTCAATGATTATAAAATTTAAACCATTAAGTTAGTCTTTAAGCAATTTAAAATTCTTATAAGAGAAGAGGTTTGTTTTCTATTGCTTAGAAATCAGAACTGACTAACAGATTGCCATATGTCAGACTCAATCATTTAGAGTCAATGATGAAATAATTCAATAGAATTGATGATCACTCTGAATTTCTAACAATACTCCCCTGTCTATATGCATGTAATTTTGCTAATGAATGGCAAGAATTAAATGAGACAGAGCTTATGCATAGGTCATGAATGAATGATATGCAAAGGCATGCAAAAACTCAACAAACTCCCCTTGAATACATGCAATGTTTTCTCTGAAAACTGAACAAAGGATTTTGAAATTCATGCTCATTCAGACTGCCCTATCAATCAATATAACCCATGGTACTAGGCCGAGAACCTGGTCTCAAGGACCATCTCACACATGGTAATAACCTCCAGACATATTTCCCTGCCCTTTAGTAGCTTACTATTTAATATACCACGGTTATGCAGAAAAATGCAGTTCAAAGCAGTTTTATATGCATGTGATTTTAGACACATTCATGACTAAATGATATGCAATGATGATCACGAAGATATGAATGTCATGCATGATCATGAGTCTGTTGCAACATCCAGCATTCACAAAACCATCAGAGAGTTTATTCATTCAGAGAGCATCATTCGGGAGCAATCAACTTTTCAAGATAATTCAGTTTCTAGCATTCAGTGTACACAGTGCAATAACATGCAAAGAGAAGAGAATCATCAGCTTTTGTGCAGAATTTAAATTCAGTAGCTGAGTCTGGAATGCAGACTGATCAGCTAGACAAGAAGAGAAAGTCAGGAATTAACCAATCAAATCGACATTACTTTCTCAATTTAATTCTGAAGATAACTCACTTACTTGCTTTACCCGACTGATTTATTTTTACCCTTAGTGTTCCATCAGATTGTTGACAAGGCCTCCAATCTCTTTTAGCTTTTGAATTTATGGCCTTATCTCCTGTCATATGCCTGAAGCAGCCACTATCCAAGTACCACAGATTTGTCCTTGGCTGCCAGACATACTTGCACACACAATCAGGTAAATGAGTTTGGAACCCAAGTCTGATTGGGCTCCAGAGAAGATGGAATAGAAGTAAAGCAAGACAGCAGCCTTTTTGGTATCCACATTTGTTTGAAAGAATTTTGTTCAGTGGATCCTACAGATTTCTTTCTATTGTTGTTCCTTTTCTTTTTGTTATTTTTCTTCTTATTTACACCAGCATAATTATTGACAGTGTTGTTTCTTTGCCAGTGCCTTGGCCAGGGTGTGTTCACGAAGTTTTGGCCATAGTAGTTCCTGGGCTGACTGAAATAATGCATATTTCTAGGTGACCAGTTGCCATACCCACTAACCCGATTTCTAGTGTAAGGTCTATGATATTGTGCAGCCTGATATGCAAGACCTGTAAACCTTCCCGGAGTTCTAGTCCAACCTGACCTATTGAAATAGGTTGGCTGTGCATTGTAGTAAGTCTGAGCTCTGGGTTGATAGATATAATTGGGTTGACTCCTGGCAGCATTCTATCTCCCCTGTACTTTGGACCCTGCTGACCTATTCATGGGTGTGTATTGGGTCTTCTTCAGAGGTGATGGTGATGGTGGAGACTTGGTGGCTTTGACATGGGGTTTATAGGACTGTTTAGGTTGACCCCTAACCTGTGATTGAGCCTTGGGATTTTTCTTGGATGTGCTGGCTCTACTAGGCTCATTAACCTTTTGTTTGCCCTTCTCCTCAGCACTGGGCTTTTTCAGATTAGCAGTTTTGTTCATTGAAATGGTTGAGTTCATGCTAATTAAAGGTCCCTTTTCTTTTTGAGCAACAAATGAAATTGTTTTCATCCCAAATGTTTTTGTTGCACTAGAATTAAATCCTAGGCCCTCTTTTCTGAAATTAACCTTTAACCCTAAAAAAGTATTTAGATTCTCTGTACCTTGGGTCATTTTCTCAATGGTCTTAAGCTTGTCCTCATTGTCCTTTTGAATATCTTCAACAGATTTCTTAAGTTCAGTATTCACAATTTGGACAGCTTCATATTTCTCATTCACCAGCTTCATCTCACTCTCATATTTTTGAATTTTCAGTTTCCATTCATCAATTTCTTTTCTAACCTCACATTCTCTTCCCTAGAAGTTTTTAACTCATTCTTGATTTCCTCTGATTCAGAACATGTGAGTTTGAGTTTATTATTCTCAGCTTCAAGACATGCAATTTTATCAGACAATGAGGTATCATTTTGCATGGAATTGAATTTTCTTTTTAGATGCCTATTTTCCCTTCTAATATCATCTGCTTGATCAGCTAGTTTATGATAGGCATCTACCCACTCAACAATAGTAAAATTATTAAATGGAGAAGTTACCTCATCTGAATCTTCCTCTCTGTCTGCAGAGCTAGTTGCCATGAGACAGATGGGTTTTTCAGCTTCAACTTCACTGTCCGAAGTATTGCTGAGACAACCTTCATCCTCATCGCTCCATGTGCTGATCATGGCTCTTTCCTTCGTGTTCTTTCTATTTGATTTGTCCTTGTGCTTCTGGTTCTCCGGACAGTCAGCTTTCAGATGGCCAGAGTTCCTGCATTGGTAACACACGTAAGTTCCATATTGATTTGCAGGTTTAGATTTATACCTTGTGTCCTGCCGGCCGCCACTATGGTTCCTTCGGTTGAATTGTCCTCCTTCTCTCCTGAGGAACCGCCTGAACTCTCTAGTCATCATAGCCATCTCAGTATGAGTTATGTCTTGTTCATTCAAGCTCTCCTCGGATGATGATCTACTAGAGCTGGATCGGTTTGATTTGCTGGATTTGCTAGCACCAGCCTTCAGTGTGATCGGTTTCCTCTTCTCTTCAGCTTCATCTACCTTTGGCAGATTCATCTCATATGCCATTAGAGATCCAATTAGCTCATCTGCCCTTGTATTGTGCAGATCTCTTGACTCTTCCATGACGGTGGCCTTGGTGTGCCAAATTGAAGTCAAGGATCGCAAGATCTTCCTGACTATATCATACTCAGAATACTTCTTCCCGAATCCTCTGAGGCCATTAGTAATAGTTGTCAATCTAGCATACATCTCTTTGATGGTCTCGTTGGGTTTCATCTTGAAGGCTTCATATTCAGACACAAGCAAATTGGCCTTCGTCTCTCTAACCTGAGAAGTCCCTTCATGAATTGCTTCCAGTGCATCCCACATCTCCTTAGCTGAATTGTAGGCTGATACTCGAGAAAATTCGGTGGGATGCAGAGAACATTGGACAACGTTGATTGCACTCCAGTTGAGCGTGGACCTTCTGATTTCCTCCTTGGTCCAGACTTCCTCATTCGGGGACAGCTCATAAGGTCCCTTGCTGACTACCTTCCAAAGCTCGTAATCCTTAGCCCTCAAAAAGACCTGCATACGGTTCTTCCAGTATGCGTAGTTGGATCCATCGAAGTACGGGGGCTTTGTAGTTGAGTGGCCTTCAGCAATCATCCCTCGAGCATCCATCTTGCATTTCCTCTTCGGGCGATGAGTCCCTGTAGAAGAGTTAGGCTCTGATACCAAGTGTTGAAGTTAGATGGACGCAGTCTATCTCCATGAAGTGTGGATCTAGAGGGGGGTGAATAGATCTACAGCCTAATTTAAAACCAGTTGGAGGTTCAAATGCGGAATAAAGGCAGATCTACTAAAACACTAACTCGAGTGTCTAAACTTAGCAAAAACACAAGCGATCTGTGAAGATAATCAAGAGATTCAGTCACGTACAAGCAAACTCACAAACACAATGCACACAAGATTTTAGGTGGTTCTGTCAATGACCTACGTCCACCCCACACTCAACCGAGTATGGCTTACTACTGCGTAACACAGCTTGCGTCCGCTGGGCAATACAGCTTGGCCTACAAACCGCTGAGCAACACAGTTTGCTGTCCAGTGGAATCCTCCACTGCCCGCTGAGCAACACAGCTTGCTGTCCAGAGGATACACCTCTACAAACCACTGGGGAAATACAGCTTAACCCGTCCGAGACCAAGTCTCGCCAGCTGAGGATTACAGCTTTACCTGTCCAGTGGAAACCTCCACTGCATCCAATGATACACAGCTTGAAGAACAAAGGTATCGAAAGCAATAAAATCAGAAATAAACGAAATGAAAATCAGACAAATGTAGCTCAAGTATGAGCAGAGTCAGCTCTAGTTTCTGAACCAAGAGACTGACTTACAACCTCTCAATAGACTTCTCTCAACTCATCTCTCTCTTCTCGAACTCTCTCAACACATCTCTCTTTTCTCTCTGTATCTTCTTCTCTGCTTTTCTTCTCTGGATCTCGGTGGCTGCGGCTTTAGACTGAGTCTCACTGTATAGACTTGCCACACTCGATCAGCCTTCAACAGAAGATGAAGACTTATATATATAGCAGCAGGTGGATAAGGGCGCGTGGCTTCCACGTTTTCCCGCCCAAGTGAATTCGCCAGATCCGAGGAAATTCCATCCACGTGTCCGCATCTGCACGCCTCGTCCTCCTGGGATCACGAGCCAGGTCATCAATCTTGGTAAGAATCTCTGTCAGACAGAGTATCGGATTGTCAGGTTAAGTGAAGAACTCTGTATAGACTTTTCAATCGACAGACAGACAATGTATATACTTGCTCAGTGTATGGACTTTATTAAAAGAGCATGCAATGTACATACTTGTGAAACGTGAGTGCAATGAATAGACTTCATATTTTTGAAGCAATGTATAGACTTCACGTTCATATGCATAACAAAGCAATGTACAGACTTGGCGTTGTGAAAGCAGAGTTGAAGCAATGTATATACTTAGCGTGAAACAGCACGATGTATAGACTTATGAATGCTGTGTAATGTATGGACTCCATGAGACTCTAATGCAGATAGACGATGTATAGAGTTCTCAGTTCAGCCGTCAGTGTATAGACTTGAAAGTCTTGAAGCCAATGTATAGACTTTAAAGATGAACAGTTGGATGTACATACTTGGGAGATCACTGATGGCTGTACAGACTTTGGCGAAGCAAAAGGCTGTATAGACTTGGAACAGGAAGCAAGTATGAACATTGTGAGAATGTATACACTTGAAAGCTTTCAACGTCCTCGGTGTATAAACTTTAAATAAGATGCTGCATGAGACGATGCAGGCTGTACAGTCTTGGCATGAGACGCAAGTTGAGACGGGGTGTGCACTGTAGCGGATGTATAGACTTTAAAGAAATGCATGCTACAGTGTAATGTCTAGACTTGCTATATGCATGAGACGCTGATGAAGACGGTGGACTGTATAGACTTCTAAATGCTGATGGACACTGTACGGACTTGGCATAAGACGTAAAAAGAGACGGTCTAATGTCCAGACTTATGCTGTGTAGACTTAGTCCAATTAAGACGCTGAATAAGACGGACACTGTCTAGACTTTACAGTAAATGCATGTGCCAATGTATATACTTCAAAGCTCGACCAGTGTACAGACTTTAACAAAATGCCTAAGATGCTGACTGAGACGGACACGATGTATACACTTAGCCAATGTGCAGACTTTAATGATATGATGCAATGTACACACTTCATGAGATGATGGATATACATGCTTCAGCTGAGCAAGCTACAGTGAATGTATAGACTTTGTGAAGCACAGTCCATTGTACAGACTTTGCAAGCAGTCCGATGTACAGACTTCAAGAGACTCTAGACAACGGGCGCTGTATAGACTTGCTAGTCTGAATGCCAATGTATGGACTTTGAAGTTCAGTTGGTGAGTGTACAGACTTCACCAATGAGAACTTGCTAGTCTGAATGCCAATGTATGGACTTTGAAGTTCAGTTGGTGAGTGTACAGACTTCACCAATGAGACGCTCACTGAACAGACTTTACGAATGAACAATGCAAGAGACGGCTGTACAGACTTGAAGTGTAATGCAGTGTGTTAACCTGTGAGATGCATAGAACACACAAACAATCTGATAAAATCAATTTCATCATAATATAAACAATGTTGCCAATCATTCAAAATAATGTGTTGCCATATGAAATAAAGTACATGTCAACACCATCAACACAGAGGAGTCATAACAGGCACTGGCTCCAGCTGTGGTCTCAGCCACCTGCCACTAAGCTCGGACGTGCTCAGCGACTGCCCACCGCTCCTCCCAGGTCTTCCTCAAGGCCTCAGCCTGGCTCTCCACCTCCCTCAGCTGTGCGGCTCGCTCCCGAGATGCTGACGTAGTTGCTTCGACGTGACTCCTTTGCTCGGCTACGGCTGACACAGGCCGAGCCCGCTTCTCCCGCGCCTCCCGAATCACCGCCAGCCTCTGAGCCCTCTGCGCCTGAACCTCGCGGAGCCGCAGGTATTCAGCCCAGATCCCAGCCAACCCGGGCATCCAAAGCTCACGTGGGAATCCAAGTGCATGATAGCCCTGGGTGCACTCTCGCAGTCGCTGCCTTAGGTCCTCCGGAGAAGGGAGGGGCTCGCTCTGTGAGTAGGCTCGCGCCTGCTGGAGCAGGGAGGCACCTGCACTCGCCTCAGTAATGGCTCTGGCAGGGAGGCGAATGGAGGCCACTCGACCCCTAAATCTAGGGAGAGGTCTCCGGACGCAGCCAGCACTCCAGTGGAACCTACATAGTTCCGAAAAACACCAACGGGAGTAAGTAGTACACAAAAGGCTTCCTTTGACAAACAAGGTGAAAAAACCTGAGAAAAAGAAGGAGATAAGTCTTGACTCCTTACCTGGAGCAAGCCCAGTTGTCCCTGTGGCATCATCTGTCGGGGTCGGAGAAGGCAACTGTACCTCCGCCTCCACGGCGTCACCTGTCGGGGTCAGAGAGGGCAATAATTCCTCCACCACCCGGTCACCTCCAGCAAGCACGGGTGGGATAGGGGACTCCTCCTGCCCGCCCTCACCAAGAGCCGACGCATGTTCTTCCTCAGGATCTGATGCTGCAAGTAATTCAAGAATGTCCGCACTCTACCTTATAGAGCTAACAAGCACCAAATAAGGACGGAAAGGGCCGCCACATATCTCTAGAAGGGGTCCCCGTCGGAACCTCCCTACTAGCAGAGGCCCCGGAGGATGAAAAGCTCAAGCTCGAACTCTCCCCTGTCTCCATCTCAGAGCCGTCGTCGTCTGAAGAGCTCGACGAGGTCCCCGACGAACTCCCAGAGGTGGCCGAACCTGAAGCTCCTGCAAACCAACGCAGCAAGCAAGATCATCACAAGACCCAGCTCTATCTAAGGATGCCTCTCCAGCTAAGAGTCATAGACAGAAAACTCACCGGTCGGAGCACTCCCCTCCGAAATCACCCTCAATAGGGGCCACTTCTGTGGGCCCCTCCTCCATCATCTCAGCCCTGTTGCGGGGTAGCTAACCCTCTTCTAGAGGCCAAGGTACACCTGTAAACAATACCAACAGCACCTTAGCCCTAGGAAACAATCAACACAAAGGGCTTAACAGGAATGACTAAGTCCCCAGCTACATACCTGAGGGTCCCATGCTCGAGGACCCGACCAGCCCCACGGTGCAGGCCTACAGCACAGTCGGCAGGGAAGCTCGCTCCGCCCCTGCCAACAGCTGTGGCAACAAGCTAGACACTTCCTCGGTCGGGGGCGCCATTGAAGCACTCTTCCCCTCAGGCTCCCCCTCAAAGGAGGGAAGAGACACTGAAGGGCCGGTGCGGACCAGCTCCTGAATCATCTCTAGAGTGCCAGCTGGATCCTCACCTGGCAAATGACATCACAAAGTCAGTCAGTATTGGCATCCCCGCAACTCTACAATGGAAGGGCAATGCCCTCCGCAGCGATTCAGTGCTCACCCGAGCCATCCTGGGTCACACCGGGCTCCGGCCCGTCAACGGATGGGGGCATCTCGCCTTGCATCTCTGAAGAAGCAGCGGTCTCTGATGTCCCGGTCACCTCTGTATAACACCAGCAACGATGTCAACTCCCAGAATCAAATATAGCCATGAACGCAACACGCTCGGTTCCATAATTATCTACCTGACTGAGCATCCTTTGAAGCCTTCCATGGCTCAAAATCAGGGAAGGTCTCGACATTGGGGGCAGTCTCATCCATCATACGAAGAAACCCCTCCATATCTATCCCACAATCACCCCCGTCGTCAAGAAGTGGGTCGAGCTCCGGGGGTGGCGAGAAGGCAACATCGGCCCCGGTCTCCAGTCGCACTGTGAAAAGCAAATCCAATTGCACAAGGTTAGCCGATCGTCAAGGCAGAATCAATACAAAGCAAGCGGGAGGGTATGGCACTTACTCAGAGCCGGCTCCACCTCGATATGCTCCCTAGCAGCGGGTCCCCGAGAGGACTCACCAACCTCCCTGACTCTGGTCTCTACCCGGGGGCACTTCCTTCGGGGCTGAAGGGCCCCGTCACCATCCCTAGAGGATGTCCCTGTGGAGGGATGATCTCTGTCCACCGCAGAACCTGCCAATAAACACAACCACATGAGATCTCTCAACCATATGCCCTAGAAAACAACAAAACAGGGCTGGTAGGCTAATGAAGAGGTCTTACCTGAAGTCACAAAGGGGGTCGGTGGCAGAGGAACTAGCTGCTCTGGCTTCAAGCCCACAACTCGTGCAGCCTTCACGATCGCCTCATTCACGTCCCTCAAGATGTAGGCGTACTCAATGAGGGACACAAGCTCTACGGGTCCAGATGACCCGATCGCATGGGCTATATGACACCTCCAGTTGTCAGCCACCGTAGCTGAAAAGCTCCCCTCAGGGAGCACTTGGTCCAGCGAACCCCTCTGCTCGAACCTGCAGTCTGCCAAAAATTGGGTCCACCAAGTCCTCGACATCTCGGATCGAGGTGCCCTGGCCCCGGTACCTCCAGGCGCCGCCCGCGCCTGCTTCAGGGGCTTCAGTGCTCCGTTGCCGCTCCGCCCCGTCGACAAAGAGCCTCGACTCCCTCGGGGCACCTACTGCGCCAGCCTCTCTACCTCCCGGTGGATCCAAGAAAAGCGAGTCCGTAGGTACCCATCATCTAGTGCGATGAGAGGCAGATCCTCCCTCAAAAGATGGGTTTCCTCGACTTTCCGGATCCCTGAGGCCTTCTGTCGATACTGATGACTATGCTCGAACCACCATCTGGAGTAGTGGATGTCAAACCGTCCCCTGCGTCCCGGCACAGGCGTCGGCAGTTGCTCCGGCTCTCGGCGACAGTAGAAGTCCCACCACGTCGCAGCTAGCAAATGCGTGTCCCGGCCTTTGTACTGACGACCCGCCAAAGGAAACTCCTGGTTTGGCGGGATCCCCTGGTCATACCTGAAGTTCCGAGCGAACCTGTGCAGGTAGTATGGCTCCAAGAAGCTCGTCACAGACTAGTGTAAAGGCAGCACCGCTGGTCTGGTGCTCATCACCCACTCTATGTACAATGACGCGTCCGGCTCCGGCTGGTAGGGTAGGGCGCAGGCCGCCCCACCATTCGAAGGCACCATGATCAGGTGGGAGTCCCTAGTAGCACCGTCAAAAGGAACACCCTCCTCGCCCCTGCCGGGCAAGTAACACAAGACTCTCCTAGCTTCCTCCAGCTGCACGACTGCGTCCCCATCTGGCTGTCCGGTGAATCTAAACAGCAATGGTGCCGCCTGGTTCGCTACGGACCCACGAGACACCAACCCTGAGAACAGCAGCCCAGCCCATGCACTGAGGTAGTGAGTCGGCAGAAGCAGGCTCCGCTCACGTGGCGTCGGGTGCACCGCCAGTACTCCTAGTCCCTGGTAAACATTGGCCAAAGCCGCTGGGGCTAAGGCCAGCCTCCATCCCTCCGCCAATTGGCACGCAGGCCACAACAGCTCTACTCGTAGCTGGCCGTCCTCCCCGTGGGGGACTACGAAATTCGCCAGCAAGTACGCCAAGAATGCGGCCAAGTGCGTCACGTCTGGCAATCTGTGGGGGTTCCATCCCTCCGCTGGTGCGTAAATATACCTGCTATATGTCCGGAAACGCAGCTCCACCTCTGTGTACTCCTCCCAGGGGGTCTGGTCCCTCACAAACTCTTGGTGAAAGTAAAAGGGGCCGTCATAAAAGTGGTGAATCCACGCATTCAACGGCACCCTGGTAGTCTGCACTGCTCTCTCTTTCCCAGCCAGGGCTAGATCCCACCAGGTCTTTAGTAAATACCGGTAGCTGTAAGAAACCCGGTAGCGTCCATGCCCGTCAGTATGGCTACGATGGAGGTCATCCAGTACTACCTCCTCTTACCCCTCGCCACTGATCGGCAACCCAGAGATCCTCCACAATGGCCACAAGTCTAATGAAGTCTCCCCTGCAGTCGTCGCCACGGTGTTCCACCTGCGGTTGAAGCACTCTGTCAATGCCTATAGAAGTATTGTGTAGCAAGGATACCCATACAGAGCTGCGGTCACAGCATATCTGATGTCGGCTTGGTCTAGTAGCACCCGATAGTGGTGTACTATGCCCATCAACCACTCAGTAGCTCCCTGACGGTATCTGTGTGATGAAATCACTGCCCAGCGGCCATACCAGCTAACGGCGGTCTGTCATAGAATCTCGGACAAAAGGCTGTGGTCGTCATAGCCTTCTCCGGCATACTACAGCCCTGATGGCTTCAGCACTAATCTCATACTGCCCTCTGTCTCTGCTCGGTGGTGTCCATGCAAATCCCAGAAGGCGGGACCCATCACTCCAGCACGGACTCCAAACTGGTCTGCTCTGCTGAAGAAGCCCAGGCACTCAGCACTGGGAAACTGACTCTGCCTCCAATAATCCACAGAGAAACTCGGAAAGCCGCAAAGGACAATTCCGTGCAAGCTGTCTCGGCCCACCAAGATCGCCCGCTCCAGTCGGCGACGGGCTCAGCAACCCGAGGGTCACTCTCCTCCATGCCTGGCGCGACAAAGCGCCTGATAAACTCAACGATCCAAAGGGAACTCCACTGGATAGCCCCCGCTGCGGTCATAAGTGTAAATCCCGCCCGCCTCCGACGCGCGGGACAGCTCCACAACCCCAACCCCGTTGCCGCGTTCGCCGACAGGGCCCTCTGCCACAACTGTCTGCCCACCATCGAGCTGCTCCACGTTAGCTACAGTGATGACTGGTGGGCCCAAAGGGAGCATGGGCCACTCGGTCCTCCTCACCCAGTGGTCCACCTCCAAGACCACACGCCTCAGGACCCTCTCGTCCCTGCCAAATCGGGCCATAGCTGCAAGACATAGCACAAAAATGGTCAGTACTCCAGAAATTCAGCACATATTATACAACAAATCACAAACATATGAAGCGTCAAAATGCAACGACAACAACTCAGAAGGAGAGGTTCACGGGCCGTACGCCCTCGTCTCCGCCTCTGACGCACGACCCGTAGGGGGCATTTGTTGTACACGGACTATTTCCCCAACAAAATACCCAGAAATAAGGGTTCGGGAATTTCCTCGAACACCTTCAAGGCGTGGGCTACCCAGCCTCTCAGGCAACCCAGTGGGCCTGACCAATGGCCCCCAACCCACTAGCCGAGGTGCACGGCGGCACTAGCCATCGATCGGGACCACTCCCGACTCATAAGTCGCGGACTTTCTACGCGCCCTACACGGCCACCCGGGCCACCCCGGGGGCACTCCGACTACAAGACACACCACGTGGCATTCAGTGAAAAGGCCGGGGGCCTACCCCGGAATGCCTTCCCTCAACGCTCCAAGGTCAAAGGGAGACCTAAATAGGTCAACCACAGGCTCAGGAGGCCCGTAGTACGTGTGTACGGCTCACACATGCGTGTTCGGCATTCTACCGAACACCTTGTGGGCGCACGTGTTTCAATCCTTCTACACGAACCCGCGGGCCACCCCGTAGTTCCAGTACACTAATTGGGTCCCACAATGACCCCCCAGCAAGCCGGGGCCACCCCCGACCCTCAGACACGTGACAACATGCCACTCAACTTTAGCTCTCGGGCCAACCCGAGGCTACCCTGCCAACCCGCCGTACAACGTGGCATGCAGCACGAGGCAAGGCCCATCGGCCCAAGGTGCCTCCTTCCAGCCCCTACGGACTTCTACCCTTGGCCCTTAGCCAAATTCAAGGTCCGTCGGACACTTACGCGGCTCGCTCGGCAACCCGGGGTGTGTCGGGCATTCGCCCGAACACCTTGCGAGCGGCCACTACAACTCAAAGAACAATGGCTCCCATGGGCCATTTCAATACCCCGAAACTTCATATCCCTCAGAGGATATCCCCAGAGGGCGAAGGAAGACCCCCAGGGGCCATCCCTCGGGGTTACAGCTTTGCCCCGGGCCCGTGGGCCCCAGGGTGTGGCCGCGCCCCCGGAGAGGGCGAACTCCCCGGGGGGGCCGCACCCTCTCCCCAGCTCGGAGGCCCAACGGCACTCCCCAGTCCCAATTCATGGAAATTCCTAACTTCGCGGTCCGAGGTTCGTGCAAAGTTCGTTTATCATACCCGTATGCCGAAGGATTCGCAAAGATGGAGCCCCAGGATTACGTTGAATCGCACACGTCAATCCCGTGGTCTACGTGCACAAGCACCCAGTCCACCGGTGTATCCTCCCAGTATCCTTTATCCTTTTTCTTCTTAGCCAATTTAGGAAGAAAATACACAAAAAACCAGGTTTTATAGAGGTGGGGCCACTCCCCCTCTCTCTCTTCTACCTGGTCCGCCCAAACCCCCCCTGGGGAGGGGTTTAGGCGGACCAGCTTGGGCCTCCAGGCTGGTCGGCCTAAACCCTTGAATAACAATAAAAAAAAAGAAGGACAACTTTGGTCTGCCTAAACCTCTCCAAAAACAAAAAAAAAAGATTTTTTTCCCCTTCGAAGAGGGGTTTAGGCGGACCAGACCAGCCCATGGGGTTGGTCCGCCTAAACCCCCCCTAGAGGAGGGGTTTAGGCGGACAAGACCAGCCCCTTGGGCTGGTCCGCCGAAACCCCATCCCCTCCACTCTGACACACACAAAAAAAACACACATAAAATGCAAATAAAATAATAATAATAATACTATTTGGGGGGTTTACCTGGACCAAGTTGGACCCCCAACTTGGTCCGCCTAAACCCCACCTCCCACCCCTTCAACTTCTATAAATTGCCCCCCTTACCATGGGATGCATGAAAAAAAGGAAAGAAGCAACGCACGAACACATAGTCGGACGAGGGATTGATGGGGACATCGCTTACTCCTTCACATACCTCCGAGGGTCCTGCTACTCGCCATTTTGCTCGCCATGATTTTTGGAGTCTAGCTATATAATTTCCACAATTTTCTTGAGTCATTATCATGTAATTTTGTCTTTTATTGAGTCTATTACCTAAGTTAGTTAGTCATTTACCTAAGTCCAAGTTTCATTAACTAGCTTAGTAGGCTATTGGGCCTGGCCCATGGGCGCCCCCTTCCCCAACCTTTGGTCTTCTGTCAATTGTCCACAATGTGAGGATTTATTGTAAATTGTGGGTTTCCTATATAAGGACCCCAATCCCCCACTTGAAGAGGGAAATTGATGAATGAATGAAAATTGAACCCACTTGAATCTCATTGAGTCTTCTCTCTCTCTCTCTAGCTCTCTCTCTCTAATTCTCTCTCTCCCTCTCTCCTAGGGGCGAACCCCCTCTCTCTCCTCCCTCCCTCTCTCTCTAAATTTCGAAATTCCCCTCTCTCCTCACCCCTTGCCACCTCACTTGCCACCTAGGCAAGTCTCTTCACCTCCCAAGACCCCCATTACTTCACCATTAATCACTCCACCTCCCCAAGCACCCTTTCACCTTCCCAAGGCATCCCTCCCCCTTCCCCAAGCAACCTTCCACCTCCCAAGGGCCCTTTCCCCTCCCCAAGGAGCCCCTTCACCTCCCTAGGTCGTCCACCCCCTTCCCCTCCCTCCTAGGGTCGACCCCCTCAACCCCTCTCCACCCTCCCATTGCCTTGGCCGACCCCTCCACCCCCCCCCCCCTTTGTCAACTTCAGTTCTGTCTGCAGGCTGATCTGCAGACCAGCCTCAAGTTGCAGCGACTACCACGACAACATCTTGAAGCTTCTGTGGGCGTGGCCTACCTTTCTGGAAATGCCTCCCTATCCTCTTCACAGGCGAGGTGGAATCACCCCATTCTGAGTTCGTGGCCGTCCGGGAAGGCTGTTCTACCCCGACTGCGCAGAGCTCCATCAGCAGAGCCCCTGAACCCTGTTCAAAGCTACACCACGGCCGACGGTGAAAGATTCAAGTTGTGAGTTCTTCTAAAAATATCTTCCTCCACCATTCCTCTTTCTGGATCAAGAAGCGGAAGTGCGTTCGCCATCCGGAGGTCAGAGTTTTGGTCTTTCTCCCTCGACTGGTCGGGTCTGCCTCCCACAGTGGGCAGTGACCTGCCCCCACTCATCGGCGTCCTCCTCCCCACCCCGACTTCAGAAAGTGTTTCCATCAGTTTTTCTGTGTAGAGGCTTCGTCCACGGTTCCAGCGGCTCCGACGGTTTGTGATTCAGCATCCGGGAGCGGCCGTGACAACTTCTGCAATCCACTGCTCGTATCTGGTAGTCACTGCGGCCAGAGTCTGCAACCCGGCTCGTCGCTGCACCACGACTAATCTTTGAGGATTCAGACCCACGGCCCTTCATCAAAGTTCTTCCTCCATCTATCCCCAACCAGGAGAAAGAAACAGAACCTCATTCGGCATCGCGGGGCCAGAGTTTCGAATTTTCTCCCTCTGTCGCGCGGATCTGTCTCTGGCAGTCTACAGCGACCAGGGCCCACTCTCCTGGGCACACCGCCCATTCTCAGCATCGGATTGCAGCTCTGTCAACTCCTGCTGAGAGCCACCTCGACCACGGACGTTCCAGAGCTGATCCCGCCACATTTGAGTTCCGGGAGTGATCATGGCAGCCAGTTCTTCAAGCCCCTGCTCCTGGAACCTGTGCAGACCAGAACACTTCGGTCCTGTTGCAGAGCTCCTACCGGCCAGCGACGACCACCAGAAGCCCGGCCAGAATTTACAGACCTCCAGGAGCCAATCACCATCAATGTGGCGCCAGTCCCACGCCATTCTGAGGTCGTCAGCGAGCTCGGGAACTTCCACAGCACAGACGGGTCAGCAGATCGGGCAGCAAGCAGAACTCGGGAAGATCATTTCAGTTCTTTCCATAGTTTCCTCGCCCCTTTGCCTGGCCGGCTTACCGCCCCACCCTGCGTGGTGGTAGTGTTTGCTGTAATTAATCAATTCCCACTCCCGAGATCACCCTCCTGCGCGAGGTGTAGTAATTGTACTCTTGGCAGGTTTTTGAAGCTACACCGGCGCAGTGTGCGGGGACCACACTTCCCCGCTCGCCCTCGTCTCCGCCCGGGTTCGGCGTCTTCACGCCGATCAGGTGAGCACTTGACCACTCTTCTTTGCTGGTTATTACCATTGCTTGCTTAGTATTGCTTTTAGTTGTCCGTCGGAGGTGAGAGGAGCGCCCGACCCGCAATTCAATCAATTCTTGTGTTCGCCGCGGAGCAAGTTGAGAGAGAGCCATTGCATCCCACGCCCTCAGCGTGCCGGCCGCCCTTGAAATCGGGCATCCCTGGCCCATTGGGATCTATCCCTATCCGGCCGACCCTTGGAACCGCGAGGTCCAACCCCGGACCCTCACCGTCATCGCCGGTCCTCCTTCGGACCCGAGTGTGCCTACGCGAGTGAGTCCGCTAGTGCGACGTTGCCAACTCATGTGTTGCTTGCTATCCTAGGTCCAAGGGAGTCGCGTCACATCAAATTAGTATCATTATCCTTGCTGCATATTGTGTCACATCAAATTGGTATCAGAGCCAGGTTGTTCGATTTGTTCTATCCAATTCGGGGTCCTAGGAATCTCTTGTTCACCATGTTCTTTAGCTTCAAAGTAGTCCTACCCCACAACAAAATCACCACTGTGTTCCTTGATGAGTACCAATCGGGAAATTATGTCTCCCAAACTCTTGTGAACTCCTTGTCGCAAGAAGGGAAAATTGTCATCCATGGGGAATGGGTTTTCGTAGAGTTCTACGTACCTTGTGTAAGCCGCATTCCCTCCAAATCCATTACGTAGGGTAGTGGGGCATGGTGCAAAATTTGTCCCCTTGGGTCACATATTATTTTGGGAAAAGAATGGATGGAAGAACAACAAGCAATCATAGATCCCGAAGGAAAAGGGTGTCACTTGCAATCCCCGGGAGACAAGAAAAGGTTTCACTTCCCAAATTGTTATAACCAAACCCTCTCCAAGTTTGAGCAAACCAGTCAAAAGCGGTCAGTTAAAATGGAAAATGAGCCTCAAATCTCCATTACACAAAACCAACCCAAACCCCAACATGAGCAACTCATCCCACCCACTGGTGAGCTAACCATAGAAGAGCCCCTAGCTACCTGGCTCAAAAATGGTCCCATCTTGTACCCTTCAACCCCATGCAACCTCCCCATAGAGAAAGTTCAACTGGTGCCATGTCATTCTCTTCACACAACATATCAATCATTTTGCTTTGTGGAAACCCTTGAAGACCTACTTAGGAGTTTGAGTTATCAAATGGGGTTGACTAGCATGTTGGCCATGGAACCCATTAAGCCCAAGTACCTTGCCTTTGCCTACTCATCCATTGGCTCCATTACATCTATTTGCACTATAGGCCAATGCACTAGTGAGCTTTTAATCTTCCTGCCAATCCCTGGGGAACTTGACCCAATGAACCCCACAAAAAAATGCTCTCCACTCCTCAAGGTCACACTTCCAAGTGAGTCCACACTCTCGTTGTTGCCCCTTGTCGATGAAGGTTCAACATGCATCGGGGAACGTCCTACTTGGGCCAACCTATCCAAGGACATAGAGGAATCCCTCCATAAGAGTTTCAATTTCTATGATTTTTTTGACCCCACTCAATGGAAAGCCCCTCCTTCCATGAGAATTGTGATTTTAGGGGAACCCCTCATTGAGTGGCTTAAGCAAAACCTCCTCCTCCACAACATGCACCCCCCTATGGAAAATCATTTCCCAATTGTGCCCACCTCTCCATTCCATACAACCTTCCATCTTCCCAAGAGGAATCCCCACTTCCCAAGCATCTCTCCACATCCCCAAGGCAGCCCCTTCCCATTCCCTAGACTACCATTAACCCTCCATTAACCCACCACTCCAAATCCAAAGGCAACATCCCCACTCCCCTAGACCATTTGCGCCCCCACCCCCATCCTTGGCCGCACCCCTCTCCCCTCCCCTCCACCTACCAGATGCGGCCATCTCACCCCCCTCCCTCTTGGATCTCTCTTCTCCCCCCTGCTCAACCCCTCTCATCACCCTAGAAGCATCCCACCCCACCCACCATCCACACCTCTCCACCTCCATTGCTAACCCCCACCTACCCCAACCAAGTTCTTCCACCCCTCTCTTCCCCTTTGATCAGTCTGCAGGTGGCAGAGAAAGGGCTGTCTTGCAGAAGCTGTCACGGAGTCATACGGCAACCTCTGAAGACGTACCATACATTGCTGGAAAGGTCGACCAGTCGGCTTCGTAGGTGAGGCTGTCTCATCCCATTCCGAGTTCGGGGCTGTCCGGGAGAGCCATTCTCCCCTGACTGTGCTGGACTCCCTCTGCAGAGTACCTGAACCCGGTTAGAAGCTGCACCACGACAAACGGCGAAGGATTCAGACTACGAGCTCTTCTACAAAGTTCTCCTTCCTCAAGTCCTCTATCAGTATCAAGAAGTAGAATTGCGTTCGGGGTCCGGAGGTCAGAGTTCTCGTTTTTCCCCCTCGGCAGGTCGGGTCTGCCTCCCACAGTCTGCAGCGACCTTCCCCCACTCATCTGAGCCTCCCCGTCCTCACCGACATCAGACAGCTTCCCCATCAATTTTTCTGCGAAGAGGGCTCGACCACGGTTCCAGAAACTCCAGCGGCTCGTGATTCAGAGCTCGGGAGCGACCGGGGTAGCTTCTGTAAGTCGCTGTTCGTATCAGGTAGTTCCTGCGGCCAGAATCTGCCACCCTGTTCGAAGCTCGACCCAGACCAGCAGCTACAGAAGAAGAAATCGTGAAAATTCTGGGTCATCCGCGTACCAGATACGAAGATCCCCACACTGGTCTCGCCTCCGGAAAAATTCTGGAACGTGATCTACAGCCCCGGGACCGTCTGGTAGTCAGCCATCACAGTCTGCACGTTGAAACAGCCTCGGCTTCCCTCTTCCGTTCTCCGACGATTCTCCCGTCCCCGCCTGGCCGGCTTACCGCCCCTCCCTGCGTGGAGGTAGTGTTTGATTGTATTTGATCATCCCTTTCCCGAGGTCACCCTCCTGCGCGAGGTGTAGTGGTTGTATTAAGTTGAACAGGTTGAAGCTTCATCGGCGTAGTGTGCGGGGACCCACACTTCCCCGCTCGCCCTCGTCTCCGACCGGGGTTGGTTTCCTCAAACCAGCCAGGTGAGCCTCTACCCTTGCTCATTTACTCCTGTTCATTTCATATCTGCGAAACTTATCTGCTGGTCGGTGAGAGAGTGCCTGATCCCGGAGCCACCAACCCTTGTGTGGTCACCGTGGATGATAGTGAGCGAGTGACCTAGTGCCCCCAAGGCACCCGGCCACCCTTGTTAGTGGGCTTCATATCCTCGGGAGGGACAACCTTAGCGGTGCTGGTCCTCTAGCCAGCCAGGGGCTTTCTCCACAATCTCGACTCGGCATCACCGAGTCACCCCGGGAAACGTGTGCGCATGGTGTGACGGCGACTCTCAAGTTGCTCCCAATCTTGTGGTTGTGATTGCGAATCAAGTCCTAGGGATCAAATCTATTGTTGCATCTGGTGTCACATCAAATTGGTATCAGAGCAAGTTTTAGACTTGTCTCTACGAGTCTAGTCCTTGGGCATTATCATTTGAGTCTCCCTTGCATCATGGTTTCCATCACTCCATTGCATGACCACCCTAGGGAGATGTCCCAAATATCCATGGACCGATTTGACACTCTCACCAACAAGATTCATAACTATCTTGATACCCTCACCACCCGACTTGACCGGCTTGAAGCAAAAAGGAACCACGACCCTAGAGCTTGGTCACCTCGGGATGAATTTAGATGGGAAACCAAAGGACCCATAGACTCATTGGAAGAGATGAGGAGTGAGATTAGGAAGATCTTCACTCCCCAACCTACCCACTCCCACCTTGTGAATCATCACTCGAGGAGCACTCCCACTCCCCCTTCCCCTCCCAGTCAACCCAAGACCTCCCTTAGGGTCCAAACTCCACCACCCCAAATAATTCCAACTTGCACCACCCCATCGCCAAAAGGCCTTCCCACTCCCTTGGAGAGCAAGACCCCCACACCACAAAGGAATGAGATTGAAGTTGAGGAATATGAGGCCTCCCCCGATTGGGAAGAAGAGTATGAATCACAATATCATGGGTTAGGCCAAGAAGTTCCCATCCCAAGTGGAGGAAGCATCATGGCTCACTCCACCCTCACCATTCCAACCCGTGTGGTCCCCATGTCCACTCCACCTAGGCCCATGATGGCCACCACCACCCCACCCAAAACTCTCCCACAAACCCACACTTCACAAACTTCCTTGGTCCCCAAAACCACCCCTCCATCTTCCCCTAAAAGAGACACACCCCCTGAAACCAATCAACCCAATCCTCCTCAACCCATCCATCTTCCACTACCAATCCATACCCAACCCCAACCGAGGCCTCCACTTCTCCCCTTACCGATCCCAAACCAAGTTCCCCTTTACCTCCCACCCCGGGGGTACCACACACCTACCCTCACCACCCCACCCTCAAGGGACCATCTCACCTCCTTGATAGAGGAACCCATGATTCCCATACCCGACCCCATAGAAGTGAACACACCAACCCCCGCCATAGAGATCGCCCATGTCCAGGAAGAAGAAGGAACTTCACATGGTGGTCTTCACCTTACACCACCCTCCTTAATAGGGACCGAGCTTACCTTAGGAGAACCCCTTTCACGTTGGCTAAAGGAGAACCCATTTGGAGATCTCATGGTCCATGCTTACCCACCCATGGAGCAAAAACTTCCTATAGTACCCTTATCCACCTATCACACCACAATCCAATCATCCTATCAGGTGGAAACATTAGGGGATTTTCTTGGGGGTCTAACTTGGCAAATGAAGCTAACTGGCATGTTGACCACTGTAGCCGACCAACCTAGGAGTCTTAACCTCCTACATCTATGTGTCGGGTCCATCTCTTCCATTTACACTGTGGGTTGCTACACTAGCGACCTTCTTTTATCCCTCCCCATTCCCGAAGAGCCCGGTGCTATCCGCGAATTGGAGTTACTTATTTCGGGTAGGATACCAAGCCCTCCAATCATGACCAACCAACCCTCCTCGAACTTCGGTTCAATTACTACATTTGAGGAGGAGGACTCACCATCATTTGGAGACCTTGAGGTGAAAGAACACCTCACCCTTGGTAACACATTCCATGACCCCTTTGATCCCACCCTATGGAAGACAATGAACCCATGGGACCTGACCGCCCTACCCACCACCCACTCCCTCCTACCCTCACCCACCATGCTAGAACCAACACACCTCGTCCTAGACCCAGTCCACACCAAGGGAACCATGACCATGGGCAGTATACACCTAGGGAACAAGGTAGTGCCCCACCCCATGATGCATACCTACTATGATCCCTTCGACCCTTACAAATGGGAGCTTAAAGGTCACCCCATACCCACACACATGGTCATCATCTCTAGGAGAAGAAAGCACCCATCTTGGCATGTCACATCATACGACAAGGGTCATGAGTCCAGCCCTCCCATGCATGTCACGCACAGTTTAGGCTCAATGCATAACTGGCCTACATTTGGTTGTGCTGGCCCACCCACATTCTTCATAGCCCTTACACTAGAATGGAGCACACATGGATGTCCGGGTCCCCCGGTAATTCTCACAGCCATACACGATAGATCCACCTATGGTTTCCCAGGCCCCCCTGAGTCCACAAGATGCCTCATCACATCCATGAATGATAGGTCTATGTACGGTTGCCCCGGTCCCCCTCTGCATACCACATACTTCCCACCCCCACCGCACCATCACTCAAAGCATTCTCATTCAAGCAAGCATCCAAATATGGGTAGTAACGATCATAATGAGCGGGCTATAACTCAAGGGTGGCACTTTGAAATCCAAGGAGGTAACCTCGCGATGGTGGCATTGGAACGACTCTATCTTAGGGCCACCTCCAAATCAAGGGCACGAGGACTTGGACCTTTCATGTTCCAAGTGGCTTTGGCAAACCTGGCTTATGGATTAGATTTACTAATGGGCTATGGGATATACCCCAATTATCATGCGGCTGATCCGGCACCCTACATGGGCACCGCAGTGAATCCCAGTGAGTACTTTGAGCCTATAACTTCCTTTAAGAGGGACACCGCAGAGTGCTTCCACAAAACAGCCTTGAGAGCCCGACGTGTACACAGAGGGGCAATACTATGCCAGCAGGGTTCCATCGCCAGCATGAGGGTGTGTCCGGGCCGCCTTGAGAGGATGAAGAGCCGTCCCCTGGTCGCAGGTGCAGGTTGGTTTTGGAGATTACAGGACGCCCTGAGCTGCTCCCCCGGTGGGCCCTTACTCGACGGAGTCGAGTTCTCCGCACCCCGGGAGTATGATGGGGACATCGCTTACTCCTTCACATACCTCCGAGGGTCCTGCTACTCGCCATTTTGCTCGCCATGATTTTTGGAGTCTAGCTATATAATTTCCACAATTTTCTTGAGTCATTATCATGTAATTTTGCCTTTTATTGAGTCTATTACCTAAGTTAGTTAGTCATTTACCTAAGTCCAAGTTTCATTAACTAGCTTAGTAGGCTATTGGGCCTGGCCCATGGGCGCCCCCTTCCCCAACCTTTGGTCTTCTGTCAGTTGTCCACAATGTGAGGACTTATTGTAAATTGTGGGTTTCCTATATAAGGACCCCAATCCCCCACTTGAAGAGGGAAATTGATGAATGAATGAAAATTGAACCCACTTGAATCCCATTGAGTCTTCTCTCTCTCTCTCTAATTCTCTCTCTCCCTCTCTCCCAGGGGAGAACCCCCTCTCTCTCCTCCCTCCCTCTCTCTCTAAATTTTGAAATTCCCCTCTCTCCTCACCCCTTGCCACCTCACTTGCCACCTAGGCAAGTCTCTTCACCTCCCAAGACCCCCATTACTTCACCATTAATCACTCCACCTCCCCAAACACCCTTTCACCTTCCCAAGGCATCCCGCCCCCTTCCCCAAGCAACCTTCCACCTCCCAAGGGCCCTTTTCCCTCCCCAAGGAGCCCCTTCACCTCCCTAGGTCGTCCACCCCCTTCCCCTCCCTCCTAGGGTCGACCCCCTCAACCCCTCTCCACCCTCCCATTGCCTTGGCCGACCCCTCCACCCCCCCCCCCTTTGTCAACTTCAGTTCTGTCTGCAGGCTGATCTGCAGACCAGCCTCGAGTTGCAGCGACTACCACGACAACATCTTGACGTTTCTGGGGGCGTGGCCTACCTTTCTGGAAAGGCCTCCCTATCCTCTTCACAGGCGAGGTGGAATCACTCCATTCTGAGTTCGTGGCCGTCCGGGAAGGCTGTTCTACCCCGACTGCGCAGAGCTCCATCAGCAGAGCCCCTGAACCCTGTTCAAAGCTACACCACGGCCGACGGTGAAAGATTCAAGTTGTGAGTTATTCTACAAATATCTTCCTCCACCAGTCCTCTTTCTGGATCAAGAAGCAGAAGTGCGTTCGCCATCCGGAGGTCAGAGTTTTGGTCTTTCTCCCTCGACTGGTCGGGTCTGCCTCCCACAGTGGGCAGTGACCTGCCCCCACTCATCGGCGTCCTCCTGCCCACCCCGACTTCAAAAAGTGTTGCCGCAGTTTTTCTGTGTAGAGGCTTCGTCCACGGTTCCAGTGGCTCCAACGGTTTGTGATTCGGCATCCGGGAGCGGCCGTGACAACTTCTGCAATCCACTGCTCGTATCTGGTAGTCACTGCGGCCAGAGTCTGCAACCCGGCTCGTCGCTGCACCACGACTAATCGTGGAGGATTCAGACCCACGGCCCTTCATCAAAGTTCTTCCTCCATCTGTCCCCAACCAGGAGAAAGAAACAAAACCTCATTCGGCATCCCGGGGCCAGAGTTCCGAATTTTCTCCCTCTGTCGCGAGGATCTGTCTCTGGCAGTCTACAGCGACCAGGGCCCACTCTCCTGGGCACACCGCCCATTCTCAGCATCGGATTGCAGCTCTGTCAACTCCTGCTGAGAGCCACCTCGACCACGGACGTTCCAGAGCTGATCCCGCCACATTTGAGTTCCGGGAGTGATCGTGGCAGCCAGTTCTTCAAGCCCCTGCTCCTGGAACCTGTGCAGACCAGAACACTCCGGTCCTGTTGCAGAGCTCCTACCGGCCAGCGACGACCACCAGAAGCCTGGCCAGAATTTACAGACCTCCAGGAGCCAATCACCATCAATGTGGCGCCAGTCCCACGCCATTCTGAGGTTGTCAGCGAGCTCGGGAACTTCCACAGCACAGACGGGTCAGCAGATCGGGCAGCAAGCAGAACTCGGGAAGATCATTTCAGTTCTTTCCATAGTCTCCTCGCCCCTTTGCCTGGCCGGCTTACCGCCCCACCCTGCGTGGTGGTAGTGTTTGCTGTAATTAATCAATTCCCACTCCCGAGATCACCCTCCTGCGTGAGGTGTAGTAATTGTACTCTTGGCAGGTTTTTGAAGCTACACCGGCGCAGTGTGCGGGGACCACACTTCCCCGCTCGCCCTCGTCTCCGCCCGGGTTCGGCGTCTTCACGCCGATCAGGTGAGCACTTGACCACTCTTCTTTGCTGGTTATTACCATTGCTTGCTTAGTATTGCTTTTAGTTGTCCGTCGGAGGTGAGAGGAGCGCCCGACCCGCAATTCAATCAATTCTTGTGTTCGCCGCGGAGCAAGTTGAGAGAGAGCCATTGCATCCCACGCCCTCGGCGTGCCGGCCGCCCTTGAAATCGGGCGTCCCTGGCCCATTGGGATCTATCCCTATCCGGCCGACCCTTGGAACTGCGAGGTCCAACCCCGGACCCTCACCGTCATCGCCGGTCCTCCTTCGGACCCGAGTGTGCCTACGCGAGTGAGTCTGCTAGTGCGACGTTGCCAACTCATGTGTTGCTTGCTATCCTAGGTCCAAGGGAGTCGCGTCACATCAAATTAGTATCATTATCCTCCGCTGCATATTGTGTCACATCAGGGATCTTCCCCGGCCTAATTGTCGCACCCTCGGACTCCCGAGGCTTTCGGCAAGGGTCGAGAACGCGAGAAGACAAGTGCGAGCGCGTTTGACTTGCTAGTCGGCTCACACACGCCGAGGGTATGTCTCACGTACTCCCCTCACGCGGTGTTTAGTCGTCTCACGCCAAGTCCATCCCCGTCGCATGTAAGATGATCGTGCCAACGGTAAATACGCTCACACCCCGGGTGCGCCCGTGCACGTCAACTTACGACACTTACGATGGTGACAAAAGGGTACTTCAGAACACCGCGTCGGCCCTCGACACAGAACTACGTGCCCACCGCTCACCTCACAATTGGCCGTAGGCCCCTCAGATTGATGAAACGAGTCTAGTTGGACCTCTGGCCCGGGAATCATAGTCTCAGGGCCGACCTCGACTCTCCAGCATGACAACACTCGCCGTCCGAGACCCAAACCCGACAGCTCACCTCGAGCCACGTCTGACCTCCGCCAGACGCCAGCCCGTGTCCGTTTTGACCACCAAGGCAGTCGGGCCCACATCAGCTCCCCTGTAAAGAGTTCCAGTAGAACATGCGAACATCCGCTTTGTCACGCAATGACTCAGGGACCGACCCACGTGTCAGAATTGTCCCGCGGCTTGCGCCCGTTGTACTTCGGCCACTCAGGCCCACTTGTAAAGCCCATGTGGCTCATCATAAAACCAGTGAATTGTATACGCCCGTGTTCGGGATCCAAGCTTTCTACCCACACCACCCGACATCCGTGCTCAGCACCCTGACCCCAGTGAACACCCCTCGGTCTAACGCGTACCCCTAGCTGCTGAATGCCCGCTAGCCCTCTACCCATGGCTTCAAACACATCTACAAACTTTTCTTCAGCATGGAACGAAGGTATTCGGATTCAATCCGATGTAAATAAACATCGGTTGCTTGCGGCCGGTGGGGAAAGACGTCATGTACACGATTCCCGCAATCGCCTACGCACTCGCACCCATGGAACCTCTTCTCTCCACGTGTCGCCCGATCTCCCGAGCCCACGTGCCGCCCCCTGGTGGCGCTTCCCTGGTCAAACCTTGGTTCCATGAGTGACTGTCGAGAGATCGACTGACACGCCCGCACCCTGTCCGGTTAACCTTTATTCGAACACTTACGTGCCATTCGACCCTTTCCGACTTTCCGTAAAAGGAGAGTGCCCGATACCGCCGTGAGAGGCATGCACCCGTAAGGAGGATACCCGAGATACATCAAACTCCCGTATTTTCCTTCCCCATCGTATCCCTTCCTTCACCCCGGTAATCGGCATAAAAACCCGCGCAACATATCCTATCACTCAAGCAGCGACAAATAAACACATACAAAGTAAGCAAATGCCGAGGGAGATAAAGGCGGTACCACCACGCCCCGGGCGTGGGGTAGACGACCCTGGCCAAGACCCGTACTCCCTACACAGTAAATAATCAATAATTATAGCAATGAATTTTACTATCCACTCCACGCACGGAGGTAAATGGCTACACGTGGGACCCAAGAATACCGATCTCGAGTTGATGGCCAACAAGTCGGAAGGGCTTTCGGGGCAGAGGCGGGCTACAGTTCCAACTCGGCACTATTCAAACTCACAGGGCAGCAAGTGAGTTCGGCTCGTGGCACGGCGGCTTCCGGTCGACTTCTGGTCGAGGCGGCTGGCTGGGACGTCGGTGGAAGGCTCCTCATGACTAAAGTTGGCGGCGGCTGAATCGCATCCAGCGTATTTTTTGAGGAATTACTCGGTGGACTACTCTTGCTGGCCTGTCACGGGACAGATCTGTGCGCTTCCACGAAAATGGTCACCATGCCCAGATCCGGTGTTGGATTGGTACTAAACTAGTGTCGTTGCGAAGGGCACTCGGAGAGCTTAGACAAATGTGAATTTCAGATCTATCCAACTGTCTTGATCGAAATGCAAAACTCTGTGCTCTGTAGTTGTTTCTGGCTCGGAATCCAGATCAAGCAGGACAGAGTGAGATCTGCCTGAAAATGAATTTTGACCGAAGGGAAGTTGGAAGATCTGGACTTTGGGAATTTTATGGGTGATAGGGGAGAAGTGGGGATCACGCACAAATATTTTAGTATTTTTATGAGATGGTTTAAAGGGTGGAAAAATTCATGGATCTGGCTTCTGTCTCACAGATCTACTGATTGGTAGACTGTAACGGGTGGAGAAATGTGACTGGGAGGAAGGGCAAACGGAGGCTGATTGAGGTGAAAATTAAACTGGAAGAACTGGATGACAGGGGGAACCAACCATCAAAATTTGAGGCCGATTAGATGGCTGGATTGGGAGAACCAGCCTAATCTTTAACCTTTTGTTCTGAAATTCGTGGTTCAGGACAGCAGGCCGGAGAACGGGTTGTGGCGGCTTGTTGGCGGCTCCGATGGCAGCGGCGGCGGCGGTGGCTGAGCTTCACACCCAAGGGAAGGGATAGAACTTGGAATCACTCCAAGATTTAGGGCATCACACCCAGATCTGCTGCAATCTCAGCAGCAAGGGAGAGAGAGAGGGGTGCTCAAGGCTTCTCACACAATTTTCTCCAATTTTCATCAATAATTCTATCACATATTATTACACGAGACATTAAGTAGTAAACCCTAGACCTAAGACAAATGACCACATATACCCTTGGTCAAGGGGGCATATTGGGGAAGGGAGGCAAAAGAAGAATTAAAAAAATCCCACAAGGGACAACAGAGGGAGCGCCTGATGAGTATCACAGTTTGTATCATAACTAGCATCACATACATCATCTTTTCACAATAAAAATACAAAGTTGTGCAACATGGGTTGTTAATTCCACTCTCACACATCATTTGAGTCAGCATGTATTTTATCATCATTTATGAGTAAAAATGACAATGTGAGAAGTTGTACAAGTATTTTCAGATGAAAGAGCGATGATATGTTGAGCTTTTGACTTTTGCAGAAACACACAATGAAGGAGGCACCCAGGACCCTCGGCGCCCCTTTGAAGAAGGTGCCCAGCCCATCAGGCACCCCTTTCCAGACCAGCTGGCAACAAAATAAAATAATAAGAAAAAGAAGAAGTCGCCCCTTCTGTTGGGGGCCTCTCTCTAGAAGATGACTCCTCAAACAGTCGCCTATTTCACCAGCACCATCTGTCAATTCAGATGTGTAACCGATGCCCGTGAAGCCTCCATAACGTCTCCTTGACGTGCTCACTCGATCAATGGGCATTTATAGGCCCTCAAACTCTATAAAAGAGGCACCGAGACCCCTCTTTTAGGTACTTTTGATTTTTCCTCTTTCTTCACCTCCCCTGTCTGTCTCTCTGCTAATTCTCTACAGCTTTTCTTATCTCCCACGGCTTAGAGTTTCTCCTTTTTCATATATTTTGGTTCGTCATTTTAATTTTTAGTCTTCATCAAAGTTGTTCATTTTCAAACGCTCTTCAATTTCTTCTTCTACATCTCCTCCTAATTCTCTTCTTTTTTTAAGATATTCTTGATTTTCCAACCCTCTGTTCTTCATTTCTTTTTACTGTTCATTACACTATTCATAGTCGACTTCTTCTTCTATTTTCACCATCTTCCGTACATTTTCTATCTCCACTGTCTTCATCAAAGTTCTTCAGCTTTTCGCACTCTCCAACTCTGTCTTTTACCACATCTCCCAATTCCCCTCCGATTTCAAGCCATTCTCACTTCTCTCACCCTATGTTTTTCTCATTTTTCTTTTGCTTCTTTTCATCATTTTCTCCACCGTGGCCCCTCTTTCACCACATTTTCTTCTCCATTTTAAATTCATGCATCACATGCCTTAGAGCCTTTCCTCTCTCTTCTTTCCACCTCTCATCTACATTCTTCCACACCTCCCTTTGGCGAAGATTCTCCCTCGGTGTCCTCAAGACGGCGTTCACTTCCAAGGCGGGGCGAACTCAAAGGTTCGGCACGACGTGGACAGCGGCGTTCTTCCAATCTCGGCTACACTTCTCCCTCTTTCCTTTTGTTTCATTTATAAGTTGAATTTTTGATTTTCATAGAATTGCTCTCTTCAATTTCATAGTGATAAAATTCATTGTGGCAAATTGTGTCTCTTTTCGCTCTCTATCTCTTCCAAATTTCTCTTCTTTATCCCTCTTACATTCTGTAGCTAGATTTATTTCAATTCCATATATCTTTACTTTCTTTTAATTTAAGCTCACTCAAACTTGGATTTTCTCAAATATAGACAATTTTTCAACTAAGCTTAATTGAAAATATTTCTTCTTCGTGGGATAGATCCGTAATCTCACCGATTTACTTGAATTTTCAAAGCTATTTAAGTGAGTGAGTGCGGTTATATAAATTTTAAAATTGTATGTGGCACGGCACATCTTAAACGATATTTGTCGCGTGGCATCAAATTTTTGGCGTCGTTGCCGAAGAAGAAATTATTTTTAATAGTTGAAAATTCTTGTGTTTGATGTATATATGTGAATACTAATTTTTTTTTTATTTTGCAGGATAAATAAAAAATTCATAAAATCACAAAAATTTGAACCTGAAATTCTAAATAAATAATCTATCATAGAAAGCATCGCTGAAAGCCAGAGCTGTAGCAGAAAAGCTAGAAATCAGAAAATCCAAACAAATTAGGCGTCGCTAAAGGTAAGTAAACATAGGAAAAGGTCTTGTTCTGAAAAAATACAGAAAAATCTAAAAATTTTGTGAAAATTCAAAAAAATCAGAAACATCAGAATACAACAAAAATATGCTTTTTGGATTCATTTTATAATAGATTGGCACATTGTTTATTATTTTTAGTTAATGGTTTCCTTTATTCATCTTTCATGAAAACAATCTCTGAAAAAAATCAAAAAAAAATAAAATAAAATAAATTATTTTGTTTAGCATATCTCCATCTTAGTTGCATTATTTTCATGCATTTTACATTTTAGTTAATTTCTCATTTACTTGCAACATCTATTGAAAAAATTATATATATATTCTCTTTTCTTGCCTATTTCCCCTTCTTAAGGGCAAGTTAGGTTCCTTTACACCCCTCCTAGATTTGGAAGGACCCTCCATTGAGCATTCCATCTCTTTGGATTAGAAATTCACTTCCAAGACCTCCATAAGTTTCCGCACCTGTGGATTCCCTCACGGAAGCCGAGCAGGTTGTACCGCGAAGTACCCCGAAGGTAGATTGCCCTTACAAGGTTTCACATAAAAAAAAAGTTTTAGAATTCATTACTATTTTAAAAATTGGTGTCTACGGCTAGAGGTTAAGTGGCAAACGCCTAAGTAAGATTGTGGTTATTTAATTAGGACCTTACAAAAGTAGGGGGAGCCTCTGACAACTCCACATCTTACCTGGCCGGTTGACCAGTTTAGTAGTAAGTACTAGGACTGTCAATGGGCCAGGCCCGGGCCGGGCTTAGGTCAGCCCGGCCCGGGCCCGACTTATCAAGAGTAAGTCCCGAGCCCGGCCCGGGCCCGACCTATGTCGGGCCGGGCCGGGTCGGGCCTGACATTATGTAAAAAATTCAAAGCCCGACTAAGGCCCGGCCCGGCTACTTAAATAAAATAATAATAATAATAATAATTAATAGATTTAATACTATAAAACTTATAATCTCACTAAATAAATTAAAATTTTGATATTAATTACATAATTTATGTGACCAGAGAATTTTAAAATTTTTAATTAAGTAAAATAACATAAGTTTGATTAAATAGTTTTTAAAATTTGAAGTGAGAATTAAAAAAGGGATCGGGCCGGGCCGGCCCGCGGGCCGAACTCAAAGCCCGAGCCCGGCCCGCGAGTCTAGTCGGGCCGGGTTTTAGGCCCGACTAAAAACTCGCAGGCCGAAAAAGACCTTGCGGCCCGGCCCGAAATCAGGCCAAGCCCGCGGGCCTGTCGGGCCGGCCAGGTCCATTGACAGCCCTAGTAAGTACCACTTCTTCTTTTCAAAAATAAAAAATAAAAAAATACATTCATATAGTGATTGACTCATTTTCCAAACTCATTTGCAGAAGAAATTAAAAATTAAAAAAAATCATCACCATTTGTTCATAAACCATTCATATAAGAATTAATTCATTGCATTTTAACTTGCATTACTTTCCAATTAAAAAAAATAAAAAAATACAACATCTTTCTTTGGGCCCTTTTTACATTGCATGCAAGGTAGGAGATCCATATACCCACATTTGATAGGACCCATTGAAAACATAGAGAGGTTAGTGCATTTTAGAAATCATCCTCAACCTAACCTCATGGCTGATCAAAACCAAAACCAAAACCAAGCTCCCAAACAAATGAAGGATTATTTTATGCTAAACCAATACCAACCGTCCTTCTATGTCCAAGCACCTCAGAACCAGGTGGTTCAATATGAAATCAAGTCAAGTACCATCCAAATGCTGCCATCTTTCTATGAAAATCCCAATGAAGACCCATACAAACATCTTGATGAGTTCCTTCAGATCTGTGCCACTGTCAAAATCTAGATTCTCTCTGACGATGCTCTTAGGCTAACTATCTTACCATTCTCTTTCAAAGACAAAGCCAAGTATTGGTTAGGAGCCTTGGGTAGATCAATTGACACATGGGCCGAAATGCAAACGGAATTTTTGAAGAAATTCTACCCCATAGGGCGAACCAAGACAATGAGAAGAGCTATAACTGGGTTTATACAAAACTCTAGGGAACAAATCCCTGAGGCATGGGATAGATTAAAAGATTTGTTAAGGAAATGCACCCACCATGGATTGTCAAGATGGCGAATTGTTCAAGCATTCTATGAGGGGTTGACGGAGAACTATAGACAGATGGTGGATGCTTCATGTGGGAGAGCATTTATGAGCAGGAGCGAGGATGAGGCGTACGATTTATTTGAAATGCTTAGTGAAAATTCTATTAGTCATGTCTCGCTAACTTCATATGAAAGAATGATTGGGCCAAACAAGAGGGCCGGACTCTACGAAGTTAAGAATCAAGGGGAGTGTGAGAACAAAATGGATATTAATGCCATAACCCAAAGGTTGAATAAAAAGGACTTATTGGCACAGAAGATGGAAAAGGTTGATTTGGTTGCCCAGAAGCTAGACCAGGTATTGTCCATGAATAGACAGGAACCTTCCTTACCTTCTGCTTCTCAATCTCAACAATCTCAACAATTCTGAACTCCCACTCATGAAGAAATTTGTGCTTTATATTCCAGCCCTAGCCACGCTGTGATCTTTTGTCCCACAGCAGCCCCAACTTCCCCTATTCATTCAAGGTGTCTCCAAATCTACATATGATCCCTATTCTGATACCTACAATCCATGTTGGAAGAATCACCCCAATTTCTCTAGGAAGACTCAGCAAGGTCCATCCACCCAATCCAATCCTTCACACCATCCAGTCCCAAAACAATCTTTTTCGATGACAAGTCAATCTAACCATAATCTCTTTTATCAGTCTCCTTTTCACCAACACTCATTTCAGCAACCTCCATTTCATCAAACTCTGGCCCCATACCCTCAAGCTTAATTCTCTCAAGGCCAGTTTCAGCAATTTCCTACGCATCGTTCCCATCAACCACATTATCAGCCACCTCTCACTCAGCCCAATTTTGATGACAAATTCGAACAACTCCAACAACTCATCCTTACTCAGGCGCAGTCCATTTCTAAGTTGGAGAATCAAATAGGGCAGCTAGCAACAAATAGCATGAGGAGAGAGGTAGGCCAACTTCCTAGCCAACCAGTGGCCAACACCCGAAATCAACAACCCCCAGGCTTTCCCCAAAGAGATCTCATTCTTCTTCAACCCAATCAACCTCAGTCGCCCCCTCCTGTAGGCCCTCAATTTAAGAATGCTAAAGCCATCTCTACCCTAAGGAGCGGGATGATTCTTAGTGATCCTTATCAGGCTAAGGATTTTGGTCGTAGCTCGGGCTAAGAAGCCCACGTGGAGAGTGATAGTGAGGATGAGGAGCCCGTGATTGTACAAGAGAAGAAGAAGCTGGAGGAGGGGGAAAATAAGCTGGATAAAGGGAAAGCAAAGGTTGATTAAGGACCCTGAGATTACGTACCTAAAGGCCCTTTTCCTAATGCTTTAAAATTAAAAGCTCACAAAAAAGTCGGTCCAACAAGATGAATTAGTGGAACTGTTTAAACATGTGAATATCAATATTTCACTACTGGATGCGATCAAGCATGTGCCGGCATATGTAAAGTTTCTGAAAGAGCTATGCACTATAAAGAGGGAACCCAAGGCGACAACCCAAAAGGTTGACCTGTCTGAAGATGTTAGTGTCATTGTTACGAACCATTTGCCTAAGAAGTTGGAGGACCCCGGAGCCACACTAATTTCATGTGATATAGGTGGAATGACATTTGATAGAGCATTACTGGACCTTGGAGCAAGTGTGAATTTGTTTCCCACCTTTATTTATGAATAGTTTGATCTGGGGGAGTTGAAGCCCACATCCATAATCCTTCATTTGGCAGATCGTTCTGTGAAAACTCCGAGGGGCCTGGTGGAAGATGTGATTGTGAAAGTTCATGAATGTTATTTCTCGGTGGATTTTCTTATTCTGGATATGGCCTCATCCCATGAATTAAAGCACACACCAATTATTTTGGGACGTCCATTTCTAGCTACGGCAAAGGCTAATATAAATTGTGCCACGGGAATGATGGATATTTCCTTTGGAGGCGAGAAGGTGTCTTTGAATGTGTTTAGGGCATCTCAGTACCCAGACCATGAAGAAGAATACAATATTGTTGACATATTTGAGGAGCTGATTGATGAAAGTCCAGATGTTCACAAGGATTTGATAGAAGAGGGTAGTATGCTCCAGGATTCGCCTATCTTTTGTGAACCCCACTCAAGAATTTAGCCACTCCCTCCATTGCAAGCTGAACCTATTCTACCAT
Source organism: Amorphophallus konjac (assembly GCA_022559845.1). Classification (NCBI taxonomy): domain Eukaryota; kingdom Viridiplantae; phylum Streptophyta; class Magnoliopsida; order Alismatales; family Araceae; genus Amorphophallus; species Amorphophallus konjac. Next base: position 87,690,559 of record CM040118.1, read on the forward strand.
CTCTGGATCAGCCACATGTTCTTGAATTAAAGTCTCTGTCGAATTCCTTAAAGTACGCTTATCTAGGTCCTGACCAAACTCTGCCTATAATCATTGCATCCAATCTCACCTCCACTCAGGAATCGCGGCTTCTAGAAGTCCTTAAGGAGCACAAGGGAGCAATAGGTTGCTCTATGGCGGATTTGAAAAATATTAGTCCGGATGTGTCCATGCATTATATTTATTTGGAGGACAATGCCAAACCGAGCAAAGAAATGCAGCGTCGGCTAAATCCAAGAATGAAGGAGGTGGTAAAGAAAGAAGTTGTTAAGTGGCTGGATGTCGGGATTATTTATCCCATCTCAGATAACAAATGGGTCAGCCGAACCCAAGTAGTTCCCAAGAAGTCAGGGCTGACAGTGGTAACAAATGAGAAAGGAGAGGAAGTGCCCACACGATTGCAAATGGGGTGGAGAGTTCGTATTGATTACAAAAAATTGAATTCAGTCACAAAGAAAGATCATTTCTCACTACCGTTCATAGATCAGATTTTGGAAAGATTGGCTGGACAGAAGTACAATTGCTTTTTGGATGGCTATTCTGGGTATAAACAAGTTGTAATTTTCTCGGAGGATCAACAAAAGACAACTTTCACCCGCCCCTATGGCACATTTACTTTCAGAAGAATACCTTTTGGGCTGTGCAATGCCCTTACCACATTTTAATGGTGTATGGTGGCAATCTTTTCAGAAATGGTGGGAGAATATTTGGAAGTTTTTATGGATGATTTTTCAATTTTTGGTTCTTCATTTAAGGATTGTTTGAAAAGTTTGACTCAGGTTCTGAAGAGGTGCATTGATACAAATCTGGTATTAAGTAGGGAGAAGAGCCATTTTATGGTGAGAGAAGGAATAGTTTTAGGCCATGTTGTTTCGGAGAGGGGAATAGAGGTCGATAAAGCCAAGATTGACTTGATTTCCAATCTACCTCCCCCTTCTTCTGTCAAACAGATTCGATCTTTTCTTGGCCATGCGGGTTTCTACATAAGATTCATTCAAAACTTCACCACCATTGCTCGCCCTCTCACACAATTGCTAGCCAAGGACACTCCCTTCCATTTAAATGATTCTTGTCTTGAGGCGTTCAATTCTTTGAAAGCGGCCCTTACTCAAGCTCCTATCCTTCAATCCCCTGACTGGTCGCTTCCCTTTGAGATAATGTGTGATGCCTTAGATTATGCTGTTGGAGCTGTCTTGGGTCAAAAAGTTGATAAGATGTCCGTGGTGATTTACTATGCAAGTCGCACCCTCGTCGATGTCCAGTTGAATTACACCACCACGGAGAAAGAACTGTTACCTGTTGTGTTTGCCCTGTAGAAATTTCGATCATACCTGTTAGGGGCAATGGTCATTGTTTATTCAGATCACTCAGCATTAAAATTTTTGCTTTCCAAGAAGGAAGCCAGACCCCGTCTCATCTGGTGGATTTTACTGTTGCAAGAGTTTGATTTAGAGATTAAAGACAAGAAGGGGTTGAAAAATGTTGCTGCTGATCACTTATCAAGAATTGTCATACCTGAAAGTGCTCTAATGTCCGATTCTTTTCTTGATGAGCAAATTCTTTCCATCTCTCACACAACAACCCCCTGGTTTGCTCACATAGTCAACTACTTGGCGGTAGGTCAAATTCCAGGAGGGTGGTCTAAGCAGGAGAAGGATCGATTCTTTTCGAAGGTAAAGCACTATTTTGGGGAGGACCCGGAGCTGTTTCACATGGGTCCTGATCAAATCATTAGAAGATGTGTCCCCGAGGAAGAACAATAATCTGTGTTGAATTTCTATCATAATTCTGCTTGTGGGGGACATTTTTCAGGAAAGAAGACTGCGGCAAAAGTTTTACAAAGTGAATTTTATTGGCCCACGTTATTCAAGGATACTTATGAATACTCTAAAACTTGTTTGAGGTGTCAAGCCGTGGGCAACATTTCGAGGAAAGATATGATGCCGTTAAGTCCCATTCTATCAGTAGAAATCTTTGATGTTTAGGGAATTGACTTTATGGGACCGTTTCCACCATCTTTTAGAAATGAATACATCTTGGTGGCAGTCGATTACATGTCACAATGCATTGAAGCTATAGCAACAAGGACAAATGACCACAAGGTTGTGATAAAATTTGTTAAGAAACATATCTTTTCTAGATTTGGGTGTCCAAAGGCTATTATCAGTGATGGAGGTTCTCACTTCACACACCTTCAATTCCAAACTTTGCTTCGAAAATATGGAATCACTCACAAGTTGGCAACCCCTTATCATCCCCAAACCAGTGGCCTGGTAGAAGTTTCCAACAGGGAGATCAAAAACATCCTGCATGAAACAGTTCGGCCGGATAGGAAAGACTAGTCCGAGAGACTAGATGATGCACTTTGGGCCGACAGAACTACATTTAAGACTCCCATTGGCATGTCACCTTACCGTCTCATTTTTTGAAAGCTTGCCACTTGCTCGTATAACTGGAACATAGAGCATATTGGGCCATCAAGCAATTTAACTTCAATCTCACTCAAGCTGAGTCCCAAAGAGCTCTACAATTGAATGAACTGGAAGAACTGCACAATGAAGCCTATGAAAATTCTAAAATCTACAAAGCCAAGATTAAAGCTTTTCACGATAAACATATTCAAAGGAAAACTTTTCAACCGAATCAAAAGTTGGCTTTTTAATTCTAGGCTGAGCTTGTTCCCTGGTAAGTTGAAGTCTAGATGGGACGGACTGTTTGTGATCATTAAGGCTTTTGACCATGGTGCTGTAAAAATTCTGAATCCTAATAATGGTCACATTTTCACTGTCAACAGTCAACGATTGAAGCCCAATTTGGAAGATGAGCAGCTGCAAAAGGAATCCATTACTTTAAGTGATTTGAAATAAAACATTTGCGAGCTATCATGCATCTGGCTGAAGACGTTAAACTTAGCGTTTCTGGGAGGCAACCCAAGGTTTTTATTATTTGATGCTTTTATTTTAGTGTTTTGTAGTAGATAGGTCGGGACGAAGATGGTGTCGCCATCATTTTTGAAGAACTTCTCGCCTCGCACATCAGGTTGTTTCTCTCCTACTCAGACACATTTCTATGATATTTTCGTTGCTTTCATATGTCATTGAGGACAATGCCATTCAAGTTGGGGGGGAGAGAACATTTTTATAACCTGATAAGAGTTTTTGTATAATATCTTGCATACCATTTGCACATGAGAGAGAAAAGATGAAATTCCCAATTGAGTTCTCTTGATTTACGCTTTTATTGAAAGTAATTCTGGAATGAAAAAGGCTAGGAAAAGGATGAAGGAAAATTTAGACAACCTAGCTACGGAAAATTGATATAAGAATCTCTTTAAAGTTCATGTGCACCTTAGAAAAATAAAATTCACTCTGCACGCTAATGAAGCAAATAGGACAAGCCTTGTGTTATTTTTTGGTATTGGGTCTGATGCTCTGCACTTCTCATAAATGAGATATTTTATTTTCAAGCTTTCTGCCAAGTAATATATCAAGAAATGCAAAAGCACATTGAAAAAAAATGAAAATATCATGAAAAATGCCCCTAATCTTAGTAACCGGGCCTACTTCACCTAAGACGTATTGAGGTTCACGTAAAATGAAAAAAGGAACCCTGATCTGTGCAACCGGGCATGCTTCTCCTAAGGCAAGAGTCGAGATTCATGTTAAACAGTGAAGGATAGTGCAGCATCATGTGTGAGAAAAAAATAAAAGATCCCAATGGGACGATGAAATAAGGCAGACAAAAAGCTTGAGTTAGAGGGGCAGGGTTGAAAGACACGTGCTTGGAATAACAAATGAGGGATGCAATTATCTTAACTGTGAATTTAGTCTTACACATGCACAAGTGCTAGTGAACTTTGAGATGTATTCTTAAGTCATAATCTAAGGCTAGTACGTATTATTGCTTCGGATTCCTAAGAGTTGGAGATAGAAGTATGTAAACTCTTGTTAGTACTAAATCTTAATTATTTACATTGCTAAGGGACTAGCAATGAGTAAGTTGGGGGGTGTGATGAGTATCACAGTTTGTATCATAACTTGCATCACATACATCATCTTTTCGTAATAAAAATACAAAGTTGTGCAACATGGATAGTTAATTTCACTCTCACACATCATTTGAGTCTGCATGTATTTTATCATCATTTCTGAGTAAAAATGACAATGTGAGAAGTTGCACAACTATTTTCAGATGAAAGAGTCGTAATATGTTGAGTTTTTGACTTTTACAGAAACAGACAATGAAGGAGGCGCCCAGGACCCTGGGCGCCCCTTTGAAGAAGGCACCCAGCCCATCAGGCGCCCCTTTCCAGACCAGCTGGCAACAAAATAAAATAAGAAGAAAAGGAAGAAGGCGTCCGTTCTGTTGGGCGCCTCTCTCTAGAAGATGACTCCTCAAACAGTCGCCTATTTCACCAGCACCATCTGTACGGAAGGAGGAAGGTGGCGGGAAAGCTGATAAAGAAGACGCCCAAGAGACCAGGCGCCTCTTAAAGGGCGCCCAGTCCATCAGGCGCCCCTTTCAACAGGCCAAAATTCAAAAAAATAAAAATAAAGAAAGTGGCGCCCTTCTGCCAAGTCGCGCATTCAAATGAACGCTCAATGCGCCAGTCGTCAATTCAGATGCGTAACCGATGCCCGTGAAGCCTCCATAACGTCTCTTTGATGCGCTCACTCGATCAATGGGCATTTATGGACCCTCAAACTCTATAAAAGAGGCACCGAGCCCCAGCTTTTAGATACTTTTGATTTTCCCTCTTTCTTCACCTCCCTCGTCTGTCTCTCTACTAATTCTTTGCAGCTTTTCTTCTCTCCCGTAGCTTAGAGTTTCTCCTTTTTCATGCATTTTGGTTCGCTATTTTAATTTTTAGTCTTTATCAAAGTTGTTCATTTTCAAACGCTCTTCAATTTCTTCTTCTACATCTCCTCCTAATTCTCTTCCGTTTTTAAGCTATTCTTAATTTTCCAACCCTCTGTTCTTCATTTTTCTTACTGTTCATTACACTATTCACAGTCGACTTCTTCATCTGTTTTCACCCTCTTCCGTACATTCTCTACCTCCACTGTCTTCATCAAAGTTCTTCATCTTTTTGTACTCTCCAACTCTGTCTCTTACCACATCTCCCAATTCCCCTCCGATTTCAAGCTATTCTCACTTCTCTCACCCTCTATTTTTCTCCTTTTTTTTACTTCTTTTCACCATTTTCTCCACCGTGGCCCCTCTTTCACCACATTTTCTTCTCCATTTTAAATTCATACATCACATGTCTTAGAGCCTTTCCTCTATCTTCTTTCCACCTCCCATCTACATTTTTTCACACCTCCCTTTGGTGGAGATTCTCCCTCGGTGTCCTCAAGGCGGCGTTCACTTCCAAGGCGGGGCAGACTCAAAGGCTCGGCTCTGTGTAGACAGCGGCGTTCTTCCAATCCCGACTACACTTCTCCCTCTTTCCTTTTGTTTCATTTGCAAGTTGTAATTTTGATTTTCACATAATTGCACTCTTCAATTTCATAGTGATAAAATTCATTGTGGCAAATTGTGTCTCTTTTCTCTCTATATCTCTTCAAATTTTCTTTTCTTAATCCCTCTTACATTCTTTAGCTAGATTTATTTCAATTACATGCATCTTTACTTTCTTTTAATTTAAGCTCACTCAAACTCGGATTTTCTCAAATACAGGTAATTTTTCAACTAAACTTAATTGAAAATATTTCTTCTTCGTGGGATCGACCCGTACTCTCACCGCTTTACTTGAATTTTCAAAGTTATTTAAGTGAGTGAGTGCGGTTATATAAATTTTAAAATCGTATGTGGCACGGCATATCTTAAACGACATTTGTTGCGCGGCATCAAATTTTTGACGTCGTTCCCGGGAAGAAATTATTTTTAATAGTTGAAAATTCTTGTGTTTGATGTATATATGTGAATACTAATTTTTTTATTTTTATTTTACAAGAAAAATTTAAAAATCATAAAAATCATAAAAATGCAGACTTGAAATTCCAAGGAAATAATCTATTATAGAAAATGTCACTGAAAGCTAGAACTGTAGCAGAAAAACTAAAAATCAAAAAATCTAAGAAAATTAGGCGTCGCTAAAGGTAAGAAAACGTAGGAAAAGGTCTTGTTCTGAAAAATTACAGAAAAAATTAAAAAAATTCAAAAAATTCAAAAAAATCAGAAACATCAGAAAACATCAAAAACATGCTTTTTGGATTTATTTTACAGTAGATTGGCACATTGTTTATTATTTTTAATTAATGGTTTCGTTTATTCATCTTTTGTGAAAAAAAAATCTTTGAAATTTTTTTTCAGAAAACAAAAAATCAGAAAATTTTTATTTTGTTCAATGCTAGCATGTCTCTATCTTAGTTGCATTATTTTCATGTATTTTGCATTTTAGCCAAATTCTCATTTACTTGCATCATCTATTGAAAAAAAAAATTCTCTTTTCTTGCCTATTTCTCCTTCTTAAGGGCAAGTTAGGTTCCTTTACACTCCTCTTGGATTTGGAAGGACCTTCCATTGAGCATTCTATCTCTTTGGATTAGACATTCCACTTTCAAGACCTCCATAAGTCTCCGCACCCGTGGATTCCCTCACGGAAGCCGGGTAGGTTGTACCGCGAAGTATCCCGAAGGTAGATTGCCCTTAGAAGGTTTCACATTAAAAAAAATTGAAATTTATTACTATTTTGGAAATTTTGTGTCTAAGGCTAGAGGTTAAGTGGCAAACGCCTAAGTGAGATTGTGATTATTTAATTAGGACCCTACGAAAGTAAGGGGAGCCTCCCACAACTCCACCTCTTACCTGATCGGTTGACCAATTTAGTAGTAAGTACCAATTCTTCTTTTAAAAAAATAACAAAAAATGCATTCATATAGTGATTGATTCATTTTCCAAACTCATTTGCTTAAGAAATTAAAAATTAAAAAAATCATCACCATTTGTTCATAAACCATTCATATAGGAATTATTTCATTGCATTTTAAGTTGCATTGCTTTCCAATTAAAAAAAACACAAAAAAATAAAACATCTTTCTTTGGGCCCTTTTTACATTGCATGCAAGGTAAGAGATCCCTACACCCACATTTAATAGGACCCATTGAAAATATAGAGAGGTTAGTGCATTTTGAAAATCATCCTCAACCTTACCTCATGGCTGACCAAAACCAAGCTCCAAAACAAATGAAGGATTACTTCATGTCAAACCAATACCAACCGTCCTTCTATGTCCAAGCACCTTAGAACCAGGCGGTTCAATATGAAATCAAGTCAAAGTACCATCCAAATGCTGCCATCTTTCTATGGCAATCCCACCAATTTAGTTGAAAGATTTGTTAAGGAAATGCCCCCACCATGGATTGTCAAGATGGCAAATTGTTCAAGCATTCTAGAAGGGGTTGACGGAGAACTATAGACAGATGGTGGATGCTTCATGTGGGGGAGCATTTATGAGCAGGAGCGAGGATAAGGTGTATGATTTATTTGAAATGCTTAGTGAAAATTCCATTAGTCATGCCTCGCTAACTTCATATGAAAGAATGATTGGGCCAAACAAGAGGGCCAGACTCTATGAAGTTAAGAATCAAGGGGAGTGTGAGAACAAAATGAATATCAATGCCATAACCCAAAGGTTGAATAAAAAGGACTTGTTGGCGCAGAAGATGGAAAAGGTTGATTTGATTGCCCAGAAGCTAGACCAGTTATTGTCCATGAATAGGCAGGAACCTTCCTTACCTTCTGCTCCTCAATCTCAACAATTCTGAACTCTCACTCATGAAGAAATTTGTGCTTTGTGTTCCAGCCCTAGCCACCCTGTGATTGATTGCCCCACAGCAGCCCAACTTCCTCCGTTCATCCAAGAACAGATCTTTGCTGCTCAAGGTGTCTCCAAATCTGCATATGATCCCTATTCTAATACCTACAATCTAGGTTGGAGGAATCACCCCAATTTTTCTTAGAAGACTCAACAAGGTCCATCCACCTAATCCAATCCTTTACACCATCTAGTCCCAAAACAATCTTTTCCGATGCCAAGTCAATCTAACCATAATCTCTCTTATCAGTCTCCTTTTCACCAACACTCATGTTAGCAACCTCCATTCCATCAAACTCAGGCCCCATACCCGCAAGCTCAATTCTCTCAGGGCCAGTTTCATCAATTTCCTACGCATCATTCCCATCAACCACATTATCAGCCACCTCTCACTGAGCCCAATTTTGATGACAAATTTGAACAACTCCAACAACTCATCCTTACTCAGGCACTGTCCATTTCTAAGTTGGAGAACCAAATAGGGCAGCTACCAGCAAATAGCATGAAGAGAAAGATAGGCCAACTTCCTAGCCAACCAGTGGCCAACCCCCGAAATTAACAATCCCTAAGCTTCCCCCAAAGAGCTCCCATTCTTCCTCAACCCAATCAACCTCAACCACCCCCTCCTGTAGGCTCTCAGTTTGAGAATGCTAAAGCCATCTCTACCCAAAGGAGCGGGAAGATTCTTAGTGATCTTTATCAAGCTAAGGATGTTGGTTGTAGCTCGGGTCAAGAAGCCCATGTGGAGAGTGATAGTGAGGATGAGGAGCCCATGATTGTACAAGAGAAGAAGAAGCCGAAGGAGAGGGAAAACAAGCTGGATAAAGGGAAAGCAAAGGTTGATGAAGGACCCCGAGATTACGTACCTAAAGTCCCTTTTCCTGATGCTTTAAAATTTAAAGCTCACAAGAAAAAGTTGGTCCAACAAGAAGAATTAGCAGGAACTGTTTAAACAGGTGAATATCAATATTCCACTACTGGATGCGATCAATCATGTGTCGGCGTATGCAAAGTTTCTGAAAGAGCTATGCACTCCAAAGAGGGAACCTAAGGCGACAACCCAAAAGGTTCGCCTGTCTGAAGATGTTAGTGCCGTTGTTACGAACCATTTGCCTAAGAAGTTGAAGGACCCCGGAGCCCAACTAATTTCATGTGATATAGGTGGAATGACATTTGAAAGACCATTGCTAGACCTTGGAGCCAGTGTGAATTTGTTCCCCACCTTTATTTATGAACAGTTTGATCTGGGGGAGTTGAAGCCCACGTCCATAATCCTTCAATTGGCAGATCGTTCCGTGAAAACTCCGAGAGGCCTATTGGAAGATGTGATTGTGAAAGTTCATGAATGTTATTTCCCGGTGGATTTTCTTATTCTGGATATGGCCTCATCCCATGAATTAAAGCACACACCAATTATTTTGGGACGTCCATTTCTAGCTATGGCAAAGGCCAATATAAATTGTGCCATGGGAATGATGGATATTTCTTTTGGAGGCAAGACGGTGTCTTTGAATGTGTTTAAGACATCTCAGTGCCCAGACCATGAAGAAGAATGCAATATTGTTGACATATTTGAGGAGCTGATTGATGAAAGTCCAGATGTTCACAAAAATTTGATAGAAGAGGGTAGTATGCTCCAGGATTCGCCTATCTTTTATGCACCCCACTATAGAATTGAGCCACTCCTTCTATTGCAAGCTGAACCTATTCGACAATCTCTGGATCAACCACCTGTTCTTGAATTAAAGCCTTTGCCGGATTCCTTAAAGTATGCTTATCTAGGTCCTGACCAAACTCTGCCCGTAATCATTGCTTCCAATCTCACCTCCACTCAGGAATCACAGCTTCTAGAAGTCCTTAAGGAGCACAAGGGAGCGATAGGTTGGTCTGTTGTGGATTTGAAAGGTATTAGTCTGGATGTGTGCATGCATTATATTTATTTGGAGGGCAATGCCAAACCGAGCAGAGAAAGATAGCGTCGGCTGAATCCAAGTATGAAGGAGGTGGTAAAGAAAGAAGTTTTTAAGTGATTGGATGCCGGGAATATTTATCCCATCTCAGATTGCAAATGGGTCAGCACAACCCAAGTAGTTCCCAAGAAGTCAGGGCTGATAGTGGTAACAAATGAGAAAGGAGAGGAAGTTCCCACATGATTGCAAACGGGGTGAAGAGTCTATATTGATTACAGAAAATTGAATTCAGTCACAAAGAAAGATCATTTCCCACTCTCGTTCATAGATCAGATTTTGAAAAGATTGGCTAGACAGAAGTACTATTACTTTTTGGATGGCTATTCTGGGTATAACCAAGTTGCAATTTTCTCGGAGGATCAAGAAAAGACAACTTTCATGTGCCCCTATGGCACATTTGCTTTCAGAAGAATGCCTTATGGGTTGTGCAATGTCCCCGCCACATTTCAACGGTGTATGATGTCAATCTTTTCAGAAATGGTGGGGGAATGTTTGGAAGTCTTTATGGATGATTTTTCAATTTTTGGTTCTTCATTTGAGGATTGTTTGAAAAGGTTGACTCAGGTTCTGAAGAGGTGCATTGATTCAAATCTGGTATTAAGTTGGGAGAAGAGCCATTTTATGGTGAGAGAAGGAATAGTTTTAGGCCATGTTGTTTCGAAGAGGGGAATAAAGGTCGACAAAGTCAAGATTGACTTGATTTCCAATCTACCTCCCCTTCTTCTGTCAAATAGATTCAATCTTTTCCTAGTCATGTGGGTTTCTACAGAAGATTCATTCAAAACTTCTCCACCATTGCTCGCCCTCTCACACAATTGCTAGCTAAGGACACTCCCTTCCATTTAAATGATTCTTGTCTTGAGGCGTTCAATTCTTTGAAAGTGGCCCTTACTCAAGCTCCTATCCTTCAATCCCCTGACTGATCGCTTCCCTTTGAGATAATGTGTGATGCCTCAGATTATACTGTTGGAGCTGTCTTGGGTCAAAAAGTTGATAAGATGTCCATGGTGATTTACTATGCAAGTCGCACCCTCGTCGATGCCCAGTTGAATTACACCACCACGGAGAAAGAACTGTTACCTGTTGTGTTTGCCCTGCAGAAATTTCGATCATACCTGTTAGGGGCAATGGTCATTGTTTATTCAGATCACTCAGCATTGAAATTTCTGCTTTCCAAGAAGGAAGCCAGACCCCGTCTCATCCAGTGGATTTTACAGTTGCAAGAGTTTGATTTAGAGATTAGAGACAAGAAGGGGTTGAGAAATGTTGCTGCTGATCACTTATCAAGAATTGTCATACCTGAAAGTGCCCCAATGTCCGATTGTTTTCCTGATGAGTAAATTCTTTCCATCTCTCACACAACAACCCCATGTTCGGTCACATAGTCAACTAACTGGCGGTAGGTCAAATTTCAGGAGGGTGGTCTAAGCAGGAGAAGGATCGATTCTTTTCCAAGGTAAAGCACTATTTTTGGGAGGACCCGGAGCTGTTTCACATGGGTCCTGATCAAATCATTAGAAGATGTGTCCCCAAGGAAGAACAACAATCTGTGTTGAATTTCTGTCATAATTCTACTTGTGGGGGACATTTTTCAGGAAAGAAGACTGCGGCAAAAGTTTTACAAAGTGAATTTTATTGGCCCACGTTATTCAAGGATGCTTATGAATGCTCTAAAACTTGTTTGAGGTGTCAAGCCGTGGGCAACATTTCGAGGAAAGATATGATGCCGTTAAGTCCCATTCTATTAGTAGAAATATTTGATGTTTGGGGAATTGACTTTATGGGACCGTTTCTACCATCTTTTGAAAATGAATACATCTTGGTGGCAGTCGATTACGTGTCAAAATGGATTGAAGCTATAGCCACAAGGACAAATGACCACAAGGTTGTGATGAAATTTGTTAAGAAAAACATCTTTTCTATATTTGAGTGTCCAAAGGCTATTATCAGTGATGGAGATTCTCACTTCACACACCTTCAATTCCGAACTTTGCTTCAAAAATATGGAATCACTCACAAGTTCACAACCCCTTATCATCCCCAAACCAATGGCCAGGTAGAAGTTTCCAACAGGGAGATCAAAAGCATCCTGCAGAAAATAGTTCGGCCGGATAGGAAAGACTCGTCCGAGAGACTAGATGATGCGCTTTGGGCCTGTAGAACTGCATTTAAGACTCCCATTGGTATGTCACCTTATCGTCTCATTTTTTGAAAAGTCTGCCACTTGCCCATAGAACAGGAACATAGAGCATATTGGGCCATCAAGCAAGTTAACTTCAATCTCACTCAAGCTGGGTCCCAAAGATCTCTACAATTGAATGAACTGGAAGAACTGCGAAATGAAGCCTATGAAAATTCTAAAATCTACAAAGCCAAGATGAAAGCTTTTCATGATAAACATATTCAAAGGAAAACTTTTCAACCAAATCAAAAGGTTTGGCTTTTTAATTCTAGGCTGCGCTTGTTCCCTGGTAAGTTGAAGTCTAGATGGGACGGACCATTTGTGGTCATTAAGGCTTTTGACCATGGTGTTGTAAAAATTCTGAATCGTAATAATGGTCACATTTTCACTGTCAACGGTCAACGATTGAATCCCTATTTGGAAGATGAGCAGTTGCAAAGGGAATCCATTCCTTTAAGTGATTTGAAATAAAACATTTGCGAGCTTTCATGCGTCTGGCTGAAGACGTTAAACTTAGCGCTTCTGGGGGGCAACCCAAGGTTTTTATTATTTGATGCTTTTATTTTAGTGTTTTGTAGTAGACAGGTCGTAACGAAGATGGTGTCGCCATCATTTTTGAAGAACTTCTCACCCCGCACATCAGGTTGTTTCTCTCCTACTCAGACACATTTCTATGATATTTTCATTACTTTCATATGTCATTGAGGACAATGCCATTCAAGTTGTGGGGGAGAGAAAATTTTTACAACTTGATAGGAGTTTTTGTATAATGTCTTGCATACCATTTGCACATGAAAGAGAAAACATGAAATCCCCAATTGAGTTCTCTTGATTTACGCTTTTATTGAAAGTAATTCGGGAATGGAAAATGCTGGGAAAAGGATGAAGGAAATTTTAGACAACCTAACTATGGAAAACTGATATAAGAATCTCTTTAAAGTTCATGTGCACCTTAAAAAAATAAAATTCACTTTGCACCCTAATGAAGCAAATAGGACAAGCCTTTTGTTATTTTTTGGTATTGGGTCTGATGCTCTGCACTTCTCATAAAGGAGATATTTTATTTTCAAGCTTTCTGCCAAGTTATCTATCAAGAAATGCAAAAGCACATTGAAAAAAAAAATGAAAACACTATGAAAAATGTCCCTAATTTTAGTAACCGGGCCAACTTCACCTAAGACGTGTCGAGGTTCGCGTCAAATGGAAAAGGGAACCCTAATCTGTGCAACCAAGCCTGCTTCTCCTAAGGCAAGAGTCGAGGTTCGTGTTAAACAGTGAAGGGTAGTGCAGCATCATGTGTGAGAAAAAAATAAAAGATCCCAAGGGGACGATGAAATAAGGCAGACAAAAAGCTTGAGTTAGGAGGTGCAGGGTTGAAAGACACGTGCTTGGAATAACAAATGAGAGATGCAATTGTCTTAACTGTGGATTTACTCTTACACATGCACAAGTGCTAGTGAACTTTGAGATGTATTCTTAAGTCATAATCTAAGGCTTGTACATATTATTGCTTCCGGATTCTTAATCTTTGGTTAATTCTGTGAAAGAAGAGTTGGAGATAGAAGTATGAATTTTGTAAACTCTTGTTGGTCCTAAATCTTAATTATTTGCATCGCTAAGGGACTAGCAATGAGTAAGTTGGGGGGTGTGATGAGTATCACCGTTTGTATCATAACTTGCATCACATACATTATCTTTTTGCAATAAAAATACAAAGTTGTGCAACATGGATAGTTAATTCCACTCTCACACATCATTTGAGTCTACATGTATTTTATCATCATTTCTGAGTAAAAATGACAATGTGAGAAGTTGCACAACTATTTTCAGATGAAAGAGCAGTGATATGTTGAGTTTTTGACTTTTGAAGAACCAGAAGAAGAGTCGCCCAAACCCCTGGGCGCCCCCTAGAGGAGGCGCCCAGCCCATCAGGTGCATCCTCTAGACCTGTGACAGGGGAAAGAGAAGATGAAAACAGACAATCAAGGAGGCACCCTTTTGAAGAAGGCACCCAACCCATCAGGCGCCCCTTTCCAGACCAACTGGCAACAAAATAAAATAAGAAGAAAAGGAAGAAGGCGGCCGTTCTTTTGGGTGCCTCTCTCTAGAAGATGACTCCTCAAACAGTCGCCTATTTCACCAGCACCATCTGTACGGAAGGAGGAAGGTGGCAGGAAAGCTGATAAAGAAGACGCCCAAGGGACCAGGCGCCTCTTAAAGGGCGCCCAGTCCATCAGGCGCCCCTTTCAACAGGTCAAAATCCAAAAAAATGAAAATAAAGAAAGTGGCGCCCTTCTGCCTAGTCGTGTATTCAAATGAACGCCCAATGCGCCAGTCGTCAATTCAGATGCGTAACTGATGCCCGTGAAGCCTCCATAATGTCTCCTTGATGCGCTCGCTCGATCAATGGGCATTTATGGGCCCTCAAACTCTATAAAAGAGGCACCGAGGCCCCTCTTTTGGATACTTTTGATTTTCCCTCTTTCTTCACCTCGCTCGTCTGTCTCTCTGCTAATTCTCTGCAACTTTTCTTCTCTCCCGTAGCTTAGAGTTTCTCCTTTTTCATGAATTTTGGTTCGTTATTTTAATTTTTAGTCTTTATCAAAGTTATTCATTTTCAAATGCTCTTCAATTTCGTCTTCTACATCTCCTCCTAATTCTCTTCTATTTTTAAGCTATTCTTAATTTTCCAACCCTCTGTTCTTCATTTCTTTTTACTGTTCAATACACTATTTATAGTCGACTTCTTCTTCTGTTTTCACCCTCTTTCGTACATTTTCTACCTCCACTATCTTCATTAAAGTTCTTCATCTTTTTGTACTCTCCAACTCTATCTTCTACCACATCTTACAATTCCCCTCCGATTTCAAGCTATTCTCACTTCTCTCACCCTCTATTTTTCTCTCTTTTTTTTGCTTCTTTTCACCATTTTCTCCACCGTGGCCCCTCTTTCACCCCATTTTCTTCTCCATTTTAAATTCATAGATCACATGTCTTAGAGCCTTTCCTCTCTCTTCTTTCCACCTCCCATCTACATTTTTCCACACCTCCCTTTGGTGGGGATTCTCCCTCGGTGTCCTCAAGGAGGCATTCACTTCCAGGGGGGCAGACTCAAAGGCTCGGCACGGTGTGGACGGCGGCGTTCTTCCAATCCCGACTACACTTCTCCCTCTTTCCTTTTGTTTCATTTACAAGTTGTAATTTTGGTTTTCATAGAATTGCACTCTTCAATTTCATAGTGATAAAATTCATTCTGGCAAATTGTGTCTCTTTTCTCTCTCTATCTCTTCCAAATTTCTCTTCTTAATCCCTCTTATATTCTTTAGCTAGATTTATTTCAATTCCATGCATCTTTACTTTCTTTTAATTAAAGCTCACTCAAACTTGGATTTTCTCAAATACAGAAATTTTTCAACTAAGCTTAATTGAAAATATTTCTTCTTCGTGGGATCGACCCGTACTCTCACCGCTTTATTTGAATTTTCTAAGCTATTTAAGTGAGTGAGTGCGATTATATAAATTTTGAAATTATATGTGGCATGGCATATCTTAAACGACATTTGTCGCGCGGCATCAGCGCCCTCCCCTTAAAGAATCCTATTTTGATCTTTCTTCCCTTGGTCCAAGTCCACCATGGACCATGGACCAGCCCCTATGGGCCCTAGCAGCTAGGTGGCCCAATGAGAGAAAGGGTGGGGGCCCCGCCGGGCCTATGTGGCCTTTTTACAAAGAAACCCATTAAAATAGCCTAATTAACTCTCTCTAAACCCAAAATTATAAATACACACCATGTACACTCTAAACAAAGACAAGGCCTAGCTCCGATGTCCCATCAATTCTCTCCGGGTGGGAAGAACTCGACCCCGTTGAGTAAGGGGGGGTGTCGTCGTTCGGGTACCGCTCTAGTAGAACTAATCTGTGTTCTGTAGCTCTGCCCGGATGATCCAAGGGAAGGAGCGCCGGTACGCTCCATCGCACCTGGTAGCGCCGATACACTCCACTCCTACGCGTCACCTGCTCATCCAGTATATGTGATATTTACTCACGTTGCTGTTGAAATGAGACTGGTGGTGAACACTCTGGGGTGGGGTCACTCTCAAGGGAAGGATGTAACGACCCGAGAATCCGATTACCAGGAAGGCCTGATAACCCGAGACTCGTACCGCCACCCACGAGTCCGAAGACTCGGAAGGGTTAGAAGGATGGTGTGGAGACTACAAAAGTATCACAAATAATTACAGAAATTAAATAGTTTATATGATTATGCAGGAAATAAATTAACATTTTATATGATACATGGTCCACAAGATATAATAAAATAAACAACATTAGTCCACAACTAGTACAGAGACAAGAAAGAAAAGTACAGCTACACGGGACATACCCCGGCTCTGACCTCTGGCACTAACGCTGGGCACCCGAACCACGCTGAGCCTCAGACGCACTCCCCTGAAGCCGCGCCTCGCCTGAAACACTGTGAAAACACGCAGGGAATGAGTCTCGGAACAAGACTCAGTAGAGATCACTCGAACCCTACCTCGCAAAACAGAAAAAAAAATGCTACGCTAGCAGTAAGCGAGTATCTCAGAAGTGAAAGCCCTGCAACTACAAACACCGGTCTTATGGCATGAAAATTGACACACGCACCATGGCGGAACAACCGGAACTCAGCGGTCAACACGATCGAGAACCTGAAGGTCGAAGTCACAAAGACTGACTGACAGTCTGTTACTCCCGACTCGACAGGAGTACCTCCCACTAGAAGCACAGTCGGTAGCGTCCCCTGACGTCTTACACCGCACCGCAGGTGTCCGCCTGGCACGATCGCCCCTGGCAGAGGCAAGGACACCGTACAAGTAACCACAAACAAGTGACTAGCTGAGGTCACGCTCGTCAGCGTGGGTCCAACCGCCCCCAACCACGTGTGCACGAACAGACCGTCCGTCCCTGGTCTGGCCCTCTGACCGATTTCCCCTTAATCGGACTCTGGCTGCTAGACGCGGGCCCGACGGAAACCAGTCTAAAATCATCATCTGGGTAGCCTCTCCATCACTCCCTGGTGGGACCACTAAACGTGTAGGCATACTACGACTAGTGGAGGGTCACTGAAGGAGTAGACTCTCAAGTCAACGGAAAACAATGTTCGAGTCTGATGAAGCACGGGGACCGCCCCATGTACCAGCACCATCGCACGGTGACCACGGTCGGAGAAGAAACGGGACTGCGAACCACCTGGTGCAGTCCAGAGCCTGGCGGTCTACACTAGGCGCGCCACAGGCTCTGACAGTATAACGTTGGACCATCACAGCCGCCTGACAGCCCAACACAGACGCGTTAGACGCTCGGTGCAAAACTGGGTGTGACGCGCCTACCCTGGTGCGTCGCAGTCTCTGACGCGCCATACCTGGTGCGTCACAAGACAAGAAGAAACAAGCTGTGACGCTCATCGCTCGGTGTGTCACAGCCTCTAATGGTCCAGCCTAGGAGCGTTAGAAGATGGGGACGCATCAGCTCTGACGCACCCGCACTGGGGCGTTACTAGGCTCTGACGCCCCACCCTACGTGCGTCACAAACCTTGACCCCCAACGGTCAAAAACCCAATGGTCGAATGCCAACGGTCGGATCGTCACCTAACGGTCCAACCTAGGCGCATCACAGCGCCCTAGCGGTCTATCGTGGGACCGTCACACCCACGGACCACCCAGTTGGCCAAACAGCCCCTGTGACGCACCCACCTTGGGGCGTTACAGGCTGTGACGGTCTCTGGAAGGACCGTCACACAGTCCCGACGACGGGACGACGGAAAATGACCCAAAACATCAGCCACGCCCCCATACCTCCATGGGAGAGAAAAACAAGGGGGAAACTCCCCCGGGACCCCTAGCATGCTTTTAAGCCATCAAAACGCCGAATCACGGCCTAAAAACATAGATCGGGCGAACTCTCCCCAAATCATGAAAACCCAAACCTGGCATGAAACCCCGTCTCTCGGCCTCCCCTCGGCCTATAAATCACGGGAAAGGAACGCAAGAGGCTAGGGGATGTCACCCTACCTCGATCTCACCTCGAGGCGCGCCGGATCAACCACAAATCGCGAAGAACGCTTGAAACCCTCATTCCTCCTCACGCTTCCCACGAACGCCGCACGCCACCGGGATCGTCTCGCCGCCGTCACGCCGTCGCCCACCACCATCTATAGCCGGAGGGAGCGCCGCAGTCGTCGTCGGTCGAAGAGAGAGAGAAAGGGGGGCGCCGATTCTCACGGGAGGAAGAGAAAGAAGTGGAAAGAAGAAGAAGAAAGAAGAGAAAAGAAAAAGAGAAAATAGGGGGTACTTATAGAAAATCTGGAAAATCTAAAAAATGTCGAAAAATTAAAAATCACGTTTTCGTGATCCTCGGAACGCACCGATCGCAATGGTACCACTCTTGCCTAGGTGAACGACCCTGTTCACCCGCAATGAGGTTCCGAAGGAAAAGCCGAAACTCGCACGTGAAAATCGAAAAACACGCCCAGAAAAGTCGCGGACGCACTCCGGGCCTCCGAAACAACTCCGGATCGCGCCGATCCGAACATGAGAGATGTCCGAAATAAAATTTCGGACACAACGGAGTCGGACACTCCGAGAAATCAGATCTGGGACCCAAAAAGGAGGATCCGAAAGATCTGAGATATTACAAAGGAGACGGCTCAAACAGCTCACTCGGAATCACCGCTGGATCCTTGTAGGTAACTAGATCTGAGGCTTTGAAGGTAGAGTTGATCCCATATTCGTCAGGTAAGTCCACAACGTACACATGAGATCTGACTTGCCTCACACTCGAAAGGGACTGGCACCGCGAGCTTGCATTAGACCGACTCGACTCGACATATGTAGACTCCTAATTTGTGCAGAAAATGAGTTGACTGACTTCCTAGATCTACGACTAGGGACTGACTTGAATGGACACAAAATAGCATGACTCAATATGAGTCCCAAGCATCACCCATGTACATCATGAATAAAATCAACTCGACCCATAATCCGACATCTTGAGTCTCGGTCCACATCAATCTCCACTGGTTCAAAAAGACTCATCCTCTGGTTTTGAAGTGTTTGAGGATGAGGAGGTGGACTACGGGGGAGTCATCAAAATGCTTGGCATGGATCATAAGGAAGGTGAAATCAGGTTGCCATGTCTCATGGACGCGGCAGAAGTCAAACCATACTGCGTCAACATAGGCTGACAAAATAGGGATGGCTGACTGTTGCTCTGGAGTGACTAGCATGAGAGAGGTGACAGGCTGGTCAGGTCCGTCAAGGAAAGCTGGGATGGGTGACAGCATGGGGTCGGCGGATGGCACATCCACCATGGACAAGGTGGGCGGGGCAGACAGCTTCGGGATGACCGATGACATAGGGGTGACAAACATGATAGAGTTGTTGGCTGGCGCCTTGCCATGGCCCACTAGGCACTCTTTGGGATGGCTCTCTAACCCCACAACCTCAGCGAGGTACTCCTCGGCCAACTCTTGGTCAACCTCATAACTCACTAGAATAAGCCCGGGTGGGGCATCCTCTAAATGTGTGTCCTCTAAGATAGGAGAATGTGAAGGACACCGGTCGGGAAAATGGCTACTCCCACTACAGGGGGCCACATGGGCAGGCTCCGGGAGTGGTGGCAGGCGTGATTCCGGAGGTGGAGCGGGCCGCTGGGGGTGGGTGGCTGGTGACACAAAGGTGGTCGACTGAATGCCGTCGTGGAAGATGAACTCGCCGCATACTTGAGGTGGGTGTAAGGTGCAGGTTCCCATGTCTGGGTCAATGATCGCTCTCCTCTCTTCCAACCAAATTTGCCCTAAAATGATGCATGGATCAGCAAGTGTGTCGACCATGCACCATGCTCCATCGTGATATAGAACGGGGCCAAACCACCGTTGAAACTCTATAAAAGCTAAGCCACCGTTGAGGACAATCTCCCATGTCTTAGAGAGACTCAACAATGTCCTGTGAGACACAATTAGACGACACCCTACTGATGAAGTCGATCTCTGTATGCAACCCATTAGGTAGAATGGCAGTGGACACTATAGGGCGTTGGAACGACTCGGTCATCGGCATAGGGGTCGGGTCAACTGGCGGTTGAATGGTAGGGGCGAGACCCGGGGGTCAGGCCATAAAAGCCTCGAATTGGGCCACCAGGGATGACCAATCGGACACGTGGTCTCGAGGAACCGCCATGGGGCTGGCGGGTAGCTAGGCATGAAGACACAAGGAGACAAGACATGCTGACTCTCTAATGAACTAGACACGATCTAAAACAGCAATGCAAAGTTGGAATGCAGACTCGAATACAAACCTAGACTCAACCCATATCTAGTACGTGGCGGAGATGTTGATCCAAAGATCCAACTCACACAAGGATGCTACCTTCAAGCGTAACCCATCATTCCGGTAACATCTTTTAATATACCAGGTATAGGAATGAAGTGCAACACCTGAGACAAAACTACCTTAAACTTAACTTTGCTCTAATATCAATTTGATGTGGGACGGGATGCGACTCGATACCGATTAGATGTGAACCTGAGACTCTAGGTGACGACGCGACACGACTAGCAACGACGCGACCAACGCGACACCAACAGAGTTCCAAAAGAGGAGGGTATGTCCTCAACGAGACACGATCTCGCGGACGTCCCTAAGCGATGGAAACGTGTGGATCTGCGCGGTTGAGAAATCGACAATGAGTCAGGGCGGTCAACACTCCTTCATGCCCAGATCGGGTCACGGAATGGGTCACGTACACTCTCTCACAGAGGTGATATTATTCGATCGGGCTAGATATCCTATCACTCAAGCAGTGGCAAATAAACACATACGAAGTAAGCAAATGTCGAGGGAGATAGGGGGATACCTCCATGCTCCGGGCGTGGGGAAGACGACCCCGGCCAAGACGCATACTCCCGGTACAGTAAATAATCAATAATTATAGCAATGAATTTTATTACCCACTCCACGCAGAGAAGTAAAGGGCTACACGTGGGACCCAGGAGTACTGATCTCACGTTGACGGCCAGCAAGCCGGAAGGGCCTTCACGGCGGAGACGGGTTGCTGGTCCGACTCGGCACTATTCAAACTCACTGGGTAGCAAGCGAGTTCGGCACATGGGACGGCGGCTTCCGGTCGACTTCTGATCGAGGCGGCTGGCTGGGACGTCGGTGGAAGGCTCCTCTTCGATGATTGAAGTCGACGGCGACTGAATCGCAGCCGGCGTATTTTTGGAGGAATTACTTGGTGGACTACTCTTGCTGGCCTGTCACGGGACAAATCTGCGCGCTTCCACGAAAATGGTCACCATGCCCAGATCTAGTGTCGAATCATGATAAAACTAGTTCCGTTGCGAAGGACACTTAGAGAGCTTCGACATATGTGAATTTCAGATCTATCCAACGGTCTGGATCGAAATGAAAAACTCTATGCTCTGTAGTTGTTTCTGGCTTGGAATCCAGATCAAGTAGGACAGAGTGAGATCTGCTGAAAATGAATTTTGATTGAAGGGAAGTTGGAAGATCTGGACTTTGGGAATTTTATGGGTGAGAGGGGGGGAAGTGGGGATCACGCACAAATATTTTGGTATTTTTATAAGATGGTTTAAAGGGTGGAAAAATTCATGGATCTGGCTTTTGTCTCACAGATCTGCTGATTGGCAGACTATAAGGGGTAGAGAGATGTGACTGGGAGGAAGGGCAAACGAGGGCTGATTGAGGTGAAAATTAAACTAGCAGAAGGGGATGACGGGGGAAACTAACAATCAAAATTTGAGATCTATCAGATGGTTGGATTGGGATAAACAACCTGATCTTTAACCTTCTGTTCTGAAATTCATGGTTCAGGACAGCAGGCCGGAGAACGGGTTGTGGCGGCGGCGGTGGCTGAGCTTCGCACCCAGGGGAAGGGATAGAACTTGGAATCACTCCAAGATTTAGGACATCACACCCAGATATGCTGCAATCTTTGCTGCAAGGGAGGAAGAGAGGTAAGAGAGAGGGGTGCCCAAGGCTTCTCACCCAATTTTCTCAAATTTTCATCAATAATTCTATCAAATATTATTACAAGAGACATTAAGTAGTAAACCTTAGATCTAGGACAAATGACCACATATACCCTTGGTCAAGGGGGCATATTGGGGAAGGGAGACAAAAGAAGAATAAAAAAAATCTCACAAGGGATAAAAGAGGGGGCGCCCTCCGCGTAAAGAAGCTAATTTTAATTTTTCTTCCCTTGGTCCAAGTCCACCATGGACCATGGACCAGCCCCTATGGGCCCTAGCAGCTAGGTGGCCCAATGAGAGAAAGGGTGGGGGCCCCGCCGGGCCTAAGTGACCTTTTTACAAAGAAACCCATTAACTTAGCCTAATGAACTCTCTCTAAACCCAAAATGAAACCCAAAATTATAAATACACACCAAGTACACTCTAAACAAAGACAAGGCCTAGCTCCAATGCCCCATCAAACGCCTTTCTAAAAATGCGCCAATTCAAAGAATCAGTGGCATTCTGAATAGATGCTAATTTGAAGCTCGTCGCTAGAAGAAAAGAATTGGCGGTTAGAGCTCTGTCGCCATTTAGAATCCGCGCCTGTTCGGAAGGGCGCCATTTCAAGAAATAGCGGCTAACATATGGCCGCCAATTGGAAGCAATTTATGAAAGAAAGAATTAGCGCCTGTTCGAGAAGGCGCACATTCCATTGTACGAAATAGAAAGTAAAGGGGCTGAAAAATGGAAAATAAATTAGCGGCCGTTGAAGAAGATCCCAAATCTTTTGCACGAAAAGCAAGGAAAATATTAAAATAAGGCAATAAAGAATCTACGGCTATGACCTGGATGCCAAAATGAAATAGCGACTGTTTAGAAAGTCACCATTTTTTGAAACAGCGCCCACTATAGTGGACGCCATTTTCAGTCTGAAGCCAAGACGGAAGCGGGCAGGTTTAAACGAAGTTATCTTCCCATATTTCATGCAAGAAGGACTCTTTTTGATGGCAAGAGACTCAGTTCGAACGGGATTTTGAAGGAAAGTAGGATTTGGACTTGATCTTCAAGGCCATGTATGATTGGAAGTCCCTAAAACGCTATAAATAGCCGCCCATGAGAACCGAACAGAGGATTCCAACATTTTTCATGCTTTTCTATTCTTCTTTTCATCTTAGTCTTTTCATCAAAGTTCTTCATTTTTCAAAGCTCTAGATTTTTTTATTCTTCTTTTTCTTCCAATTTTGTCTCTTTTTCAAGTTATAATTTAATTTTCAAAATTCAATTTTCACGTTTATTTTTCATCTGCGTTTTTACTGTTCTTCTCATGTTGTCCCTCTCTTCTGGTCGTTTTCTCCCTCTGCTCCCTTCACCAAAGTTCTTCCTCTATTCGTCCTCTTCAACTTCTACTTCTTCCGCATCTTCTAATTCTCCTTCATTTCAAAGTTATTTTAAATCTTCTCTTACCCTATTTTTTTTTATTTTCACTCTTCTTGCTGTTCTTATCTCTCCCCCGTACACTCTCAATCTCTCTTCTCTCTGTCTGCAACACACATCCAGCACACACGTAGCTTACTGTTTTCATTGATTTAGTGTTTTGAAACCATCCTCTTCTCTATCTTTCTTTTCCTCCACATTCTTCTAAAATCCCAAGGCGGATCTTCTTCTTCGGTGCTCTCAAGGCGGTGTTTATCTCCAAGGCGGGGCGATCTCCTCAAAGGCTCAGCGAGGCGATTAGACAACGCTATTCTTCTACACTTTTTGGCACTTTTTTTTCCTTTTTTCTTTAGTTCTATTCAAGTTGTAATTTTCATTCTCATAGAATTGTAATTTTTCCTTTAGTAATTAAAATTTTAATTTGTTACAATTGTTCTCTCTATTTCTCTCTCTACTTCTTCCAAATTTCTCTTCTTCAATCCTCTACTATTCTTTAGATAGATTTAGTTTCATGCACTTTTAGTTTTATTTTCCAAAACAAAAACTCACTCAAAATTTGGTTTCTAAAAATACAAGAGTTTTTCAACTTGTTTAAATAGAGAATTTTTCCTCCTCGTGAGATCGACATGTACTCTCACTTTACTTTAATTTAAAATCTCTTTTAGTGAGTGAGTGAGGTATATTTTTGAAATTGTGACACGGAATTTAAACGACGAGTGTTTCTTGAGCATCACACCTCCACTGTCTGGTCAGAAGTATTTCAATATCGAAAGTCTTTTCTCATAAGTCAATCATTCTTATTGTCATCTTCCATACACTTTCAAATATGTGTTGAATTGATGCCTTACATCCTCTCTAATCTTTACTGATCACTTGACACTCATCGGTCTCTTAGTTACTATTCTCATCCATTAAAATTCTAATTCCTTGAATAATGAACTTGGATTCAGGGGGAGATTTTTATCTGCTCATAAGCCGCTTGCTTCAGAGAAAAATTGAAATAAGATTCTTCTTTCATAAAGCTATGTGAATGTCTTAAGTAATTTGAAGGTATAAGGTTGATAATCTTTAGAGCATATTTCTAAAAGGCTTAAAGGCAACTATATACAGCCTTAATAAAACTAAATCAGTCCTTGAAAATTTTTTGTCCTAAAACCCTTCTCTGGACCTAAAAACTTAAACTACAGAGGCAGTTTTGGGATATACTTTAATCTAAGTATTGCTATTAAACATTGGAACCAATCTAAAAATCTCTAAGGCCAGTATATAACAGAGCAATGACAATGGTTCACTGGGAAACCATGTCTTCTTACCTCTGAAGTAAGGTGAACTGAGTCATGAATTGCCAAAGTTAACTCTACTGAAAATTTTTGAAAAGTTCAAAAGGCAGAGCAATGGCATTAAATACTGAGAAATATTGGTCACTTATCAATGAAATAAGATGAACAATGTCATGAAGTGACATGCTACCTCTGTTCAACACAAAGCAGGATAGTCAGTCACACTGAGTAACTGGGGATACTGACGTCTAAACAACGAGTCTTTGACGAACGGGGAGCATGGATCAGCCTGTGTTATATGCCCAGCCCCACACTGCTGTGTGGCGGGAATCCAGACGCAAGTGAGATTCTCATGGGCATCGTGGAGTCTCTCTCTCTCTCTCTCTCTCTCTCTCTCTCTCTCTCTCTCTCTCTCTCTCTCTCTCTCTCTCTCTCTCTCTTGTTGTGTCCCTAGTTTTGATGATGGCGAACTATGAATAAGTGTTCATGATCCTTCAAATTCTGTTGAAAATAAGCATCTAATCTTAAAGATAAAATGATGCTCCCAAATATCTAACGTTATATATGTTTGGGGTGAACAGGAAAATCAGTTCTTTGATATTGAAGAAGTCAAGGCAGGATGAGCCGAAGTAG
Source organism: Amorphophallus konjac (assembly GCA_022559845.1). NCBI lineage: Eukaryota > Viridiplantae > Streptophyta > Magnoliopsida > Alismatales > Araceae > Amorphophallus > Amorphophallus konjac. The sequence continues at coordinate 87,715,933 of CM040118.1, forward strand.
TGGAAACATTGGGTCGACGTTGCAAAAGAAAAATATCTTCTGAGGTCAAAGACTGAGCCGACGCAAAGCTTCATTGCATCGACAGAACAGAAGGAATGAAGAGCAATTCATGAAGGACTGAGTCGACGCTAACCCTCAATGCGTCGACACAGTAGAAGAAGATAGCTCAAATCCAGAGAGTTGCTCTCCAAGCAACATCAAGGTAGAGTCGACGCAATATCCAAGTAAGGTCGACTCAACGGTCGTTTTTCAAACTACTCGAACATAGAGTCGACCCAAAAATCATGAAGAGTCGGCTCAACAGTTGTTCTCAAAATTAAGTTCCCAGACTTACAAGCCGATTGAGTTGACGCGATAACTCCTTGGCGTTGACACAATAAACAGAATTCTTCAGTCAGCCCTCAGATACCAAGATGATTGAGTCAACGCAACAACTCTGAGGCGTCGACTCAACAAGGTTGGTTCGGCCAGATTTCAAGCCATGATCAAACTGCGCCGACACAAGAGCACATAGAGTCGACGCAAACGTGAGTTAAGCAAGATACCATCTAGTAACAATGGATGTTGCGCCGACGCAATCAGGTCATGGGGTCGACGCATCCAGTCAAGACTTACTGATATATATATATAGAGGACGCCGACTCTTTCCGGTAGGGGTATTTTGGTTAAGGCTAGTTGGTCACGTGACTGCACCAATCATGAGCACATGATCCAAGACACGTGCCCTGGGTTCTGAAATGATTCCAGAGGAGTATATTCCTCCTTGACACATGGACCAACAGGTGATTAAATTGAATTTCGCCCTATCCAGAAATTCGTCCAGAACTCGGCTCTATAAAAGCTGCCCAATTCCTGGCGAGCAGCAGTGGCCATAGGAGAGAAGAAGAGACTTCACTGAGATATCTGAAGAGGGCCACCCCGCAGTCTGAAAGAAGAGAAAGATAAAGAAGAAGAGGGAGAGAGAGATATGAGTGTTTCTGAGCGTTGTTAAGAGAAATCTGTCGGAGCAACTTGTGATTTCTCAAAGGCTCCTGAAGAGAGCTACATTGTGAATCATTGTTTTCTTTCTTTTGTTGTTTCTCGTTTTATCTTTATTTCTTGTTCCTGAATGTGCTTCATTGCACGATTCAGAGTTGTGAGTAATTGGGTGCTGCTCACGGGTTGCTCTGGATGTCCAGAGTATTGAGGAGTAATCCTCGGTTGCTACTGTGAGCAACGGGGCCTGTTCGTACAAGGTCACACGTTCAGGGGTGCGTACAGTTGGGTGTTGTACACAGTTACACTCTGTTTGTTCAGGGTGTGGGAGGAGTGTGTTCATCCGGGATAAGCTGTACTTTCAGGTTTTGTAGCGGACTGTTTCCGCGATCATTTTTGCTTGAGCAAGGAGGCCTAATCCTGATCAGGTGAGAGGTGGACGTAGGTTGTTGGATAGCAGCCGAACCACCTTAAAAATTTTAGTGTATTGTGAGTTGCTTTCATTATCTTCTATCCCCACTCACGAAGCTCCTTTGCCGTTCATTTGTTCAACGGGTTTTTCAAATTGTCGTTCACACCAATCAAGTGTTTGTGAGTCGTGCTATTCTGAAAGAGTGTCTCCCTCAACTATTCGTTTGTCTATTTTAACAATTCGTCAGGTGCTATTCTGACTACTTGTTTTTAATTGCGTAAGTTGAGGGGCGGATCTTCTCTCTCTCTCTCTCTCTCTCTCTCTCTCTCTAGAATTTGGATTTGGATCCTATGATTCAGATTTTGGTAACAGAGATAAATACAGCAATGCCTTATTGCTCTTCCATGGCTACAAAATTATATTATAAAACTAAAAACTTAATTACGGTCAAAGATATACACAAAAGAGTAATGCTCAATTCATCTTGTGTCTTAATTACGTGCACCCGGTATAATTAGTGTAACACTTATTATTTTTTAATTACTTAGGAAAATATTTATAGGAAAGTGTTTTGAGAATGTAAACACCCATTAATTAACCTTGTTCTTAGGCACTAATGATGTGCTTCGGAAAACAGTCTCAGATAGGTGCCTTTTTTTTTACTAATTCTTTAGATGCGTCAAATTTAATATCGGTCCAGATATTCTATTAGGCCCGGTTTATTTCTTGAACTGTCTGCTGAATTTGTTAACAGAGAAGAGAGAGAAAATATGGGGCCCATCTCTTCCTCTCACGCACAGTCACTCTTATTCCAACCGATCAGATTTATTCTACCAGAGAAACAAAGAGACTCTTAATTAATTAATTCCGGCGTCCAAATTCGTACATATATGCGTGTCATCAATTACAACCTGCAGCACTGTCAGCCGTGTCCTCTTTGTCTCTACTTAAATTTCCACACCCTGTTGCCAAGAGCGTACGTAACTGGAAAGTTTGCCATCTTCCGATGCTTCTGAAACTTGCAAAAACTATGGGATGATTATAATTTGCACACGGCTGATGGGGACGGAGTCGTTGTTAATGGGGTGCTCAGCCAATAAAAATGATGTCATCAGGGTGTACGTTTTAAAAGATTTCGTGGGCCCTGGAGAGTACTATATATTATAATCAATTAATCTTTCTAAATGGACACACGAGCAAAGCTAATTTTTTATCAGACATCATCAAAGCGTGATTTACAGACTCGGTTCGAGTCGGAGTGAGTCGGGCAGATTTACTCGGATTCACGAAAATCTAAGACATGATCCGGTCGACTCAGATCGAGTCACTCCTCTTTTTCTCTCTACCGTTCTCTGCGATCTTCTAGACATGCTCCGACGAGGATCCGACGGTGGCGGCGAGGATCCGACGGTGGTAGATGAGATCTGATGGTGGCGACAATGATCCGGCCAAATTAGAGACGTTGCCAGTCGCAGTGGGGGACTACCAAGGGTGGGGCGGGGGCGCCGAGGTGGGAGAAAAAATTGCCGTCGAGTTGGTAGAGCGTCAGGATGGGGGAAGAAAGGTCTACCAGGTGAGGTGAGAGATGATCGGGTCAACCCGAGTCGCATGCGACTCGATCGGGCTCCTGATCTGGTACGGATCACCGAGTCGACGAATCTTGCATCAAAATATACTATCATCAGCATCAAAACCTTCTGAAGAGGGGGATGTTCTGTGAATAAGAAAGCAGTTAATATAGACGTTGTGCCCTCGATCGAGAACGCTAGCTAGTTTATTAATTTTCAAACTGAAACAATTATAATATCACTGTCATCCAACGGTGGTAGATGAGATCCGACGGTGGCGACAATGATCCGACCAAAAAAGACGTTGTCAGTTGTGGTGGGGGGCTGTCGGGGGTGGGGCGGGAGTGCTGGGATGGGAGAAGAAACCGCCGTCAGATTGGGAGGATGTTAGCATGAGAGAAGAAAGATCTATCGAGTGAGATGGGAGATGACCGAGTCGACCGGAGTCACATACGATTCAAATATATTTTACTGAATCATAACAATCCTGATCCGATACGAATAATCGAATCGACGAACCTTGCATCAAAGTACACTATCATCGTCCACAAAACATTTTGAAGGGGGGGAGGAAGGTTATGTGAATAACGCAGCAGTTAATATTGAGGTTGTGCCCTCGATCGAGAACCCTAACTAGTTTATTAATTTTTAAACTAGAATAATTATAATATCACTGTCATGGATCGACCCGTTCTCTTCTTTTAATTTTTGTCTACGTCCCAAATAAGCATGAATGCGGAATCTATATCCACTAGCTAGACTAGCTCTAGGGGGGAGGGGGGGCGCAAATGCATGAGCGAGGCTTGGTAGTCTGGATGTGTGCATGATCGATGCCCGTGTCTTGTGCTTGTGCGCGCCTTCCTTCTTGAACCGTTTACTTGACTCATTGCCTTGGGATGCATGCATGCTATTTTATGTACGATAGCTCATCTCTCTCTCTCTCTCTCTCTCTCTCTCTCTCTCTCTCTCTCTCTCAAAATGGACAAAACGACAAACGGGCCGGGAGACGGCACCCCCCTAGTCTCATGACTTGCATGCGCTATCATAAATCTCACCATCCTCTTGGCCTCATTCACATATGCGCCGGATCTGACGTCACGTGGACACGCAAGTCCAAACACGTGCAAGGAGTGGGACCCACGATCTGCCCATCTTCTGCAACGGGGGAGTCGGCCGACCTTATCACTTTTGTCCAAACCCGGGGTGAAACACCCCCAAGTGCCCCGTGCTTATTTATAATGGGGGGTGGACATCCCACGTGGAGCGGAGTCATCTGGCGGCTGGATATCACTGCGGCTCTCGTGGTCGACCTCGCCGTCTCTGCATGCATGTGCCCTCTCAGTGTCCATCCAGTTAAGGGACACCTTCTTTCTTCTTTCTTAAGGGGGCTGTCCCTCGAGCTCTATGGCATTGATTTGGCCCGTTTTGGAGTTTTGCCCAGAAAACTATTTAAGGCAGGTAGATGATAAAAACAGAGGGATCGATGCCGGAAGAAGCAGAGGCACGGCCCCCAGTCAAAGATGAGAAGAACGCACGCAAGTTCAGCACATGAGAGGTATTGATATGTTACGTCGATCCATAGATCTTCTATGGAATTGAATAATGCCCTTGTACGTAGTTCAGCGCAGGTTTATATATATGTAATCGGACCAAACTGATTTCACACTCTTTTCTTTCGGTTATATGGCTAGGGGAGAATCGGACTTCGAAATTGGTACTTCGTAATCCTTCATGCATCGAATACGAGTGATCCCACTAACTAATTAATAACTCGACGTCCATGAATAATTCAAAGATGGGTGATGCTACTTTACATGTTGAGAAGCGGAACCGAACACACGACTTCTCAATCATAAAAAGAGTGGTGAACGATATGACGTCTCTGATTCAACTGATTTCACATTCTCCATAAAAAAAGACACTATTTTTATTTATTATTTATTAACATTTCATTACATATATTTTTCACTTTTTGTCCCGTTAATGCTTCTGCCCGTAGAATAATAAGGGGTTTTACTTGCATTCTGAGGCTTGCATGCATGGAAAGGACTCGGGGGAATGCGGAGTGGAAACGGAGACCAACTCACTTCATCCTGGCATTTTTGATGCCGACGCAACTACCAGGGTGAACCGTTCTTCCTAGGTGACGAGGCCGGAAGCCCATGCTCGGAGGCCCACAAAAGATTTCTCGGCCCATTAGGAGAATAACTTCGAGGCAGTCGGCCAGCGGACGGAGGCAGCCGCCCGGTTCACTTCCGTAATGAGATCCCTCACGTAGAAAGTGATCCCAGGGATAGGCCCCCTATGTAAGCTTTTGGCAATTTAAGTATGCCTTATACCAATAGTTGATCACTAAACCAAGTCATCGAGCTGCAAACTCAATTTTGAGAAATTAGTTAGTTAGTCCAAAATGGAAGAATTATTTGTAGATGAGGTGGCCTTGGACCCACTAGTTTAGTTACTGGGTCTCCAGAAATAGCTAAAAGGCCATTAGATCGTCTAGCGGACCTGATCGAGGATCTACCGTTAAAAGAGAGATCATGTTCTAATATCACCTTTAATGGCTTGCAGGTTAACCCTGAGCTAAGGGGTGGTTAGGGTTTACAAGGGGGAAAAAAAAGGGAAGGAGGTGTCCATTCATTTCCTCAAAAGAGGGATTTTACGGCATTAAGGGGTCTTAAGTATCTTTCATCTCTCACCCGGATCTCTCTCTCTCTCTCCCTAACAAATGAGCATGTGCCAAGTGTTGATACAGACGTCCATACACACATATTCACAGATATATACATTTGGATATGTATACAGCAAAACATGACTATTAAAACTTGTCAAAATTATAAGTATTAAACAAATTGTTGAATGTTAACATTTAAGCAAGTATTTTGATAAATTATTCAATTGTTCTTTCCGAGATACTATACTAGATTGTCAGACACATAGGTGTGCAAACGTTTGTGACGTGTGTGCACCTACGGATGACCACCATGCGTTCCCGTTCCCGCTAAATCAAGGTTTTTTGTTGGGTTCGGAAAGTTTGAAATTGTAATTATGATGGGTCAACGTCAGTATATCTGCTTCCCTTCCCAGTGCCACGATCGATTCGCTCCACCTCCCCATAACGGCTACAATTTTGATTGTCATACCTGATTGTGGAGTCATTTCAAAGGTCTAAGGCCTGTCGATCACGGCATCCCTCTCCAGCCTTTGCCTATAAAGGAGGGTCTTAGCGACCTCCTCCAAGTACGCAAGAAGGGTAAGGCCACACTAAAACCTACCATTACATTCGGAGGAATCCCATGAGGAGAAACCAGCAACTCCCTCTGCGGAGCCATGGCCATCTTATCACGCCTTTCCCTGGCTATTCACTTCGTCCTGAGTCAGCTCTGCCTCCAGAAAGTCATTCTCTCTTCCCCCCATCCGTCTTTTGACTTAAGTATTGGAAGATTCTCCCACGGAACCCCCACTCCGGTAAAGAATATTATGCATGTTGAGGCTTGATAAGGTACACTCAAGGGGATGCACACTTCTGACGGTTCAACTAGGAGGCCCAAAAAGGTACACTCATGCTGGATATCCAGTGTGGGGGGTCGACCAAATCCCCGATGCCTTGCGGGTCTAGGCTCTCCAAGGTTGAAGGTGGCCACCGAATAGATTGAGAGTCATCAAATAAGACTCTAGAAGCTCCATCCCGAAGTGCACCAGCTGTATACACGTTTGTGCGATAGCCTGAATCCTCTTCAAGGAAGCGTTGTCACATACTCGTTCGAGAGTCCCTAGTATGAAGGGACACCATCACAGCGACATTAAACGTAGGCTAGGTACTATTTCCCTGCCTTCATAAACTTAAGTCCCGTGTAGGACGAACCAAAAGCAAGCACTATTAGCCCACGGAGGAGCGGTCAATTCCACCATCTTTTGCCCTCGACCACATACCCGTCATCGACGAGTGGTGGTACCAAATAGTGATGACCAACTCCGGAGGAGCGTTTTGGACTCGCCCAAGAAGGCTCCAAATCCCAAGAGAAGCGCATATATATCAACCCGAGAAGGACTCCCCCTTGAGCGTGAACGAATGACAATGTTAAAGCTCTGCTCACCCTTGGGTATCTAGGCTGCTCTTTCTCAAGCTTCGTATCCAAGCCTCATTTCTCTATCTCAGGCTCCGTATTATGCCACCTTTAGCATCATGTAATCAATTTCCATGATTACTAAAAGTATAAGTGTTTGAAGCATGCACAACATGTCATATTATGTCAAGTATTTGATATACAAATCATAATTTGTACACTAGTTATTTTGAGATGAGGAGCAAAAGAGAGGATTTCCTCACCCGCAATCAAACAAGACTACATAGGAGAAACAAGATCGAGTAACATCTTCTTGTACAAAAAATGTTTTAAAGTGAGATTTTAAATAGACATGGAACCTATCATCAATTCTTTAATTATTCCTCTAATATTCCCCTTAATCAATGCAATATCTTTGCCAACTCTTTTTTATGGAATTTTCTACCTTAGTATCGCTCTACATTAAAAAAGAGATGTTTCGAGATAGAACATCAATATCCCGAAGGATGGTTGGATATAAAACCCTTCCTCCTCGCCCGAGCTCAGAAGTAGAGTCTATCAACTCTTACTTTGATTTGCCGACTCGAGTTAACTCGGGTGACTTGGACCGTATTTGTGCAAACCTGATGCGCAATCCGCTAAGGATCGTACGAGTCACTTCATATTATTTAAATAATAATATAATATCTAAAAATTAGTCTATTTTTTTAAAAATAAAATTTTTATAATAATCCGATAATGCTATAATAATAATCATAAATCTTACATTCGATAGATGAACATTAAATTCTATTGTCAAATTTATTTATTTATTTATTATCTAATTGTGATATATTATTCAAAAATTAGTTAAAAATAAAAATAGACTAAATAATACATACATGATACTAAAGGTGGCATGGACTTAGTGCAACATTCGTCTTCCCATACACCTTGGGACGGGGGTACGATATTGAGGGCAGCCCTAACGCTTCTGACTTGGCTCCTTCTTTTGATGTACTACCTCGCGGTTCCCTAGGGTAGGTTTGACTGTGCCTGTTGGCTTGCTACAGCTACTTTGCTCTGGGACTTGCACGTGGCCAGAGATAGCGCCAAGACCATCTACAAAAGTGACAGTTGTGGAGGTCCTGTCAAACGTCCTTTGGTTGTCTCGAGCATGTGGGAGCTTAACGCTCGGTGTCAGTCTCAAGGTGGCTCAGAGCCTCATGGCCAAGTTAAAGCTCTAGGCCTCCGGAGGGTTGGAACCGAGTTAAATCTTGAGGCCCCCTAGTGTCTCGAGGCTGAGCTGGAGCTATAAGCCTCTAGAGGGTTGCGAATAAGTTATCTCTCGAGGGCTCCTAATGTCTCAGAGCTGAGGTGGAGCTTTAAGGCTCCGAAAAGTTGGGACCGAGTTATCTCATGAGGCCGTCTGATTCCTGGGGGCCGAGTTGGAGCTCTAGGCCTCTATACGGCTAGGGTCAAGTTATCTCTCTTGGTCTCCTAATGTATGAGGGTCGGGTTAGAGTTCTAGGCCTCTGGAGGGTTGGGGTCGAGTTATCTCTCGAGACTTCCTAATATCTCGGAGCCGAGCTAAAACTCTAGACCTCTAAGGCTCGCTTTGTTTGGGATTTATCCCAAGATTTTCTCCACTTTAGCTCAAACTTAAGTCATTTTGCTTTGACGGGAGTAGATTTAGATAATCCGCTTAAAAGTGATTTAATCGGACTTAAGTCGGATTAACCTATCTCATCTCCACAGGTGGGATAACTTAATCCGGTGCCATGTCAAAGTAAAAAAGAATAAAAGTGGATAAAGTAAATCCACTTAAATTTAATCGGGTTAACTTTAATCCCAAACCAAAATGGGGCTAAAGGGTTAGGGCCGAGTTATCTCTCGAGACCTTCTAATGTCACGAGACCGAGTTATGACTCTAGACCTCCTAAGAGTTGGGGATGAGTTATCTCTCGAGACCTCCTAATGGCTCAGGATCACATCGAATCTTCAGACCTTTCGAGCCAATACTTAGGTGCTTCCCCTTCAAACTTCTAGTCTAGCGAAGGGACTCATGGGCTTTCCTCGCTATATTAAGCCGGGCAAAGGGGCACCGAGACTTCCGTGTCATTTGGAGCAAGTGTACCATCTTCAATGTATAGTGCTAATGAACCGTGCAATATTGTTAGGCCATCGGCAAGGCGGGAAAACCCCCTCTACAATACAATGACCATGTGAATCTTCATTTATACACTCACATGTTCCTCCCCATGAATCTTCCAAGAGCACCCACCAACACCCCCTTTTCGTCTTTGTGACGACGAAGGCATCATGTTGTCCTATTGCCCGTTTGGTGTTTACATCACCCACCTTTGCCCCCACCCAAATCATTGGCTTCATCGAGTTGGGTAAGAAGTCATGTTAGAGCAGTTATTACAGTTTACCGTATCAAATCTATACAGTAGATTATAAGATAATGACATGTGAGATTGGGGTGATGTAGCAAGACACCCCACCAGTAAAGGGGATCCACATGCCGGTCTCTTCAAACTGCTTCTTTCCGACGCGTACTTGTTAATATAAATCGTTCATTTGAGTCCATAATCTTCTTTAGAGTTAGACAAGCTTTCATTTCAACCCATTAGAAATATACGAAGACGAGGTAAAATCACCGTCATACGATTGAAGCATGATCTGTTTTATTTTAATTTTTTTAGATATTCAGATTGTGACATTACTTACACCTTAAGTTAGTGTGTCTTAAGAGTCACTTTAAAAAAATAAAAAATAAAAATATTACGCACTCAAGATGTGCACCACATCTGGATATGCACCAAATGTTTTTATTCACCATAACTTTGACAATAAAAAAACAACTAGAGAAGAGAGAAGTGTTCAAAGTTGAAAATTCAAAAAACAAAAAAGTACCCAACAGTTAAAGGAGAGTGTTGTCACCCCCTGGTGGCCCAAAACATGTGACGGTCGACAGGGTCGCGCTAGCCTGTTTGGGCTCATTTGGGCCAATACATAGGATAGAGTCAAATGGGTTATTTTTCACTAATAAGGACTATTTTCACACTCAATTTTTTAAAAGAAAATATATAATCATACGCAGGCATTTGTTCCACTTTGTAAATATCGTTAGTTTTTGATAACTTGTTTAATTTCAGACATTTTTCTTCTTATTTAAGAAAACTTGTCATCTAATACCTGTTGTAATTGCCATCGATCTGTTTTCATTGTACCACAATGTCTACTGCCACTTCTTTTATGTTAACGTATCTTTTACTCCAAAACATCTTTGTACATTGAAAAATAATAATAAAAAACATCTTCCATGTCATTAGGATTGGTTGTAATTGGTAGCGCGTCCTTCCAAAGATGTTTTCGTTTATCGTAGCATACTATAAGAACAATATATATATATATATATATATATATATTCTTAGTATCTTGTTGGACATTTCATGCATGCTTCATTTGGTTTGAAATTAAGTGATAATCTTTTAGAGCTGAATTTTGAAATTGCCTCAATGATTGTTCTCTGCTAGGTTAAAGGATCGATGCATATCTCATGAGGATCATGGCAATCTAAAAGTATTAATGCTGTGAATCTAATCCACAAAATCTTCTCTTCTGATCGACCTCATGATCTAAATCTACATACGAAATAAATGGGTTTTGCTTCATTACGTGCTAACAAGGTTTTAGTTGGATTATGTGTTGTCCTAAGTGGATCCATTTGACTCACGGCTCAGAAGAATTTAGTCATTTGTGCAATCTGATTTGATCTGAACACTATATAATGCTTGAATTAAAGTTTGTTATCTCCAATACCCAGTGATGAACCAAAAGTGTCTTTTCTTCCCTTCCAACCCGTTTAGAGCCATAGTTATCATATATATGTATTTGAGCAATGCTTTGTGCAACATCCTGAGTAATTATATCTCGGGGTGTTGCACATTAAATATTTTTATTTTTTTAAAATTTTTTTGAGTGACTTTCACGTCAAATTATCTTGGTGTATTAATCACGTCATCAGGAGACGTGACGTGGGGACCACATAAAAATAAAACTCTAACCCTACGAATCAATTTTACTATTCACATGGGGATATTTTTTTTTTATGTAATAACCACGTCACGTCACCTGATGACGTCACTGACACACCAAGATAACTTGAGGTGGAGCTAACTCGAGCTAACTCAGATTAACCTATCCTACCTCCTGATGTGGGTAAGTTAATCCTCCACGTAAACTTCTGTCTTCGCCCCTGCTTTTACTGCTCCCACCCACCTGCCACATGCGAGCTCGAAGCAGACACCGCAATCGATGCCGTCATCCTCCTGCTCGCGAACTGCAACTTCGTCTTCCCTACAAAACCTTCTTCCATCTGCAACTTGTAGGGAGAGGACCTGCCAGCCCCCGCCCTCTGTCCCCCTCTAGAATTTATTTTCTCACCCACCCTCTGTCATACAACGCCATCGATGCGCTCTTCGTCCTCCTCACGAACTGTTGCTTCGCCTTTCCATCACCAAACTCTCTTTCCGTCCATAAGGTTGGAGGGAGAGGTCGACCTCCCAGCCCGTAGCCCTCTATCCCCCTCTGAATTTTATGCCTCTCAGCCATCTCCTCTCCGTCAAGCGACGTGTACGACGCAGTCTTCGTCTCCCTCGCGAAACCCTCTTTTCTGTAATGAAACCCTCCTTTCCGTCACGAGGGGGAGGGAAACGTTCGCCCTCCTTCCTGTCTGATCACTTAGAGGAAGAGGATAATGGTGTTCCCGAGATAGTCACAGGCCTTAGGTGCGTCAGTACCAGGTGATTTGCAGTGTTCCATCCCCTCCTGTCGCAGGTTCACACCATTCTTGTGATTCTATAGTAGTTAGTAGCCATCTTTAAAACAAGGCCTTCCCACTACTTTAGTCATGTCTATGAAGGGCGAGCCATCTGCTACGGTCTAGTGGGGGGCAACACATTGCTTCTACATAGTCGGTGGTGGGAAGGTATGTATGAAAAGGTTGTTCATTTGATTTGATAATGTACTTGGGTAGCCATAGTAGACCACTAAGTCTTGATTTTGTAGAGTCTGTTTGGTGTGTTCTTGGGCCATCGTGATACCTCTTTAGTTCCTCGATAAACCTTTGCATTCACTAGAGCAATCGACTTAGTGGAGTTTAGATAATGTTGCTTTCATGTTGTGCTCTAGATAATGTTGTGGATTGGTATCAGCTTATTTTGGCGTTTGATCCTTACTCCCGCTCAGAAGAGTCGTTCTACTTTTCTATTAGTTGTGGCTGTGTGGGGGATTTTTCTTTTTCCTATATGATTTTGTTTGTTTCTGCATATATAGGTCCTCTATGGCTTTATCTGTGCTAGATGAAACAGTCAGTTGATTGTGTGTATTACGAATATAAATGCACTTTTGGGAGGACCTAGATGGCTTAAGCAAGTATGCTGAATCTGTTGAAATATCTATTTTATTGTCTCCCTCTTTCCTATCATTGTGATAAACAATAAGCAGTATAGGTATTGCGTCACACTTGAAAAAAATTTCATTAGCACATCACTTCTGATGGGAGATAAAATGGCCAATCTATATGGGATATATTTACATATATAAGTTGATGGATAAAGTTGACTTTATGGATGTTATTAGATTTGTAATATACTTAAAGTGGAGCCGGAATAATATATACTCACTGTGTTTGAGAGTAGCATTTAGTTGTGATTTAACATAAGGTTTTCATATATTGTATAGATGTATTGTTGTTTGACACGGTCAAATAACTAACCCATTTTGTGGGTTTGACCGAGTAAGAAAATAAGGTGTTAGTTTCTTATTTAGTAAACCAATTTTTACCACACACATGCCATAGAAATATGTGGTCATGAGGCTCCCTCTTAGCCTATATAAACCCACCATCGTGAGAAGGAGAATATGTGAGTGTTGTGTGTAAGACATTATAAGAAGAGAGTGCCAGAGGGTGTGTCTAAGTGCTCCATTTGTTGGGAAGACTACTCGATGTTGGTGTAAGAGTATCTTTCCATTTTCATTTTCTTCTACATAGTGAAGTCTCTCTATAACTCTCCCCGTGGACGTAGGCTTGGCCAAACCACGTAAATCTTTTGTCTCCTTGTGAATTGCTTTGTTCATTTTATCATATATTTTTTCTCTTTTGATCTTTATTACATCTATACACTTGCAGAATTAAGCGTTTGTATATCCGTTCCACGGCGGGTTATTACTCTGATTTCATAACATTTGATATCAGAGCTTTCTTTAGTGGAATTCTGTTCAAGTATTAAGTGTTCTCAAAGATGTCGACTACAAATTTGAGGTGGAGAAATTCGATGGCAAAATCGACTTCGATTTATGGCAGAAAAGAGTTAAAGCTATTCTGGTACAGAACAATTTGCACAAGGCCCTTCTTGGAAAAGAGAAGGCTGGAAAGACAGATGATGAATGGGATGAGCTTGATTTGAAGGCCATGAGCACAGTTCAGTTGTGTCTGGCAGATGAGGTAATGTACAATGTTACCGATGTTGAGACTACTTTAGATTTGTGGAAGAAGTTAGAAAAACTGTATATGTCCAAGTCACTCACCAACAAGCTCTATCTAAAAAAGTAACTTTATAGTTTGCGTATGTCTGATAGGACTGACCTTTTAGAGCATATGAATGTTTTCAATAAGTTGATCTCACAACTGTGGCGACCCGGATTCCGGATACCAGATATACCCGGTAGGACAACCGAATACACCTGATACCACTTGGAACCCACGAGGCCTCCCAAGAGCGGTAAAGCTCCGAAGGGAAAAAGGATTGTCGTGTAGTACATTGAACTGACAGATATAACAGCAAGAATTAAATTTCATTAGATCGGTCTGCTAAAGTAGCAGAAATAAAATTATAATTTAATTAACAGATTTTAAACAATTATATACCAGAGTCAAGTCCAAAGCTAAAGACAGCAGTCTAGCAGTACAGTCAACAGAAAGAAAAGACGTACCAAGAAGTCGGGGGAAGCCCGACGGAGGTACCAGCTGGCAGCTACGACTCGAACTCCATGATCCGTGGAAGCAGAACGAACACATCACCCCACCTGAAAACCAGGGGTGAGCCTCATGTCACTGGCTCAGTAGGGGTCACGCGGATCCCCACTGAAAAACACGCAGTAACACGGAACAACAGGGACAGCAGCAAGAAACAACACTAGAGAGCTGCAAAAGAAAGGGAAGCAGAAGTAGGGAACAGGTAAGGACGAGGGGAATAACCCGAACAGGCAAGCAGGCCTAGAAAGGGAAAGAGGAGTACGGAGCAGCAAGGAAAAGGGAAAAGGCCAAACAAAACATCACAACCTACACCTACAACAGGCATGCAAAAGAAGGCCTAGAAAAGACCTAGACAGGCACAGGCAACACGACCGGAGTGTCGTGCACCGGACAAGACACAGACCTCGAGTACAGCCATGGAAAGGCCAACCCAGACAAGTCACGACAACCCCACTAGTGTCTTGACCAACCGCTACGTGCCACCTACGCGAACACGGCCGAGTCACAGACCCACGCGGAACCACAAGTGTCTCAAGCAACTCGCAAGGCTTGGAAGCGACAAGCGAGAGGCGAAACAGGAACAAACCAAGTACTAGCCAGGGTCACGCCCGTCAGCGTCAGTCCTCTGCCCCTGACCACGTGTGCACACACTGGCTCCTGCCTAGAGCCAGGCCTCTAGCTAGTTTTCTCCCCCCGTAGGACGCTACGGTAACCGCAGGAGCCGACGGAAACTAACTTACAAACCGTATATCAGGGTCACCCCTCGACTGCAGGACGTCTAGGGCGACGAGAAGAGGAAGCTCGAAACGCGGCGCTGAAGTACAGACAGATAAACATGCACTGTAACCCGTACCTCAAACACCGAGGGCAGCACAAGAAACTACCGATAGACTCAGAAACGTAGTCTTAGCCTTTATAGGAACATCGACCGACGTCCACGGAGAAAGCGGCCAGACCACGGGAGCGACCGACAACACCACAAACCTACCCCCGAACAGCCCCTAACATCACCTAGAACGGACCCACAACACACGGCCGTACACTGAAAAGCCCAACGGCCATCACGGCCACAACAGGACTATAATGGCCTAGCACAGGCGCGTTACACGAGCCTGACGTACCAGGGCGGGCGCGTAAGAGCCAACAGGCTCAAAAGCCAAACACGAACCACGTAACGCACCAGCGCAGACGCATTACAGCGGCCTAACGCACGAGCGCAGACGCGTTACGCCAACCTAACGCATGAGGACAGGCGCGCTACACCAACAAAACCCAAGTCTGAAAACTCAGACAAATAGTACGTAACGGTCCACGACGGACGCGTTACAACACTGTGACGCACGGGGGCAGGGCCATTAGAGACAGCCGAAATAGCCACCCAACACAGCCAAAACAGTGTATAACGGCCTGGGGCAGGCGCGTTACACAGCCTGACGCACCAGGGCAGGCGCGTCAGAGGAACCGACTTAACCGAATTGCTATACGACAAAACAGGCGTGACGCATTAACCCGGACGCGTCAGAGAGCTGTGACGCGCCACCTCTGGGCCGTCACACTCCCACAGCCACGAAAAACTTAAAACGCCCAGACGCTGTGACGGTCTGTCGTAGGGCCGTCAGGGACTGTGACGGTCCCTGGAACGACCGCTACACCGGTCACAGCGGGAAAACAGTGGAAACGCCAAATCGGGCCGTTCCACGCCCCATTCATGCCGAAGCGCAGGGGAAACAAAGGTAGACAACGAAAAACAACTTCAGGAGGCTAAAAAGCCCACATGCACGCCCTAAAACGCAAGATCAGGGTGATTTAGACAAATCAACCCTAAACGAGTCACCGAGGTTCCCGGACTCCTACCGGTCTCGAATGACGACCGATCGACATAAAACTAGCATGGATGGGATCCAGACATCCCAGCGGTCATTTTGACACTAACCACGCCGCAAATGGTTACCGTTTTCCGGCGAACCCTGAAAACCCCAAAAACTACGGTTTTCCCCAAACAAGCCCGATCTAGCCCTTTCTAGCGCCAAACCACACACAGAAGCAGGGAAAATGTGCAGAATGAAGTGGCGGTCCATCTCCCTACCTCCACCGAAGAAACCATGCCCCGAAGGGACTAAACCGCGTCGAAAACCGCGCCGCGAGCTCAAAAGTCGGCTTTGAATCCACCGTTCGGGATCGCGCCAAAACCACTCCATCCTCGCCCCGTCGCGCACCCAACCAGCTCCACAGCATCCCCAGCACTCGCCCTAGGTCCTCCGTCTGCAGCCGGAGCCGAGAAGGTGAAAACGGGAGAGAAACGGGAGAGAGAGACGGCGGCGGCGAAATGAGAAGGAGGAGAGAAGAAGGAAAAGAAAAAGGAAAAGAAATTAGGAATTTTCCTAATTTCCGAAAATTCTGATTTTTGGCCCTATCTCCGAAAAATACGCAAAAATAGACAAAACGATCGGCTCGACGAGTACATCGCCAATGTGTCATCCACGAGTCGATGAGTTGAGAAATAAACTCACCGCAGGGTTCCGTAACTAGTACGAGAGAAAAAACCCACACGGATCGTAAAACTCAACTCGGGAGCTACAAAAGCGAACCGAAACTCACCGAAAAGGATTCGAAAGACTCAATAAGGATCCAACAAAGATCCGGGACATTACAACAGCTCTACAGTGTTGAGGTTAAGGTGGATGAGGAAGATCAGGCTCTTCTTCTTCTTCCATCTTTACCGAAGTCCTATGACCGTTTGGTGATCACTATCCTTTGTGGAAAGAAAACTCTAAAGATGGAGGAGGTCAAAACTACCTTGCTATCAAATGAAATCAGAAACAAGCCTAGTTCTGGTGAAAGTTTGATAGTAAAGATTTCTGGTCAAGAAAGAGGACGTTAGAAGCAAAAGGTGGCAAGAAAAATAGATTTAGATCCAAATCAAAAGAAAGGGATAATCGTTGCCGCTATTGCAAAGAAGAAGGTCACTGGAAAGTAGAATGCCCCAAACATAAAGAGAAGTCTAAACATAAACAAAAAGAGCCACAAGAGGCCAGTGTGGCTTCTGATACAGAGAAAGAGGGAGATGTATTGTCCATCTCATCCGGTATAGACTCCTCTGATGTTTGGATTCTTGATTCTGGATGTTCCGATCATATGTGTCCTCATAGAGATTGGTTTAATTCTTATACATCTCATAATGGGGGTAGAGTTCTGATGGGTAATAACACTGAATGAAGAGCTGTTGGGATAGGAATAGTGAAAATCAAGATGTTTGATGGGGTTGTTAGAACTTTGTCTGAGGTCAGATATGTCCCAGATTTGAGAAAGAGTCTTATCTCTCTTGGTGCCCTTGATGACAATGGTTGCACCTTCAGCGGCGCTGATGGCATTTTGAAAGTCAAAAAGGGTGCCTTAGTTGTCATGAAGAGAGAAAAGATTGGTTCCCTGTACAGACTACTTGGTAAAACTATAACAGGGGACGCTACCACTACATCCTCTTCAGATATTGATGTTACTTTATTATGGCATGCACGACTCGGTCATATGAGTGAGAGAGGATTGTTAGAATTGTATAATAGAAAGTTACTCAAAGGTATTAAATCTTACAAGCTTGATTTTTGTGAATCTTGTGTTTTTGGAAAGCAGTGCAAGGTTAATTTTGTCACTTCTCGGAAAAGAAGTAAACAAATGCTTGAGTACATTCATTCTGATGTTTGGGGGGAAGCACATGTGACTTCTCAGGGAGGAGCTAAATATTTTGTTACTTTTATTGATGACTTCTCCAGGAAAGTTTGGGTATACTTCTTAAAGCACAAGTCATAAGTGTTTGACAAGTTTAAAAGCTGGAAAGTCAGAATTGAGAAGCAGACTGGTAAACAAGTAAAAGTTCTACGAACTGACAATGGTGGTGAGTACACATCAAAAGAATTTGATGATTTTTGTAAACAGGAAGACATTGCTAGGCATTTGATTATTCCTAACACGCCACAACAGAATGGAGTAGCTAAAAGGATGAATAGAACGATGTTGGAAAGAGCTCGCTGCATGAGATTGTTTGCAAGTCTTCCAAAGCAGTTCTGGGCCGAGGCAGTCAATATAGCTTGTTATCTTGTTAACAGGTCGCCTTCTACGACATTGGGACTTAAGACACCACAGGAAATTTGGTCTGGTAAGCCAGCTGATTATTCTGATGTGCATATTTTTGGATGTTCTGCTTACGTTTTGATGCAGGATGGGGAGAGGACGAAGCTTGATGCTAAATCCAAATGTTGTATCTACTTGGGATACAAAGTTGGTGTGAAGGGGTATAAGCTCTGGAATCCTAACACACAAAAGGTGGAGCTCAGCATAAATGTAATATTTGACGAAGCCTCAATGTTGAAGAAAATTCAACAACATGTTCAAAGTGAGAAGCCCAGTAATTCAGTCCAGGTGGAGCTAAGTGACGACAAAGTTAGAGAAAATAATGATTCAAGGGAATCTGCACTTCAGGATGAGGAGGATGTACAACCAGTCGAGGAAGAGCCTTATGTTAGTCTGTAAGGACTAGGTGCGAATGCACAAACCTGATTCAGAGGGGGGGTGAATGAATCCCTCTTAGAAACTTTGCCCAATTAAAACAATACTGGATAATGATGCGGAATTAAATTGAGTTAAACTCTACAGAATATGAGAGTAAATGGTGCGCTAAATCAAACAGTTGGACTACTATAGTGCAGACTCCTGAGCAAATCTATACTGTTGACCGAACCCAATCAAGCGATCAAATGCAACTAAAACACTCAGATGGCTTGAGCAAATTGGACACTCTCCAGTAACAATGATTAACTATTCAAAGTGAATCTCTCAAGACCAATATCAAATGAACGATATGCAACCAAAATCCTCGCTAGACAGAAGATTCAGGTCGAGCCTAAGCATACATCTAGAGAATCAGAGAAGACAATCAAACCACGATGGACAAGGGATTTTTAGATAGTTCAGTCTGCTGCCCGAAGACCTACGTCCATCCCCCACTCAAACCAGAGTGAGGCTTCCCGCTGATACATAGCTTAAACCGCTGGGCATCACAGCTTGCCTACAACCGCTGAGCAACACAGCTTGCTTCCCCTGAGCAATCACAGCTTGCTGACCAGAGGAACCAATCCTCTGCAACCGCTGAGCAACACAGCTTGCTCCGCTGACTCACAGTTTGAAGAAACAAGGGTTTAAAAGAAAAAATAAGAAGTGGAAAACACAGCAACTGAAAGCTGGAAGAAATCGTAAAACAAATTTGGCTCTCGCGGGAACTGACTGGCTTGGATCTGATCCAAAGTCCAGTAGAAACGGATCTTCAGCTATGGCTTCACTCTTCTTCCTCGAGCTCTCTCTCTCTCTCTCTCTTCTTCCTCTTCTTCTGCTTCTTTTTATCTCACGCTCTGCTCTTCCTCTCTTCAGCTCTACTCTTCTTCTGATCTCTTCTTCTTTCTCTTTCTCACTGCTCTCGTGCTACTCTTTCAGACTGCACGCCCCTTCTTCTCTTCTGGGTGCTCTCTCTCTTACTTCTTCCTGTCTTTTTTCGTTATTCTTCTTCTCTGCAGGTGCCTACATATATGGAGGCTTCTGAGAAATTGGTGCGTGGAAACCACATTTCCCGCCCAATGAATTTGAAAAGCAGCGCTCCTTTAGAGTCCACATGTCAGACTGTGAGAGATTGCTATCCACGTGCTACGATCAGATGAGAGCAAGGAGCCACATGTCAGAATCTCCAGGAAATGTATGCCTTGGATCACGTGCTAGCTTCCAGCCAATCTCAGGATCACTTGCCCAATCAATGGTTCCGTGCTTTAATGAATTAATTAAATCCCTGCAAATAATAAAGCACTTAGTCAATACTATATGGTCAAAGTCAAGTCAAAATACTCAGACTATTGTATGTTTATGCAGACATGCACCGACCAATATTGCACCGACCGAGTCCTCGTGCTAGTGAAGATATTGCACCGACCTTAAAACATGTACAGACCTTATCACATGCTTAGACCCTAGGTAGCTCAGAGTTGGTATGTGCTCGGACCACAGTATGCCTTAGACAAAAACCAGCACCGACTCTAATATGTCAAAGATAAAAACCTGCACCGTCTGTGAATAGGCTTTAGCCATGCACCGAGGAAAAACTGGCAACGACCTTGACCTGCCTTTTCATAAAAGATGCACCGAGGCAAAACATGCACCGACTATGGTATGTGCCTTAGACAAAAGATGCTCAGACCTTTATATGCATAGGAACAGTGGTATGCATCAAGGCAAAACTTGCACCGAGGTAAAACATGCACCGACTATGGTATGTGCCTTAGCCAAAAGATGCTCAGACCTTTATCTGTATAGGAACAGTGGTATGCACCGAGGCAAAACTTGCACCGAGGCAAAAAATGCACTGACCTCCTATATGCTTTAGAAAAACATGCACCGAGGCAGATGATGCACTGACCTCCTATATGCTTAAGAAAAACATGCACCGAGGCAGAAAATGCACTGACCTCCTATATGCTTTAGAAAAGCATGCACCAAGGCAGAAGATGCACTGACCTCCTAAGCCACAAGAGACGCAAAGATAAGACGCATACACTGAGACACAAATGCACATGAGACATAATATAAGACGCACACATGTACTGACTCTAGGCCACATGAGACGTAAGATAAGACGGCCACATGCACTGACCTAGGCCACATGAGACGCAAAATAAGACGCACATATGCATAAAATGCAGAACATGCACTTAGACACAGATTTTCATGAGACGCAATAAGAGACGCATTTAAACATGAGATGCAAGCAAGAGACGCAAATGAAAATGTGTGTGTGCCTGCAACCTGTATGATCATGCATGCACTTTGATGAAGTTCTATGCAACATAGCAAAACATCTATCATGAGAAATCACATATCATGCAAATGTTTATGATGACAACATTAATGCACAAACATCAATGCACAGTAAACGATCCTCATTAATGTGTAGTGCAAAGACCAGATGCATAAACAAAAGCATGTTTAATCTTTCATGTAAGCACATGGTGACTTATAGTGTTTGCTATCATCAAAACCACAGGGGCACAACAATCTCCCCCTTTTTGATGATGGCAACACTAACACTATGAGTCACACTGACTCATCATGTCACTGACTCATTATGTCAAACTATTCTCCCCCTTTGACTTCATCAAAAAGAAAAAATAGTTTGAAATAAGAAATACAGACATGCATGATTTCATCATTAAGGCACAGAAGAACTATTCTCCCCCTGGATGAAGGAATTAAATCAGCAAGAACACAGGGGTAGTTAGACAATCAAGTACCAATCAAGTCTATGTTCACTTTGACAAACCTCCCCCTATGATTTCATCACAAAGAAAGATAGAGAAGGAATTCAAATGATGAGAGTGAGTGGGTAAAGAGATGAGAACACAACATGATATCAGGAGCAGCTGAAAATTAAGAAAATGTCAAAGAATCACATGCTCCCCCTGATATAGCCAAGACAAGTCATAGACTATTCTCCCCCTCAGAAGGATACTGCTAAGAAAGCATCAGCAAAACACAAGGGTGATGAAGTTTTCCAAAGAGTAACTGATCAGACGAATCTCATAGCATGTATCATTGTTATAAATCCAAGTACAGATAGACTCTCCTATCATAAGGGCTTATGAATTAGACTGCATGACACGATAGGTTTAAGCATAATGTATACCAAATTTGTCAATTATATTCAATACTCATATCTGAACCTGAGTTTTAATAAAGGTGAACCAATTATTCATGTGATATTCCAGTTCAATTTTCTTCCATCGTACTCAAATAATCTCAATGATTCCTTTAGGAGTTACACATTGTAGTATTGAGATTAAACACCTTTAATAGTATTTGAAGTTGACTATGTTGGCAGAAATTTTCTGATATCCATTTTTAGATTTTACTTTTGAACTTCACTTTATTTTTCTTCAGCAATCTTGGTTGATCAACACCATTTTACATGAGGCAAAACACGTCTTAGGTGAAATGACCCAGTTACTCAGTGTGATAATCGCATTGCCTCTCGAACATGAGAACAGAGTTAGCAATTGGAGTGTCTTTTTACATAAGGAAACACCTTGATCAGAGGCCGGGATCCCCAGTTACTCAACACAACCATGCCATTGCTCTGTCAGACTTTTCAATTATTTTTACACCAGAGATAACTATGGCACTTCATGACATGGTTTTACTCCATTTCTTTAAAAGAGGATCCAGTTTCTCAGTGATCAAAGTCATTGCTCTGGTTTTTATTTTCCTTTTTAGTTAACTTCATACAGATTTAATGTTTAAGAACAATACTACCAACATGTATCTCAACCAAAGTAACCTTGATTTCAAATTTTCAGATTTTAGAAGGTTTTGTCCAGAGATTACATGAAATAGTTGGTTAAAGTTTATTAAAACTTGTGATTCAGATACTTTTAAGTCTTTCAAATTCAAATTCATGAATACATTAGACTTACACCAACATAGATCAATCAGTTATTCTTAAACCTGTATAATAGGAGTTTCTTTTAAGATTTTAGATTTATAACTGAGGTACACAGATTTAAGTCTCTTCAAAATCAGTTCAATCAATATTTTGACAGTAACGTCCAACAGCAGAAGATATTATAAAGCATGCATAGAGAGTGAAAGAGTTGGAGCACATGCTTATGAATCAGACAGATTTTCAGGAGATAGAGAGAGTTTGCGAGGATGCAGCAAGAGGTATGCACTTGAGTAACTCAATTCAGAAGCTAGTAGCTGAGTCTGGAATACAGACAGATCAGCTTGTTAAGAATGAATTCAAGTGCAACATTCCTTAAGCAACTTTAAGGAGAAGCATACAAAGATTTCAGCTTCAAGAAAAGATATGAATTCAGATGATGGATAATTCAGAGGTCAATCACTACACAGGAGTAGGAGAATGATTTAAGTGACTAGACAAGAAGTGTTCATATTGAAAAAGACTAATGAGTCTAAAATGCTCCCCCTGTCTAGATGCAATGAGTCATTTCTTTTTGGATTTTTCAAAATTAATGAAGTGCTATGCAATTTACTACATGTATGCATATGCATTACCCACTCATGAATGACATGAAGACCATACACGGAATTACCCTAACAAGTATGCATGATACACAAGAAATGCTTTGACTTACTCCCCCTGACTATGTGCATTATGAAACTATCATTTAAGTGCTACAAACACACAAAACATTGTGTGAGGAAAATCATGAAATATGCTCATGAAACAAATATACAATTCCAACTGAGACAGTCTACAATCATCTTGATGATCAATTCAGATTTTCAGAGAAGATCAGTTAGAAGACGCACAGATGAATTAACATGTTATGCAAGAGATATGCAATGCATATAATGCTGAACCAAATTTAACATGCTATACAATCAATCAATTTAACTGACAAATTAAGCAATGAATGTAAAGACAGAGAATACAGTGAGTTTACCTGCAAAGCTCAGAAATAGGGTCATTTCAGGTGTCTTAGTTTATTACCCCTTTATTCCTTTCCAAGACACACCTGCAACAGCTGGGTTATCTTGATCCCGCAGGAACCCAAGCAACCTTGGGTCCTGAAATCATAGTGGCACCTTTGAAGGGTGCTCTCCACCGTTTTTGAGCATTAAGATCATCAAGATCCATCAGCTTACAGTTGGACATTGAATGTCCAAACTGATCATAGTAATGGCAAGTAACAGATTTCAAGCTCTTTTTATGCACATTATTGTGATCATTGAATCTATGAACATTGAAGTTTCTATTATTATGCACATGAAAGTTCTGTTTTCTGAAACCGGCCAACTGGCACTGATTTGCTCTATGGCAAGGTTTTTCACATTCAAAACATGAAGAATTCATTCTATTAAAATTCTCATAAAATGCATGTCTTTTTACAGGGATTTTAGAAGGTTTGGAGTTAAGTGTTCTTGCCTTAGCATGCCAACACTTTGCAGCAATGTGGCCCAATTTGCCACAATGAAAGCAATGAAGTTTTCTTTTAGGAGTTGCATGATATTTAGCATGGAGTTATTTATCATGCATTCCTACAGCAGCTAGATCATCTAATTTCATTTGTCTACACTCATGCATGAGATGACCTATCTCATGACAGTAAAAGTAATGAATTCTTTTCTTTTGAACAAAAGAAGGTTTCTTAGCATGAAAATTCCTAGTATGCATTCTATCAACATTCAGATCATCCTTTTTCAACACAAGATAATTGTCCATGAAGTGACCATGCTTTCCACAGTATTGACATGAAACATTATTGGATTTCTTTGAAGCATGACTTTTATCAAATAAGTTCTTAGCATGCAGATTGTTCTTTTTATTTTTCAGTGGTTTTTGATTTTCAGTTGCAGTAGACTGTTTTGGGGATTGTCTTGAGGTTCCAGCTACTTCAGAGCTTCGAATAAAAGTGGTGTACAGCTGGTTCCTCTTGGCTTGCTTAATTTCAGAAATGTTGCCAGTCCCCTTTCTTTGACCACTTACATTATCTTCCAGAGGCATTTTCATTTTGCCTTTATCCTTCACAGATTTAGACATGGAATTTCTTAGATCTTGAATTTTAGAATTTAGAGAAATAATGTCAACCTCATAACAAGCAATGTCAGATTCACAGCTGATAACCTGTTGATGTAAAACATCATTCAGACTTTTGAGTGTATTAATTTCCTGTTTCAATCTTTGTTCAGAGTCATTTTTAACACACTTTCCCTTTTCAATGGTTAACCATTTTTCTCCCATAAAAGTATTCAAGACCATGAGCTTTTTGTTTTGATCCTTCAAAATTTTCATTTCTTCCATCATTCTTTCATTTTCTTTTATTAGTTCTTCATTCTGAACTCGCTCATTTAGTAAGATTTGATCACCATTAATTGAGCTCAGTTTTTCTTCCAGTTCAGAGATCTTATCTGTGAGTTTCTGATTTTTATTTTCCAATAAAGAAATTTGTTCCTTACTCTTATTAACATCGGCTAAGCAGATATCATGAGATTTTCTCAATTTTTGACAGTTTTCACAAGGAACATTAGAATTAATCTGATCACATTTTTTTTCAACCTTTTATTTTCAGATTTTAATTTCCTACATCTATCAGTAAGTTCTTCATTTATATTCCATAATTCATCAAACGAAATCTCTTCGGATCCAGAGCTTACCTTGGATGACGTTTCCTCCGGTTGACCATCAAGCATTGATCCTCTTTCTCCCCATTTGTAGCAGTTATTCTATCCAAGATTTCCTTTCCAGAAGTGCACTTGAGAACAAAAGGAAATCTGTCAGTATTAACTGTAGCTATCAAAATATTAAGAACTGTGACATTATCACGGTTCTTTACTCTGTCCTCTCTAGACCACTTGGTCTCATCATTAGGTAATTGGTATGGGCCTTTTGAAACTAAATTCCATAGATTAGGGTCAATGGAATTCATATAGACATATAGGCCGCCCAACCACTTACTGAAGTTAGAACCATCAAACGCAAAAGGACGAGCCATTAAGACAGATAGCAAACAGATTCAACGCACAAAGCAATCGATAAGAAATGCACCAAAAGCAAGATAGCACCGAAGACAGCATGATCCTCTGCAGATCGTTGGACCTGGAAAGTCAGAGACCGCTCTGATACCAATTGTTAGTCTGTAAGGACTAGGTGCGAATGCACAAACCTAATTCAGAGGGGGGGTGAATGAATCCCTCTTCAAAACTTTGCCCAATTAAAATAATACTGGACAATGATGCGGAATTAAATTGAGTTAAACTCTACAAAATATGAGAGTCAATGGTGTGCTAAATCAAACAGTTGGACTGCTATAGTGCAGACTTCTGAGCAAATCTATACTGTTGACAGAACCCAATCAAGCGATCAAATGCAACTAAAACACTCAGATGGCTTGAGCAAATTGGACACTCTCCAGTAACAATGATTAACTATTCAAAGTGAATCTCTCAAGACCAATATCAAATGAACGATATGCAACCAAAATCCTCGCTAGACAGAAGATTCAGATCGAGCCTAATCATACATCTAGCGGATCAGAGAAGACAATCAAACCACGATGGACAAGAGATTTTTAGATGGTTTAGTCTGCTGCCCGCAGACCTACGTCCATCCCCCACTCAAACCAGAGTGAGGCTTCTCGCAGATACACAGCTTAAACCGCTGGGCATCACAGCTTGTCTACAACCGCTGAGCAATCACAGCTTGCTGACCAGAGGAACCAATCCTCTGCAACCGCTGAGCAACACAGCTTGCTCCGCTGACTCACAGCTTGAAGAAACAAGGGTTTAAAAGAAAAAAACAAGAAGTGGAAAACACAGCAACTGAAAGCTGGAAGAAATCGTAAAATAAATTTGGCTCTCGCAGGAGCTGACTGGCTTGGATCTGATCCAAAGTCCAGTAGAAACGGATCTTCAGCTATGGCTTCACTCTTCTTCCTCGAGCTCTCTCTCTCTCTCTCTTTCTTCCTCTTCTTCTGCTTCTTTTTATCTCACGCTCTGCTCTTCCTCTCTTCAGCTCTACTCTTCTTCTGATCTCTTCTTCTTTCTCTTTCTCACTGCTCTCGTGCTACTCTTTCAGACTGCACGCCCCTTCTTCTCTTCTGGGTGCTCTCTCTCTTACTTCTTCCTGTCTTTTTTCGTTATTCTTCTTCTCTACAGGTGCCTATATATATGGAGGCTTCTGAGAGATGGGCACGTGGAAACCACGTTTCCCACCCAATGAATTTGAAAAGCAGCGCTCTTTTAGAGTCCATGTGTCAGACTGGGAGAGATTGCTGTCCACGTGCTACGATCAGATGAGAGCAAGGAGCCAGGTGTCAGAATCTCTAGGAAATGTATGCCTTGGATCACGTGCCAGCTTCCAGCCAATCTCAAGATCACGTGCCCAATCAATGGTTCCGTGCTTTAATGAATTAATTAAATCCCTACAAATAATAAAGCACTTAGTCAATACTATATGGTCTAAGTCAAGTCAAAATGCTCAGACTATTGTATGCTTATGCAGACATGCACCGACCAATATTGCACCGACCGAGTCCTCGTGCTAGTGAAGATATTGCACCGACCTTAAAACATGTACAGACCTTATCACATGCGCAGACCCTAGGTAGCTCAGAGTTGGTATGTGCTCGGACCACAGTATGCCATAGACAAAAACTAGCACCGACTCTAATATGTCGAAGACAAAAACCTGCACCGTCTGTGAATAGGCTTTAGCCATGCACCGCGGTAAAAACATGCACCGAGGCAAAACTGGGAACAACCTTGACCTGCCTTTTCATAAAAGATGCACCGAGGCAAAACATGCACCGACTATGGTATATGCCTTAGACAAAAGATTCTCAGATCTTTATATGCATAGGAAGAGTGGTATGCACCGAGGCAAAACTTACACCGAGGCAAAACATGCATCGACTATGGTATGTGCCCTAGACAAAAGATGCTCAGACCTTTATATGCATAGGAACAGTGGTATGCACCGAGGCAAAACTTGCACCGAGGTAGAAAATGCACTGACCTCCTATATGCTTTAGAAAAATATGCACCGAGGCAAAAAATGCACTGACCTCCTATATGCTTTAGAAAAACATGCACCGAGGCAGAAAATGCAATGACCTCCTATATGCTTTAGAAAAACATGCACCGAGGTAAAAGATGCACTGACCTCCTAAGCCACATGAGACGCAAAGATAAGAAGCATACACTGAGACACAAATGCACATGAGACATAATGTAAGACGCGCACATGTACTGACTCTAGGCCACATGAGGCGCAAGATAAGACGGACACATGCACTGACCTAGGCCACATGAGACGCAATATAAGACGGACACATGCACTGACCTAGGCCACATGAGACGCAAAATAAGACGCACATATGCATAAAACGCAGAACATGCACGTAGACACAAATGTTCATGAGACGCAATAAGAGACGCATTTAAACATGAGATGCAAGCAAGAGACGCAAATGAAAATGTGTGTGTGCCTGCAACCTGTATGATCGTGCATGCACTTTGATGAAGTTCTATGCAACATAGCAAAACATCTATCATGAGAAATTACATATCATGCAAATGTTTATGATGACAACATTAATGCACAAACATCAATGCACAGTAAACGATCCTCATTAATGTGTAGTGCAAAGACAAGATGCATAAACAAAAGCATGTTCAATCTTTCATTCAATCTTTTATGTAAGCACATGGTGACTTATAGTGTTTGCTATCATCAAAACTACAGGGCACAACACCTTATTCTATTGCAAAAGGAAGGTCTAGAAGGAATGTTAGACTACCATTGAGATTTCAAGATACAGTTGCATATGCATTCCCTGTTATATCTGCTGACCCTTTGTCTTTCCAGGAAGCAATAGAAAGTAAGGACAGTGATAAGTGACTAATTGCTATGGAGGAAGAGATGAACTCTCTTCAGAAAAATCAGACTTGGGATTTAGTCAAGCTTCCTAAAGGAAAGAAAGCAATTGGCTACAAATGGGTGTACAGAAAGAAAGAGGCTTCATCTAAAAATGAACCAGCAAAATACAAGGCTAGATTAGTAGTCAAAGGCTATGCTCAAAAGAAAGGAATTGACTTTTCTAAAATTTTCTCTCAGTAGTGAAGCGTTGTTCTATTAGAATTATGCTTGCTTTAGTAGCTATGTGGGATTTGGAGTTGGAGCAGCTTGATGTGAAAATTGCTTTTCTACATGGTAGTCTTGATGAGGAGATCTATATGTCACAACCAGATGATTTCAATGAGAAAGGTAATGAGAAGCTGGTATGCAAGTTGAAAAGGTCTTTATATGATTTGAAGTAGGCTCCACGACAATGGTGTAAAAGATTTGATACCTTTATGTTAACACATGGCTATTCAAGGAGCATGTATGATAGTTGTGTGTATTTCGTTTCCTCAGTGATGGTTCTATAGTTGTGCTGATGCTTTATGCTGATGATATGTTGATAGCTTGTAAATCTATGGATGAGATTTCTAAGTTGAAACAGGAACTTAGGTCAGAGTTCAAGATGAAATATTTGGGGAATGCCAAGAAAATCTTAGGCATAGAAATCCATCGTGATCGAGATAATGACAAGCTATGGTTGACCCAGAAGGGAAACATCGAGAAAGTTTTGGCCAAGTTTAGCATGGAAGAGGCCAAGTTAGTAAGTACACTATTAGCTATGCACTTTAAATTGTCTATGCATCATTGTCTGCAGTCTGATGAAGAACATCAACGGATACTTAAAGTTACATATAGTAGTGTAGTTGGTTGTCTAATGTATGCAATTGTTTGCACAAGACCTGACATGTCTCAGGCAGTGAGTGTAGTCAGCAGGTATATGGCAAATCCAGGCAAGTCACATTGGGAAGCTGCCAAGTGAATTTTGCGCTACCTGAAGGGTACATCAGATGTTGGTCTACTATTTCAGAAGAACACTGATGGTAATGCTCTTGTAGGTTTTGTTGACTCTGATTATGCTGGTGATCTTGATCGGAGGAGATCCACTTCTAGGCATATCTTTACCCTAGGTGGAGGTCCTATCAGTTGGAAGGCAATGTTACAAGATATAGTGGCATTATCAATGATAGAGGCTGAATATATTGTTGCAGTTGAAGCTGCTAAAGAAGCAGTATGGTTGAAAGGCTTAGTCAAGGAACTTGGTATTAGACAACAAAATGTCAAATTATTTTGTGATAGTCAAAGTGCTATTTATCTTGCAAAAGATCCAGTATATCATGCAAGAACCAAGCACATTGATATTCGATATCACAAACTTAGAGAGTTTGTTGCAGGTGGCAACATTCAACTTGTCAAAGTACCAACAGAAGATAATGTAGCTGGCATGATGACCAAGCATTTGCCAGTAGCTAAGTTTAGACATTGTCTTAACTTAGCTAATGTTCATGTTAATTGGGAAGTTAAAAGCCCAGGGAGAAGGGGTATTCTTTGTTAAAGAGATTTCTTTTATTTTATTGTGTAGAAGTTATTTGGAGACTTTGTATTTGACCTAGTCAAAAGGTGGAGAATATTGCTGTTTGACACAGTCAAATAATGAACACATTTTGTGGGTTTGACTGAGTGAGAAAATGAGGTGTTAGTTCCTTATTTAATAAACCAATTTTTACCACACACATGCCATGAAAATGTGTGGTCATGAGACTCCCTCTTAGCCTATATAAACCCACCATCATGGGAAGCAGAATATGTGAGTGTTGTGTGTAAGACACTATAAGAAGAGAGTGCTAGAGGGTGAGTCTAAGTGCTCCATTTGTTGGGAATACTACTCGATGTTGGTGTAAGAGTATCTTTCTATTTGTATTTTCTTCTACATTGTGAAGTCTCTCTATAGCTCTCCCCGTAGACGTAGGCTTGGCCGAACCACGTAAATCTTTTATCTCCTTGTGAATTATTTTGTTCATTTTATTATATATTTTTTCTCTTTTGATCTTTATTACACCTATACACTTGCGGAATTACACGTTTGTCGATCCGTTCCGTTGCGGGTTATTCCTCTGATTTCATAACATAGATGCGGCATGGGAATGTCATGTAAATATGCTTTCGTCATTGCTCTCTCCACTAGTCACTGCTGGTGCCATTTGTGATGTGCTTATTCTCTCACATTCGTTTTCAGAATCAATGCCCAAGTTTTATTTTCTTATGTGAAATGATGTGATCTTGGTCACTGGTGTAATGCCCCGAGCCTTTATTACAGCGGAAGACTAGCTCGAGAAACGTGAACAACTGGCATGGTAAGCCTCTTGCAAGCAAGAACGATCAGAGCGCAAGACAATCACACATAAGAATGCAATTGCACAATAATTTAATCAAACTCCAACTCTATTTCATTAATAATCAAAATATCCCAATATAATGACTTTTCATCCTTTACTAATCTATCAGACTCAAGGAAAAAGGAAATTACAAAGACTCGATCTAAACAATATTGAATTTCCTAAGTCTTCACTCTCATTTCGATAAGACTTTCATTCGCTCTCGGACCCGCTACTTGTATAACTCGAATCCGAATTCGTATCACCTCCATCTCCTGAAAAGATTGGAAAATAGGTAATGAGCACATTTACCCAGTAGGTATCTTCGCATCAACATGAAGGCACTATTAAAGTAATTAACATTTTAGCTCTAGAGAAATAAGGTAAAGTCATGCGAATGCGATCAATCATACGATTAAACCAAAGTAACAAGATGATCATGTAAGATAGAACGAACAAGTATGAACTAGCAAGAATGTAACAAGAACATGATATGGCCTTTCATGAACAAGAATGTACTAGAAAGTTATGTAACAATCAAGAATGTACTCTTCACTTAGTAGCAAGTACTTCGTGAATTTCTGTGGAATATCATGTAACAAACTAGAAAGTCATGCCGTGCCGTGGATCTTCACTTATTTATCGAGAAAGTACTCCCAGCGCAATGCGACGCCAGTAGCATCATACCCCATGGTTTATAATAGTATGTTTCTGACAATTAGTCGAGGGGACTAGCATAGAGCCCTTTAACACAATCACTGCTCGATCCGCATCTTCAAGTATAAATCAAGCTACTTCCACGCATGTAAATAATATGGACAAGAAAGTACAATTTCAACAATATGTTTATGATAAAGTAATCCATCATAAGAATGCTTCTATTTGAAAAGAATTCCAATAAGCACATTAAAACTAGGTTATGCCATGAAAATAAATCGGCAGCATAACGGTACGTTCCTTAACTTTCATAAATTAAAATTAAGTATCTTGAGCAATATGACAAGTCCTAGACCTTCAATAATCCCTCTAGGAACTTTGGAATATCAACCCTTGGGTCAAACCTCGGGTTAAATTAATCAGGAACTGTGACGGTCAATTAATGGGCCGTTACATGAACGTGACGGTCTATCATTGGGCCGTTAGAACGGGCTGAATCCATAAAGAATAATTGGACTCAGTGAATGTGACGGTTGTATACTGGACCGTTAGATGTGCCTGACGGTCGAGTAATAGGCCGTTACATAGTCAAAACCAGAAAACGTCGATAATGCTTTCTAAACAATTGGGCTTTAATGGTACAACCAACTCGGCGTCCTAGTGGGAATCCCAGGCTCACGGAGAATTACGGAGGCCTTGAAACCAGATTTCGTAGTCCATTGGAAGGAATATCCAATAGAGAGGTCCTCAAGTCCAAGAATATGTCCCTATAGTGCAAAAGTGTAACTAATGGTCATATACCAGAATATATGCCATATACTTAGAGAAATTGACTCTATGGATAGGAAAGAATGTGTAACGACGTAAAACCTTGATAAACTCCGTCAATACAATCATTTAAAATCATGGTTTTAATACAAACTATAGAGTTTTGGCCAATGAAATTAACATATAGTTAAAATAACTAAAGGTGCCTTTGATCATGCAATTCCTATCATGAATCAATTAATAAACTCAAAGTCATGAAAAATATGTCACAACTTAGATAAGTAGGCTTATTCATAAGTAAGTTTGACTATTTTTAACTCTGTCTCGAATTTACAGAACCCAGCACTCTGGCGGTCTAATACAGGCGCGTCATGTGGTTGTAACGGTCTATCGTGGAGCCGTCAGATTACTGTGACGCACTGATTTTGGTCCGTTAGAGATTACAGAGAAATTTGTGTACAACAGGCGGTGTGACGACTTATCGAGAGGCCGTTATAGTGTTGTGACGGTCTAACTATAATCCGTCAGAGCACTGCTGACAGTAGAATAAAGAACTACGGTTTAAAACATCTTATGCAAGAAGAATCAAAGTAAATGACTACTCTAGTCATAATAAAACGAAGTAAAAGCCATCTAAATGCATAGGTTGTAGTGAATGAACAAGAGAATGTCTTTTATCTTCAATTAAGGCTAAAGATATGCATGTATGCATGATTTTAATAAAACATGAAATTCATGGTCTACAGTGCATGAAATCAGACAAAACCAGAGGACTTTTACTCCTATCATGATGTTCTTGCCGTTCATGAGATAACCTACCTCTTTACTGGGCTTTCAACTTCCAATTTGGGACTGCAAGACACGCCCTGGTTCTTCCCTTCCTGTGATTTTTCAGCAACTTCACGTCGCTCTAACTCCTCAATCTCTTGACCTAAGGATGTGAAATTTTGAAGGTACGAAGGTGAAACTAAGGGGAACAGAAAGTTCTAAAGACACTTAGGCTAATTACCTCGTTTTGGTGCTCTAATCTCCTGATCTTCAGCAGACTTTCGCTCAGATTCTTGGGTTGCTATGGTCGAACCAGCATCTTTGGAAGCTTCAAACTCCTTGTGTAGTTGATCTCCTAGCACAAAATTTTGAGGAAGATTAGTCCGATGTATAAGGAACAAAAAGTTCTAAAGAACTTACCCGAAATACTATCTCTTCACCTTAGTTCTACGCGAGCCAACGTAGGGGTCGCGCAGGTCAAAACTAGGGTCTATTTATAGATTCTAGCTAAGGTTTGAGGATTAGATCGATTCTAGAGTCCTTGTTAAGGCTTAGATCGACTTCAGAGAGTCCTTAACACGTTTACTAGTCCTCCCATCTCGATCCCTAAAGGATAGACTAGCAAAGATTCAATCTTTTTGCTTGTTCTTCCATTCACAGAACTGACAGAGCGTAACGGTCTAGTCTTGGCGCGTTACATGACTGTGGCGGTCGCACGATAGACCGCTACATCCACTGTGCACAGAATTCAACTTAATTCAAACTCTTTGATTATTTTATCCATATAATTATCTATAAAATGATATTTATCCTTAAAATTCGTGAATAGGCTAAATAACCTTCTTGAATATGGGCCAAACTTAATGGGCTTGGTCCTTAAACCTTTTGGATTTTATTTATCAAAGCTAGATTAATTATTTAACATTCTTGGCCTTATAATCAATTTAAGTTCTATAATTCCTAATAAATTTCAAAAAATTCTTAAAATAATCCAGAAATTATTTATATAAATTTTGGGGCACTACAATTGGGCTCACATTTCATATGAAAAGATTTAATTACCTCTGAGAATGAAAATATACTTTCAGATAGTTAGGGTTCTTTTCCTTGTAATCGTGATTGGGCTTGTTTTTTCCTCCAAGGAGAAAAAAATTGTTCAAGGAAGAAGAAATGACATCTTCTTCCCCCTTTTGTTGCCAACCACCATCCCCTTTGGCGCTTAGCTTCTTATCTTTCACCTATTCCCATTGTTGCCTCGATTACCAAAATTGCTATTTCTTGTAATATTTTCATATGAAACCAAATTGCAGTGTTGCCTCCATTAACAAAAGTGCTATTTCTTGTAATATATTCATATGAAACCAAATTGAGAAGCATTCGCATAGAGCAGTAGCTCCACCACCATCCAACTAGTGTTTCTTTTCTATTCTGATGAAATTGACTTCATTAACGTGAAGGCTCATCAAGGGAAAATATAAAAATTGTTTCATGTGAATTGTTCTGATCTGAATGATGTTTTAAATCTCTCTGTCACTAATGTAAACTCTTTAAATCCTAGTGACTGACAATCCACATGTTTCTGCCAATCCTTCCAGTTCCTCACCCCCCCCTTCTTTGACTCCATCATTTAGTGGAAATTCTGATAAGGGTCTGACAGAAAGTTCGGATATTTTATCTAACTTTCCAAATCTAATCTTAGATAATTGATCTCAGATATTTTATCTAACAAAATTATCTTGATATTTTAAAATATTTTTTATAAGTGAAACACATGCAGACCCAAAAGGTAAGTCAAGGGTGAGCAACTGGAATACCAAAGAAGACAAATTCCTTTTAAAGCCCTTAATTGATGAGTACCACAAGAACAATTGCAACCAAGAAACTTTCAAGCAGTATATTTGGACTGACATTTTGAGACCCTTTAATCGCGAGACACGTAAGAATGTAGACATAAATAATTTGACCAATAGGTAAAAAAATTTGAAAAAGATGTACCACATGATCAAACAATTGCACTCCCATTCAGGGTGGAGTTGAGATGACACTACAAAGATGCCTGTGCCCCCAGATGAGGGAGTGTGGGTGGAGGCCATTGCAGTATGTAGTCTAATGTTGTTAGCCAGTGTGTATGTTTCATACCTTGCAGGCTATGAGATATAACATTTGTTTGTATTTTCCATAGTCCAATAATGACCATAAGAAGATATTGGGGAAGCCATTTGAGTACAAGGAAGAAATGGATCACTAGTGCAGAAACACCATTTCCAGAGGATGTATAGGATTTAGCACAACTATGGAAAATGAATTGTCACGTCAGAGGTCCGAGGGTGATCCCATGACAACCCCTCATCAACCTACATTTTTGTAGGATTCAACCCGACAGCGGTCGACTGGCCTAGGCCTTGACTGCAATGCACCTCCAGTAAACTTGGAAAATGATTTCAATACTTTTAACTTTCCAGGTTGCCACAACCAAATAATAATGCTAATGTAATTGAGGCCCTCTATTCCATCGTTAGTGGGTGGATACAGTCATATAGGGGATTACACTCCTCCAACTAGAAAGTGACCCAGTGAAGATGAGGCAATCTCTCTTGATAAGAGACAAACCTCTGACACCCCTTCATACAACAAGTCAAACCGAAAGTGAAATAAAAGGTTAGAGAAATGGATCAATGTGAGGAAAAAGTTTTGTGACAACGAGAGGGTGGAGTTCCATAAAGTACTAGGCATTCCTGCCTCTCCTTCCAACCTAGATCAGCAAGTGGCAATTAAAGACTACCTCTAGAAGTTGAAGAGTCTACCAGGATATAATCCTGATATTTTATACGCAGTAGCAACCCATTTCCGCTGATATAATCCTAACATTTCACAATACCGAGTCCGCAGTAATGGAGGCTATCGAAACTTGCGAGATAAATTCAACCATCACCATGCTCAGATGAGGAATGTCATGGAGTGAGCTTTTGAGGTAGTAAAGATGTTATTTGCAACGCTAAAGGACTGGAACATGTATCCATACTGCATTCAAGTACTTATTGCCGTTGCATATTGTGTCATCCACAACTTCATCTGTCGGGAGCATGGGGAGGACTACTACTTCTTAAATTCCCCAGATGACATTAATGATACAGGTGATGTCAATGTCGACCCCAACGTGCCCATGACATCGCGTGACATCCACGAGCGAGAGTTGCTTAGAGACACCATTGCTATGCAACTATGGCTTCAGAACTGCATAATTTGAAGCATGTTTAATTCCTATTTTGGATTTGGTGTGGGACTATTTGTTGTGTATCAGACTATGCCTTCTGTTTTGTTCCTATGTTGCTCGACCTTCTTTCTATTTGTGACACTTGTCATGCAGTTTAGATTGTGCTTTCTTTTCATGATGCATAGTGGTGTCTTAATTCAGGACTTTACTTGTCATTTACCTTTCTTTCTTATCTGTGCTTTGTAGCATCCCGAAATCATTTAATAATAAAAATTGTATAGCAATTGGGAGTTTTCTTAATATTAAATTAGAATTTCTCTTAGGCTAATTTTTGACCAATTTATAAAAATATGAAAAATTCATAATCATGTAGAGGATCGAATTTATAGCTAATTTTCCTTCTAAACCGAACCCAATAGAAAATTGGTTTGGCCCAATTATAGGTTTTCGCTAAAACTCGGAGTTTATTAGAATGGCCCTTGTCTGACCAAATTCGAGCCATATTCGAGCTCAAATGGGCTCATTCCGGACCCAATCGATCGGCCCTTGATAGATGACCATTTCCCCTTTGTCTTCGCGCGTCAACCCTAACCCTAGCCGCCAGATTTTGGAGGATTAGCTCGTTGAATCGGTCAAGCGCGAATATCGCACGGAGGACTCTCCTCGTCGATTCCCAAGCCCACACACGACTCTTCTATCAACCCTAACCCTATAAGACGATGCACAATACTCTCGAGAACCCCCTTTGGTGGTAGAAGCCGCTGGTGTGCGCATTGGAGGACGGAAACGACGAGTTTAGGAGTGGGTTTTCTCTTCCAGGTTTGAGCGCCGGTGTCCTTTCTTCTTCCATTTTAGGTTGGTTCTCCCAGGCCAAATGTTAATTAACTAATACTATCATGTGCACCTTCGAGACCTCTTCACTTTGATACCAAATAGCCTAATTTTTGTCTAGTATAGAGTTCGCAATTAGGTTTTATCAAAGTATGTCAAACTAGGGTTTGGTAGCATCTGTTTCATCTTATATCAATCTAAAGTTAGGACTTTAGCAGGCTGAATCTCTAATTGAGTATGTTATCGTGTACGAATTTTTGTTCTCCTTCTATCGATACCGTTTTGCCCAATTTTGGTTCACCATACTGCACGAATTTTGACTTATAAGCAAGGTGTGTCGGGGTTCGCCGGAGGCCAAGGTGGAAATCCTGATAGTGGTCACACCAGGGACCGCCGCTTGAAGTAGCGGCCGCCCGACAGACCGCCGCTTCCCCTATTTTGAATAGCGGGATAGCGGTCATTGACTGACCGCTACTCCACGGTAGTGGCCCTCTTTTGACCGCCATCATCGCTCGGGTTATAGTCTGATCATTGCATTATTCGCTAACAATCTCCTCTGATTAGACAGCACGATTGGGGTAAAAACGCACCTAATAACTAGGGTTATATGGAACATCTGAATTTAATTTACCTAGGGATCATGAATGATGGAATATTACCCTTTTGCTCTTCAAATCATGACTTGTCAATTGTTCCTCTTGCTATAAATAAGTAGTTAATTGTGGCTAAATCTATCCATGATTTGCATTAAATTACTACAACTCTATCACATGTTGAACTGTTAGTTGATTACTTGTTAAGAATGTTTGACAGTCAGGCCACTGCGGTGGTGTTGACTGACCGCTTTGCTCTCGTTTTCCACATTTCTTAGCCTCAATCTTGTGATAGTTAGGACTCTCAGGCCGGATACTCCTTCTATCGGATTAGGATCACAATTATGAGACCTCCATAAGACCCCGCGAGCCTAGGATTCCCACTAGGACGTCGGGCAGGTTGTACCCCCCAAAGCCTGAACCAACCGACTTGATCGATTCGCGTTTTGGCCGGACCGAGTCCATGACTGTTCTACCCTATTCGATCAGAAGGTGGCCCTGTTGGGACCGCTACCTCCAGATAGCGGCCATGGCGTGACCGCCATCTCCTTTCTGACTTGGCCTGTGTGCCAGATTGCCCAGTCGACTTACCCTTATTCCAAGTCGACCAAGCCCTGTTCAAGTCGACCTAAGTCCCTTCAATTGACCTAGGATACATGGGCTGAACCCTGGTTTGGTCCCATCATGCCTCAGGCAGATTGACAACTTGTTTAAGTCGACTGAACATTGCTTTCTGCTGGACCCAACATGGTAGTGATCTTGCTTGGACCACAACCTTCATATTGCGGCCCTTCGTGGTCCGTTTTCCTCCTTGCCCCTCTGTGCGTCGACATGTTGATCCTCTGAGTCGACGTTGACCTTATTGATTGTCCACCTGATTGCGGTCTAGTCTAGACCGTTATTTTCATGTAGCGGTCTTGTCATGACCGCAACCTTGTTCCAAAACTTGCTTTCCGTGATTCTTGTGTGCTGTAGCAGCCATGTCAAGGGTAGCCCTTGGGCTGCAATCTAGTTTCATTCATGATGCCCTTTGGGTGAATCTTGACTTCCAAGTCTGATTCCTATGACTTCGCCTCCAAATTTTATTTGGAATTACACTTGATCTTAGAAATAAGTTACATAAACTTATCCTTGGAATTCTTGGTCGATTCCAATGAATGTCTAGATTTTACTTGGGATCTTGGATCCGCCAATCAATGCCAACTCATCATGAAGGACCCAGTCTGGTCCTGGGAGCAGCGCCCGAAAGTACTTGTTCCACGGGGAGTTTGTAATGACAAGGTGTGGCATTGCACCAAGTACTTGCTAGCGTGTTGTCTATGACATTCATTCCTCCATGAAATTATGACTCTACTTATACTTGCGTGCTCGTTCGGCCAACTCATGGAATACTGTTAAATATTGTTCTACTCTATTCCTTGTTATCCCCTATAATTCATATCCTTTCATTATGGTTATAGTTGTCTGCTATCAGTTTATTTATTGTTCGATGTTTCTCAACATGACATTGTTAAATTGGTTAATCACTTATCCATTGCCTGTTATAGAACCTACTGAGTGTTCGCTCACCCAGTTGTTCCCCCTTTCAGGTAGCTCTGATGAGGATACGCAAATTGATGGGGATGAGCGACAGTGAAGATCTTGGAGCGAGCCAGTTAGAAGTCATGCCTTATGGCTATCATAGTATAGGATATGTCCAAGTTGTGTAGCTATGTTCAGTTAATGAAGAGTTGTGCTTTTGTTTAGTTTATTTTCAGTTGAGTCATTATGTAAGTTGTTGGTTTGAACTTGGAGGAGTTTGCACTTTGGTGGATTAATAAAGTTGGCAATTTATTGAGTATTTTATTATCTTGCATTTTATGTTTATTTAATTATGTTATTGCTTTGATTATCGTGAATGATTATAACTACTGCGTTCTGATTTTCCGCATCGGGGCGTGACAGTTTTGTGGTATCAAAGCCTAGGTTTTCCAAGTCCCTAGGTTTCTAGAAGTGTCATTAGTTTGGTAAAGTCTAAGGATCCAATCTAGTGAGATGGGGTAGAGACTCAGGTTAAGTTAACTAATAAAGTCGATGGGTCGTTCTAATTAATTCCCCTATGTTGTAGGAATTCTTGGCAATGGCAGCTGAGCGCGCGCAGTGGCGAGACATGCAACGCACTGTGCAAGACCTGACCCAGGCCCTACAGCAAGTAGCTCAAGGAGCCGCGCATCATGGAGCCGGTGATCTCCACCGAAACTTTCGAGGCTTGAATCCCCCACGTTTTGGTGGCTCTGCAGACCCTGATGAGGCAGAACATTGGCTGAAGGAGATGGATCGGATCTTCAGAGTTATGTAGTGTAGTGACCCGGAGCAAGTCCTCTTGGCAACATTTCAGCTGGAACGCGATGCACATGCTTGGTGGGAAACCGTGGAAGCCACGCTCGATAATCGACGTGCAACATGGGAGGAATTTAAGGAGTACTTTAATAGCAAGTATTTTTCAGACCGTGTGCAGGAGAAGAGGGCGGCGGAGTTCGCTACTCTGAAGTAGAGAAACCTATCAGTTGCCGAGTACGAGGCACAGTTTGCTAGACTGTCCCGTTATGCACCGCACTTAGTATCTACTGAGAAGATGAAGGCCAAGCGGTTCCTAAATGGGTTAAAACTTCAATATATCAACCAGTTGGCGCTAGTGGAGATCCACAATTACGCCGAGATTGTGAGAAAAGCCCAAGTTCTTGAAGATACCTGGAGATGACGAAGCGAATCTAAGGGAGAGTCAAGAAGAGAGAGCAGACAACCAGTTTTGGGAACTTCAAACCCACTAATGGCAAGAAAAGGCCCAATGGTGGGTCAAGTTCATTAAAGGATAAGTAGCCAAGGAATGGTGATAAGAAGGTAGGTTCGACTGCCCAGTCCAAAGCAGTTTGCAAATATTGTGACCGGCCGGGTCACAAGATGGAGGAGTGCTGCCACAAGCTAGGCGTATGTCTGCGTTGTAGTAGCAGGGACCATCGAATCCCTGAGTGTCCTCTTATTTCTGATCAAGCTACGCAGGAAAAGCCGTAGGGAAGCCAAAGGCGACAGGGTAAGCTCTAAGCCCTTCAGGAGACCGAGACAGAAGCCACCGAGGAGGGTGGACTAGTCGAAGGTACTCTTACTATTCTCTCTAAGCCAGCGTTTGTTCTTTTCGACATCGGAGCAACCCATTCGTTTATTTCTCAGAAATTTGCTAAGTCTGTGTCTGTAAAACCTATGTGGATGGATTCTCAATTAGAAATTTCAACCCCTATTGGTTCAGGTTTGGCTATCAAGTATTATTATCCCTCTAGTGAGGTCCTAGTTAATGGTCAGAATTTGCCAGTTGATTTAGTATGCATAAAGATGAAGGATTATGATGTAATCCTTGGAGCACATTGGTTAGCTAAATATGGAGCTAGCGTTCACTACAAGTCAGGCTCAGTGTCTTTTTCTGAGCACCCTGAGCTTTCCTTTCTGGGTGTTAGACATTCTAAGTCCGTGCCACTTATTTCGGCACTTCGGGCCGAGAAATTATTAAGGAAAGGGTGTCAAGCATTTTTGGCCTTGGTCTCTTTGACCAATAAGAAGGAGTTGGAGTTGAAGGACATCTCAAATATTGTCTGAGACTTTCCTGATGTATTTCCTGAAGACTTGCCAAGACTTCCCCCGAAGAGGGAGGTAGTTTTCTCTATTGATTTAGTTCATGGGGCGTCACCAGTCTCTAAGGCTCCGTATCGTATGTTCCCCGCAGAGTTAAAGGAATTGAAAGAGAAATTGTTGGAGTTGCTGGAGAAAAGGTTCATTCGTCCAAGTACATCCTCTTGGGGAGCCCCAGTGCTTTTTGTAAGGAAGAAGGATGGTTCGTTGAGGCTGTGTATTGATTATCGCCAATTGAACCAGATTACTGTCAAGAACAAGTACCCGTTGCAGAGAATAGATGAGCTGTTCGATCAGATATCGGGAGCGCAATATTTTTCCAAGATTGACCTCCGATCGGGGTATCATCAGTTGCGAATCAAGGACGAGGATATCTTTAAGACGGCATTTCGAAGCAGGTATGGGCATTTCGAATTTGTAGTAATGCCTTTTGGACTAACGAATGCTCCTGTAGCTTTTATGCAGCTGATGAATAATGTGTTCCAGCCCTACTTTGACCAATGGGTCGTGGTGTTTATCGACGATATTCACATTTATTCTAAAAGTAAAGAAGAGCATGAAGAGCAATTGAAGATGGCGTTGCAGATTTTAAGGGACTATCAATTGTATGCAAAGTTCAGTAAGTGTGAGTTTTGGTTGCAAGAAGTGTCTTTTCTGGGTCATATCATTACTAAGGATGGTATTGCAGTAGACCCCTCTAAAGTAGAGGTAGTGAGGAATTGGGATATGCTTGTAAATGTAACTGAAGTTAGAAGTTTTCTAGGCCTAGCAGGTTATTATCGAAGATTCATTAAAGATTTCTCCAGGATTGCAGTACCTTTGACTAGGTTGACCCGTAGGGAGAATCGGTTTGAGTGGTCGGAAGATTGTGAAAAGAGTTTCCAGACACTGAAGGAATGTTTGACCACTGCCCCTGTGTTGGCTTTGCCCTCTGGAGAAGGAGGTTTTGAAGTATATACAGATGCCTCGGGTATTGGCTTAGGTTGTGTGCTGATGCAGCATGGTAGGGTAATAGCCTATTCATCTAGGCAGTTGAGGAAGCATGAAGAGAACTACCTTGTCCATGACTTAGAACTCGCTGCAGTGATGTTTGCCTTAAAGATTTGGAGGCACTACTTGTATGGAGAGACCTTTGTTATATTTTCTG
This sequence comes from Amorphophallus konjac, assembly GCA_022559845.1. Classification (NCBI taxonomy): domain Eukaryota; kingdom Viridiplantae; phylum Streptophyta; class Magnoliopsida; order Alismatales; family Araceae; genus Amorphophallus; species Amorphophallus konjac. The sequence continues at coordinate 87,758,441 of CM040118.1, forward strand.
ATCATAAGAGCTTGAAGTATTTGTTCTCCTAGAAAGAGCTTAACATGAGGCAAAGGAGATGGCTCGAGTCACTACAAGAAAATAGACCTTCAGGGGCATTAAACTGACCTAAAAATGGAGATAAATGCCCTAACAATCTTTAGGGGCAGTTTGATTAGTTTTAGGGGCAATTTAAAATGTGCCCCTATTGCCTCAGTCCCTAAAGGCTTTTGGGGCACTTTTTGAAAAGCGCCCCTAGTTTTATCATTAGAGGCACTAAAAAATTACCCCTAAATATTCTAACATATGTAATTTTGATGATCAAATGCCTCTAATAAGCATGTTTTAAGGGTAATTCCTCCTTCAAACTGCCCCAAATAACCTATTTTAAGGATAATCTTCTTAAAACTACCCTAAAATAATCACTTGAAATAATGTGTTTTAGGCAGGGTTTGTCGACCCGGTGCGAGTCGCCCCGACCCGCACGACCCGACCCGACCCAGGCTGTGGGCGGGACGCCCGGGTCGTGGGTCGTCACCGGGTCACCCCATTAATTTAATATTATATTATATTATATATATATATATTGTCTTTTTCTATTTTATTCTATTATTTTATATATATTATATATATAAAGCCTTTTTTATTTTAACATGGAACGAGATGGATCGAGACGGACCGAGTCGGGATTGACCCGACCCGTCCCAGCCTGTGACCGGGACAGGCGGGTCGGTCGAGACGGCAAACCCTGGTTTTAGGGCATTTTATTCCCCAAAGTGCCCCAAATGACTAATGTGTAGGGGCTCCAGTTTCTAAATATTGCACCAAAATAACCATCCAAAATGTAAAAATTAAAGTCAACATTCTTAACATGCAATTAATACACAGATCTTATTCTTTTTAATTCATTGACATACACAAGCACCCACCATTATACAACACACGTGTATATCAATTGTGTACCTTTTAACAAAAACATAAATAAGACATGATACTCATTGATAAAAGTAATGTATTAACAGAGCTATATTATAAAATAAAATCATGAAAATATCCCAATTACAAAAGACATAACATCCATGACTTTGAAATACAACTCAGACCATGGGGGCTCAATTTTTCACTCTGTGACTAAAATATAAAAAATAGTTTCCCTTTGGTGCTCTTTAGGTACAAACATTTTCTTGCTAGTGAACAAATAGTAAGGGAATTCAATTGGCTGGACGGTTTGACATGTGACCATGGCACTTGCATTCTTCTCTACCAATGCATTGTAATCTACATTCTTGTTTAGATGCCACTGCATAGTAAGATTCGTGTAAGCACGTTTAATTTCGGCGATGGAGGCAATCTTTGAGATGCCCAATATCTTGTACCAATCCTTACGCTTATTTAATTTCAATGCTTTTTCAACCCTCATCAATGTCTACATAAAAATATTTTAGGGGAAATGGATAGTCAGTAGTTGCCTACATAAATCTCATTTACAAAGACATTCAAAAAGTCACTTAGGCAGCCAAAAATTTTAGACTTCATTACCTAAAAGAGTAATACTTGTTTTGACCACAACAGTTCAAGCTCCATGCCACTAGTTGCTTTGACCACCCTGGCATAGAGAAGCATACCTATCAGTTAACACATAAAAAAAACAAATAACATGCCCAATAAATAACCACAATTAGTTCAGAATTTTATGGTCGAATACACACATCACCCATTACGAGAATCAAACCATGTACTGATACAACATCAGCTGAGCCTAAGTTCACAATTTGTGCAAAGGACTACAAGTATATAAAACAGCCAAATGTTATATGTTCACTTTCATATATAATTCAGCTAATGAATCACTATATCATGTCAATTGTAGTTTATGAATATAATCACAGCCTCTTGAACCCCTAACCACTATATCATATGAACCACTATATCAGAATGTACAAAATCAAGACCAAAACTTATTATGCTGCCTTCACTCAAAGGAAAGCACTTTAAAAGAAGCAAGGGATGAGAAGGAGGCTCTTGCAGCCTACAGCAAGTCCATCTGCTACCGCTTTAGGGCTGTTATCAGCATAGAGGGGCCCTACTCACTAAAGGAGGCATCTTTCTTTAATATCAGATCCAAACTACGAATGCTAGGAGTCATAGTAATTTTAAGAAATGAATGTATTTCAAACCAGAGTTTAAGAAGGGTTTTATTGACTTTCTAAAAGTAGATGAACCCTAATTCCATTTTGCATCTAAGGGTTATAATAAGACAAGCAGGATATCTAGGAAAAGGTCATTGCCATATCAAAGTATGACAACAACGACTACTGGCCGGCATTGGCATACCTGATGTCCTAATTGTTGATTTCACAATGTATTGTGGAACAAATGGCCGTGACAAGCCAATGAGTCAATAGATTACGTAAAAATGAAAACTACACCCAAGAATCAAATGTAATGTTTACCATTTTTTGTGTTATGGATGGTGAGAGGTTATGGGCAAGATCAATCACACAACCTCATGGAAAACCACAAATATCAGATCGAACTAAATCACCTACAGAGAAAAAGGCTTACAAAAATAGAAAATATACCAACTTCATATTGGGCAAGCATATTTTGGAGGATTGTTAGACATTATGAACTCTAAACAAATCCAGTATAATAATGCAGCCATGTAAACCAGCAAAGATGCAAAACAGGCCAATATGCCAAGAAGACTTTGCATGGATTTCACTGTTTATTCTGTACAGACCTGGCCTTTGATCGAGCATCTATATGCTGATAGTTTTGATCGTTAATATTTTTTTGAACCTGGAATATGCAATAAAATAAAAATTAGAAGATATCTCATCATAGGTGTCCAAAGAGTACAATAATCCATGGATATTGGGCACCATGTTTTGTGCAAGAAAATAAAATCAGCACTTAGTATGAAAAAAACTAATTCAAAATAATATGATAATCAATTATGTCCACAAATAAAAAACATGTACAAAGTTCAACCACAATGATACAACTTGGTTGGCTAATTGGGGATGACAAACTGAACAAAAAATAAAAATTATGTGCAGCAAGTACAAAGGAATTTTGAGATAATGAAAACAATCTAAAGGTTGAATCAAATTCATGTTATGGAAATTGGCTTACGCTGAGTTTCCAAGAAAAGATTATGCCCCAATCATAAAGATGCCGAGTGCTAAAACATACACAACTTATGTTGACTGGTCTCATAACAATGTGAAATGTACTAACTTCATGCCAATTAATGCATGTGTTTTAATCACACTGACAAAAGAATAGCAAATAACACAATCCTTGGCCAAGTTTTCTTAGACAACACTATTTTCCCAACTTGTATACCCACAATCAGGACAAGTTAAATATGCAATCTCTACAAACAGAAGACTTGAAGATATTGTCCAGAATTTCACGTAAAAAAAAAGAGGTGAAACCAAAGATACAAGGAGTGGAGTCCAGATCAGATAAATATTGTTGTAAATCTGCGGCATAGCACATGGCTGGGATCCTCAGGAACAGGTCACCTGACTCTTGCAATAGGGGAGTGTATAGGCCATATATCCTAAACCATTTAATATCATGGCCAAAGACAAAGATTTCTGAAGGTTCGTGCCCTGGGCTAACTCTTGTTAAGGTGTTAATCAGATCATTCTCTTTTTATGTAAACTTCATGATATCAAAGACCTAGGATTGTAGAAAAGACGGACCCGCTTAAGGCACTGAAGGCGACTGAGAATCTTCTAGTCCCTGGCTAAGCTTGATGTCCCTGAAATGAGAAATCTATCTGATTCATCAGACTGATCAACCCTTTATAAAAGCATAAGCATATCCCTTTTGCATAAACCGTACATTGATGTCGATAAATTTGAAAGGGAAATTATATCATCCGTGAAAAATACACTTTCTTGAGTCAGGTACATCTGGACAATATTTGAACATGACTCGCTTTGCTGAGAACTGCAGAGAACCTTATGTATAAGCACTTGCCTCCTCATAGACAACATTGAAGTGTTGCAAAAAGAGTTGTTCTCCCCATTCTCTAACCATGTCTGCCACAAAAGAAACCACCCTATCAGGTGTAAGATCCTCTCTCTGGAAGGTTCTTTTATTTAGGGTTTAGTAAGCTTGTTTCTTAGTCAAACAATTGTTTGGACTCCCTTCTACCACAATACCCCAAGGGCGGCTGGTAAAAGAACAATTTGGTTATTCATTCATTCTCAGAAGTAGTCAACTCACTATAGCCTGTGTAGCATGTGTAGATGCAATCACTGCAACAGTATAGTTGCCTGCAATGTAGTATGTAGCTAAAAGTTTATATGCTATCACAAAAAAAAGCCTAATCCTATGAGAAAAAAAAAGCTCCAGTATGATCGAAAATCAAGATTTAAAACTCTTCTCTAAAGAAATCATATATGTTAGAAACTGTATCCAAAATCTGACTAAATATTTAATGAATAGCTTGGTCATTGGGTCATCAGTTATAATTGATATCCTTGTTTAGCCATGACCTTAACCAGTGCCTGATAAAAAAACAACCTTATCATGAGGAACTATATGATAAAAAAGATAAATGCATTACATAAGGCACAAATGATGCAAGGTGACAATGAAATCTGCCAACCTAAGGAAAAGTAAGTCGAGTTCAGCCCAATTCAGTCAACGTGATTGAAAGTCAGTCAACTGATTCTCAAGTAAGTCGACTGAATTTTCGGGAAATCTACTGAGTTCAGTAAATTGTTATTCAAACCATTTCAGCTGAGCTATTATGGAATCACAAATTTTGATAAATATTTCTGGAATGATATGGGCAAACCAGCCTTGCTGCTTTCCTTGCCATCCTCTTGGCTCTCATATCAATTTTCTCCAGAAAATTTTTCCTATTTTGTGGATATCATTCTCCCTACGTAGCTTTTGATATGGTGTCGCCGCTCTAAGTGTTGCATCCACAGCTAACCTCTTTACAGGACCCTGCATAAGATATATTGATCTTGTGACAGTTCCATACGAAAAAATATTCTTCAACGTATAACCATTCTATTTCATTAAGGACAGATTCTTCAGGGCTAATTGTTGATGACCATTAAGAAAGTCATATAGATAGCAGGGTAAACAAGCATGAATATTCTTATAATCAAGTCCTAAGTCCTTAATAATCTTTTTGATCTCATATAGAGAATTTGGCAATGTTTCACCATCAGGCAACACATCTTTCAACAATTCTAACATCATAGTTGTTGACACCCGTTTTAGCCCACAAGTTACGTTATTTCTCTTATTCATCATTTTTGATGTCCCGAATTACCCATTATTTTGGAGCCTTCCTTGGATAGATTTCGAGCCCATTTCATCATTCCCTAGCCTTTGAGCTTAGAGATCATGATTTCTTATAGCCCTGGAGTTTATCTTATCAACTTCCGACTTCCAAGTCAACTTACGACCCATTTAGGCTGGCTTCCATTAAGCATTCGGCCCTCTTTTCGCTGCGCAGTCTTGAAAATGGCCTTTTTTCATCCCCTTCTTTTTCTCTATTGAAAATGTGCCCTTCACCAAATTTGTTCGATTTTTCAAGATCTACAACTTCTTCTTCTACGCCATTAGCCAGTTCTGCACCAATGTCAAGTTATTCACATTTTTCAGCAGACTGCACTGTTCACTAGCAGAACTAGCATTTTTCCTATCTTCTAGCCCCATTTTCTCCATCTAATGATTATCTTTTCATCTTGCTCTCTTCATAAAAGTTGTTCATCTTTTAGTTATCTACAATTTCTTCTTCAACTACTTTCGCTAGTTCTACACCGTTTGCGAGATATGATCTGATTTCCAAAGTCGCGTGAAGTCTGCACAAACGGTCGTGCAAACGACCGTTTCTTATTGCAAACGGTCGAACGACCGACCGTTTATTCCTTAACGGTCGGTCGACCGAGCACTAAGCCAGCCAAGAGTCCAGCCTATGCTGAACTCTATCTCCAGAAACCTGCCCGATGGGCCTATCTGCGGCGGCTGTAACTTCTAGAAACCAACTCCGAATTGAGCCCCGTTTGTTTCTATCTCTTGTCCTTTGGATTATCTCGAGTTTGGTATATAGAGCAGGATTTTTCATGGACCATATCTCCTGGAATCTTGGCCGCAATATCAGGTTTTATGCACTTTCATGCAACACAAACTCTGTCAGATTAGATTCCAGGGCCTTCTTCAAAGAGCCATATCTTCCAGACCCTTTCACCAAAAAGAGTCCCATTTTCTCCTATCTCTTATCTTGACTATTATCTCGAGAATGATCCAGAGATCTCGATATTTGGTGGACTCTATCTCCTGGAATCGTGGCAGAAAGTTCTGGGTTCTATCATTTTTCTATAAATAGATGCCCAGTTCGCTTGCGCGACCGGGGGCTATTCTTCGACCTGGGGCGAAGCCATGTCAGATTGTTGACTCAACCCTTCGACCCCAGGTTATTGAGGGAAGTATAGGCTTCATTTTGGTCCCTTATTTACTAGATTTCATCATCGTTTTCCCTCCTAACTTCGCCCCTACTTTTTGCAAATCATCACAGGTTCTGGGTTTTCTGCACACCTTCTTGAACCTGTGCGGCGGGGCGCCCTTCGTCGGCTCGGGGCGGAGTCATGCTGCGTCCTCTTCGTTCTCCATCGGCCTCAACCTAAAGAGGGGAGTATCTTCTTTCATTCCAATCTCTCTGGGCTCTTTTTCCTCGCTCCTAAGCTTCGTTTTTCTACCTTACTTTTTCAAAATCATCACAGTTTTTACACTTAGCTTTTGCACAGTTCTCTGCACGTTTTTGCATTTTTCTCCATTTTGCATGGCCCTTTTCTCCTTATTCTCTCCACCAAATTTTGTGATTTCAAATCCCATGTATGCACAACACTCCCACCTTTCTTTTGCACCCATTTATAGGGGTTAAAAACCCTCCCCCGGTGCGTTCTCCCCCTTTCTTTCATGCTACTTTATCATTCTGGGGCAGGTTCTACACCTTCATTTTCTAATGGGTTTTCCTTTGTTTGGTTATCTTTGTTTTGCAGAAGATTGTTGATTGAACGTGAGGCCTTCTTCCTCTAGCCGGCTGGAAGGAGAAGAGGTACACCCACATCGGTTCCCTGCATCCCCTTTGAGGCGCGATCACACGTGTAGCGGCTACCCTTCGGGTCGCATCTTCTTCCTCATTTTCCAAGGTATACGGCACCGTCTTCATCTGTTCTTCATCCTTTTGGTGCTGTAGAACTTTGGTGGCGATCACGGTTCATTTCTTTTCTTCATCGCCCTTTGCTTTCCATTGTTTACACTTTATGTTTATATGCAAGTTTTTATTTTCATAGTTAGTAGTTTGGGGCGGGGAAGATAGATTGAAACACATTTATATCTACATCCTTTTTTTGGCGATCACGGTGGGACACCCAGTGCCCATCACGTTGTATTTTTAGTCTCTTGCATGTTGGGTGGACGTTTATGCATGTTTGGGTAGTCTCCTTCGCGTTTTTCTATTGTTCTGTCCATTCCGGGTCTGTTAGGGGTACACGGTCTATCGCAAGGCCGCCTAGCACCTTCAACGGCCATTACATGACCGCTCTAACCCTCTGGGGTTAGAAACGGTCCTCCCAGGGCGGCCCGGAACCTGGGCGGTCTACCAATAGACCGCATATAGGTGAAAAATAGTCATCTAGGTGACCTTTTCTTGGTTCTGGCCGGGCAGGTGCACGGCTCACAGGGGCCTTATTCATTCGAGCATAACTTTATCTCCTGACGTCGGATTGGGCTGATTTTTATTGCGTTGTGTTGTCTTTTGTATTGTCTTTCCATACATATAAAGTTTTCATCATTTGGACATCATTTTCTTGCTTAAAAAGTGCCTCCATTTTTACATTTTCTGCATCTAGTTTGTAGGCAGATTTGGGACAGATTCATAGGGCCATTTTATTTGCTAATTTAAATTGCCTTCCGTGGTCTGTTCCACCTATTTTTTAGTTCCATTGGGTAGTCTTTTATATTATCTTCGCATCCATATACTATTTGCATGCATTGGACTTCATTTGCATGGTTAAATATTCCCTTCAATTTTACATTTTATGCATAAAACTCACTTGTAGGTCCGGGGGCAAACACAAAGGTACGTTGTTCTTTTATGATTTTTATTATCTTTTAGTGCCTAATTGTCCCTGTTTGTGGTCTTGCATTGCTGACATTCATATTATTTTACATTTTTCATGCATTTTGTGATGTTTGCATAATTTTTATTATTGTCTTGATTTGCTAGACTTGGGTTAGAAATTGCATGCACCCCGGTGCACATAGGATCATGCATATTTTCATATTGTAGTTGCATTCTTCCTCGGTAAGTGATCCTCTCGCTCCCATATTCCTTGGGCTTGACTAGGTGATCTTATCCGAGACCTCCGTAAGTCCCCGCGAGCCGTGGATTCCCACACGGACGCCGGGCCGGTTGTACCTTTCCACTCCGTAGTTTCGCATTTTACATACGTCGTGAGAGAGTTAACCATAGATTAACCCAAAGTCCGGACCTTCTTCCTATAGGGCATTTATGTCTTGAGGGAATTATGCTTAATTTAAGTCATTAAAAGGCCCACCAAAACTTTGGAAAAGTAAAAATTTACGATCATATCAGCTTGTTTGATCTTGGTTGAACCCTCCCACACCCATATTGTTTGTTTGGGCTTGTCCAAGCCCATTTGTGTTATTTTGTGTTGCATCCCCCATCATCCATATAAGTTTTGTTGTTAGGCCTATTTAGACTAGTCCATTCTGTGTGTCTGTTTGTTTAGTCTTATTGTCCTAGGTTTCTTTTCTTCTTTTCTTTACACTATTGAGTCAGCCCCCTCTTTGATTCTCGAGTCCTTACTTCCCTCATTGTATTCCCTTGATTTTTCCTGTATAAAGTCTCCATTTACCCTTATGGAGCGCCATTTTTCTCTGTATATTATCCCTCTTCTTCCCCGTCTTCTTACTCCCGCGTGGATTCCTCTTCCCACGCGGGCCCATCTCTTCGTGGTCCCTCTGATCAGCCCGAAGAACAAGCAAATCTCATAGCCTACTTATCATCTCTTACTTGCCAAACGGCCCGGGTCCAGGCACAAAAATTCATTGCTAATCATCTTAATGGGCCTTAATCTCATAACGGGCCTCCCTCTTCTACTCTTAGTGGGCCCCCTTCCTTTAACGGGTCCTCTTATTCTCTTAATGGACCCTATGTTGCTGCTGGCCCATTCGGTCCTTATTCCCATATTCATGATCCTTCCAGGCCCCCATATCCTTCCACTCCTGGAATGGGCTTTCCTTCTTCTCAGTCTGGATCCCCTCATCTGGCCCACTATCATAATCCTGGTCTAAATTCACACTCTCTTGCGCAGACTGGCTTGCATTCTTCTCGATCTCTCCCCATCAAGGAGATGATTGCTCAAACCCAACGCCGGCTTGATGAACTATAACACCGAATTGATCCAAATCTACCTTGAGTGTCCCGTTTGCGTTCCAAGGTCATCAACTTCCACCGCGTTCACAAATTCTCGCATATCGCCGCTATGGTGGAGTCGGTGACCCTTATGTGCACTTGAAGGAGTTCATTTATGAGTCGGCCCAATTTCGACATGACCACCGCTTGATGGCTTATTTATTTGGTCTGTCACTAGAAGGCCCGACTAGGGATTGGTTCTTTGCATTGTCGCAAGATCAAGTGGTGAATTTTCAAGCCGTTCAAGAGAAATTTCTTCAGCAATATCAAGACCAGGTTGGGCCCAAACATTCCATGGTTGATCTGGCCCATGAGAAGATGAAGTCCGATGAGGAGTTCTCTACCTTCGCCGATCGCTGGCGTTGCTTGGCCGCTCAAGTCCCAGGACATATCCCGGAGGGAGAGCAAATCAAGATGCTCATCTCTAATGCAACGCCCGAATATCGATTCATCTTATCCCTCAACGATATCACCTCATGACAGCAGCTTTATAGCTGAGCCCGCTTCATCTGCCAACAACTCCTAGTTTCCATTGACCCCGAGTCTCCTTCTACGCCCACGTACGCCTCCTATCCATCATCTCCCACATATCCTTCCATGAGTCAGCCCTCCACCACATATTCTTCCACAAGTTAGCCTTCAGCTCCCACACACCCATATACCTCCACATATCCTTTCACATATCAACCCTCCACGAGTCAGCCTTCCGCCTCTTCATACCCGCATGAACCTCCACCTCCGGTCAATGAAACACCACACCCCGAGCAGGTGGATGCCGTCTATATACCCCCTCATCCTGCTCCGCATATGCCTTCACCAAATCCTTCCCTTAGCCATGCGCCATTACCTACGCAACCTCCGCTTCCATCCCCGCAACCTTCTCCATCACCTTCCCATATCCCTCGGCATCCACCGTGCCCAAAGCGGGCTCCTTTTCCGCTATTGCCGGAGTCTTTTACAGATATTTTTAGGCCTTTGATGGCTGCTCACACGTTGCAAATCCCTCTGGTTATGCCTTGCCGACCCACGGTCGGGGATTCACTCCAATTTTGTGATTTTCATCGTCAGCAGGGGCATTTGGTCGAGGATTGTCCCGAGTTTTAGGAACTGGTTTATGGTTTGGAAGGCAAGAAGATGATCGATTGGGCCACCATGCATGAAGCTATTTTAAATCTCCGCAACAAGCAGCAACAGCAGTCGCTGCCCAGGCAGCCGTCTCCACTACAAGACCAGGGGCACCCTTGTGATTCTTTATTTGGCATTGCACCCGCTCCGTCACCTACTCCATCACTTGTTCCCTCCCCTATGCTTTTGTCCACCTCGTTGCCTACCTCATCACCCTCTTCATCTCCACCTACCCCCTCACCTTCACCGTCTCCTACCCCGTCTCCATCTTCTCCACAGACCCAAGCCTCTGCTCAGGCAAGTGCTACCTCTCCTTCCTCCTCCATTTCCACCACCGCTTCTACTCCCGACGCCACTCGACACGTTGTGTCGATGCGTCGAAGGTGGGCGTCACGACTCTCCACTTCCTCTGCCTCACCACCACTGTTACCATCCTCACCTCCACTACCTCCATCGACCACATCACCCTCTCCAATACCCCTACCGCCATCACCATCATCTTCACTGCCTCCTCTTCCAGCGACCCCTCTTCCATTACTTCCACCATCTCCCCCGCCTTTGCCGTCTCCTTCGCCATCGTTACCCGAGCATGAGCAGGCTATACCTACACCTCTACCTTCGCCTTCACCCCTCCTATGCCTCCACCTTTGCTTTTAACTCTACCCGCCGCTATCCCTCCACCGCCCGAGGCCTCTCCACCTTCTAAACCTTCATCCACGCCTTCCAAGCCTTCTCCACCCCTTTCCCCACCTACTTTCACCTCACGGAGCGGGTATGCGCTACCTACGGTGCCCCTCGGATCTGGTCCCTAGGGAGATGATGAGCCAGATCAGGATAATTCGTTGCCGGTTATGTGTTTCAACATTCAAGACTCCATTTGCCGCATGCCGGTCCGAGTCCTAGTCCCTGGCTATTTTGGGGATGATGAGCCTACACTTTCAAAGACGGTTGCTGAGAAGAGTTCCCGTGCACTAGTGCCAGTTTCTTCACAAGTGAGGCCGATGGCAATCTCATTGCTCGCCGGAGGTTCGATTATCGATGATGTTATTTCTCCTCGCACGATTGTTGTTCAGTTCACTGGCCAAGAAGGGTTCTTTACTTAGATTGTGCTAACCCATGCGGCCGCTAAGAGCCTGATGGATTCCCTATTCAAGGGGCAATTGGCCGTATCTTCTGCACTTTCCAAGGACATTCTTCACTTGTTATGCAATCTCCCTTGGTTTATTGGTGAATCAGCCACGTCAACGTCGTGCATTACTCTCCCTCAGTTTTGTCCTGCTCGTCTGGTAAGGGAGTTATGCTTCATGCCCGATTGCCGAGTGAAGATGCCGAATCTTATGCTGTTAGTATCGAGTGACAAAACTCCACGGTTTTTTGATGTTCATCCCAAGGAGTTATCTATCCAAGAATGTCCGCCTATGGTTAGCACTGGGTGTCTAGGGTCAACCGCCCCGACAAAGCTGCATATTCATGACCGGGCTAGGTCGTCTACCAGATGGGCTCGTTATTTGAGGAGACATTGCAGATAAAGAAGGCCGAAGGTCCGGGTCCGCACTAGGCAGGCCCGTGTTCAAGAGATTGCTGCTAAGAAGAGACGACGGCGCAAGTACAAAGGCCGCATGTTGTGCACTCGAGAGGCCACTACTTCTTCTTCTCCTTTCTTCCATTCATCATTTCTTCTACTCAGCTCCCACCCTTGGGTGGTGTATTTACCTTCTCCCAATCCAGTTTTTGTTGTTTTCTCCTCTCTTTTCGGGTCTGCAAACCCCCATTCTTCTTTCTCCCCTCATCTTGAACCTCCGGATTCTCCATTTTCTCATGATTCTAGGCCTCGGCCTATGTCATACTTTCATCCCACTTTTAGGGCTTCTTCTGATCCTTCTCCTCCGGTATCCCCGGGTTCGACTTCTCATTCTCTTTCCCCGACCCTGTCAAGTGTTTATCGTTTTTCTTCCCCGACCTTGTCGGGTGATTCTAATTGTTCTTCCCTGACCTTGTCGGGTGTTTATGCTTCTCCTTCCCCGACCCTGTCGGGTGATTCTAATTCCTTTTCTCCGACCACGTCGGATGATCACTCCTCTTCCCCCTTATCTTTGCCACAATCTTCTCATGATTTGTCTATTCCCTCTGTTGCAACAATATTAAATTTGCATTTGAGTGTTTTATTAGCATTTGCATGTTGCAACAATATTAAATTGTTTCAAATGGATGTTAAGAGTGCATTTTTGAATGGTTATATCTAGGAGGACGTGTATGTGGAGCAACCATCGGGGTTTGAAGACACTAAGCATCCAGACCACGTGTACAAGTTAGACAAAGCACTCTACGGTCTGAAACAAGCACCCCGAGCGTGGTATGAACGGTTAAGTGATTTTCTTATTCAAAATGGATTGAAACGAGGTAATATTGATCAAACTCTTTTTACAAAACTGAATGGTAAGGAAATCCTAATTGTTCAAGTGTATGTAGATGATATCATTTTTGGCTCCACTAAAGATGTTTTAAGCAAAGACTTTGCAAAATTGATGCAAAGTGAATTTAAAATGAGTCTTATGGGAGAGCTAACATTCTTCTTGGGATTGCAGGTCACACAGACGGTTGACGGTTTGTTCATACACCAAAAGAAGTATGCTATGGAGTTGCTAAAGAAATTCAATTTGACATCAACCAAACCACAACCAACTCCTATGTCCACTTCAATAAAAATTGATCAAGATGAAAAAGGTAAATCTGTGGACCAAAAGCTTTTCAGAAGCATGATAGGTTCATTGTTGTATTTAACTGCTAGCCAGCCCAACATACAATTTGTTGTATGCCTATGTGCAAGATTTCAGTCCAATCCGAAAGAATCACACATGTCGGCCGTGAAACGAATTTTCAGATATATTGCTGGTTCAGTTAATTTGGGATTGTGGTTTCCGCGTAATTCGAGCTTTGATTTAGTTGCTTATTCTGACGCCGATTATGTGGGATGTAAGGTGGATTGGAAAAGCACCAGCGGGTATTGCCAGTTTCTTGGGGGATGTGTGGTCTCTTGGGCCTCCAAGAAATAAAACTCAGTGGCATTATCAACAGCCGAAATCGAGTATGTGGCTGTAGACAGTTGTGTTGCCCAGGTGCTATGGATCCAACAATAAATGATTGACTATGGCATTTCTTTCAAAAACACCTCAATCCTTTGTGATAACACATCAGCCATAAATCTATCTAAGAAGCATGTTCATCACTCTCGCATAAAGCATATTGAAATTAGACATCATTTTCTTAGGGATCATGTGAGCAAGGGTGATGTAGAAATCAGGTTCATTGAAACAGACCAACAAATTGCCGACATTTTCACCAAACCTCTAAGTGAGGAGAAATTCACAACATTCAGGAGAGAATTAGGGGTTTGTAGGATAGACGAGTCTGAATCATGATCATCTACACAACTATGTGTATAAGTCATTGCATTACAAGCATTTGCATTAGTAAAGTGCATAATTGAATTTTCCCTTGTCATGCATGTGCATTATGTTGCCTGAAAAATAAAAAGAAAAATCAAACTTGTATGAAAAATCATGTTGTATGTATTGCATTACTTCTATTTATAATGTACACACACATTTATTGTTAGTTCTATGGCCAATACTACCTTGAATACACTCAAATGCCAAAAAGGGAGCAAAAACCGTTCAAAATCTAAAATCCGGAGCATTGGATAAGAAACGTCAAGTATGATCTTCAATTTTCTTAAACAACTCCCCATCTAATTTCAACCCTGATAAACGTTTAATGACCCTTGATTCAAACATGTTTTTCTCTTTGGGGACTCGAGTCGTACCCTCATTGGCCTTCCCTCTGCATTCTACACATTTTTGCTGAAAACCAGGGTAAGGGTCGACCCCTGGGGTTGACCCTCGGGTCACCCGGTTCTGACCGGGGCTGAGAGGACCAGGGGTCGACCCAGTGGGTCGACCCATTCCGGTCGGGCAGCTCAGCCTCGTCCGAACCGTCCGCGAAAGGGAATAAAACCCTCGGTTTGCCCCTCCCATCCTCATAAAACCTCTCAAGCCCTCCTCTAAGCCTAACCACCACCTCTTGCAAGCCCTAAACATCTATTTTTGGCATCCAAAACGCTCTAGCCCTAGCCACGGGATCCTCCGGTGGCATCTCACGGATTCCTCCTTATTGCGGTTCAAGGCTTCGTTTTTGCTTCCCAATCCGTCTGAGGTATGTTCTTGGTGTGTGGAGGATCTTTTATCCAATGTATTAGCCTTCCATTGTTGAACCATCTAGATCTACAACCTCATCATGCGGTTCCTTTGGTTCATGTTCTAGATGGATCCAAGGAGACGTCGTTCTCAAAGAGGAGAAGAATAAAGCTCGGCAAGAGAGCGTCGATCTAAATGGGCCACACAAAGTGCTGCTCTTAGAGGAAACCCATCATCAAGCAAGGTTTTGGACAGAAAAGTGCTCCGTCCGCGGGCGGTCGACTTCGGTAATCTCAACCGCCATATCCCAAGTCTTGTGGATCTTATTTGCAGTCAACCAAATCTAGAAATCTTCATGTCCGCCCATCGCCGCAGTTATCCGAACTTGGTGCATCAATTTTACAGTAGTTTGTCCATATCGGGTGACACACCAATCACTGTGGTCAATGGAGTACAAATTATACTCTCCCCGCAGCTTTTAGGCGCATCACTTAATTTATCTCCTGAAGGTTATGCGTTTGGCGATATTGTGGTTCCGGACGAAACAGTGTATCTATACATGTCATCCGAAGAAAACGGAGATAGATCACTCGCCGGTTTGAATGCCAGCCATTTTCCTCCCATACAGCATATATTGCATAGAATGATCACTACTATTTTACTACCGAGAGAGGAGGCCATGATAAGGTCACTGAAATTCATATGTTTCTATTCTATTACTTCTTGGGTGGCATTCCTATAAGTTTTCCCACACTTATTTTGGACCACATTTGTAAGACCCCAGAATTTTTTAAATTATTTTTGGTATATTTAATTATTTTGGGGGAATTTTAAAGACCCAAAATGGATTAATAAATAAATGTTGAATTTATATGTCATTATAAGGCCCAATTGTGTTAAATAATTAACCTAGCCTATTTAAATAAAATCCAAAAGGGTTAAGGACCAAGCCCATTAAGTTTGACCCATATTCTAGAAGGTTATTTAGCCTATTTACGTATTTTAAGAATAAATATCATTTTTATGGATAATGATATGGATAATTAACAAAAGAGTTTGATTTATGTTGAACTCTGTGCACGTTGGATGTAACGGTCTATCGTGAGACCGTCACATGCATGTAACGCACCTAGACTGATGCGTTACACCCTGTGAGTTCCGTGAATGGAAGAACGAGTAGAAAGATTGGATGATGAGGACATCTCACGACACTCGCTATGGCTCGGGTCGCCTGCACACCCTTGATTTGGGTCGACTCATTCTCATCTTATGTATCCTCCTTTTATTGAGTCTTATCATATGTAATTTTCTTTTATTGGGTCATGTCGCATGTATTTCCTTTTATTATGTCATGTTGTACTAGTCCATTTCCCCTATTTGGTCTAAATGGGCCCTAATACCTTAGTTTGGGCCTATTGGACTGAGTCTAGGACATGTTTGGTCTTTTTCCTTAAATGGCAGGGTTATTTTTATCTTGTAAAGATGGGTTGCCTATAAATAGCCCCCATCTCCCTCCATGTACTAACTTTTGATTAATATTGACAACATTTGCCATCTCCCTCTCTCTCTCTCTCTCATTTCTCTCTCTCTCTCTCTCTCCCCCAAGGAGAAGTTCGCCCCCTTCCTCTCTCTCCTCTCCTCCCAACCACCTCCAACTCCCACCTAACCCCATTAAAGCTCCCCACTTCCCATAGCCATCTTTACTTCCCTCTCCTAGTCCCAAGGGAGAATCTTCCCCATTCCAACACTCTTTCCACCATTCCAACACAATCACCTCTATTCCCCACACCATCTCTCAACTTCCAAGACCTATTTTGAATTTGAAATCTTCCCTCCATTGCCTTGACCGCCCCATTCCTCCTCCCTTAGGCCTAGTTCGCCCCCACCTTCCCTCCCACTCCCTCTCTCCCTTGTGCTCACCCCTTCCCACCACCCTCTCTAGCAGACCAGCCCCCTCTCCAGCCCCACTTCGCCCTCCCCACCTCCATCTCCCTAGCCTCCACAACCCCTAAAACACCTCTCATCTCCCTCCCACAGCCATTAGAACCACCTTACACCCTTTTCTCTCTTGGCCATTCCCTTCCCCATCTCTTCTTCTCCTCCTCATTCTAACCCTGTTTCAGGAAGCAGAGTTACAGAAACTTGCAGAGGAGGCCACGACCATCCCTCAACGACTCAGGAGGCGAGGCCTACATTGCTGGATTCTTCTGCCAGTTAGCTTTCAAGGCGAGGCGGTTTCGTCGGCATCCGAGCTCCGTGCTGTCCGCAGCAACCATTCTCCCTCGACTGCGCAGGACCTCTCAGGCCAGGAGCCAGAATGACAAGGCAGGTTCTCCCACGATGAACCTTGAAGGAATCAGCCTTCAAGGCCTTCTACAAAGATCTTCCTCCCCCTGTCAGCGTCCAGGAACAGAAGGCAGAACCCCGTTCGGCATCCGATAACCAGAGATATCAATTTTCTACCACAACCACGCCGATCTGCCTCCTCACAGTCTGCACCGACCACCTCCCACTCCTCTGGACACCCAGTTCATCTCCGACATCATAAGACTTCCCCGTTTGTTTTTCTGCAAAGTAGACTCGTCCACGGTTCCAACGAGTCCAGCGGTGCCAGATTTGGAGCTCAGGAGCGGTCGTGGAAGCTTCTGCAACCTGCTGTTTCAGATCGTGTTCGGCCAGAGACCAGAACTGCAGCCACCTTCCAGTCGCCGGAGCAGTCAGCCCCCAGATCTGGAGGTCGCCCAAAAATTCAAGCCTTACCCCTCTCCAGTTAGGAAACTTTTGGCGCAGGTCTCATCGAGATCCGAGCTCCATGGACCCCGTGACAGCAACGTCTCCGGTCACCTGTCCAGCAGCTCTGCAGCAAGACTGAACCGAGGAAGCTCGAAAAAGTCGATTCTATCTCGCTCATTCCCCTCCCCGCTTGGCCGGCTGAAGGCCTCTCCCTACGTGGAGGTAGTTTTGGGTGTATTAAGATCAATCCCCACCCCAAGATCACCCCTCCTGCGTGAGGTGTAGTGCTGTAAACTCTTTAAATTTTCAGGTCAAGCACCATCGCCGCGGCGTCGGGTCTTTACCCACGCTTCCCGGCGCGCCCTCGTCTCCGAACGGGATCGGTGTCTTCACACCGATCAGGTGAGCTTCTGATCACACCCTTGTAGCTTCATTTTTGAAAATGTAGTATTGCCTTGAATGCCCGTCGGACGGTAAGAGAGCGCTCGGACTTAATTTTAAGCGATATCGTGCCCACCGCGGCCCGTGAGTGAGTGCCACCCAACACCCCACCTTGCGGGCCAGCCACCCACAAAGCTGGGTCTCCCAGGCCCATTGGGGGTCAGCCTTAGCATTGTAAGTCCATTAGGACAATTGGGTCCCGCCTCGGACCCTCACCATCATCTCCCGGACCCATCGGGTGAACGTGTGAGCCGAGTGAGCAAAAATCGTCATTGTGAGAATCATTGAGCGCTTGTATGCTTGCGGGTCTAAGTCCTAGGGTCATCTCATCATACTTAGTGGTCTTTGGGCTGTGCCACATCAAGTGGTATCAGAGCGGTCATAGGCTTGTCCTTACAAGTCTAGTCTTGGGTCACACTAAGTCTTTCATAGGTGCATTCGCACACCCTTGCATAGCCCACCCAACTTTGCATGACCACTCGTAGTGGAACTCATTATCAAGGTAATTCATCTTCTTCCAATAACACCATGAATCCAATCCCCAAGGAAATCCCCCTCACAATGAGCATGAGTTTCCCGACCAAATGAGGTTTCTTATGGAATACATGACCAATATTATGGGAAGGCTTGACGATATTACGGCCCGGCTAGAACAAATTGAGGAAAATAGGCCTAACCCAAGGGAAGGAGATAGGAGAGATCCCCCTCCACATATGGAGCCAGCCATAGGAGGACTCAACCTTGACCACCCTCCCGAACCGGAAAGGGACCCACCCCCTAGAAGGAATGAGAGACCTCCCCGGGACAACCCGGATGACCAACTAATGAGACTTGTGAAAGTCGATGCTCCCACTTTTGATGGATCTCATCATCCGAGCATCTACTTAGATTGGGAGGCAGCCATGGATCAATATTTTGATTGGTACCCAATGACCGAGGAAAGGAAAGTCCGGCTTGCAAAGATGCAATTAACCAAACTAGCCAAGACTCATTGGATGAATGTTGAGGCCTTAAGGATAGTTAGGAGGGAAGCTCCAATCACCACATGGGGGGCCATGAAAGATCAACTCAAACTCAAATATGTCCCACCCTCATACCATCAAAATCTCCTAGATGAATGGCAAGCCTTGACCCAAGAAGGAAAGACCGTTATGGAGTACATTGAAAAGTTTGACTACTACCTCCTCAAGTGTGGAGTCCAAGAGGACCCCTCCGTCACACTCTCCCGCTTTAGGAATGGGCTTCAATTCCATATAAAAAAGGAATTATTCATGTGTCAAGTAACCACTTTAGAGCAAGCCTACCAAGTCGCTCGGGATGCCGAGAAATTCTCTCGGTACACACGAATGGTTCCCCCTCGGGGAATGGATCCTAAAACCATGACACCTCGGGCCAACCCCCCACCACCCCAAAGAGGTCTCCTTCCTACACCCATGGGAGCTCCACCCACACGGGTCACCCCTCCTAATGCCACTCCACCACTCCGCCCCACAAGTGGGCCCCTAAACACAACTCCCAATAGGCCCAGTCCGACACCCACTCTCCCTCACACTAAGATGACCCCAAACCATCAAAGTGGACAGCAATGCTTTAGGTGTTATGGGTATGGACACTTTGCCAATCAATGCCCCACCAAGGGAGCATCAAACTTACTCATAGAGGAGACCAACCCCCAACCCCAAGTTGAATTTGAAGAAGAAGTTGAGGTATATGAACCCTCTCATGAATGGGAGGAGGAGTATGAGAACCACTACATGGAGAGCAACCAAGAACAACCTCCTCCACCCACCGACTCCCACCTCGGAGTGGTTAGATGTACCCTCACTCAAACCCAAGAGCATGATTGGAGGAGAAACACCATATTCCATACCTACGTACGGATAGGGAGCCATGTTAGGAAGGTCATCTTGGACAATGGAAGTAGTGTGAATGTGGTGTCACCCGACACCGTCAAACTTTTGGGCCTTACCACCTCCCCACATCCCCACCCATATCGGGTAGCATGGATTGATACCACCTCCATACCCGTTAGTGCTCGTTGCCTTGTCCCCATTGCATTCCAATCTTATCAAAGCCAAGTGTGGTGTGACATCCTACCTATGGAAGTTGGGAGTATACTCCTAGGACGACCTTGGATCTACGATGTAGATGCCACCTTTCTAGGAAAGACAAACACTTGCATCTTCATTCATGAAGGGAAGAAGATCCAACTCAACCCCTCTCCACCTCGCCCCCTTCCCAAGAAGGCATCTCCCTCCCTTGAGGGATCCCCTACCCCTCCCACTATTCCAAACCCACCAAACCCCACCCCACCAAGCCCTAACCCTAGTATGGTCAACAAGCCTCCTAGGAGCCTACACCTCATCACTAGGAAAGAGCTTGAGGAAGAAGTCAACCAAGGGGAACATGTGTGTGCCATTGTTATTTGCCTTGGGGAATCCTCCCCAACCGACCCACACCCAATAGAAATTCAACAACTCTTGGAGGACTTCCATGATGTGTTTCCCGAGGAGCTTCCGGACAAGCTACCACCCATGCGCGATGTGCAACATGCCATCGACCTTGTGCCCGGAGCTACCTTACCCAACCTCCCACACTACCGCCTCAACCCCACCGAGCATGCCGAGCTCAGGAGGCAAATTGAGGAACTCATCAAGAAGGGCTTCCTCCGAATTAGCAAAAGCCCTTGTGCCGTCCCGACTCTTCTTACACCCAAAAAGGACGGAACTTGGCGCATGTGTGTGGATAGCCGAGCCATCAACAAGATAACGGTCAAATATAGGTTCCCCATCCCTCGACTTGATGACATGCTAGACATGCTAGCAGGAGCCACCATCTTCTCCAAAATTGACCTCAAAAGTGGCTACCATCAAGTCCGCATTAGGCCCGGGGATGAGTGGAAAACCGCCTTTAAAACTAAGGACGGTCTCTATGAATGGCTTGTTATGCCTTTTGGCCTTTCTAATGCACCAAGCACCTTCATGCGCCTCCTGACCGAGGTCCTCCGGCCCTTCATTGGCATCTTTCTAGTTGTCTACTTTTACGACATCCTCATATATAGCCAATCCAAGGAAGCCCACCTCGATCACCTCAAACAAGTGTGCACCATTCTTAAGAAGGAGAGTCTCTTTGCCAACCCCGGGAAGTGTCATTTCTTGACCAATCAACTAGCCTTCCTAGGATTTATTGTCTCATCCCAAGGAGTATCCATGGACCCCGAAAAGGTCCAAGCTATTCTTGAGTGGCCCGAACCCAAGACCCTTCATGAGGCCCGAAGCTTTCACGGGCTAGCTACCTTCTATAGGAGATTCATCCGTGGGTTTAGCACAATCACCACTCCTATCACGGATTGCCTCAAGAAAGGCACCTTTGTGTGGACTAGGGCAGCCTCAAAAGCCTTCCTAGAGCTTAAGGAAAAGATGACCCAAGCCCCGGTCCTTTGCCTACCCGACTTCTCAAAAGTCTTCGAAGTCACTTGTGATGCATCCGGGGTAGGGATTGGGGGCATTCTTAGCCAAGAGGGTCACCCGGTAGCCTATTTTAGTGAGAAACTTTGTGAGGCTAGGACTAGGTACTCCACATATGACAAAGAGCTTTATGCCGTGGTTCAATCCCTTCGGCATTGGAGGCACTATCTCCTACCCAAGGAGTTTGTGATCTTCTCGGACCATGAGGCCTTGAAATATCTCAACACCCAACAAAAACTCAATGCCCGACATGCCCGATGGGTAGAATACATTCAAGCCTACACCTTTGTCCTCAAGTACAAGATGGGTAGTGAGAACCGCGCAGCCGATGCGCTAAGTAGACGAGTAGCCTTACTCTCCACCATCCAAGTGGAAGTAAACGGGTTTGAGAGAATCAAAGGAGAATATCCAAATTGCCCCGACTTTGGGACTCACTACAACACCCTTTCCACTCAGCCCCACAAGGAACATGAGGGGTTCATACTTCAAGAAGGGTATCTATTCAAGGGAGCTAGGCTTTGCATACCCCGGACTTCACTTCGGGACTTCTTAGTTTGGGAGTTACACAGTGGGGGCCTAGCTGGACACTTTGGGGACCAAAAGACCATAGAGTTGGTTGAGAGACAATTCCATTGGCCTAGTCTCAAGAAGGATGTGGCCCACGTTGTGGGACAATGTCGCATTTGTGCCTCCGCCAAACAGGTGAAGCAGAATACCGGACTTTACACACCTCTACCCATACCAGACCGACCTTGGGAGGATTTGAGCATGGACTTCATCCTTGGCCTACCTAGGACCTTGCGCAAACATGATTCCATCTTTGTAGTGGTTGATAGGTTCTCTAAAATGGCCCACTTTATCCCATGTTCCAAGACCTCCGATGCTTCTAGGGTCGCCCGGTTATTCTTTGATGAGGTAGTCCGACTCCATGGATTACCTAAGACTATTGTGTCCGATAGAGATGTGAAATTCACTAGTTACTTTTGGAAGACTCTATGGCACTTGATGGGGACCCTCCTCAAATTCTCCACTGCTTACCATCCTCAAACCGACGGCCAGACTGAGGTCGTCAACCGAAGCCTTGGGAACTTGCTCCGTTGTCTTGTGGGGGACCACCCTGGGAATTGGGATCTCCTCTTGTCTCAGGCCGAGTTTGCCTACAATGATTCCGTCAATAGGTCAATAGGCAAAAGTCCATTTGAGGTAGTGCATGGTTTTAGGCCTAGAAAGCCCTCGGATCTCATTCCCCTTCCCCCACATGCTAGGGTGTCAGTCTCAGCTGAGTCCTTTGCACAGCATATCAAAGAGTTGCATGATGACATCCGCAAGCATATAGGGAAAAGCAATGAGGCTTACAAAAGACGGGCAGATGCTCACCGGCGCCACTGTGAATTCCAAGTGGGAGACCCGGTGATGGTGAGGACGGAGCGGCTCCTTCCCGGGCCTGCCTCCAAGTTGAGGGCACGAGGGTCGGGACCCTTTCGAGTTCTACGACGACTTGGCAGCAATGCTTATGAGCTTGACCTACTAGAGAGCTATGGGGTGCACCCTACCTTCAACGTGGCGGACCTGGTACCCTACAAAGGCCCCGCGGTGGAACCCAGTGAGGAGCTTGAGCCGTTACCCCCCCTTATGAGAGACACTCCCGGAGGGACTCCACTTCCCAGCTTAAGAGACCGACGAGAGCAGATAGAGGCAATACTGGATGAGCAGAGCATCATTACGAGGCACAAGGTGTATCAGCGCTACTTGGTTAGGTGGAAGAACCGTCCCCCGACGGAGGATGCTTGGGTGAGCCGGGAGGACCTGCTGCGGTTGGATCCCGACATGCTGGAGCACTATGACAGCCAGGCAGACCCACACTCGACAGGGTCGAGTTCTCCCCACCCCGGGGGATTTGATGAGGACATCTCACGACACTCGCTATGGCTCGGGTCGCCTGCACACCCTTGATTTGGGTCGACTCATTCTCATCTTATGTATCCTCCTTTTATTGAGTCTTATCATATGTAATTTTCCTTTTATTGGGTCATGTCGCATGTATTTCCTTTTATTATGTCATGTTGTACTAGTCCATTTCCCCTATTTGGTCTAAATGGGCCCTAGTACCTTAGTTTGGGCCTATTGGACTGAGTCTAGGACATGTTTGGTCTTTTGCCTTAAATGACAGGGTTATTTTTGTCTTGTAAAGATGGGTTGCCTATAAATAGCCCCCATCTCCCTCCATGTACTAACTTTTGATGAATATTGAAAACATTTGCCATCTCCCTCTCTCTCTCTCTCTCTCTCTCTCTCTCTCTCTCTCTCTCTCTCTTCCCAAGGAGAAGTTCGCCCCCTTCCTCTCTCTCCTCTCCTCCCAACCACCTCCAACTCCCACCTAACCCCATTAAAGCTCCCCACTTCCCATAGCCATCTTTACTTCCCTCTCCTAGTCCCAAGGGAGAATCTTCCCCATTCCAACACTCTTTCCACCATTCCAACACAATCACCTCTATTCCCCACACCATCTCTCAACTTCCAAGACCTATTTTGAATTTGAAATCTTCCCTTCATTGCCTTGACCGCCCCATTCCTCCTCCCTTAGGCCTAGTTCGCCCCCACCTTCCCTCCCACTCCCTCTCTCCCTTGTGCTCACCCCTTCCCACCACCCTCTCTAGCAGACCAGCCCCCTCTCCAGCCCCACTTCGCCCTCCCCACCTCCATCTCCCTAGCCTCCACAACCCCTAAAACACCTCTCATCTCCCTCCCACAGCCATTAGAACCACCTTACACCCTTTTCTCTCTTGGCCATTCCCTTCCCCATCTCTTCTTCTCCTCCTCATTCTAACCCTGTTTCAGGAAGCAGAGTTACAGCAACTTGCAGAGGAGGCCACGACCATCCCTCAACGACTCAGGAGGTGAGGCTTACATTGCTGGATTCATCTGCGAGTTAGCTTTCAAGGCGAGGCGGTTTCGTCGGCATCCGAGCTCCGTGCTGTCCGCAGCAACCATTCTCCCTCGACTGCGCAGGACCTCTCAGGCCAGGAGCCAGAACGACAAGGCAGGCTCTCCCACGATGAACCTTGAAGGAATCAGCCTTCAAGGCCTTCTACAAAGATCTTCCTCCCCCTGTCAGCGTCCAGGAACAGAAGGCGGAACCCCGTTCGGCATCCGACAACCAGAGATATCAATTTTCTACCACAACCACGCCGATCTGCCTCCTCACAGTCTGCACCGACCACCTCCCACTCCTCTGGACACCCAGTTCATCTCCGACATCAGAAGACTTCCCCGTTTGTTTTTCTGCAAAGTAGACTCGTCCACGGTTCCAACGAGTCCAGCGGTGCCAGATTTGGAGCTCAGGAGCGGTCGTGGCAGCTTCTGCAACCTGCTGTTTCAGATCGTGTTCGGCCAGAGACCAGAACTGCAGCCACCTTCCAGTCGCCGGAGCAGTCAGCCCCCAGATCTGGAGGTCGCCCAAAAATTCAAGCCTTACCCCTCTCCAGTTAGGAAACTTTTGGCGCAGGTCTCGTCGAGATCCGAGCTCTGTGGACCCCGTGACAGCAACGTCTCCGGTCACCTGTCCAGCAGCTCTGCAGCAAGGCTGAACCGAGGAAGCTCGGAAAGTCGATTCTATCTCGCTCATTCCCCTCCCCGCTTGGCCGGCTGAAGGCCCCTCCCTGCGTGGAGGTAGTTTTGGGTGTATTAAGATCAATCCCCACCCCAAGATCACCCCTCCTGCGTGAGGTGTAGTGCTGTAAACTCTTTAAATTTTCAGGTCAAGCACCATCGCCGCGGCGTCGGGTCTTTACCCACGCTTCCCGGCGCGCCCTCGTCTCCGAACGGGATCGGTGTCTTCACACCGATCAGGTGAGCTTCTGATCACACCCTTGTAGCTTCATTTCTGCAAATGTAGTATTGCCTTGAATGCCCGTCGGACGGTAAGAGAGCGCTCGGACTTAATTTTAAGCGATATCGTGCCCACCGCGGCCCGTGAGTGAGTGCCACCCAACACCCCGCCTTGCGGGCCAGCCACCCACAAAGCTGGGTCTCCCAGGCCCATTGGGGGTCAGCCTTAGCATTGTAAGTCCATTAGGACAATTGGGTCCCGCCTCGGACCCTCACCATCATCTCCCGGACCCATCGGGTGAACGTGTGAGCCGAGTGAGCAAAAATCGTCATTGTGAGAATCATTGAGCGCTTGTATGCTTGCGGGTCTAAGTCCTAGGGTCATCTCATCATACTTAGTGGTCTTTGGGCTGTGCCACATCATTGAACTTTGGGATCCTATCTACAAGAGACCTAATTGGGAGAGCTTGTAAGGTTACTAAGGACTCTTAGGGATTAGGTTCTGGCAAATTAAGACTCTAGAATCGATCTAATCTTCAAAACCCTATAAATAGGACCTAGTTCTGAACTGAGCAACCCTTACTTTTGGCTCGCGTGAATCAAGGTAAGGAGTCATAATTTCGAGTAAGTTCTTTAGAAGCTTTTGTTTAGTATACTTTAGACTAATAGTTCTCCAAATTTCGTGCTAGGAGATCAAGCAACCAAGGGGATTGAAGTTTCCAAATTTGTTGGTTCGACCTTAGTAACCCAAGATTCAGAGCAAAGGACCCCTGAAGATCAAGAGGTTAGGACGTCTAAACGAGGTAATTAGAATTCAATCCTTTAGAACTTTTTGATCACCTTAGTTTCATCTTCTTACTCTCAAAATTTCACATCTTTAGGATAAGAGGTTGGAGAGATAGAGCAGCAGGAAGTTGCTGGAAAATCGCTGGAAAAGGAGAGCTAGGGCTCGAATTTTAGACTCAAATTAGAAGCTTAAAGCCTAGTTAAGAGGTAGGTTATCTCATGATTGGCAAAAACATCTTGTTAGGGATAAAAGCCCTTTGATTGTACTTGATTTCATACATTATAGACTATGAATTTCATGTTTTAGTGAGTTCATGCATACATACATATTCTTAGCCCTAATCAAAGATCAAAGATATTATCTTGTTAATTCACTGCAATCTATGCATCTAGATGACCTTTACTTCATTTTGTCATGATTGGGGTAGTTAAATCTTTTCAAAACATGACATGGTTTCAAATCACAATCTTTTAATTTCTTTATACTGTTAGCAGGGACTCTGACGCATCAAGGTAAGACCGTCACAGTGATCTAACGGCCTTACGATAAGCCATCACACCCTCTACTGCATCTTAATGACTCTGTTGTCTCTGACGCATCTTAACAGAGCGTTACATTACTGTAACGGCCTCACGATAAACCGTCACAGTCACTATGACGCACCCATTCTAGACCGTCATGGTAACTGTAGACAGAATGGGAAACTAGTTAATTTAACTTATCAATAAGCCTAGTTATCTAAGTTTTGACCTGATTTCATGTCTTTAAGATTTTTTTACGGATTCATGATAGAAATTGCATAATTAGGTATCTTAAGTTACTTTAAGTTATGTTAATTTCATGTGCCAAAATTCTATAGTTTTGTATCTAAATCATGATTTTTAAAGATGTATTGACGGAGTTATATCATGATTTCCTATTGTTATACATTCGCTCTATCAATAGAGTCATTTCTTTAAGTACATGGCACATATTCCGGTATGTTGTCCATTTGTTCACTTTGCACTATAGGAACATTATTCTTGGACATGAGGACCTCTCTATTGGATATTCCTTCCAAT
This sequence comes from Amorphophallus konjac, assembly GCA_022559845.1. Taxonomy (NCBI): domain Eukaryota; kingdom Viridiplantae; phylum Streptophyta; class Magnoliopsida; order Alismatales; family Araceae; genus Amorphophallus; species Amorphophallus konjac. Next base: position 87,785,539 of record CM040118.1, read on the forward strand.
GGACTAGGAAATCTTGTTTCAAGGCCTCCGTAATTCTTCGCGAGCCTGGGATTCCCACTAGGACGCCAAGTTGTTGTACCATTAAAACCCAATTGATTAGAAAGCACTATCGATGTTTTTCTGGTTCTAGCAGTGTAACGGAACTATATTGGACCGTCAGGCCCATGTAACGGCCCAATATACAACCGTACATTTTACTGAGTCTAATTATTGTTTTGGATTCAGTCGTTCTAACGGATCAAGGCTAGACCGTCACGTTAATGTAACGGCCCAACACTGGAGCGTCACGTTAATGTAACGGCCCAGTACACGACCGTCACACTGCTCGAGTATTTTAACCTGAAGTTTGACCAAGGGTTGATATTCCAAAGTTTCTAGATGGACTATTGATGATCTAGAACTTATCATATTGATCAAGAAACCTAATATAATGTGGAAAATAAAGAATGTACCGTTATGATGTTGATTTATTTCCATGAGCATAACATAGTATAAGTCATTCTTGATTTCTCATGATTCTTATTAAAGCATTCCTTCATTGAATTATTGTTATCATGAACTTGTTGAACTTATTACATTCGTGGCCATACTTTATTGTTACACTCATGGAAGTAGCTTGATTTATACATGAAGATGCAGTTCGGGCGCTGATTGTGTCCAAGGGCTCTATGCTAGTCCCCTCGGTTGATTGCCAGAAACATACTATTATAAACCATGGGGTATGATGCTACTGGCGTCGCATTGCGCTGGGAGTACTTTCTTTATAAATAAGTGAAATCCATGAGCACTCGTGAAAATCTAGTGAATTGCTACATGATTGACGTTCTCGTGCGTAACCTTTATGGTTATGAAAGTGAAAAGTGAAAGTACATTCTCGTTACATTCTTGTTCATGAAAGGTCATACTACATTCTTGTTCATACTTGTTACATTCTTGCTAGTACATACTTGCTCTCATCCTATCTTACATGATCGTCTTATTACTTTGATTTGATCGCATGACTTATCGCATTCGCATGATTTTACCTTATATTCTTTAGAGCTAAAATGCTAATTACTTTAATAGTGCTAATCATGTTAATGCGAAGATACCTATTGGGCAAGTGTGCTCATTACCTATTTCCAATCTTTTCAAGAAATGGAAGTGATTCGAATTCGGATTCGGGTTATACAAGTAGCGGGTCTGAGAGCGAATGAAAGTCATATCAAGATGAGAGTGAAGACTTAGGAAAATCTATATTGTTTAGATTGAGTCTATGTAATTTTCTTATTTCTTAAGTCTGATAGATTGGAAGAAGTTGGAAGTTATTGTATTTGAATATTGATTATCAATGAAATAAGTTGGAGTTTGGTTAAAATAGTGTGCAATTACATTTATGTGTGTGATTATCTTGCGCACTGATTATTCTTGCTTGCAAGAGGCTTACCATGCCGGCTGTTCACGTTTCTCGAGTGAGTCTTCCGCTGTCATAAAGGCTCGGCCGCTGACAACATTTGTTCAAGCATAAAGCACAAGCACAGGACATTACTATACACCACTACGTTATCTGTTGTTTTTGAGTACATGGAGATTGATCTTTCAAAAGAGCCCTCCCAAACAATACGAGCTGATGACATTTACTCAATTCACACCATATGTCACAACATGGGTTATGAAATGAGAGATGGAGAATTGGTTCGCCAACTGAAACGTCCTGCCCAAGTGGTCAGTTCTGAAGAGGATGACGATGATGATAATGGAGAGCCGGCTGGAGAGCAACACCCACATGTTCCTAATGAAGGGATGCCCTCTGAGGAGGTTCAACCGCTCATGGATCGTTTGGATACCATTGATGATCGTTTAGACAGGTATGGGGAGACAATGGAAGCTATTGAAAAAGAATTGTCTGATCTGAAGCTATCTCACTAAGAATCCACTCAGTCCTTCACTAATGCCTTGGCCCATCAAGCCCATATGTTTGAGGAGATTTTGGATTATGTTCGACGTCCACCATATCCTCCCACTCCGGATGATGACTAGATGGTTGCACTCCGCGGAATGGCACACTTCTTATCCCATATTCCCCCCTCCTTTTTGATGATGCCAAAGGAGGAGAAATTTTGTACTATATGTGTGCCCGACAATCGGCTACCTATACTTTATGTGTGGTGTGTGCTTGCATGCATGTATCTTTTTCATTCATTCATCATCCTAGTTAGCTAAGCTGCATTTCATGGCATTGCATACGTATTGTAGTCTTTCTTATGCATTCTGACTTTGTTGTCCTTCTTTTAACTATGATGTCGGCAAGAACCTTGGAATATGCCTTTTATCGTCAATCTTACATGTTTGAATCAGTATGTTTCATGCTATGATTCTTCTTGAATGGTTCATGGTGATGTATGAAGGTTTGAGCACTGTTAAGAAAGTCTTATTCTTGATATGGAGGTTGAATTCAATGTGAATGCTAAATCATTTTGAAGTCATATGTTTATGCAAGGCATATAGTATTTTGTCATCATCAAAAAGGGGGAGATTGTTGAACCCCCTCCTTGAGTGAATGTTTACATATGATGGCTTTTGATGATGACCAAACACTATATGTATATAAATTGTCTTTGAAGTGTTCTAGCATAAAAAGTCTTGCAGAGCTCAACATCCTTATTGAAGTCTTGGAGCTTAGAAGGTTAAAGAACAACCTTAACTGGTAAGCATTTTTGAATTCAAATTGCAAGGCTAAATCTGATTCAGAATTTATGTCTTTACAGGACAAGGAACGTGCCTAAGTGCTTAAGGAACTCAAGGACGGTCGGTGAGATCAACTTCAATTTATTAACCCTTGATCTTGTGGTTTGAAGTTCTTTAAATTGATCTCATGGGTTAATTTGGTTTGGTCTTATCTAAGCTTACATGATTTGGGTCTTCTTACTCATTGTCTTTGAAACATTCCATTTGATGGTTTGAAACCCAACTTGAAACCCCTTGGCTTGTTTTTTGGACTTAGTGTAGTTTCCATTGATTTCTTGGAAGTTCAAGGACAAGGGTCGACCCCAAGGGTCGACCCCTGATAGTATTTATTTTTTCACCCGACGGGTTCTTTCTACACACCTGCTAGGGTCGACCCCAAGGGTCGACCCCTGATAGTATTCATTTTTTCACCTGACGAGTTCTTTCTACACACCTGAGCCTCTTATTTTTTACCCGCACGAGAGGGTCACGAGGGTCGACCCTAGGGGTCGACCCATTGGTTTTGGCTCTTTAAACCTCCCACGGGGCAGCGCCGTCAAATACGACCTTCGTGTAGGCGTGCCAAAAGTCTTCTAAGTATGGTCCAAATGCCCCAAATCACTCCAGGAAATGTGGATCTGGTCCCTAGGCTGTCTCTTGACCGTCCTAAACATATAAAACATCTTGTTGGGTTGTAAACCCTAAGAGAATTCGGAGAGAGATCTGAAGTGCATTTTGCTCTAACATTTGTAAGTGCAGGGTCGCAGCAGCAGCTCCAGGGGCTTCTTCCATCTTGATCTGAACGTGGATGTGAAGAGAAGAAGCTTGAATCAAGTCTCCTAATCATCTCCAAGTAGAAGCTGCGTGAGAAATCAAGGATGCAACCTCATTCGTGCGCCATTATTCCATTCTTCATTCAAGATCGATTTTCCTCCTGCTGAAGTGCTCAACTACATTCGGAGAAGCAAAAGGGGGAGCTCCAACCACGATAAACCATTCTTCACTCTTTACTCTCAGAATCATTTTTGATTGAACTTGAGTATCTGTTGTAAAACTTGAATCAGATTTCTGTGTGTGTGTTGTTCGTGTTTGGAAGCACGAACGTGTGTGTGTGTGTGCGGCAACCCAAATCGGGTGTCGTATGTGTGTGGGTGTTGTTCTCCACAGCTTGTGTGTGTGGCTCACTTCATAGTGAAGCATTATCCTAACGTGTGAGGGGGGGACGTAGGGCACACGGCAGTGTACCCGAACCACCTAAAAATCCCGTGTTTCACTTGTGGTTTGTTACTTCGCATATTTTGTCGAGTGGGATTCACGGTGAGCTGAGTGTACACCATTTCCATCATCAACCACATACTCTTATTCACACGCATTCACGAGTGTGGTCCTGATCGAGTGAGGCCAAGTGCTTGTGTGTTTATCAAACAAGGTTATCACGTGAGTAAGAATTTTAATTGGCCAATCAATTCACCCCTCCCCTCTTGATTGCCACCATTCGGGACTCAACAATTGGTATCAGAGCTTTGGTCTCTGTTTAACTCGACCACACGGTCGAAGAGCTAGATCTCTTTAGATGGCAAACAAGGGGATGATGCCCGAAGGGCATTCGATTCAAAGGCCTCCATTCTTTGATGGATCTAACTACCCATATTGGAAAAATAGGATGTATGTTTTCCTGCGAGCTCAGAATTATGATGTGTGGTGTGTCATAAGTAAGGGTCTATATGCCTTATCTGAGAAAGAGGATGAGTGGGATGAAGAAGATAAAGAAGTGTTCAGCAAACTTTAAAGCTATGAATATAATTCAGTGTGCCATTCATCCTAACGAATACTCACGTATTTCTATGTGTTCCTCTGCGCAGGAGATGTGGGACAAGCTGCGGCTGATCTTTGAAGGTACATCGGAAGTAAAGGAAACAAAGGCCAACTTGTTAGTCCGAGACTACGAGTTATTCATGATGAAGCCTGAAGAATCTATCTCAGATATGTTTGCAAGACTAACTGAGAGCACCAACGGATTAAAGGGCCTTGGAAAAGAGTACTCCAACAAAGATCTCGTCAGAAAAGTCCTAAGATCCTTGTCACCACAGTGGCATACAAAGGCCACTGTAATCGAGGATTCAAAGGATCTTAACACTTTGACTCTGGATGAGTTGATAGGTTCTTTGATGACCTATGAAATAAACATCAAAAGGGGCGAGGAGGATCACAAGAAAAAGAAGGTAGTCACACCATTAGTCCTGAAGGTGAACCCACAAGAATCAGAGGGCAGTGACAATGATTCCACCGGCAACACCGAAGATGAGGAGCTGGTTGCCATGATCACAAGAAGAGCAAGAAGATTCGTCAAAGGAACAAGAAAGTTCGGTGGCCATTTCTGAAAACGCCTAAGGAAGCAAGGTCCTAACAGAGGTGAAAGTAGCAAGAAGGAAGAAGTTATTTACTATGAATGCAAGAAACCTGGTCATATGCGGGGTGAGTGCCTCGATCTGATGAAAAAGTTCAAGAAAGGAAAGTTCAAGAAGCCAAAGGCCATGGTGGCCACATGGAGTGATGAAGACGAGGAAGAGTCCGTGAATGAAGATGAATTGGATGAGCTAGTTCAGAATTTGTGTTTCATGGCAAATGAAGACGATGCCAATGAGGTAAATTCTGAAACTGAATCTCTTACATGTGAACAATGGCAGATTGCTTATGAATCCTTGTATGAAAAATGTAAAAAATTCAAATCTGAAAACAGAAACCTGAAAAAGAAAATTGATCATTTTGTGCATGCTGCAAAGTCTTGTGAGAACTGTCATGCTTTAAAATCTGAAATTGAAAAGTTGAAACATGAAAATGAAATTCTTGTGTCTAAAATTGAGTTGTTTGAAGATGAGAGTTAATGCATGCGTGAGGACCAAGCCACTTTTACCAAAATGCATGAAGACTTAAAAAGAGATTTAGAACAAGAAAAGTTGGAAAGAAGTGCATGCATTCAAGCCAAAGAAATGGCTGAAAATAAAGCTCATTCATTAAAGCATGAAATCAATGAGTTGAAGGATGCTATTGCTATCCTTAAAAAGGAAAAACATCACAATCAGGAACACACTCAACTCATTGGGCTCCCAGCAATTCATCTCCATCCTTGTCAAAAACACATGTGCATAATTCATTCTTGAATGTAGGCAGGAGGAGAAACAGGGATAGAGCCATCACATGCTTTTACTGTGGAAGGTTAGGCCATGACATGTATGATTGCAGAATTCTGGAATTTGATGATGAAAGTTTTGCTATAATGAGAAATAAATCATACATATCTCATGTCTCTAACCATCGTGGACCCAAGCTTACTTGGGTACCAAAATCTGCATAAGTACTCTTGTTGTGTTTGCAGGTCTGCTTGAGAGCTCAAAGGAATAAATGGTACTTGGACAGCGGATGCTCTCGGCATATGACGGGAAACAAAGAGTTGTTCACAGACCTGCATGAAAAGGATGGTGGGATAGTAGCATTCGGTGGAAAAGACAAAGGAAAAATTATCGGAAAAGGTAAGATATGTAAGAATCAAACTCGCACTATTGAAAATGTTCTACTTGTAAAGGGGTTGCATCACAATCTCTTGAGCATTAGTCAACTCTGTGACAAAGGATGCAACGTGACTTTTGATTCTACCCACTACACTGTTGTAGATAGAAAAACTCATGAAATTAAGTTCATAGGTTTCAGGCATAATAATATTTATATGATAGATTTGGATGATGCCTCTCATGATAATTTGTGCTTGGTTGCAAGGAACAATGATGATGCTTGGCTTTGGCATCGCCGTCTTGGGCATGCCAGTTTTAAAGTTTTACTTAAATTATCTAGAAATGATTTGGTGGTTGGTTTGCCTAAGTTGAAGGCCGTTGATGAAGGAGTTTGTGGGGCGTGCAGCATGGGTAAGCAAACAAGAACATCATTCAAGTGTAAGAATGATGTAACCACATCGAGGGCCCTTGAATTAATCCACATTGATCTTTTTAGACCAAGCAGAACACATAGCTTGGGTGGTAAACTTTATGGTTTTGTAATTATGGATGATTTCTCAAGACTCTGTTGTGTATATTTCCTTTCCCATAAAAGTGATGCCCTAATGCAATTTGAAAGATTTTGCAGGCAAGTTCAAAATGGAAAGGGGTGCTGCATCAAGACCGTGCGGAGCGATCATGGTAAGGAATTTGATAATCATGAGTTCAGCAATTTTTGCAGGGCTCAAGGTTATATGCATGACTTCTCCGCACCAAGAACCCCTGAACAGAATGGAGTTGTTGAAAGAAAGAACAGGACATTGATTGAAATGGCCAGAACCATGTTGAATGAAAATAACCTACCGAGGTACTTCTGGGCTGAAGTAGTAAACACTGCCTGCTACATAATCAACCGTGCCATGGTAAGACCATTGTTGAAGAAAACACCCTATGAGCTGTATCGAGGTAAGAAGCCAAATATTTCTTACTTCAGACCTTTTGGCTCCATTTACTACATTCATAACAATGGTAAGGTGGACTTGGCAAAATTTGAACACAAAAGTGACAAAGGAATATTTCTTGGGTACTCTCTTATCTCAAGAGCCTATCTAGTTTATAACTTGAGAACTCTTGTAGTTGAGGAAAGCCCCCATGTCATTATTGATGAATCATCTTCCTAAAGAACTAATGAAAAATCTGCTTTGCAGGATGAAGAGTTGGATGATGGTGATACCGGGAAGATGGGAGGAAAAACTGAGAAACAAGAAGTAAAAGAACCCCAAGAAGATGCAAATCAGGAAGATCAAGTTGAACAGCAGCTTCCAAGGCAATAGACATTTACAAAGGACCATCCGCCGGAGAATGTGATGGACAATGTAGATGAAGGAATAAGAACACGAGCCTCTTTCAGGGAAGTTGAAAATATAGATTACATAGCCTTACTTTCCCAGTTTGAACCTCACTCCATAGAAGAGGCCTTGAAAGATGAGTCATGGATCATGGCTATGCAAGAAGAACTACACCAGTTCCAAAGGAACAAAGTGTGGTTCCTCGTGCCATGTCCTAGAAACCACTCGGTGATCGGAACAAAGTGGGTCTTTCACAACAAAACAAACGATCAAGGAGTGATAACTAGGAACAAGGCCAGGCTAGTAGCCAAAGGCTATAGCCAAGAGCTTGGAATTGATTTTGATGAGTCTTTTACTCCTATAGCAAGACTCGAGGCAGTGAGAGTTTTATTAGCATTTGCATGTTGCAACAATATTAAATTGTTTCAAATGGATGTTAAGAGTGCATTTTTGAATGGTTATATCCAGGAGGACGTGTATGTGGAGCAACCACCGGGGTTTGAAGACACTAAGCATCCAGACCACGTGTACAAGCTAGACAAAGCACTCTACGGTCTGAAACAAGCACCCCGAGCGTGGTATGAACGGTTAAGTGATTTCCTTATTCAAAATGGATTCAAACGAGGTAATGTTGATCAAACTCTTTTTACAAAACTGAATGGTAAGGAAATCCTAATTGTTCAAGTGTATGTAGATGATATCATTTTGGGCTCCACTAAAGATGCTTTAAGCAAAGACTTTGCAAAATTGATGCAAAGTGAATTTGAAATGAGTCTTATAGGAGAGCTAACATTCTTCTTGGGATTACAGGTCACACAGACGGTTGACGGTTTATTCATACACCAAAAGAAGTATGCTATGGAGTTGCTGAAGAAATTCAATTTGACATCAACCAAACCACAACCAACTCCTATGTCCACTTCAATAAAAATTGATCAAGATGAAAAAGGTAAATCCGTGGACTAAAAGCTTTTCAGAAGCATGATAGGTTCATTGTTGTATTTAACTGCTAGCCGGCCCGACATACAATTTGATGTATGCCTGTGTGCAAGATTTCAGTCCAATCCGAAAGAATCACACATGTCGGCCGTGAAACGGATTTTCAGATATATTGCTGGTTCAGTTAATTTGGGATTGTGGTTTCCGCGTAATTCGAGCTTTGATTTAGTTGCTTATTCTGACGCCGATTATGTGGGATGTAAGGTGGATCGGAAAAGTACCAGCGGGTATTGCCAGTTTCTTGGGGGATGTGTGGTCTCTTGGGCCTCTAAGAAACAAAACTCAGTGGCATTATCAACGGCCGAAGCCGAGTATGTGGCTGTATGTAGTTGTGTTGCCCAGGTGCTATGGATCCAACAACAAATGATTGACTATGGCATTTCTTTCAAAAACACCTCAATCCTTTGTGATAACACATCAGCCATAAATCTATCTAAGAAGCATGTTCATCACTCTCGCATAAAGCATATTGAAATTAGACATCATTTTCTTAGGGATCATGTGAGCAAGGGTGATGTAGAAATCAGGTTCATTGAAACAGACCAACAAATTACCGACATTTTCACCAAACCTCTAAGTGAGGAGAAATTCACAACATTCAGGAGAGAATTAGGGGTTTGTAGGATAGACGAGTCTGAATCATGATCATCTACACAACTATGTGTATAAGTCATTGCATTGCATGCATTTGCATTAGTAAAGTGCATAATTGAATTTTCCCTTGTCATGCATGTGCATTATGTTGCCTGAAAAAGAAAAAGAAAAATCAAACTTGTGTGAAAAATCATGTTGTGTGTATTGCATTACTTCTATTTATAATGTACACACACATTTATTGTTAGTTCTATGGCCGACACTACCTTGAATACACCCAAATGCCAACAAGGGAGCAAAAACCGTTCAAAATCTGAAATCCGGAGCATTGGATAAGAAACGTCAAGTATGATCTTCAATTTTCTTAAACAACTCCTCAATTGATTTCAACCCTGATAAACGTTCAATTACCCTTGATTCAAACATGTTTTTCTCTTTGGGGACTCGAGTCGTACCCACATTGGCCTTCCCTCTGCATTCTACACATTTTTACTGAAAACCAGGGTAAGGGTCGACCCCTCGGGTCGACCCTCGGGTCACCCGGTTCTGACCGGGGCTGAGAGGACCAGGGGTCGACCCAGCGGGTCGACCCATTCCGGTTGGGCAGCTCAGCCGAGTCTGGACCATCCGCGAAAGGGGATAAAACCCTCGGTTTGCCCCTCCCATCCTCATAAAACCTCTCAAGCCCTCCTCTAAGCCTAGCCACCACGTCTTGCAAGCCCTAAACATCTATTTTTGGCATCCAAAACGCTCCAGCCCTAGCCACGGGATCCTCCGGTGGCATCTCGCGGATTCCTCCTTGTTGCGGTTCAAGGCTTCATTTTTGCTTCCCAATCCGTCTGAGGTATGTTCTTGGTGTGTGGAGGATCTTTTATCCAATGTATTAGCCTTCCATTGTTGAACCATCTAGATCTACAACCTCATCATGCGGTTCCTTCGGTTCATGTTCTAGATGGATCCAAGGAGACGTCGTTCTCAAAGAGGAGAGGAATCAAATTCGGCAAGAGAGCGTCGATCTAAACGGGCCACACAAAGCGCTGCTCTTAGAGGAAACCCATCATCAAGCAAGGTTTTGGAAAGAAAAGTGCTCCGTCCGCGGGCGGTCGACTTCAGTAATCTCAACCGCCATATCCCAAGTCTTGCATTGTGGATCTTATTTGCAGTCAACCAAATCTAGAAATCTTCATGTCCTCCCATCGCCGCAGTTATCCGAACTTGGTGCATCAATTTTACAGTAGTTTGTCCATGTCGGGTGACACACCAATCACTGTGGTCAATGGGGTACAAATTATACTCTCCCCGCAGCTTTTAGGTGCAACACTTAATTTATCTTCTGAAGGTTATGTGTTTGGCGATATTGTGGTTCCGGATGAAACAGTGTATCTATACATGACATCCGAAGAAAAAGGAGATAGATCACTCGCCGGTTTGAATGCCAACCATTTTCCTCCCACACAGCATATCTTGCATAGAATGATCACTACTATTTTGCTACCGAGAGGAGGAGGCCATGATAAGGTCACTGAAATTCATATGTTTCTATTCTATTGCTTCTTCGGTGGCATTCCTATAAGTTTTCCCACACTTATTTTGGACCATATTTGTTCAAGCATAAAGCACAAGCACAAGACATTACTATATGCCGCTGCGTTATCTGTTGTTTTTTAGTACATGGAGATTGATCTTTCAAAAGAGCCCTCCCAAACAATATGAGCTGCTGACATTTACTCAATTCACACCATATGTCACAACATGGGTTATGAAATGAGAGATGGAGAATTGGTTCGCCAACTGAAACGTCCTGCCCAAGTGGTCAGTTCTGAAGAGGATGACGTTGATGATGATGGAGAGCCGGCTGGAGAGCAACACCCACATGTTCCTAATGAAGGGATGCCCTCCGAGGAGGTTCAACTGCTCAAGGATCGTTTGGATACCATTGATGATCGTTTAGACAGGTATGGGGAGACAATGGAAGCTATTGAAAAAGAATTGTCTGATCTGAAGCTATCTCACCAAGAATCCACTCAGTCCTTCACTGACACCTTGGCCCATCAAGCCCACATGTTTGAGGAGATTTTGGATTATGTTCGACGTCCACCACATCCTCCCACTCCGGATGATGACTAGATGGTTGCACTCCTGTGGAATGGCACACTTCTTATCTCATATTCCCCCCTCCTTTTTGATGATGCCAAAGGGGGAGAAATTTTGTACTATATGTGTGCCCGGCAATCGGCTACCTATACTTTATGTGTGGTGTGTGCTTGCATGCATGTATGTTTTTCATTCATTCATCATCCTAGTTAGCTAAGCTGTATTTCATGGCATTGCATACGTATTGTAGTCTTTCTTATGCATTCAAACTTTGTTGTCCTTCTTTTAACTATGATGTCGGTAAGAACCTTGGAATATGCCTTTTATCGTCAATCTTACATGTTTGAATCGGTATGTTTCATACTATGATTCTTCTTGAATGGTTCATGGTGATGTATGAAGGTTTGAGCACTGTTAAGAAAGTCTTATTCTTGATATGGAGGTTGAATTCAATGTGAATGCTAAATCATTTTTGAAGTCATATGTTTATGCAAGGCATATAGTATTTTGTCATCATCAAAAAGGGAGAGATTGTTGAACCCCCTCCTTGAGTGAATGTTTACATATGATGGCTTTTGATGATGACCAAACACTATATGTATATAAATTGTCTTTGAAGTGTTCTAGCATAAAAAGTCTTGCAAAGCTCAACATCCTTATTGAAGTCTTGGAGCTTAGAAGGTTAAAGAACAACCTTAACTGGTAAGCATTTTTGAACTCAAATTGCAAGGTTAAATCTGATTCAGAATTTATGTCTTTACAGGACAAGGAACGTGCCTAAGTGCTTAAGAAACTCAAGGACGGTCGGTGAGATCAACTTCAATTTACTAACCCTTGATCTTGTGCTTTGAAGTTCTTTAAATTGATCTCATGGGTTAATTTGGTTTGGTCTTATCTAAGCTTACATGATTTTGGTCTTTTTACTCATTGTCTTTGAAACATTCCATTTGATGGTTTGAAACCCAACTTGAAATCCCTTGGCTTATTTTTTGACTTAGTGTAGTTTCCATTGATTTCTTGGAAGTTCAGGGACAATGGTCGACCCCAAGGGTCGACCCCTGATAGTATTTATTTTTTCACCCGACGGGTTCTTTCTACACACCTGCTAGGGTCGACCCCAAAGGTCGACCCCTGAGCATCTTATTTTTTACCCGCACGGGAGGGTCACGAGGGTCGACCCATTGGTTTTGGCTCTTTAAACCTCCATGAGGGTCGACCCTTGGGGTCGACCCTTTCCGGTCCGGGGCGGCACCGTCAAATACGACCTTCGTGTAGGCGCGCCAAAAGTCTTCTAAGTCCAAATGCCCCAAATCACTCTAGGAAATGTGGATCTGGTCCCTAGGCTGTCTCTTGACCGTCCTAAACATATAAAACATCTTGTTGGGTTGTAAACCCTAAGAGAATTCGGAGAGAGATCTGAAGTGCGTTTTGCTCTAACATTTGTGAGTGCAGGGTCGCAGCAGCATCTCCAGGTGCTTCTTCCATCTTGATCTGAACATGGATGTGAAGAGAAGAAGCTTGAATCAAGTCTCCTAATCACCTCCAAGTAGAAGCTGCGTGGGAAATCAAGGCTGCAACCTCATTCGTGCGCCATTATTCCATTATTCATTCAAGATCGATTTTCCTCCTGCTGAAGTGCTCAACTACATTCGGAGAAGCAAAAGGGGGAGCTCCAACCACGATAAACCATTCTTCACTCTTTACTCTCAGAATCATTTTTGATTGAACTTGAGTATCTGTTGTAAAACTTGAATCAGATTTCTATGTGTGTGTTGTTCGTGTTTGGAAGCATGAACGTGTGTGTGTGTATGGCAACCCAAATCGGGTGCCGTATGTGTGTGGGTGATGTTCTCCACAGCTTGTGTGTGTGGCTCACTTCATAGTGAAGCATTATCCTCACGTGTGAGGGGTGGACGTAGGGGACACGGCAGTGTACCCGAACCACCTAAAAATCCTGTGTTTCACTTGTGGTTTGTTACTTCGCATATTTTGTCGAGTGGGATTCACGGTGAGCTGAGTGTACACCATTTCCATCATCAACCACATACTCTTATTCACACGCATTCACGAGTGTGGTCCTGATCGAGTGAGGCCAAGTGCTTGTGTGTTTATCAAACATGGTTGTCACGTGAGTAAGAATTTTAATTGGCCAATCAATTCACCCCTCCCCTCTTGATTACCACCATTCGGGACTCAACACTTTCCATTCCGCCTCCGCGTCGCTTTCGCTCGCTCCCTTGTAAAGCGGACATGAAGGAGGGACATCTATTGACACCCGTTTTAGCCCACAAGTCACGTTATTTTTCTTATTCATCATTTTTGATGTCCCGAATTACCCATTGTTTTGGAGCCTTCCTTGGATGGATTTCGAGCCCATTTCGTCATTCCCTAGCCTTTGAGCCTTGGAGATCATGATTTCTTATAGCCCTGGAGTTTATCTTATCAACTTCCGGCTTCCAAGTCAGCTTACGGCCCATTTAGGCTGGCTTCCATCAAGCATTCGGCTCTCTTTTCGCTGCGTAGTCTTGAAAACGGTCCTTTTTCATCCCCTTCCTTTTCTCTATTGAAAATGTACCCTTCACTAAAGTTGTTTGATTTTTCACTTTCTACAACTTCTTCTTCTACGCCATTAGCCAGTTCTGCACCAATTTCAAGTTATTCATATTTTTTCAGCAGACAACACTGTTCACTAGTAGACCTAAGGTTTTTCCTATCTTCTAGCCCCATTTTCTCTATCTTCTGATTATCTTTTCATCTTGCTTTCTTCATAAAAGTTGTTCATCTTTCCGTTATCTACAATTTCTTCTTCTACCATTTTCGCTAGTTCTGCACCGTTTGGGAGATATGATATGATTCCCAAAGTCGCGCGAAGTCTGCCCAAACGGTCGTGCAAACGACCGTTTCTTATTGCAAACGGTCGGTCGACTGACCGTTTATTCCTTAACGGTCGGTCGACCGACTGCTAAGCCAGCAAAGAGTCCAGCCTGTGCTGGACTCTATCTCCTATCTTGCGGCGGCTGTAACTTCTAGAAACCAACTCCGAATTGAACCCCGTTTGTTTCTATCTCTTGTCCTTTGGATTATCTCGAGTTTGGTATATAGAGCACGATTTTTCATGGACCATATCTCCTGGAATCTTGGTCGCAGTATCAAGTTTTATGCACTTTCGTGCAACACAAACTCTGTCAGATTAGGTTCCAGGACCTTCTTCCAAGAGCCATATCTTCCTGATCCTTCCACCAAAAAGAGTCCCGTTTTCTCCTAGCTCTTATCCTGACTATTATCTCGAGAATGATCTAGAGATCTCGAGATTTGGTGGACTCTATCTCCTAGAATTGTGGCAGAAAGTTCTTGGTTCCATCATTTTTCTATAAATAGATGCCCAGTTCGCCTGCTCGACCGGGGGTTCTTCTTCGACCTGGGGCGAAGCCATGCCGGATTGTTGACTCAACCCTTCGACCCCAGGTTATTGAGGGAAGTATAGGCTTTGTTTTGGTCCCTTATTTGGTAGATTTCATCGTCGTTTTCCCTCCTAACTTCGCCTCTACTTCTTACAAATCATCACAGGTTCTGGGTTTTCTGCACACCTTGAACCTATGCGGCGGGGCGCCCTTCGTCAGCTCAGGGCGGAGCCATGCTGCGTCCTCTTCGTTCTCCATTGGCCTCAACCTGAAGAGGGGAGTATCTCCTTTCATTCCAATCTCTCTGGGCTCTTTTTCCTCGCTCCTAAGCTTCGTTCTTCTCCCTTACTTTTTCAAAATCATCATAGTTTTTACACTTAACTTTTGCACAGTTCTCTACACATTTTTACATTTTTCTCCATTTTGCATCGCGCTTTTCTCCTTATTCTCTCCACCAATTTCGTGATTTCAAATCACATGCATGCACAACACTCCCACCTTTCTTTTGCACCCATTTATAGGGGTTAAAAACCCTCCCCCGGTGTGTTCTCCCCTTTTCTTTCATGCTACTTTATCATTCCGGGGCAGGTTCTACACCTTCATTTTCTAATGGGTTTTCCTTTGTTTGGTTATCTTTGTTTTGCAGGAGATTGTTGATTAAACGTGAGGCCTTCTTCCTCTAGCCGGCTGGAAGGAGAAGAGGTGCACCCACATCGGTTCCCCGCATCCCCTTTGAGGCGCAATCACACGTGTAGCGGCTTTCCTTCGGGCCGCATCTTCTTCCTCATTGTCCAAGGTATACGGCACCATCTTCATCCGTTCTTCATCCTTTTGGTGATGTAGAACTTTGGTTGCGATCATGGTTCATTTCTTTTCTTCATCACCCTTTGCTTTCCATTGTTTACACTTTATGTTTATATGCAAGTTTATATTTGCATAGTTAGTAGTTTGGGGTAGGGAAGATAGATTGAAACACATTTATATCTACAATAGTGAATGAACTATCACTCCATCCATTGAGACATTTGATCTGGTAGAACCTAACAAGAAATGATAGCTTGGTGAATCTTTTACATCTTGGGTATAATTCTTGCTCAGTATCTTTGATCAATTTAAAAAACTTTTCAACTTCAGCATCTATTCTTTGTGGAGAATTTGATACTCCAAATGTAGACAAACTCAGATTTGCGAAGACAAAAGTGTCATTCAGCATTTCATGCATTTTAGTATCAGGATTTGAATTACCAGAGTCATTGAATGCAACATTTTTTGAAGCATCATGTGAACCTTCCCCATGAAAAATCCAATGAGTGTAGTTGACATTGAAACCATGACAAATTATATGCTCGAAGACCTCTTGCCTGATCATCCTAAAGCAATTATTACAATTCACGCAAGGACACATGATCTTCCCATCACTAGAGGTTTTTTGAAATGCAAAATCTAAAAATTGAAATGATCCATCCACATATCTCTTGCTCACCCTACAACATTGAATCAAATATATAAGTCAATAGTTACGTATTTTTTCCATCATAGAAAAAAATAACCCTAATACCTTATTATGTATATATACCTTGGTTCTTGAATCCAACTCTTATCTAACATTTTTCCAACAACTTTGACTATCAAATGGTGTGAAGAAATAAATTTGATCACTACGAAAAAGGTAACGAAAAAGTTAGTGTAGTGATGGTTAAGTATATAATATACATTTTAAATTATCAACAAAAAAAAGTATGAATCTAGGGGATTCTTTAACAAGTTTTGGTTTAACTACATACCTTGTTAAGGACAGAATGATAAATGTGAATGTAAATTGTACGAAAACAAATCAATCACTAGGCAAAGATGTGATTAGGGCGAGCAAGTACTGCATAAACGAAAACCAAATGAAAATGCGATTACGTTAAGCAAGTTCATAAAGTTAGAGAAATTTTATTCTCTACACCATGCTTAAAGGAGAAGAAAAATAAAAGAAACTATTTAAAGAGAACATGAAAGTAATTTTTGTCATACATTGTGCAGTGTTTAATTGCTCTCATAACGTGTCATGAGTCTATTGAGCATCCACCTGAAAACTACGTAAATGACTTTTTAAAAAATGAAAGTTAATGGTTTCATTTTTCTTCTTTTACATGTAATCCTAAAGATAATATATCCATGATGCATTGATAGTATGAAATATGTAAAACATGTAGCCCTCTATCTACTTTTGTGTGATAGAACCTTAGCCTGCTATTAAGTGTGAAAGACTTATTCCATTTAGAATTTGTGTACCTAGTTTATTTGTCAAAGTTATTAAGTTGTCAGGGGAGGATGAATGTGCTATTTAATTACTCGTATGCATTATTTTGACAGCAACTGCATGATGTTAAGAGGGAGTATACCTAGTATCATGGTCAGCTGATATGTACTATGTGATGGTGAATGCCTTCATAGCTTGTGCATTAAAATGGTGATATAAGTTGATTTCAAAGCCCATTGATCAAGTTGTCAAGCATCCTTTTCTTGAGGAGCACGATGGACACTAAAGCTTTTGATGTACACTTTGGAGATTTGCAAGCTTTCTAAAGTTGTAGGTGTAGGATAGTTGCATGAGAACATCATGCTACAAATTGCACACTTATAGTACATTGTTAGCACTAAGAAAGAAGAAACTGTTACGGAACGTCGTTAGAAGAGCAAATGTGAGAATGAGTGTGTAGGCTGCACGTATGTTTGATTTATGTTTTGGTTTGTTGACATACCATCAGGCAATATGCAACCAAGTTTTACCGTGTAACTGCATTAATTGTTATATTGTTAATCTACTTCATGCCTATTTTCTGTTTCAACTTTCATAATGTTTATTGCATATATTCTTAGGTGATGTATCAAGGTGCTCTTCAGATAACCTTGTTTTTAAGGATGATTCAAAGAAGGGATGTAATGCTCTTCTTGCCCAGGCATCCCGAAAGGCACAGTGAGTAGAGAAAAAGTCATAGAACAGTTTAATTGTTTAGGAAGACTACTCACTAGCAGTAAATTAACAGAATTATATGGCATATGAAGTGTAGAGGAGAGGGTCAAGTGATCTGAGAGTCTGAGTCTCATGGAACCTTTTTTCAGCAATAGTTGTGCGGGTACTATTAGCAATAGCGAGTTTGCGTTGATCGGAAGGCAGTGAATATGAATGAAAAGAAGTGGATCTATCGGCCATGTGTTCAATAGCACCAGAGTCGATCACCCAAGAATTTCTAGGAGATCGAGCAGTATCACTCAAAGCGGCGTCATGTATACTTGACTGCAATGAAGAGGAGGGTGTGTGGGAAGTGCCCTGAAGCTGTGCAAGAAGATGCTGAAGAGTGACAAAGCAGAGCATCAAGATGCTGCTAGAGCAATGCTCAGTATAAGCATCAAACAATTATGAAGTATGAACAACTTGAAATTGGATATATCGCCAACCTCTGATAAAACTAAAAAGATAGGTTCCATACAGCACAAGAGTGGAAACAGTACAAATAAGAAATAATTTCTAGCAGCCAAGGTTTGTTTTTGACTTCCGTGTGATAAAAATCAAGGCAAAAGGAAAATGTGGCTTAGTAATCACAATACTTGCTGCAGGAAAAGGTTCAATGTCCAAACCATCCTTGGGGTAAAATGGTGAAGGATGTGTCCCAGATGCCCTGTCCATCCTGGGGTTACCTTTGCAAGCCAGGATTTATCATTGGATCCAAAAAAAACATATTTTGAGGGTCTCAAATGTGATAAAAGAAAAGACTCCTACATCATATACATAAAAGAAAGCAAAGCAATCATAAAAGAGTATGAAAAATAAGCAAATATATGCAGTGAATGAACAGGTCAAACAGTAAACAATGCAAGCGGAAAGAATGATTTGGTGGGTTGATGCACAGAAAATGCTTTGGAGGGGCATGAAAGGAAATAACAACCATTTTTTTGGCAGGGAGAGAGACCATGTGGCCATATTGTATGAGCTTCTCTTAATATGATTGAGCATGTCATGGAAACATACAGAGAAGTCACCAAGTTTTCACAAGATTTCTTGTTTTACTATCTCATATTCAATGTAGGCCCCATGTTGACAAGTTTGATTTTGTAGTTTACTCACTTTAATTAGGCATCTAATCTGCTAGAGGTATGCATATTGTTTTGTTTCACTATCAGCTTTTTCAACTCCCTCCCCCCAGAATACCAAGAGAAAACCCACCCACCCGGGATCAAGCCCAAATCACTGGTCACCCGATCCGCAGGTAGGCAAAATGTCTCTCGGATAGCAGGCTCCCCTCAGCCCCGCGAAGCCCGCAAGGTCAGAACCCACGTGAATCCCAGGGTGGTACCAGCCCTGCATTTATGCCCACTGATGGGATTTGATATAGATGGTAATAAGCCACTTTCAAAGCCATGTTAGCGTACAAATGTTGGAGTTCATAAAATTTAGCAGGTCATGTACAGACGGAGAAAATTTCAAACTTAAGAGAAAAATGATCTCATACCTCTGAACTTCGTAGATGCCAGAGTTGTAAGAAGCACTTTCAAAAATTGCAAAATAGTACTGAAAGTACACAATGTTGTTGCCAAGGAATCAACATGCGTGCATGTCAAATGTTCCAAAAAGAACAATACCATAAATAAAATATATCTACCTGTTTGATGAAGAGTTATCAACAGAGCTACAGACCATGTTAAAAATATCTGTGAACAATGGAGCATTTTTTCCACCATCTAGTCTAGGATCACCTTCTAAATGATCATATGCAATGAGTTTCTGTACAATATAGCCTCTTGTCAGGAAATAACAGTGTGCAGCTAAGAAATCAACATTACAAGTGAATCAAAATCTGCATCATTCTGCATGTCTAACATTGTTCAGATATGAAACAAAACAACACAAATGGCCAAAAGAAAAATGGGGGAATAAAGTATAGAATAAAAGGGAAGCTAGCCCAAGGGATGTTTGAAGTATGAAGGATATCCAAAAAGTGAGCCCTTATCTGAAAATGTAATTTTCTTGAAAGCTAGATTCCAACATGTTTATACCCAAAGTGATTGTCTCCTTATAATGCACAACAAGGTTTACCGAATCAGGCGACTTGTATCATATCTGGGTCAGTACAAGATGGGCGCATCAGACCGACTGAGACCAACTCGTACCAGATCTGGGTCGGCTGAGTTGAGCCGGTCCCCAAGCCAGCCAACCCTGATGCACCCTATATACCAGCCTATTCCTAGACTAAGCACCCTAGACTTGTGTTTTTATAGACAAAAATCAGGCACCATAGAAAACGAAAAACAAAGGGGGATAAAAAGAAACCTCAGCTTTGATGACAGTGGAAATCAGGCCCTGTATGATGCATATCAAGAATGAATGAACTTCTGAATCAAAACAATTGTTAAAGCAAATTAAGGATTAATGAACTTTAGCAACCTAGGACTTACTATTTATAGATTTAATATGGGTTTCCTCACCTATGAACAAATGCAATGACTTTTGTTTGGGCTTCCCTGCATATCACAATACAGTACATGGAAAGGCTTGCACTGACATTACATGTCACTGTTATTTTCCCAGCACCTATCCTTGTTCCCTAAAATATGACACCCCTTCACCTTCCCCAAGTATGGAGCATGTAGCTCTAGTACACTTCAGAGACATTTTCAGATTGGCTCCTTAAGCCATCCAACATGATATTTCCACTGACCAATTTGCTATGTTGTTTCCCCACACTCATCCCTGAGAGGCTGCATAATTCTTAGGTTTTTCCCAGGGGGTTTACATGTGATCCTATCAACTTTCCTGAATACCCTTCAACTTCCCTAAGAGTGAGCATGTCTTCTTTTTAGAAAATAGTGGATTGTATCACCAATCTTATTGCAAATAGAGGAGGTATAATCAAAGGTGACGAGGAAAGGTTCTTCTATCACCCAAGAAGAAACAAAAACTGATGAAGATAATTACAATGTTCAAAAAAGACTCTTCCCGGACAATAGAGAAACATGAGAAATGAATCTAAACCAATAGGAAAGAAAGGGTAATGCTTGAATGCAAACATTGTCTGCATAGAGTCTACTTCCCCGGAAGGTGATCAAAAGATATATTAGTTTCTCCCATTTATCTTTTGCGTCCGCAGCTGGGTGGAGGAGAAGATGGACGAAGAGTCCGCAGCGGAAGGGTGCTAGGGAGGTGAGAGGAGGTGGAGTGGAAAGGAGAATACCTTCACAGTCTCGTAGATGAGTACGATTCGGTGCCGGCGGGTTAGGAGTCGGTGCTGGTGTGGGGGTGACGATGAGCAACCTTGTGGCGTAACAGCAGAGCAAGAGCGCGATGGCGGTGGTCAGGGAGCGTCGCCTGACGCTGGTTGCTGCTAGGCCCTGCGGAGTTGAGCAACAATACGTAGTGGACCTGCCGACGGCTCCTGTGGCTACTGAGGAATGGTGAGGGGGGAGAAGTGGGCGGGGGAGAAGGGGGGCAGGGAGGCGATGAGGCAGACGGGTAGAGGATGATGTACACCGGAGGCTGTGAGTAGGCGGAGAGGTGGAGGGAGAAGATGAGGAACAGTTCTGCGACGGGAGAGGCCCAAGGAAGTGAGAGGAGAGGTGGAGTGGTGGAGGAGAAGGTGGATTGAGGAGGGAATACGTCCGCGACCGAGAGGGACGGAGGGGTGTTACGATCGCGCGGGAGTCGAATGTGGCGCGCGCAGGCGAAATGCTTTGGGGGCATTTTTAGTGGATTAGTCATTCTGTATAATCATTTTGAGGCAATTTCAAAATGCCTCTATATAGATGTTTATGTTAAGAATAGAATCAAAATATTTTAGAGGCAATATTTAAAATAATATTTCTCTATTTATGATAATTTAGAGACAATTTTAATAAATGTCTCTAAATGAATTGCCCCTATATCTATAATTTTTTGTAGTGAGTATCTAAAAGATTTTGACTTCTCCATTGAATATCATCCTGGGAAGGGTAATGTAGTGGCTGATGCTTTGAGCCGGAAGCCGATGGCTAAGTTGTCGAGTCTTATGCTACAAGAGTGGAGGATACTGGAACAGTTAGCCAGTTTAGACCTTAATGTTGGTGAGAAGAAAGATCGGGTGATGATCACCCAGGTTCAACTTCGTCCAGAGATGTTAGATGAGATCAAGACTTTGCAAGATAATGACCCATTGCTGGTAGAGATCAAAGAAAACTTGAATAGTCGACCAGATTTTCTGTTGGCCGATGATGCTAGATTATTATTCTGGGGAAGAACTTGTGTCCCCGATTCAGCCGAAGTGAAGAGCAAGATCCTTGAAGAAGCCCATAGGTCCAAGTACACAATCCATCCTAGAGCTACTAAGATGTACCGAGACTTGAAGAGGATCTTTTGATGGCCGAGCATGAAGAGAGAAGTGGCTGGATTTGTGAGCAGATGCTTAGTATGTCAACAAGTGAAGGCTGAACATTTTAGACCTATCGGGAAGTTAAAGCCTCTCGAGATACCACAGTGGAAGTGGGAGAGCATCGGCATGGATTTCATCATGGGTCTACCTAGAACTCATGGCGGTTTCGATGCGATTTGGGTGATTATCGACCGACTGATGAAGTCTGCGCACTTCTTATCCGTTAAGTCCAAATGGACAGTGGATGTGTTGGCTGCTTTATACATGAAGGAGGTAGTGATATTGCATGGAGTGCCTGTGAATATTGTGTCTGACAGAGACCCCATGTTTACATCCCATTTTTAGAAAGGATTGCAGGAATCCTTGGGAACCCGTCTGAATTTCAATACTGCCTTTCATCCTAAGATCGACGGGCAGGCAGAGAGGACGAACCAGATTATAGAAGACATGTTAAGGGCTTGCATGATTGACTTTGGTGGTAGCTGGCATTAGCATTTAGCCCTGGTTGAATTCTCTTACAACAACAGTTACCAGTCCAGTATTCAGATGGCACCGTTCGAGGCTCTATATGGAAGAAGTTGTCGATCCCCTCTATGCTGGGATGAGGTAGGCGAGAAGCAATGGTTTGGACCAGATCTTATTTCAGAGTCATCCAAGAATATTCAGATTATCAGAGATCGTCTGCAAGTTGCAAAATCTAGGCAGAAGAGTTATGCGGATAACAGAAGAAGAGATTTGGAATTCCAGGTTGGTAAAGATGTATCTTGAAAGTCTCACCTATGAGAGAAGTTCGAAGGTTTGGAATTCGTGGCAAGCTAAGTCTGAGTTTTGTTGGTCCGTTTGAAATTCTGGAAAGAGTTGATGCAGTTGCCTACAGATTGGCATTGTCGTCCCAGTTGTCAAGAGTGCATAATGTCTTCCATGTGTCCATGCTGCGGAAGTATGTGTACGACCCCTCGCATACCATTCAGAACGCGGACCTAGAGCTGAAGGAGGATCTATCCTATGAAGAGAAGCCTATCAAGATTCTGGACCGAAAGCAGCAGCAACTCAGGAATCGATCAATACCGATGGTCAAAGTCTAGTGGAGTAGGCGTGGAACAGAAGAAGCCACGTGGGAGTCGGAAGAAGCAATCAGGAAGCAGTATCCCGATTTGTTCTAAGGTCAGTAACCGTAGTTTTCCCCCATTTTGATAAGTTTGGTGAATTTGGAGGACCAAATTTCTTAAAGTGGGGGAGGGTGTAGCATCCCGAAATCATTTAATAATAAAAATTGTGTAGCAATCGGGAGTTTTCTTAATATTAAATTGGAATTTCTCTTAGGCTAATTTTTGACCAATTTTTAAAAATATGAAAAATTCATAATCATGTAGAGGATCGAATTTATAGCTACTTTACCTTTTAAACCGAACCCAATAGAAAAATTGGTTTGGCCCAATTATAGGTTTTGGCTAGAACTCGGAGTTTATTAGAATGGCCCTTGTCCGACCAAATTCGAGCCATATTCGAGCTCAAATGGGCTCATTCCGGACCCAATCGATCGGCCCTTGATATAGGCCCATTTCTCCTCTGTCTCCGCGCGTCAACCCTAACCCTAGCCCCCAGATTTTGGAGGATTAGCTCGTTGAATCGGTCAAGCGTGAATATCGCGCGGAGGACTCTCCTCGCTAATCCCCAAGCCCACGCATGACTCTTCTATCAACCCTAACCCTATAAGACGACGCCCAATACTCTCGAGAACCCCCTTTGGTGGTAGCAGCCGCAGGTGTGCGCATTTGAGGACGGAAACGACGAGTTTAGGAGCGGGTTTTCTCTTCCAGGTTTGAGCGTCGGCATCCTTTCTTCTTCCATTTTAGGTAGCTTCTTCTATGCCAAACGTTAATTAACTAATACTATCATGTGCGCCTTCGAGTTCTCTTCACTTTGATACCAAATAGCCTAATTTTTGTCCAGTATAGCGTTCGCAATTAGGTTTTATCAAAGTATGTCAAACTAGGGTTTTGGTAGCGTCCGTTTCATCTTATATCAATCTAAAGTTAGGACTTTAGCAGGCTAAATCTCTAATTAAGCATGTTATCATGTATGAATTTTTGTTCTCCTTCTATCGATACCGTTTTGCCCGATTTTGGTTTACCATACTGCACGAATTTTGACTTATAAGCAAGGTGTGTCGGGGTTCGCCGGAGGCTAGGGTGGAAATCCTGGTAGCGGTTGCACCAGGGACTACCGCTTGAAGTAGCGATCGCCCGACAGACCGTCGCTTCCTCTGTTTTGAACAGCGGGATAGCGATCGTTGACTGACCGCTACTCCTGGGTAGCGGCCCTCTTCTGACCGCCATCATCGCTCGGGTTACAGTCTGATCATTGCATTATTCGCTTATAATCTCCTCTGATTAGACCGCATGATTGGGGTAAAAATGCACCTAATAACTAGGGTTATATGGAACATCTGAATTTAATTTACCTAGGGATCATGAATGATGGAATATTACCCTTTTGCTCTTCAAATCATGACTTGTCAATTGTTCCTCTTGCTATAAATAAGTAGTTAATTGTGGCTAAATCTATCCATGATTTGCATTAAATTGTTGCAACTCTATCACCTGTTGAACTGTTAGTTGATTACTTGTTAAGATTGTTTGACAGTCAGGCCACTCTGGTGGTGTTGACTGACCGCTTCGCTCTCGTTTTTCGCATTTCTTAGCCTCAATCTTGTGATAGTTGGGACTCTCCGCCGGATACTCCTTCCGTCGGAGTAGGACCACTATTATGAGACCTCCGTAAGACCCCGCGAGCATGGGATTCTCACTAGGACGCCGGGCAGGTTGTACCCCCGAAAGCCTGAACTAATCGACTTGATCGATTCGCGTTTTGGGCGGACCGAGTCCATGACTATTCTGCCCTGTTCGATCAGAAGGCGACCCTGTTTGGAACGCTACCTCCAGGTAGCAGCCATGGCGTGACCGCCATCTGCTTTCTGACCTGGCCTGTGTGCTAGATTGCCCAGTCGACTTACCCTTGTTCCAAGTCGACCTAGCCCTGTTCAAGGCGACCTAAGTCCCTTCAATTGACCTGGGATACATGGGCTGAAGCCTAGTTCGGTCCCATCATGCCTCAGGTAGATTGAGAACCTGTTTAAGTCTACTGAACATTGCTTTCTGCTAGACCCATGCAACATGGTAGCAGTCTTGCTTCGACCGCAACCTTCATATTGTGGCCCTCCGTGGACCGTTTTCCTCTTTGCCCCTCTGTGCATCGACCTGTTGATCCTCTGAGTTGACGCCGACCTTATTGATTGTCCACCTGATTGCAGTCTAGTCTGGACCGTCATTTCCATGTAGTGGTCTTGTCATGACCGCAACCTTGTTCCAAAACTTGCTTTTCGTGATTCTTGTGTGCTGTAGCAGCCATGTCAAGGGTAGCCCTTGGGCTGCAATCTAGTTTCATTCATGATGCCCTTTGGGTGAATCTTGACTTCCAAGTCCTATTCCTATGACTTCGCCTCCAAATTTTATTTGGAATTACACTTGATCTTAGAAATAAGTTACATAAACTTAGCCTTAGAATTCTTGGCCGATTCCAATGAATGTCTAGATTTTACTTCGGATCTTGGATCTGCCAATCAATGCCAACGCATCATAAAGGGCCTGGTCTGGTCCTGGTAAGAGCGCCCGAAAGTACTTGTGTCCCGGAGAGTTTATAATGACAAGGTGTGGCATTGCACCGAGTACTTGCTAGCGTGTTGTCTATGACATTCATTCCTACATGAAATTATGACTCTACGTATACTTGCGTGCTCGTTCGGCCAACTCATGGAATACTGTTAAATATTGTTCTACTCTATTCCTTGTTATCCCCTGTAATTCATATCCTTTCATTATGGTTATAGTTGTTTGCTATCAGTTTATTTATTGTTCGATGTTTCTCAGCATGACATTATTAAATTGATTAATCACTTATGCATTGCCTGTTATAGAACCTACTAAGTGTTCGCTCACCCAGTTGTTCCCCCTTTCAGGTAGCTCTGACGAGGATACGCAAACTGATGGGGACAAGCGAGAGTGAAGATCTTGGAGCGAGCCAGTTAAAAGTCATGCCTTATGGTTGTCATAGTATAGGATATGTCCAAGTTGTGTAGCTATGTCCAGTTAACGAAGAGTTGTGATTTTGTTTAGTTTATTTTCAGTTGAGTCATTATGTAAGTTGTTGGTTTGAACTTGGAGGAGTTTGCACTTTGGTGGATTAATAAAGTTGGCAGTTTATTGAGTATTTTATTCTCTTGCATTTTGTGTTTATTTAATTACGTTATTGCTCTGATTGTCGTGAATGATTATAACTGCTGCGTTCCGATTTTCCGCATCGGGACATGACAGTTTGGTTGCATGTCTTCTCTTAATACACCCCTCTATAGGTCTCCATGTTTGTTGTCCCTGGTGTATGCCCAATTGTCATGTGTGTGCATGAATGGGTGTCGTAGACAGCATAGTGATACAACTCCACCACAGACAAGTGTCTCATAATATTTGGGTCTTTACTCCGGATGAAGCGACATCATGTGGTGACCTAGTAGGAGGTGGGGCAATGATGAGTGGATTTCATGACTATCTATGATGGTTGGCTGTCCACATATGATAATCTCATCTTAGAAGATGATATCACATCTTGGTTGAATCTTGTCTGAGCTCACACATTCCAAAACTACCTGCAATACTTTGTGGTAGATTACTATGACAATTGCCTCTGGTTCAGGGTAATCTAAAGGTATGTCGTTATCCAATTTCTACATCATTTTCTTACAACTTACAAATGATATTCTCTTTAATCACATGTTGTATGTTCTTATTTTGGAAATTTACTATGGCAATTGCATCTTATTCAAGGCGATGCCAGTGAAGGCCAAGACCTGTTGAAAATACTGTGGGAGGATTCACAAGACATAAAATACGTTGTGGTTTGCTGTTGAAAATGCTGTCTTTTCCTAATGAGCCGCCCTATCATAACTTCATGAAAAATCTGTCCAACAAATGTCTTTTACAATTCTGACTTACTTGATGCTGTTACATGCTACTTACTCTGCTTATTGTTTCATGGTTTTAGCTGACTTACATCTTTACTTTTATGTTGGAGGACTTAATCATTTTAGTCATCTCTAGTGTGTTTACAAAGGAAGAAGAGCAAACCTTGGAATGAGATTAGCAAATATTGCCATTATCTGCACGAAAACCCCATTGATATTTGCAAGGTAGGATTGCCAACCACAACATGGTTCTTCTCCAAGGCTTATCTCAAGAAGTGAGGCCACAAGTTCGGAGGGGTTGGGCTGTGAATGTCTTACAGGCGGGTCTTGCATATCTCAAGATTTTTCTCCTCTAGAACGTCAGAGGCATCTATATGCTTCCTTCCTGTTTTGGTTGAAATGGTACTGTTGTTTTTTTTTCTCCTCTATTTTTGGCAGATTGAAGGTTTCAATATGAACCTTACATTCTATGACTCATACCTGGCAACTCGACTGGAGAAGTTTGTCACAGGCATTTTCTTATCTCTAATCTTTTCCAGATTCTTTTTATAAATTACCAAATATAAAACTGATGTCCATTCGATTTGACATCTCCTGCAGCTTACTGGGCAGTTCCTGAAAGCCAATGGAGAGCAACCAGTAACTTGGAAAAGAGCTTCCTCGATGGAGGTAAGTGCTTAGAGAGGCTGATGTGGTGAGATTCATGACTTGTATCTGTCAGTACTACCACTAGCATGTGAGCTTGTAGCATAGGCTCTTTGGCATTTTCGTGTCAATGTTTTAATTTTTTGAGGTATTATTTCTAAGTCAATGTTTTAATTTTTTGAGGTATTATTTCTAACATCCACATTTGTCATAGAACTTCGAATTGTGAATAAAACTAAGTAGATCTTAACAGTTTGGATTTTGATTGGTACAGATTATAAGTCTTCATCCTGTAGTGGACAAAACCGCATGCCATTTGATGAACAAAGAGGCGCTTGGCATTATGAAGAAGGTGATCTATAGCTCAAAGTTCCTTTTTTCCCTGAACAACATGGAATAAATTGTGCACAGAGAAGGATTAGAGCAGAATACCACGTCGTAGTGATGTACACTATGTCTCAGCGATGCTATTCGTCCATTGCTGTGATATACTCATTTTTATTGGGAACCATCATAAAACATTGCCCTGCATATAATAGTGGAGTAATACTGGCTACACACCCAAATAATTACACATGCCTGAGCAAGGTTAACTTCGATGGATAATTTTAAAAAATAAAAAATAATTTGCTCTTCATATTTTTAAAATTTTAAATTCATTTTTTAATTTTTAAATTTTTTGAACAATCTGATCGAGATTGACCTTGCATAGACACGGAGATTAGGTGGGTCCAAAAGTTGGGATAATTTAAAAAATAAAAAAAATTCAGTACACACCCTAGGGTGCGATTAACTCCAAGTGTGCAACACAACGGATGTGATATGACACCGTTTAGACTTCGATTGACATCTCCTCTAATTATTAGAATCTCTCGATATGAAATAATGTTTATTAAATATTTTTAAATATCCATTATCTTTGGTGCACGGTAAATTTTCATAGACGAGAGAATCAGACACAAAGAGCATGGGAAAAAAAGATTGCAAAGCAAGTCTGATCCAAATTTTGCGCGAGAAAACAGATTACCCAATTTGAAATTTCATCGAAGGACTCAGACTGTCTCAGACAAAACAAATCTCAAAGGGTAAAGATAAAGGGGATAACTGTAAATCATGTATCCTGACCATTCCACACATATTACACATTGAATGAGATCAAACACTGCCTCCACAAATTCTCACGTTCTCCCATGTATTATCATAATTTAAATTATCAGACTTTTATCTCCCTCCACTTAGATGCCAAACGAATCCTTAGGACGCGTTTAGGAACATCCAAAACATGAATTTTTGAGTTAAAATCTTCCGACCAACTTTAATCTCTTTCAAATGTAACCGCACGACATAAGTTTTGATACAAATAGATTTTAAGGAGGAGAGAGAATATAAACACAAAAGTGTCAAATTCTCATAATCCGCAAAATGAAACAGAGACAAACTTCTCAGGATTAACAATGATCATTAATCCTCCCATTACCCATCCGGTAAGGAAGGGAGATTATGAGAAAACCCCGTTTTGTCTCCAAACACACCCTTAGAAACACTTAGGGAGGGTTGGAGATTTCAAGACCACGATCTCCACCCAAAAATGTTTCCAAATGCAGCCTAAACATCAAAGTCACGGTAGAGCATCTTCATTTTAATAGTCGCCCAACCGACCATTATCCTACCATTAAACAAAACCGTAGCTTAAGGATTATAATGTAGAAAATCAGATCACCGCGTAGGCAAAAAGCGTTACATTTATCAGCGGTCGCTAATGCTGTTGAAAGCCCGTATATTCCGTTACCGGATTCGTTGGTTATTGAAAGCCGTAGATCTCGTGTGACCTAGTGAATACAAAGTTTTATTATTTGTTTTGTCTTCCAGATTAGCGGTTTGTCTCAAAAAGCCCTTCTGAAGCAAGCATCAAAGAGGAAAGGGGTGGGTGTGGGCCGCTGGAAAGAATTGGTCTCTCAAAAGTCTATATTTTCAAACAAAGATATCCTAATTCAACCCTTTTTCTCCCCTCTTCTGGGAACAACCTGCTACAGAACCCCACGGTGTCGCCATGTTCGAATGAAGATAGCCCCATGCGTCAACCTCTGATGGAAATAAACCAGAATTGGAAACCAAACACGAGCTGTGTATTGCATAATCTAACCATATTCGTAACAGAGGATTAGCGAAATCCCAGTAAGTGAAATAGTCATGCAGGCCTAGGACGGACCAATTTTCTCCCTCAAAGAGGTCATCAATGATTGCGAAGCCAGCCGCTGCACCAAGTAAAAACATCGCAAACTATGAGATGCATGAGAGAAATATACCATATCAATGATCTTATTCCATCTGAAAAGGTAAAGCAGGGCCAGTTAAAGGCTGTAGAGCCAAGACAGAATCTTCTCATACTTTGAAATCTAGCCGCAGAAATAATGGCATTTGTCTGATAACAGATTCTAATTAGTAATCCAGTCTCGAATAGGAAGAGCAATTAATTACGTACGTATGTAATAGCCAATCCATTGGATCTGTGCCTAGATGAAGAAGACAGAACCAAGACATGAAACAAGTACAGTATCAACAAACTAAAACTTCAGGCTCATTTGTCTTCACTAGCATCTGATTCAACAACCAAAAGTACATTGATGTTGACACACAAAAGTTTGGCAAAGTGAATAGAATCATTGTGATGAAATGGAAACCAAATAAGAAAACTGAGATTCTCTTCCTGCAGGTAAATAAAATGACAAGTATTTGATCTATTGGAAAAAAAATTTCTTTTGACGAATGATGAGGAGGCTATGGAATGATGGATAACGTAGCTTCAAGTTATATTTAATGACAAGGATTCTAAAGTTTCCAAGGTCATGGTACCCATAATCTTGGACCTTTTACCTATTGACATAGAATCTGAGAAAAAAGGTTGAAGAACCATTAGCAAAGATGAAAAACAGAGGGCAGACTAGGCAGTGTCCCCATTTAAGTGTGGAAGCACACAAGGACAACCAGTCTGTAAGTTGACATAGTTTTTCAGTTACATTTTGAAGTCAAGATATATTGCATTGAGGGAACCATGGAATACCGATAAACAAGAATACCAGAGATACAAAATTATTCTAATAATGGGGCAATAAGTTAAATATCAGATAAGGTTATTAAAACAGTGACGGATAGAATATTAAGGTTAATGAAGGGTTCAGAGGATCATTTTGTTTTTATGCCGTTAAAGTTGACTACTTAAGAGATTTCCCTGCTTAGACAATTTTAGAAAAAATATGCAAAAAGAAGGATCTATACCTGATTTTTTTTATCAACTAAGAAAAGCATGCAACACAATGCTTAAGATATTAATCAGTAAACATTAAGAAAGAAAGAGATCACATTAAGTTATATAGATATACTAAAAGAACAATGACTAATTTTGAAAATGATTGGTGGGAAAACACATGGTCATTAGTTTGAATAGAGGATCACTTTGAACCCATATTCTTTCACTATGTTACGTATGGATGAGGTCACTGAAAATATTGAAGGATTAGTGCCTTGGAGTCTGTGATTCACAGGTAACATGGTTCTAATGAATATATTGATGAACATGTGCAATCAATCTAGTATCATGGAACAATCAAGGATGCCTTGCACTCTGACTTTAAGATCATCAGAAGTCCATGACTAATACAAGAGGTGTGACTTCGCAAGGAAATGATGTGACATGAACATTTTTTCCTTCGACATGAATATTACCATTAGTTACATAAACAAGGGTTACCTCAAATACATAATTTAAAATATTTAGGTTAAATAATTAAAGTGATATAACACAATGGTTTTCAATCTCATAAAATCTCTCGAGATTCTCTGTCTCTAAGGCTTGCAGAGATCCAAAATGCCCGAAACACCAAGCCAAATACATGTCAGTGATTGTTGTACGCTTGGGCCAGCCAGTTTGCAGCAGGTTCAAAACCCCCTCATCATTGCTTTTGACCTGCCACTGTCGACTTTTCACACATTGTCAATCCACAAGCAAGAGAGGAGGAGGCTGCTCCCGGCCATGGTCAACCTGTCCACTGACCGTCAACTACCTGCAAGCAAGAGAAGAGGATCAACACCATCCTGCTACGCTCCAGACTCCCTCCCTATGGCCCCCCTGCAGATCTTCCTTTCCTTATGTACTTTCACATTACTTAGTTATCATTGTGCTAATTTATCATATTGAGTGAATGACCATATTGAGTGAATGACATTATAAATTTTCAGTAAAAAATATTAGACCTATCATAATCTCTACTACCATCCCTGATCTCCCGAGATTTCTCTGAGATCTCTTCTCTCCAACACTGCTAAGACAAAACCAAGATCCATTATAACATTCCTGGATACACATGTAGTCCACAAGTTTATAAATGATTGGTTAAGATGGTAAGCAGCCCCCTTAGTACTTTGGACCATCAGATTCCTAGTAGATTGAGAAGAAAGTTCTATAAAATGACTACAGACTTTTTTTTCTGAAAGTTCTATAAAATGACTACAGAATTAGTAACCTGTGTATAGCAGAATGTTGTACCACTAAGAAAAATCACATTGACAAGGCAAAGATAACTGAAATACAAGTGCCTAAACAAAAGACTAGATAAAAAGGGATCTTACATCAAATGGCTCCTTCAAAGAGATACTAAAGTTAGCAACAATAGGAGATGGTCCATCAAAGTTGTTTGAGATGATTTGTATGTGTACGAAGAATACTGATATACACACCCAATAAGAGAATGTAAACACCATTTTCTGTGCAAACTTTAAAAAAGGAAAAGTATGGCAAAAAGAACTCGGGTGTTTAGTCCGAATCAACCGTGCCTTCACCTCCCACCATTGGATGAAGCAACAACCAAATGGTAAATCATCTCAGATGACATAGTTTTGACCAGGCGGCACCATAAAATGCTTATTTTCCACCATCAAAAGAACGACTCAAGGCGTACCATGTAGCATTGGGAACTGGAGTACCCAACCAATAAAACAAGCCCCCTGGCTCCATTCAAGTTGTTGGTTGCAAAGAAAAAAAGACAAGATAGAAGAAAAGATGCAGGGAGAGTGATGGGACATCAGAGCAAGGCAACTACAATTTTGAGTTTACATATTGTCATTGAGTCATTGGGTTCTCTTGTAAGGCTAATTATAAGTCATTGGGCGTCATTAGGAATTAATGAGTTTCTTTTATTTATTGAGTCTAGATAAGGGATTGGGCCTCAAACCCACTAGAAAAGCCCAATTGGGCCACCACTTCACCATTGCTCACCCAAAGCCCACTTGAACCTTCTTAACTTATTGGCCCATTCCAAGGCCCACGAAGACTAGCCCAAGGGCGCCCCCCCCCCCCATTCAAACCACCACATGTCCACATCCCCATTCAAGCCTCTTATGTTGACATTCCATCCCACAATTGGCATTTCTTTCCAAATGGAGGAACACACCCCACGTATTGCCTTCCATAGCTGCCATACAAAACATTTAGTCAATTGTTAATTGCCATCCTTGACCAAACCAAGGGAGAGGGGCGCACCCTCCCTTTGCCCCATGTGGGCTTGACCCATTTGTCTTCCCTTTTTACCCTCCCCTTCTCCATTGACCAAAGGGTATTTTCAATCTTTGTCCTAGGTCTAGGGTTTGATATAAAAGTCTTGTAAACAATTTATTTGATAAATGAAAACACAAGAAAATTCAGAAATTTGTGAGATTGTGCCAAGGGCGCCCTCTCCCTCTCTCCTTCCTCCTTGCAGCTGCGACGGCTACTGATCTAGGGTGCGACGCCCTATTCGTGGGAGCGATTCCCACCTCTATCACCTCTGCTGGGTGCGACGCTCAGCCACCGCCACCGCTGCCGCCATCCGTGCCGCCATCGAGCCGCTACAATACGTTCTTTGGCTTGCTGTCTAGAATTCCGAGATTCAGGACAGAACCTAAAGAAAAAGTTGTTCCGCCAAATCCACCCATCTGATGAACTTCA
Organism: Amorphophallus konjac; assembly: GCA_022559845.1. Classification (NCBI taxonomy): domain Eukaryota; kingdom Viridiplantae; phylum Streptophyta; class Magnoliopsida; order Alismatales; family Araceae; genus Amorphophallus; species Amorphophallus konjac. The sequence continues at coordinate 87,819,200 of CM040118.1, forward strand.
ATTTTTGATAGATTCATCCACACGTCCTCCCTTCTTCCCAGTTCAAATTTCACGTCGATCCGCCACCGTTTGCCGCTCCTCCCACCTGTCTTTCCACCCCTCGCAGTCTGCCTGTCTGCAGATCTGCGAGACAGCAACCTGCACAACCAATTTTCCGGCCCCCTAAACCATCTCAGATGGCCACCAAATTTCTTGTGCACGATCCTCACTTTCCCCTCTTTCACCCATATTAGTCCCTTCACCCAGATCTACCGTTTACGGGTCAAACCCCATCTTCAGGCAGATCACTGTCTGTCCTACACTCCGGGCCAACACAAGCATAGTGTTGCAGAGTTTCCCTTGGAGAATTAGGCCGTTGGATGGTTGTGAATTTCATGTATGTTGTAGCTCGTCAAGTGTACTTTGCAACGGCGCTGGTTTCGTTCCGATCCACCTCCGGATCTGAGCGCAGAAAGTGTTTTAGCCAGGTCGCGCAGATCTGCTCAGTCACAGGACTGTGGGACAGATCTGTGGTTTAGAAATCCCATGGGCCCTTCGGCTGCGATCCAACCACCGCCGATCTCAGGGATCGAAGAGGGACACCCCACCAACGTCCCAGCCAACCGCCGCTGCCAGAAGATGACTGGAAGCCGCCGTCCCACGTGCCGCACGTGCTTGCTGTCCAGTAGATCGGAACCGTACCGATCTGGACCAACAGCCCGCCTCCGCCCCGAAGGCCCCTCCAACTTGCTGCCCGTCAACCCAAGATCGGCGCTCCCGGATCGCTGTTGTAGCCCTTTACCTCCCTACGTGGAGTGAGCCGTAAATTCAGTGTTGTAATTATTTATATTTACTGTACTGGGAGTTACGCATCTTGGCCGGGAAGTCTTCCCCACGCCCCAAGCATGGAGGTACGTTTTCGCTCCTCTTTTGTCGCTTTGCTTATTTCGTATATGTTTGAAAGCCGCTGCTTGCATGAGATAGGATAACTAGCTCACTTAAAATTCCATCACCGTTGTGAGAAAGAGGGCGTGACCGTCCCATGACTCGATCCGAGCACGTGAATGAGCCGACCACCCTTGACTCACTGCCGGTTTCTCGCGCGGATCCACGCGTTTCCCTCGCTTGGGACGACTTGTGAGCTTGTATTTCTGTTGAAGGCATATATCCCGTAGGAGCTCTTGGTGTCGAGCCGAGTTAGCTTTGTTGTTCGCGTCGTTGGTGGTCGCATCGTCCATTTAGTCGCGTCGTCGCCTAGAGTCCCAGATTTGCATCAAATTGATCTCGATTCGCATTTCGTCCCGCATCAGAGAGACAGCAAGGAAAGTTCCCATCACTCTTTCTTCAGTCAGAAATAGCCAAGTGTAGATTACAGAGTGGCTTGCAGTGTCACAGGAGATTTGCTTGTGGGAACAAATCACACAATTAGAGGATCCTATACTTATCTTTCTCTAACTCTCACTCTTTTTTCTCCTCTGGTTTTCTTCTCTTAGTGCCTTTCTCTCTTGTTCCTCACCATTTAAGAAACTCCCAGCAATAAAAAGAGAGGGAGACAGCATATCTATCATTAAAGTGTTAATGTTGAATCATGGACCATCATTGGAAGCATGGCATTGTAATGGAGAACCATCGGTCTGTTGCTCCCTAAAAGAATCCACAAATGTTGAGGACACTCAATGTAGTGCCCCAAAATTTATATAAATGATTTCTGGATTATTTATAGAATTTTCTGGAATTTATTAATAAAGGGCAAATTGGACTAACAAATGAATTGATGTTGAGATTATAAGGCCCAATCATGTTAAATAACTAATCCAGCTTTGATAATTGAAGCCCAATAGGTTTAAGGTCCAAGCCCATTAAGTTTGGCCCATATTCTAGAAGGATAATTAGCCTATTCACGAATTTTTAGGATAAATACTATTTTTATGGATAATAATATGGATAAATAACACAGGAGTTTGATTTATGTTGAATTTCTGGGCACGTTGAATGTAACGGTCTATCGTGAGACCGCTACATGACTGTAACGCACTAGTCTACGACCGTTACACCCTGTCAGTTCCGTAAAGTGAAGAACAAGCAAAAAGATTGGATTTTTACTAGCCTATCACTTTAGGGAAGATTAGTAGAGGTGTTAAGGACTCTCAGAAATCGATCTAAGCTTTAATAAGGACTCTAGGATCAATCTAATCCTCAAACCCTGGCCAAAACTCTATAAATAGAACCCAGTTTTGAACTGAGCGACCCTTACTTTTGGCTCGTGAAGAAACAAGGTAAGGAGATAGAATTTCGGGTAAGTCCTTTGAAGCTTTTTGTTTTCAATACTAAAATCTAACAACTCCCAAAATCTCATGTTAGGAGATCAAGTAACCAAGAAGATAAAGGCTTCTAAAGTCGCTGATTCTGTCATAGCCACCCAGGATTCAGAGCAAAGGACTGCTGAAGATCAAGGAATTAGGTCGCCCAAACAAGGTAATTAGGGAAGGGTTCTTTAGAACTTATGGTTTCTCTTAGTTTCATCTTCTTACCCTCCAAATTTCACGCCTATAGGTCAAGAGATTGAAGAATTAGGACGGTGTAAAGTTGCTGAAAAATCACAGGAAGAGAAGAACTAGGGCAACTCTTGAAGACTCAAATTAGAAGTTTAAAAGGTAGGTTATCTCATGAACGGCAAAAACACATTATTAGGAGTAAAAGCCCTCTTGATTTGCTCGATTTCATGCTTTATATGTAGAGAATTTCATGTTTTACTAGAATCTATGCACTTGTATGTCATGCATGCATATTCTTAGCCCTAACTAAGTTAAAATGGAATCTTCTTGTTAATTCACAGAAATCCTATGCATATTGTTAGTTTAGCCTTCGTGCTATCATGTGGAAGTTTATATATGATTTCCAGACATGATGTGAGTTAAAACCTTAGAATCTTCTTGTTCTATTTTACTGTCAGTAGTTCTCTGACGGATTACACTTAGACCGTCACATGATTGTAACGGCCTTACGATAAGCCGTCACAGCCTCTGAAGTGTTTAAAATTTCTCTGTTGTCTCTGACGCACCATGACTGGAGCGTTACAAATATTGTAACGGCCTCACGATAAACCGTTACAGCATGGTGACGCCCCTATGATAGACCGTCAGAGTACTGTGTTCTGTCAACCCGAGACAGAATTGAAACCAGTCAAATTAACTTATAAATAAACCTAGTTATCTAAGTTTTAACCTGTTTTCATAAACCTGGAGTTGTTTATTGGTTCATGATAGGAATTGCATGTTCAAGCATTTTTGAGTTATTTTGAAGATACATGTTAATTTCATTGACTAAACTCTATAGTTTGTATTTAAATCCTGATTTTTAATATTGACGGAGTTTTTAGCATGATTTCACATTGTTATACATTCCTTCTGTCTATAGAGTCAATTTCTCCAAGTACATGGCGTATATTCCGGTATATGGCCATTAGTTACACTTGTGCACTATAGGAACATATTCTTGAACTTGAGGATCTCTCTATTGGATATTCCTTCCAATGGACTAGGAAATCTTGTTTCAAGACCTCCGTAATTCTCCGCGAGCCTGGGATTCCCACTAGGACGCCGAGTTGGTTGTACCATGAAAGCCCAATTATTAGAAAACACTATCGAAGTTTCTGGTTGTTGATATGTAACGGATCTAAATTGGACCGTCAGGTTGATATAACGACCCAATGAACGATCGTCACCTTTACTGAGTCCATTTTATTGTTTCTGGATTCAGATCATTGTAACGGCCCAATACTGGAGCGTTATGTTCATGTAACGGCCCAATAGAAGACCATCACAGTTCTAAATTCCTTAACCCGAGGTTTGACCCAAGGGTTGATATTCTAACGTTCCTAGATGGCTTGATGATGGTCTAGGACTTGTCATATTGATTTAAAATACTTAATTTAAATTATGGAAAAATAAGAAGGTATCGTTATGCTGTCGAATTATTCTCATAAGCATAACATTGTCTTAAGTCATTCTTGATCTCTCATGTTCTTAATTGAAGCGTTCATTCATTGAATTATTGTTATCATGAACTTATTGAAATTATACATTCTTGGCCATATTGTTTACATGCGTAGAAGTAACTTGATTTATACTTGAAGATGCGATCGAGCACTGATTGTGTTCAAGGGCTCTATGCTAGTCCCCTCGACTGATTGTCGGAAACATACTATTATAAACATGGGGTATGATGCTACTGGCGTCGCATTGCGCTGGGAGTACTTTTTCTATAAATAAGTGAAAATCCACGGCACAATACAGCATGATTGATACTTATACATGACTTTCTTGCTTGATTGCTTGATATTCCACAGAAATTCACGAAGTACTTGCTCTTAAGCAAAAGATACTGGAGTGGTGATTATGTGGCTTGCTAGTACATTCTCGATACATTCTTGTTCATGAAAGGCCAAAATCATGTTCTCATTCTATCCTACATAAACGTCTTATTACTTTGGTTTAATCGCGTGATTGATCACACTCGCATGATTTTTCCTTATTCCTCTAGAGCTAAAATGTTAATTACTTTAATAGTGCCTTCATGTTGATGTGAAGATACCTACTGGACAAGTGTGCTCATTACCTATTTCCAATCTTTTCAGGAGATGGAAGTGAGTCGGGATCGGATTCGGAGTATTCAAAAAGTGGATCCGAGAGTGAATGAAGAATGAGTGAAGACTTAGGGAGTCTATATTGTTTAGATTGAGTCTATGTAATCTTCTATTTTCTTGAGTCTAGTATGATGAAGGAAGTTGAATTAATGATTGTATATTTGTTGGACAATGAAATGAAAGTTGAAGTTGAATACAAATTGTGCAATTGCATCTTTATGTGTGATTGTCTTGCGCTCTGACCGTTCTTGCTTGCAAGAGGCTTACCATGCCGGCTGTTCACGTTCCTCGAGCTAGTCTTCCGCTGAAAATAAGGCTCGGGGCGTGACACTCAATCCTAATGTAGGGCATTTACCTTTCCAATGGCCGGGTGGATCTATTCTCCAACAGCAACATCTCTTTTAAGACAATTTAAAACAGAATTTTGTTGAGCATAAATGCAACTGTGGAGTTGATTAAAGACCCATTGGGGTTCAGTTTTAAAACCCCAGCAGTGGTTCTCAACCCCCACTATTTGGATTTGATTTTAGAACCCTAATAGTGATCCTCCCCTGAGCTGAGGTTTAATTCCAAATTATCCATGGTGACACTTTGCCCCCAGTATTGGGATTTTGAATAGCCTCTATCCACCTAATGCCATCCTCCTTAGCACCTGAAACAGCCCTCAGTTAATTAATTTGAAGTATACCAGGCCATACATGACATATAACGAAACTTTAAAGCAGCTCAAATTTCAGAAGGCAGATTTGCATTGAACCTGCAAATTGCATGTGATCAAAACCCTAAGAACCATTTTTTTACTATTTTTATTATCATTGTGTTACTTTTCATGGGGCATCATTGATGGGCAGAAATGCAAAATCAGACAAAGGCAGCAAAGATCTTTCTCTGTTCTGCAAAAATCTGAATAAACAAAACATTTTCCCTAAATCAATATCCTCCATTGCTAGTACTATCTACTTAGTCCGTTTCATTCTAATCAAATAACAGCAAGTCCTCTAAGCCTGTAAGACTCCAAATGGACACAAATCCAAGATTCCAAATGTCTATCAGCTGATCACACAAAACCTGTGCTTTCCCTCTTCCTGGCATCCATGTTTTCCTTAGATTTGATTATGAGGAAGACCACAATGGTACTGCTTGTACAGGAAATCATCAACAAGGTATTCCAATGACTTGATAGTTGGGGGTACCTCTAGGCAATTATCTTTTAAAGTTGTGTTGTTATTTATAAACAGGATAGTTGGCTTCACTGTTTGCCTAACGTTGTGGTTACTTGCAGCATCAGATAAGTGTTCTAATTTATAGAAAAGAAATTCTTCAGTTTTCTAATTTATAGGAAAGAGAAATCTTACTTTACAGATTCTTGCTTTTTTGCCACTTATGCATTGGTTCCTAATCTATAGGAAAGAGAAAAGTTACTTTACAGGTTCTTGCTTTTTTGCCATTTATGCATTGCTTCATTCTGTTCTATTTGAATACATAATAGTGTCAGACAAGATCAAAGCAAAAGAAAATATTAGGATAAAACTCAACTTCAGTCACATGGCCATTGGTTCATTTCATTGTAAATTGCAGTGAATATTTTGGCTAAAAATAGGATTAAATTTGTGGGCAGTCTATCCAAGAGGTAAGCAACCTAACAAAAAATTGAATCCTATTTGTGGAGATAGCTCAGGCAATACCCTCAAAGGTCAATAATAACCTCCATTTGGTCTATTTGCACCACCTATGAATCTGTGCACACATATGGAATTTACACATAGCAGAATATAAGAGAGACAAAGTTAAGAGATCAAAACTTGTAGTATATGTCTCCCACATGATAGTTTTACTATCTGACATCAAGGCTTATACGATGCCCAAGCTAACAAAGAATATTTAACAGACCAAAAACTAAATTGTGATGCTCCTGTCTTTCTCTGTTGATATAACCAAGAAATCTTGAAATGTAACCCAGGAAAAAGTTTCTAATCATTTTTTGCCTCTATAATTGTAAAGGAAAACCTAATTCTCTTCTGATGATTCCACTATACATGATTGAGTTCCGAAAACTTATGGGCAGGTATCCTACATTGAAACTGAACTCCTGGTTAAAGAATCTCTTTCTTTGCTCCAGAACAATTAGGAGATTCTCCATTTGATGCTTTTGAACCACGAAACACTTGGTTTTCATTTTGGTTGTAGGTGAAACCAACCTGCCACTAAAGACATGGAATGTAGGGCTGGTTCGGATTGTTGGGATCAGCAGCAATCTGATTCTGGCCCTTAAGACCAATCCCAACAAAACAATTAAAACATAATACAAATATCAATAAAGCAAGTCTAACTCAGAGAAAATCAACCCATATTGGACTGAAATCGGCCACATGGCCCAAATCAAACATGGATTGACTGAATTCTTTATGAATTGTCCAATCTTGACCGACTGGGGTTTGATCAGAAGGGAGATGAAAACTTATAAAAGTGCCCTTGGACCAATTAGGGTTTAATTAGAAGGGAGAAGGGAGATGTAAACTTATAAAAGTGCCTTTACATAGTTTTATATTTACATAAATACTTTTTATTTATAAATATACTTTTTTATAAAAAAAACTTTTAAAATATGAAAATACTTTCTTAAGCTGAATTGGATCACTTCAATTGGATCACCGATCTGGCCGATCCAATCTGATCTGGATCAGGATTGGGCATACCCAATCTGGGTGCCTGATCCAATCGTAAATCCCTTGATTAAAGACGTAAATGCTTACAAGATATTCATTATACATCAACATGAGCTTTTGGAATTTTAAATAGAGAAACTAATGGTTTTGTTTTCCAAATTTCTATTCTCACAACAATTGCTATCTGTTACATATATTTTCCAGTTTGCATGAAACCTTGTTCTTGTGGGATCTTCTATGTCAAAGATACTGCTCCATATATCCACAGATTTTGTTGGCTTCAAATATAATCTGAAGGCAGTGATGAAATAACCATCCAGCTTACCGACTACTGGGATCCCCTCCATCCCCCCTGAAAGAGAAAAGACTATGTACATCATAAATACTGTTTCAAAACCTTCTCTCCAACTGAAACCAAGAGCAAACATTCATCAACACTCTGTATCTCTGAAGTGTTCATGCAAGTGAAACACACACACATACAAATAAAACCGCCCTTGCAGCATCCACTGCCTCAATCACTCCCCCACAAGTGTAGTGTCTTTCCTTTGATAATAGATGAAGGGAGATGGTAGCTTAATTCGCTATGTTCCAGTAGTTGGGTATTCTGATAGAGCAGGCTGTATATAGTACTCATAATCTATTAATCCTTAATACTGCTATCAGGCACTACCTTCTTGCTCCCTAATATCAAGCTGAATTATTTTGGAAAGCACGGGGAGAGACTTAACACAGTAAAACTTTAAACATCATGTCTACTCAAGAACATGTTTATCATGTTCTCACTATTGTTATAAAGCCTTATCCCATCAATTTAGGGAAGGCTTACTACTTAGGTGCCAAAGAATTGAACAAAGTTTTCCTCGGCTAAGTCTTATATAACCTCCCATTTGTTGAACCACATTCCCATGTTTAAAGGAAAATTCTAAAAGTAGCTTGGATGAATTGGGGAATCAACTTAGGATAAGGAACAGTCAGCTATTGAAACTATGGCCCATACAACGTATCTATCTTATGCCTGTCTTGTGAAACTTTAAGGGGTCGTTTGGTATCGGAATATGGCCAGGTTATCCCCGATATATCCCATTCACCGTTTGGTAGAGCCCAAAAATGCGGGGATATGCTGGGTTAAGTAAATTGGGGTTAACCTCGAAATGCAACTTATTTCCATGGATAACTCATTCCAAGTAAAACTTGGAATGAGTAATCCCCCCCTCCCCAACCCCGTTCCTGTCCCCCGAACGACCTCGGAGCCGTGCCCTCGCCGATCGCACTGTTCACTCCCGTCTCTCGCGAGTGCTCTCTACCTCCCCTCTTTAGCCTCCGTGCTCTGCAGGCGCGATCGAGATCACCGTCAATCGACTCCAGTCGACTCCCTCCAGACCGTTTTAGCTCCTCTAGCCACCGGCTCCGGCTCGTGCCATCCGCGAGGGAGGTCGGTCTCCCCTCTAGCAATCGTGCTCCCCGGTGGATGTCTTCCCTCTGCTGTGCATCGCCTCCTCAGATCGTCGCTGGTGGACCTCTCCCCTTTGCTGGTGTCGGCTTTCGATCATCTCCGGCCAGCTCCCTATGACTCATGCCCTCGCTCCACTGCACTGTTTCTCCCCTCTCTTGTGATTAACTGCGCTTGCCCTCCGCAAACCCTAGACCCCGGATCGACCTCTCTCTCAACTATCTCCCTCTCTTGTGATTAACTACGCTTACTGGTGATGGCTTTCGATCTCTGTTAACCGGAGACGAGCCCCCCCCAGACTGTGTTCCCATTTGTCGTCTATGTGTGTGTGTTACTACTAACTATCTATTTTGTAAAAAGAGTTTGCAGGTTGCCCCTTCCCCCAACGCCGTGGACTGGTGCTTCCTGTTGACGTCTCCTTCCCCTTCAGTGCTCCTTCCCTTCCGATTTGTGGGGTGCTCCTTCCCCGTATAAGGTATTCGTCATACCACTGTACTGGGAATGTCTTGATTGAATGTGTATCATGGTCTTTTGGAAGGCTATTTATGAATCTATTTTGATGCATGCTTAATATTCAAGTATTCTTTGTGCCATGCTAATAATTTTGTTTAGGGCATGTCATACTTCATGTTATTGTTAGTATGATGTTGGATATTATCTTTTGCATTTTTGAGATATTCGGGTACTTCACATTATAGGATATTGCTTCATATTATTATCATATGAATACTTTAGTCCATGCTAATAAAAGTATTTCCAGAATACTTTATTGTCATATGGATCTTTAAGTATCTTGATCACCTCTGTCAACATCAATAAAGTAACATTCTACACTAGCTTAACACATACAACAAAATCAGCCTGCTCTCCCTATTTGAGTGATGTTCATGATGTATTTCCAGAATCCAAGCTCAATGTCCCATTATACTCAACTTTGGGTTATTATCTCTTCTCCAAGTTACACATGTACTTCGCAATTTTTTTCCATCACCTTCTTATGTGAGTCTATGTAATTAGCCACATCAGCATAGCAAGCCAGTTTATCTGCTTTCTCATCAGGAATTTCAACAGAAAACTCCTGCTCAAAAGCCATAACAAGCTCCACTTTGTCCAAGCTATCCAACCCAAGGTCCTTTTGGAAATCAGCCGTTCCAGTCACCTGTTAGAAGTTAGAACGCACAATCATTATAATCTTCATAGTGATGTGCATAGCAAAGATGCCTTTGCCTGCAATTTATACACCACAAAGTAGTTTGTCGCAAAGTTTTACCCCCATCCTTTAGTGGCACAATCATATGAAAGTTGTTTGCTGTTGTCGGGCAAAGACATTAGTGTAAACAGAGGTTTCGGAATTAGCATTGAGGAAACTCATAGACATATGGTGCCAATTGCCATGCATAGGGGTAGCAGAGAATCAGCAGCTGCTGCCTTCATTCCCATCCCATCCTCCCATGTTGATCATCGAATGACTTGTTCTTTGACATGAAAAAAAAACACCTCCAGAAGTGCTGGACGCTGTATGAATCCTTCACATTATCTTGTTTATGACATGTTATAAGATACTTCAGATTATGATGTTGGATTGCTTCATATTATTGTCATCTGAATACTTTAGTCCATGCTAATAATTTTAGTTAGGGGATATTATCTTCTGCAGTTTTCAGCTCTTCGGGTGCTTCATATTATCTTCATTTAACAGTCATTTGGACTCATTTGCATTGGCCTCATTTCGGATTCTTATGATTAATTATCTTCTACTCCGGACTGCTCCTTCCTGTTGACGTCTGCTTCCCCTTCATTGCTCCTTCCCCAATGGTGTGTGGGCTCCTTCTCCGTGATCGTGTTAGCCTGAAATTTATTTCACAATCATGCGTTGTATTTGCATTCGCTTCACTTCTCTTTTCCTAATGATTAATTATATTTTTTTTAATAAGTATGAGTGCATCTAAAGATGGAAAAAGTAGAGTGGCGAATTGGAGCAACGAAGCAGATGTGATTTTTGTAGATATCCTGGTAGAACACAAGGTGAGCAACGACGGTTTCGCTAATGGAAATTTCACAAAGGAGGCATGGAGGGAAACAGTAAAAAAATTCAATGAGTTGACCAAGTTAGGATACTCAATGGAGAATTTGAAAAATCGGTTTAAAAATCTGAAGAAAAGATACTATTTAATTGTGACTATAAAGAATAGATCAGGATGGGGATGGGATGATGACAAAAAAATGTCAACACCAGGCACAGAGGAAACTTGGGATGATCTCATAGCGGTATGTAACATTCGTATTGCATAGTTAATTGTTTAACTTAACTTTGTTTAAATGATCAACATGTCTGTTTATTTTTCAGACTAATAAAGAGTACAAATCAATTCAAGGGAAGCCTTTCTTGATTTTAGATCAAATGAAGTTGATTTGCTCAAATTTCATGTCAAGAGGGGATGACGCCGTATGTAATGAAGGTTCCTCTTACCTTGACACACGTAGTGACCCTGGTGATGAGGAGCAGCAAACTGTGGAGCAAGAATCAGGGCTAGATTTCAATATTAACACTTTCTTGAATGACACTGATACTCCTGAAAATAATCAGCAACCATCGCAAAGGGAATCTCCAAATGTTGAGACATTCGGGGTCAGTCCCTCTATGGCCAAGACCATTCCTTCATGTAGTAATATAAATAAGAAGAGGAAGCGGAGTTCCCAGGGTAATGAAGATTCAATTGACAAGTTGGTAGACTTGGGTCATGAAAGGTTGACCTTGGCAAGAGAGATGCTCCAATTTCAGAAAAAAACTATACCGCCAATGGATGAGGCAATTAATATGCTCATCAAGTTGCCTGGACTTCCTCAGCAGGATATCTATAGAGCTATTGAGCTTATCAAGTCTACCGAGGATCATTCTATCTTCACGTCTCTTCCAGAAGATTTGAAATTGGGATGGATATTTACCCGTCTGGGATACTATTGAAATCGCCATTGATATCCTTTTCATACTTACAATTACATGTGCAGTTTTATTTATTCACAGTTACTTATTTAATGAAATTAGCTTTAGCTTTAATGATGGTTCATTTCCATGAATTGCTTCTTCGTATGCTATTGCACACTTATAAATGCTGCTTGTTTATGTTTTGTAGGATATTTTATTTTCCATTATCAATGAATTTTGGAACTATTGGCACTGGTCCATCACTTGACACGCTCATTAAGTTTATGATGGATGAAGAGAACTATTGGGACGAAGTTGAACATATAGTTCTCATTCAAATGTTGTCCTCCGACATATGTATCCCTAGGACCCCAATGCACACAGATGTTGGTCGAGGTCATAAGCGGGTTAAACAATTAATGGCCGATCATGTTGGTAAATCATACTCTACTTTTCGGGTGCACCCGCACTTATTCTTAAGGTTAGGGACATTGATGGAAAGGGGTATACTTAATGACACCAAAAATATGTCAGCTAGTGAGCAATTAGCTATATTTCTCCTCGAGGTTGGACATGGAGTTGGCAATAGATTACTCAGAGAATGGTTCCAACATTCAGGAGAGACGATAAGTCGGCATTTTAACAATGTACTCATGGCAGTGCTATCCTTGCACCATGACTATATTAAGAAGCCGTCTGTTGAAGATCTAGTACATCCAAAAATTCAATATGATCCTAAATTTTTTCCCTTCTTCAAGGTGATGTACTTTATGATCATTAGCAAATAGACATGCATTAATTAGTTTCTTCAAATGTTTGTTAATTGTTATTAATTATGCTTCTACTTTGTCATCAGAATACACTGGGTGCAATTGATGGCACACATATACCTGCAAAGGTTCCAGTTGTTGACCAGCCTCGTTATCGAAATCGGAAGGGTGAAACATCCCAGAACGTCATGGGATGTGTCAATTTTGATCTAATGTTTAGTTATGTTGTTGTAGATTGGGAGGGATCAACTGCAGATATGAAAGTCCTTAGGTGGGCCCTTGAAAAAGGTAGATTTACCATACCAGAAGGTAAATGTTATTCAATTGATAGATCTATCTATGTTCCGTTCCCCATACTTATTAGAATTCCATCTCGTTTCTTGTCATAGGGAAATTCTGGTTGGTGGATGCAGGATACGCAAACATCCCCCGCTTTTTAGCACCGTACCGCGGCACAAAATATCATCTGCCAGAGTACAGGGGTAATAGGAGAAGGGTTGCACATAGGGATAAAAAGGATTTGTTCAACCATAGGCACGCACAACTACGCAATTGTGTTGAGCGTGCTTTTGGTGTCCTGAAATCACGTTTCACAATTTTGGTAAAACGTCGTAATTATCCAATTAAGACACAAGCTAGAATTGTAATGGCTTGTTGCGTGCTCCACAATTTCATTAGAAGGGAGCAAGGTGTTGATTTAATTTTCCAACAAGCCGAAGATGACGTGGACAATCCTGGTGATGAGGAGGTCGATGAAGAGGATAATGTCAGTCGGACAGAGGCTACAAGAGGGGAAAGATTCGGGAACGTTTGGCAACTCGCCTTTGGGCCCATCATAGTTCACGGGGGTATTTAGTCTACTGTTAACCTAATTTATAATATTTTATATCCTTCACAGTTATGTTTACATGTAACATATAACTTGTCTATTGCAGGCGTCGTCAGGTGGAATCTCAAAATGAGGAGTGACATTATGATATTGTCAATTTGAATTAGACAATTTTACATGTTGTGTACTTGGACATTATACATGTTGTGTACTTGGATACTTTTATTCTCTGTCATTTGTTTTCTGTTAAGTTGTATATGATTTGGACTGTGCATATATAACATAATTTCCTTGACAGTTTCTCAGATATGACTTCTGATCTTTTTTGGGGGGGATGACCTTCAAACAACCAAAATTATACTCTGCAATCTACACACTTTCTTGGATATGATCGTTTGAACACTCACATAATTTTTTAGAGTAGCCTGGCTCAATTGCCACTTTATATGGGTTTCAGGCTGCTACACTGCACAACATGCGTGGTCGATGCTACACTGCACATGCTTGGACTTGTTACTAGATTTATGATATATCTCTGTGCTCATATTTGCTATTTTGGTGTGTATCTAACATTGCTTGTTATTTACAGGAATATTGTCCTTGCATAGGATGTTGGGTTATGATGATAGGAAGGAGCATTCATGTGACGAGGAGGACTGTGGGGGCATCGCATTCCATTCCCCTATTTGTAGGCCCCACCGATAGTGGGTTGGATGGCCTTATGGCAGCCCCTACTATGAGGTTGGATGGTGTTACTGTAGGGGTTCTATGGGAAGTGACTGCAGCACTTGTCTTCCAATGATTGTCATTTATGAATATTGTCCATCTGAGCCAAATAACATGACATCAAATATAAGTTGGTGCCTTGTACATTATAGTTAAGTGTTTAAAACATAATTCTTTTTCAGGATAAAACCAGTAGAATTCAAAATTAATGGGTGAGGCAAAATATGATCATATTCAGTGTCAATGTGGCATAGGGGAATGTGTTATCAAGATTTCTCAAAGCAGCAAGAATCCCCAACGTCCCATTTATTGCTGCCCACTTGACGTATGTTGTTTTCACCCTACCGTGCCATTTTGGTTTACATGTTATGTATGTCATTTTATCTTGTACATTTGCTCACAGCTTGGGAATGATAAGTCATGTCGGTTCTTCATGTGAGTGGATGAAATATTACTGTGTCCTTGTGGCAAAGGATCTTGTAGAAGGCGGACCTCAAACACTAGTAAGAATAAAGGAAAAATATTTTATGTATGTCCAGAATCTAAGGTACGTGGCTTACATTGTTTATGGTTATTGTTTTTACATTCCTTATAAAATGTACCTAATGTGAATATCTTTTACTTGTAGGCTGACAAAACAACATCAGGTTGTGGGTTCTTCATGTAGGCAAAAGATATGTCAACGGTAGGATGGACTAATTTATGTTTTTAATGCGAATGTTTAATTTTACACAGCCGAGTGTGTGCTGTGCCAGGGTAAAATTTATGTTTTTTGTCGTAATATGAATGTTTAATTATACACAGCCGAGTGTGTGCTGTTTATGTTTTTTATCGTAATGTGAATGTTTAATTATACACAGCCGAGTGTGTGCTGCTTATGTTTAATTTTACACAGCCGAGTGTGTGCTGTGCCAGGGTAAAATTTATGTTTTTTGTCGTAATCTGAATGTTTAATTATACACAGCCGAGTGTGTGTTGTTTATGTTTTTTATCGTAATGTAAATGTTTAATTATACACAGCCGAGTGTGTGCTGTTTATGTTTTTTGTCGTAATGTGTGTGTGTGTGTGTTTAACTCACATACATTGGGTCAACTCCATGCCCTTTGTTAGGAACTAGACCCTAGTATGTAATAATTCCCTTTATAAGAACCCTCCATTTGATTGGGCCAGTTGAAAACCACTACCTTCACAAGGTTTATCATCATCTTTTAGTCATATGCCTAAAATTCCTTCATAGATATGATTTCCCCACATTTGTGCTAAAATTTAGCTTTGAATCATGATAAATAGAGAAATTGTTGGAATTAGGGTCTCAAGCTTTGAGTTCAGCCTTTGGTAACTGCATATCCTGCAACAGCCTTACTAGCTATCTCTAGAATTTTCAAGTCCATGAAGTGTGATACGTCGTGGCTTCTATAAATTATCGTCAGAGATACAAATTAAACTGCATAGAATTTAGATTTCTCTTGAAGGTGGAGGAGTTTTTCTTGCTGTTTGATTTTCAAATAGGCTGTAGAGAGAGGGTGAGGTGTTTTTCTCAAGGAGGTGGCCAATCTCTGTTTGAAAGTAGCCAATGGGTGATAGGTTGAACTATGTGCTAGTTGAAAACTACCTGCATCATTGTATTGGCAGCTAAGTCCATGTAAAGGCTTCATAGCAAGTTTTGGGAGCTATACCTGGCAGTTTTTTTCATTCACTACAAGAGCCCATCTAATGCTCTTGATATATGCCTGTGAAGGTTGAGATAAAAGGATATACAGGTTCCAATGAAAAGGTATGCGATGCATGTATCTTTATTGCATGCCTATAAATTATGAAATATTATACAGTATGCAGAACTATTTATAGGTATCCAAATATGAGTAAAACTTTCCCTAGGGCGTTGAGGCAAGGCAAAGTATTTATGGGTGTGTGTGTGTGTGTGTTCAGGGGAGATACAATGTGTGTGTGTGTGGGTTCAGTGAAGACTGGCAGAATATGTGCAGGAGATTGATGATGAACTCACAAACCCAATTCTAAAACCGATGGCAGAACATGTGTGTGGGTGCAGGACACTGGCAGAAGCATGGGCTGCCCATTTACGTGTGTGTGTGTGTGTGTGTGTGTGTGTGTGTGTGTGTGTGTGTGTGTGTGTTCAGGGATGTGTGTGTGTTCAATTTAACGTGTGTGTGTGTGTGTGTTCAAGGGAGACATGGGTGTGTGTGTGTTCAGGGGGGATACAATGTGTGTGTGTGTGTGTGGGTTCAGTGAAGACAGATTCTTCCTTGCTCCCCACAACATAATGCAATACCCTTTTTAAGTTCTTGCATAGTCCAATGCCAACATGTGCATGCGATATATGTGCACAAGATTTAATGCTCCTTCCCATTGTGTGGATTCAGTGAAGACACATTAATGTGTGTGAATTGCTCCTTCCCATTGTTCAGTGCTCCCAAAGTTCAATGTCGATATTATACTCCTTCCCAATGTCAAACTCTCGGTAGTCTTATCAGGTATATATGAGGCAATGATGATTGGGTGGATGACTTAACGACAACCCCCAACTAATATGATGGAACATGATCCGTGTGATTACATTATCTCATATTGTTCTGAATCTCATCTCCTTACTCTTCTCAAGTTCATATACTTTGCACTCGATGTTATAATTTGTGATTATATCATACACATTTTTCAGGAAAAGTGTTCAAATCAGCGGGCAGTAGAAATCTCTAACATATCTACAACATGACATATTGAAGAACATACACTAGTGGAAGATTTAAGAAGAACAATCGAGATGGAAAAATTTTCAACCGATCGAACTGTGAAGCTATGTGAAACTTTGTTAGCAAAATTTGATCAATTGAAGCTATGTAATAAAAAGTGATATGGATTTTTTTTCGGCTATCATTTGTGAGGACATGTACACATGAAACTCTTTTTTGTAAAAGTATATCTTTTTGTAAACTTTTTTTAATTGTGAAGCTACTTATGTCAGGATCATTTACACCAGACGCTAATATTAACATGGATTGCATGTCTATGTATGTTATTTGGTGCACCCGTAATTATTTTTTAAGATTACATGTGAATTATTCATCTTTTATGCACACGTAAAATAGTATATAAAACACACCATTTTAACCAAAGTAAAAAGAATCCAAATATTATAATAGTTACAGCATCGATCATATTTTGAGTGATCATACAATATCTTTAATTACAAAGAACTATTCTATTTTGTAATTATATTCTATGTAAGTCAAATCAAAGATAGGGAAAAAAAGGCAAGAAAGATTAAATTAATTTTTTTGTTATTGATGTACGTGAATTACAAATCCTTAAAACATAGAGCACTACATTAATTAATTATATTGATATTAATTAAGAACAATAAATAGTTATTGAAATGTATTATTATCACTAAGTATACTTTTAAAGAAGGAAAAAATTCAATATCATTAGTGCTAATTAATTTTAATGTAGAAAATATTAGATATATTCGCAGTCTCATTATTACTAAAGGACAATTATAGAATCAAAATATTTAATTAGAAATTTCATTACCACTAAAGAATAATTAAAGTAGATTTTGAATTATGTTACTCATGATATGATATTAATATTAAATTGAACATTTTTATTAATGATCGTTATATTACATAAATATGTTAAAGTTAAGTTATACTATTTAATTACTCATAATTATGAATAAAATAATTATTAATCATTAATATCATTTTTACTAACTATTTTTTAAAAGATAATATCTTAATTAATATCTTTATTTTACTGTTTTAGATTAATATGAAATTTAATTTTGTAATATTTTTAATAATATTAATAAAACTTATCTATTAAAATCTGTTTTAGGGTCTTTATTAGTCGTAATCATGAATGTAAAGTTTAATTAAGTATCATTTTTCACTAAAAGAAATTACATTATAAATTTTCTAATCCCATCCAAACAAAGAATAACATCATATGCCTTAACCCGGGATAAGAAGGACAATATGGTAATTTTTCAATACTTATTCTCATTTGTATCCCCATTTTTTACCAAACGAAGAATAGGAGTATTCTCGTACTTATCCCTTCGCATACCAAACATACACGAGAATAAGAATAAGAATAAATTAACCCAGAATGACTTATACCTATTCTCCTCTTAAATTATCTCGATACCAAACAACACCTAAGTCTTGAAGGTACTCAACAATCAAATAGCTGTCCCCCACTTCATCCAGCTTCTTTTGATTTTGTTATTAACATCTGCATCAATTTCTCCATCCTTCTACAAAATATAACCCAACTGAAAACTTGTAGATGTAGGAAGATTATGTTCATCATTAATTATTCTTCACTATCCAAACCATCTCCTACAATTTTGCATTTCATGTAGTCAGCTGATAAGGAAACCTTATGTTTGGTCACGATAATTAATTTTTAATATTTATATTTTCTTCATCTTTTGATCTTCTTCACACTGCTAAGATGGATCTACTGTCCACATTAGCTCCATGAAATATGAATGACAGCATACTAGCTAATAACAATGTACATTAGTAATAACTAAAACCTCTATTCACCATGATCAAAACGCACTGCATAACTGTGATAGATGAGCATGTTGAAACTGTGACACAAGGAAAGTGTATCAAACTGTTAGAATAAACTAGGTTACAGTCCCAGAGAACAAAAATGGTACAGAAAGACACTAATACCTTGCTACCATGTGTCAGAAATGTAAACCTCAGGGGCCTCATACTTATTCCAATGAAGATTGCAGAAGCATGTCAACACAAATGTGGGCTTCATCCCAAAGGCTACAAAAGACCACCATAAAACTGAAAAATTAACAACTAGTTGATTCGTGACCCTATCCTTGTTATCATCATCGTCAACTCTAGTCAGCCATGTCACAGATGCACATTCTACACAAAGAACCATTTTAATTGAGAGCAAATTTTTTTTTCATAGCTTCATAAACTATGTAAGTAATGCTTGCAGCTGGAACCACTTTGAGAAGATTGGGAAAGATTCCTTTATAGAATCCTAAAAAGCCTTCATATCGATATGTTCTCCAGAAGACATCAGCCATTCCTCTATAAGAAGCATCTGTATTAGTTCGTTGAGCTTGCATTCTGGAAGATAATGAAACAGTTAGATTTCTGCAAAGGTTCTAAGAGAAGAAAAGAAGAGAAACCAATGCCAAATATCATAACCCCCCCCCCAAAAAAATGACCTATTCAATGATTCAAGTGCAGCACACCTTGTCCTAATCACCTGCAGGGGATAAACACAAGATGCCCCAAGTGTCCCAGAAATTGTTCCACAACCCAGCTGCACAAGAGGACCAGGTTCTACATAATACACAAGTTTTCAGAGCCCAATAACACATCTGAAAAGACTAACACTTTTAGCAAGAAACTAAGTGAACTAAAGAATCTATGTAGAGAGAGAAACACTTGAGCAGCTTACCTCTATCTTTAGCAATATAAGTTCCGGCTAAATCTTTCAAAGTCTCATATGCAGCAAGATCTATCCCTGCATAAGGGATAATCCCAAGTAGAGATGGGATGAGGCCTCGGTAGAAAGCTCGTGGCCCCTCCTGCACCCATATATCCCTTGACAATTTCCCAAGATTAGGGGCCCTCCCACCTTCACAAGTATATGTCTGTAGCCTAGTTTTTATAAGATCAACAGGATAGATAGCTGTCTGTGCCACTGCACCAGCTAGACCGCCAGCAATAAGGCGACCAGAGGCACCAATATCACTCTTATCTTCTCCTTTCAAATTAATAATCAGATCCTTCAGCATTTCAAATGTGTAAAACTTGATTGCACTTTCTGGTGTCACCTTCACAACATTCAACCCATTCCCCCTAAAAAACCCTACGAAATGGCCTTCTTTCCAAATATCCTTGATTGCAGGTATTATCTGTGCCTTCGCCGTTTTCACCTGTATCA
This sequence comes from Amorphophallus konjac, assembly GCA_022559845.1. Classification (NCBI taxonomy): domain Eukaryota; kingdom Viridiplantae; phylum Streptophyta; class Magnoliopsida; order Alismatales; family Araceae; genus Amorphophallus; species Amorphophallus konjac. Next base: position 87,839,147 of record CM040118.1, read on the forward strand.
CCACCTTAAGTCGGTCAAGTGGTGCAGTTGCAGTACGAGAAGCAGCTCCAGCCAGCCCTCCAGCAAGTAGGTATTTGCTTGCATTCAGGTGCTTACTTATTCCCTCTGGGATTACAGCCTGCTCACCAATGTCTATGAGACAAACTCTCTCCCAGTGATGGTAAATGTTCTCAATTGTTGCCTCGTGGGGGTATAACAGCAGAAAATCCCTCCATTCCTCAAATGTTATAATTCCATTGTTATCCTTATCAATGCGTTCCACAAAATGAGCAAGCTCCTCATCATTGATTTCAATCCCTGAAAAAGGAAACTAGCATCTAATTAGGCACCAAAATTTATGGAGCACACAAAACCAAGGAAGTTTCCTCAGAGATGGATTAATATATAGGTAAAAAGGGGGAAAAAATTAAACATCAGTGAGGGGAAACTAAACATAACCATTACCAAACAATGTAAATCATCATAGTGGTCAATTGACTGCAGTATTTGCTTCCTCTCCAGTGACTAGGGTTCAGCAAGTTTAAGTCCCACGGGAAAACACATGGTTAATATCATAAGGTTGCCGACATAGTCAAACGTGGTTCTGCACACACCCAATGTTTATGGTTTGTCAACCATTCCACATCATCCAAAAAAACCAATGGCAAAGAGCATCAGCAACAGGTTTGTCCATTGATTGTCAAATCTCAAGATCCCTCTGACATCTCCATTGCTCCAAAGTCCCAAAATTGTTTCCCTCCACTCCAAGATAGCAAGTTTATTTAAAGATTAACTGAATCTTCTGAGATTCAGTTGGGATCCTCCAAGACCTCTTCTCCTTTGACCTCCCGAGATGTAGTGGAGAAGCAAGATGCCAAAATTGGTTTTTTGTCTATAGGAAAGAACAGCAAAGCAGTGTCTTTTGCACATATGAATAGGAATATCAGCTGCATAAGCAATTTCTCTCAATTCCTTTCATCCAGTAAATCTAGAAGAGGTATCCAGGAAAGGTGATGAGTGTCAAATCTTTGAGAAATAGCATACAGGAAAAAAAAGCATATCTTTCACTGCAATATTGAGGCTCAAAAATGATAGTACACAGTCTGCTTTACTCCCGCCTTTTGAAAGATCCAGGTAACATAACTATAGATGATCCAAACTGCAGCTCTCCATTGATTTGGTTTAAGAAGACATCTTCCACAGTTATTACAGAATATCTTCCTTTATCAAAAAAGAAGAAAATTATAGAATATCTTCCTTACAAGGATATACTTAGAAATTTATAGGAACCTTAATGCACTTATAGCCTATGTGATGATGAATGGTTCATTACCTTAAACAAGGCTCTAAGTAAGGACATTTGAATTCATCCAAGCTGAAAGACTACACTAAACCACCCACCATGCATCTCAGGGTGACCACTACCAGTTCAGCTTCCCATCATGATTACCTAATTCTGCGAGAGCAGCAGCAGAACATGTTGATGTTGTCAGTTCAGACCTCTTGTTGGGAACACAAGAACATGGAAGAGCTCATGAGGGACTGGAAATGTAAAAATCCAGTTCAAAGTGAAAAGACGGTCTGGAATAGGTTTCTCCGCAGTTCTGTGGCTTATTTGGGGCAAAAAGAAAACCGCATATCTATGAAAAGTTTGTACGGTGTGTGGTATTTGAAGTGGACCATAAAGCTTTTAGAGGACTGGATTGTGGCAGCCGAATTGAACGGCATGAAGAATTCAATTTTAATCGGAAGAACTAGGGAATGGTGGAGCTTCATATTGTAATTTGATGTGGGACTCCTAGTGATCTTGTTTCATATTGGTGTTTTCTTGTTGACTTTCTTTATAGTCATCTTCTTCTTTTCCGTTCTCTTCCTATCATGTTGATAGAAGAGAAGAGTTTGGGTGCTTGATGATATGCAGTCTACCTTTTTATTTTAATGAACTATGACTTTGCCGCCTCCCAAAACTAGCGTGTGTGCTCAGAAGGAAATGGAGCGTAACAAAGAGATTCTGCGCCACCAGTTACCAGCCTTGCTGAGGGCGTCCAGCAGTTCCTCCGGAAGGATGCACCCGTTGTGCTCCACGTCGATGGCCTGGAAGATGCGGTACAGCTCCAACTCCTTGTCGTCCATGTACTGCCGGAATTCCTCATAGTCCACCTGCCCATCGTGGTCGGCGTCGCACACCCTGAGCAGGTCCCTTGCGTACTTGTACTCGGCCGGGATGTTGAGCGCCGACAGCGCCGCCTCAATCTGCGCGTGGTCTAGGTGCCCCGCCCCCGCCGCGTCGAAGAAGCCGAATAGGCTCCGGATCCGGAGATCCCGCTCCTCTGCCGTCTCCCCCAGCGCCAGCAGCACGTGCTCCATCGACGCAGGCTCCGACGGCCGCTGCTGCTGCTGCCCTCCTCCGCCACTGCCCTCCTCCGCCTCCATCCTCTAGAAGCTAACCTCCTGTTTCACAGGCTGCGTGGCCCCGATCAATTAAACCGATCGGGATCGGACATTCTTGGACAAAACTTGCCAAAAAAAAGAAGAGTACCAAAGCAAGATCTCCCTCGCGCAATCGGCAGATACTGACTCCAAGGCCACGCATTCGATTGTTGATCACAGAGTGCCGTGTTTGAGGAAACTGGCAGGAAGGTGCCGGACCAACGGATCTCCCTCACATCCGACAGGAATCCATGGAATTCCGACGGGATTCGTCAAGACGCAACGAGGAGGATGCCGGGAAACTTCCCCCGCCATGGCCGGCAGAGCAGACAGGGGAAGAAGGGCTCCATGGAATGCAGCAGTTTTAGAGAGAGAGAGAGGTCTGGTTGCGATGGGTCCAGTGGAGATCGCGAGGATGGGGAGCGAGCACCGGAGACGGAGAGTGTGGAAGGGAGAGCGCGAGAGCGGGGCCGGGTGCGGGACTTTTATATGGGTTTCCATTTCTGATCCAGATAACAAAAAATATAACAAATGGCAAATTGAACCACGTTTGAAACTTACTTACATTAGACTGCCGTTTGCCACTCAAATGAGTAATACTAGCCGCTGCCTCACCCAAGTAGTTTTATTTATTTTTCTTATTTTTACGGAAAAGGACATTTTAAGTGAGGGCCTTTCGACAAATTAACGGTGGGCGGTCGCGATTTGTGAAGTTTAGAGGCTGAACCGCTGAATTGAAGAAATCAGATTAGGCCGCATGAGGTGAAAAACTAAACATGAAAATACGAAATTTTGACGGTCTTAGTAGAGAAAATTGTTTGCCCAACTGTGTCAAGTAAATTGTTACATTCGCTCGTAATGTTATCAGAATTGATCTGAAGTTTGAATCAGTCAATGAGTTGATTTGGTTCGAATCGATTAGACCATTCAATCAAATCGATTTGAACCGTGGTATCATCATAATATTGATACATGGTCTAACCTGATTCTATAGTCTAAGATAATAAGAAATAAGATATAATAATTAAAATAAAACAATGTACATGTATAATTATTAGTCATGATTATATAATTATACAAGTAAAAAAATAACAATAACATGGTTAAATAAATTGACCTTAAAATTTTATAATATTTCATTGGTCTTCACTCTTCATAATTGACATCTATGCTCATTTAAATTTTTAAATTTTAAATATACCTAAAATAAAGTGATAAATAACAACAAATCAATAATAATAAGATAATTTTGTTCACACGTAACTATCATTTTAAATATCTAAATATTTTTACGTTTATTTTTTTCTATTTTAAAGGGTGAATCGGGTCGGACCGGTTCACCGGTCGAACTGCGGTTCGTCCGATTCGTCCGATTTTTTAATATTAGACAGATGCGATCTTAATCGGACCGGTTCACGGTCCGACCGGTCCGACCGGTCCAACCGGCCTTCCGGTCCAGTTCTGATAACATTGTTCGCTCATCACTCTATGGCTCGGGGCACCGCACCGTACTAGTGTGTATTGCATGTACCCGATGATATCTGGGGCCAATTCATCCCCCTGTATCAGGTATATGGTATATCTGGTACTAGTATTAGGGTTGTTAATAGGTTAGGTTAGTCTGATAGGCATGCAGACTTGACCTGATTTTTGGTCAGGTCGTTAGTCCCTTTTCAATCTGATGCGGGACGGGACCACGGACATGACAAGCTCGCGATCGTCCCTTGATGAGGGAAGCGTCGGACGTGCACGGTTGAGAAACCGGCAAGAGCTAGGGTGGTCGATTTGCACTCTCGTGCCCGGATCGGGTCACGGGGACGGTCTCGCTCTCTCTCTCAGCAGCGGTGAATGATAATATAGCGAGCTAACGGACCTAAAGCATGCTCTCTAGCAGCGGCATAAACAAGTATATATGAAAATAAGCAAATGCCGAGTGTAGGGAGCGAGAACGATACCTCCACGCGCTCGGCGTGGGGAAGACGGGCCCGGCCGAAAATCGTACTCCCGGAACAATATTACACAATATTACAGAAATGCAAGCCGCTGCCCACTCCACGCAGGGAGGTAAAGGGCTACACAATGGGGTCCGGGAGGACCGAATTCGGGTTGACGGGCGGCTTCTTGCGTTGATTCGGCAACACCCGAACACGTGACGGTGGGGTCCACGTGCTGTCCGGAGGGGCCGTGTGGGACCCGGTGGCACCGCTATAGTGGTGGATGCCCGGAGGGTCGCTCCTTGGGATGGCGGCACGCTGGTTCACCGGCCGGAGGCCCGGCGGCTCCGTTCGGCACCGATCGGTACCCGATCGGAAATCTACCGGTTCTGTATTTCGGCGCGCGCTCCGGCGAGAATGGGCGCTGCGATCAGCCCCGATGTCGGATCGACACGAGACTGGCGCCGTTGGAAAGCTAACTTGAAGCTCTTCAACCTAGGCCCAAAGATCTGGCCTGGATCTGCTCGGATCTTGACTTATGGAATTTTCAATCTCCTGTTGTATAGTAACCGAAGACTCAGACCTGCTGAGAACTTGACTATGGATTACCTTTGACCGCGAGGTAGACGTCCGAATCTGGGGTTGTGTTCTTCAGAGAAGTTGTTGGAAATGGAGTGGGAAGACAACAAAATGGTTTGGACACGTTTGGATGTGTCTATGATTTTCTGTGATTTGTTTACTGGACGAAGGTCGGATCTGGGATCTGACTGAAAGTATTGTAGCTCCGGTAGAACATGAATTATTAAAAATAGGTAGAAGGATGATAAAAATTTAAGAAAAATTGTGGGGGTAGGGGATAATGGAAAGAACACCCAGTTAAATTGGGAGGTCTAACGTAAATCAAAAGGGTGGTCGAAGGTGGAGAACTCAGGGCTACTGTCACTGTAGACAGTGACAGAACAGATCTGAGATAGAGGGTTGAACGAAATGGTAAAAATATGAAACGGTAGCTTTTGAACCTGGATTTTTTTTTGGAGAATGGGATAGAAGATAGGAACCAACCCTCAAAATGTCAAATAGATCTGAGCTCGTGGCTGGCTTCAGGAATTCACGAACTGCACCTCTGTCCAACAGGACAGAAAACCGAAGACGATCCCGTGGCGGCTCGAAGGCGGCACGAACGGCGGTGGCGGCGGCACAGACGATCACCAGAGGTTGAGAGGAGATGAAGGGAGATAGAAACACTCTAGAAATGGAGGTTGAGATGAAGAAACCAGAGGAAGAGAGGGAGGAGGTCGAAATTCACTCAAGGCATTCAACAAAATTCTGATTTTTCATTCATTTTCTCATGAAAATACATGGTTATATATGACTCCAATCAAATCTAATATGGACCCTTGGATCAAGGGTTGGGGATTGAATGGCTGAGATGAAGTGTGAATAACACACCAAATACAATTTTTTTAATCTATCTTGACCATTCCAATTCAAACTTGGACTAATTCCATTCCAACCTCACCTAATTCACACCTAACTAGCCTAATAGAGCCAAAGAAGGGGGCGCCCCCTTCATGGGCCTCCCTTGGGCCAAGTGTGGTCAAATGCCATGTTACAAGCCCACTAATCATGCTAGACTCTTCCACCCTTGGTGGCCCATGAGAGAGGGAAGCCTATTTGGGCCTAAGTGGCTATTAAGGTCCATAATGATGGCCTTAAGACCCAATATGGAATAAGCTCCTAATGGACTCTACTAATGGCAACCTAGCCATGGACTCTACATTACAAATGGCCCATTGGCTTGATATAAGCCTTACAAGGAGCCCAAATGAAAGAAATGACACAATTACAATCTCATACAAGCCATAACACACAAATACACTCCACCCGTGTAAGAAAATCACCTCTGATGCCCCATCACAATCCATGAACTCTTAGTTGGGTCTAAAAATTCGACCCGACTAGACTCGTGGGTTAAACTTGGGTCTTGAGTTTAGCCCGCAGGTGGCCCAGCCCGTTCTTCTTTTTGTTTGATTAAAAAATTAAAAAATCTTATTTTGTTAAAAATTTAAAAATTATCTTTCGAAACAAATTAACATCTAGAACTCTAAAGCCCACTTTGTTAACATAATAGGATATAGCCAGTGTAACATATCCGATGAGAGAGAGTGTGTGAGCCCCATGTTCGCCTCTCATACACAAGCGCCTTAACTGGGGTCATGTAGCTGATTTGTGCCAAATGAGTAGAATAAGCTACCCTACCCCCGATATCAAAGAGGACCTAATTAATTTAGTGAGATTGTAAGTTTTATATTATATATATATATTATTTGTTTCATTTAATCTGTCGGGCGGAGCTGGATCGAGCCGAAGTTGGGCTTGTGAAGAAATCTAAAATTGATGAGTCGGGCCTGAGCCGGGCTGACCTAAGTCCAGTCCATTGAGAGCCCTACTATCCACCAATGATCTGGTGCCAGATCGCATGGATCATGTGTTCCAAACGGGATCGCATAATCCGATGCAACATGCACTCGATACGATAGATCCGATTTCGGATCGTGCAATGAAAAGGGGCAATTTCTTCTCTCTTCTCACTATGCGACCGAAGGGAATTTAGAGATCGGAATGTGGAGGGGACCAGTGTGTTCTACTCCACGGCCACCTTCATGTTCTCCTCCGAGGTCAAAGGAGAGGCCAGCGGAGGAGGGGGAGGCCACAAGAGAGGTCGGAGATGGTGAAGTGAAGGGAGAGGCTGGCGAAGAAAGAAGAGATTGTTAGTATTGGTGTGCTACAGGCCAATTTAGGGTCGGATAGGCCCGATAGTTGTATAATCTTGTTCATCATTAATAAAGTGGTATTCGAGTGTAAATTTGTAATTGTATATTACTCTACATTATCCTTAGGATATGTGGTTGTGATGTCAACTCGAGATGAGATCTCGATCATGAGATTGACTTTACATGGACACATACCTTAAACTGTTCTTGGTTGGAGGGTAATCACTCGGGGACTTTGATTACCTATTAAACCAATACACATGATGTGTACGTGACCAGTCTCATGGTCACTGGTGCGGGGCACTAACACATATGTGTAGGCGTACATCCTTGGAGGATGTACACTGAACTGATCCGCTATTGGATCTTCAGATGGTTGATTATATCTAATGTTAACTGAAGATCCAATTGTCTCAGTAGCATCGTTGGTCCTTTGACCTAAGACATTGATCGGATCTTACACGAGGATTAGAATGGTTTAATGAGTTGGATAAGTGACTTTAACCACAAGTCATTAACCATTTCAGGATACATGTGAAGATCATCAATGGTCAAGAGGGTATCGCTCATTGTCGGGTATATATCAGACAGTTAATGGGTCATGACACTGACACTCCATTAAATCCATGGCCATGGTCGTGTGAGTTCGTTTAGAATGGACGTCATACATTTTTAGGAGGTCATAGTCGAATGGCACGATCATGGGGTTTGATAGAAACCATACCCTCGATCGAACCAGACTCATAGAAGGAGCGAAGGATTATAGCGATGCGGCAATTGTAGACTTTCAGGTACTAGACAGGGTGGTTTGAACCCGGCGTCCTCTGGGATCATGCGGATTTGCTTGACCCAACGTGATCAAAGGTTCGAAATAAATTAAACTATTATTCGGCTCTAATAGAAGCGAATAATAAGTTTAATTTACTTCTAATTGATAATTAGAAGTTAATATGCCTTAAACTAGAGTGACTATGGGCCTAGAGGATCACACATAATGGATTCTCGGGTGACGGAGTGTTATTGTATAGATGTATATGTTAAAAGCCTTCAATTCTTTTGGGAAAAGAATGATGAGAAAGACTTCATATATGCATATACAATAATGCATGGACATATACACAATATATGATGTTAGGGGTTCTTTTAGAAAGTGCCTAATCATTATATATATGGGTGTTATGTGGGTTTTATTCTCCACGACCAAGCATCAAAGGAGAAAGCTCCCTTCTCTCCTCCCCTCCTCTCCCCTCCCAGTGCTCTATCTCTCTCCCTTGTTGCTCTCTCTCACTTCCTCTTAAGGAAGAAAGGCTTAAGAGAGGAGAACGGGGTATTGAGCACCCGTGGTTCGTGCGCGAGGGGAAAGAACAGAAGGATACCGTCACTACGCGAGGACCCGTGTGGATCAGCTCTAGAGGCCGTACATCTGTGTGACTCGGCGTTCGTGGAAATCGGCATCGAGCGTTGTAGACAACGTCGTTCTGCGCAAGGTAAAATCTAAAACCCGCAGTTAGGGGTTGGGAGTAATTATTACATCGATTAGAGCACGGTTCTAGGATTCCACAAAGCCTAGGTTCGGGTTAAAAAAAATTTATTATCCGCTCCGTTGTCCGAACCGGGCTGATCGAATATTTACAGTGGTATCAGAGCCAGGTTACGCTCTGATCGATGTAATTTCTCCGCATAGAACCATGTTTAGGGACAACCTTCGTGATCTTCAATTATTATGAGGGGAACGGGATGCTGGGCATCTTTTATTCCCGGGAGTGAAAAGCAACTCTGGTTGCTGGAAGAGCAAAAAAAAAAAAAAAAGCGATGGGCGCAATGGGCTGCACAGGGCGCAGGGACAACCTTTGTGATCTTCAATTATTATGAGGGGAACGGGATGCTGGGCATCTTTTATTCCCGGGAGTGAAAAGCAACTCTGGTTGCTGGAAGAGCAAAAAAAAAAAAAAAACGCTACGCGCAATGGGCCGCACAGGGCGCCCTGTGCGCCCGCCCTCCCGCCACCGCTAGCGGGCGGGAGGCGCCTGGCGGCGCCGCGTTGCGGGACGCGGGCCCGCCAGGTGGGAAACATCGCCTGGCGGGCGCCCGCACCCTCCTGCGCACGGGCGCGCTCGCCCACGCGCACCGCGTGGGCGGCCGCGCCCTGCGCGTTGACCCGCCTGAATTTTTTTTTTAAATTATTTTTTTATTAACTCTTCCATATAATTTATTATGTCATTAGTTCATATAATATCTTAATATGCATATGGGCACATTAAATTAATCTAATTGTTATCTCAAATGTTAATTATCTTTTCTCGATAGAAAATTTTAAATCTCGTTGAATTTTATTTAACTTTTGAATTTAATGAGTTAAGATAATTATCACTTTATTTGAGATAATAGTGTAATAATTGAGATGGTCATGTGAAATTTAATATTTTTAATTTTTAATTATTAGCTAATTGTTAAATTCAATTTTTGAATTTCATTGAAGATAATGATAGAAAATTCAAATTTTTAAATTTTTAATTATTAGATAATTATTAAATTCAAAATTTAAATTTTATAAAAATGATAATTGAGGATAATTACATTATTTAAATTTACTTTCAAATGAAATTATTGGATAATTAATTTAAATTTGAATTTGAATAATTAGCTTATTTAAATTTATTTTTAAATTTAATTATTGGATAATTAAATTTAAATTTAAATTTTAAATAATTATCTGTATTATTTGAATTAGATTCAAATATGTATACCCATGCTGTGAATGATGGTTCTATGTATGCTTTGCTTAATGTTACCTTGAATTGGCTTGTTTATATGTGTTTAATTTTAGTTAATCCAATTTAGATTTTTAAAATTAAATAAAGCCAGCCTGTTTTTGTTTGCACATCCCACTTTTCAATCCAAATATAATGATTATTTTCAAAAATAAACTTTGATTGATCTGAAATGTGTGGGTTGGCAAGTGATCATGGACATAGCTAATGTAATTATTTGGGGTCTGCGAGCCTCCTTTCTCTCTCTATTGAAATTCCTATGTACTTGTATCTCCCTTCACAGTTGTACTCGCCCTGAGGGATTCTGGAATTTTATTGACATGTAATTTAAATTTTACCGGCCTGCGTGCCGTGTAAAAGTTGTAATTCATGTGTAATTCATGCGATGTTGAAGTATGAAAGCGTGAAGCACACCCGACGAGGACGATCCAGCTGCTTCGGAAGCGAGTCGGATGTCTTAGTAGCATTAGGACTAGTGTCCATGATCACTTGCGATTTAATTTGTGCATTGGATGCATTTACTTTGTGCAAACTACTAGGTACGGTAAATATATTAGATATACTTATATTACCACCTAGGGTGAGATCAAGATAAAACAAATTTCCTCGCAATTTAATTTTAGATCTGGTAAGCGTGGCTCTAGGAATCATCGTGACCCTCCATCATTATGGGGTTATTGAATGTCTTCATCTCATAGATTTGTTGTGCTTTCCACAAGGTCCATGAGTTTGGGGGCAAGATACAACTCCAAGGCTAGGTCTCAATGGGGTGAGGAATTGAATTGACCTTGCTGTGCTTTCCACAAGGGTCAGGTCATGAACTCATTGCTATATAGTAATGGTGGTTAGATCTAATCGAAAGTATCCTTTGTTGTGATTTCCACAAGGGGATGACTTCTCGGGGGCTGAAATCGGATATTGCATTGGATGCAAGTGCTTGTTGACTGCCTTTGAGATGGTGTATGTCTTGTTGTGCTTTCCACAAGGTCATACATCAGTCTCGTTGGGATTCCGACTCACTAGGTTGATCTCGTTGATCTCCCGTTCTATATACTGAGGGCTATATAGTTCGATCGAAAAATAGTGGGACTAACTAAGATAGAAAATCACATCTAAGTTAGAATTTGAACATATGCTAAGTTATCTTTTATTTCTTATCCAGATTGTAATGTCGTCGTCCAACCCCCTCCGTGGCATCTTGGATGCCAACAGACTGACTGGACCGAATTTCTCGGATTGGCTGCATAATTTACGCATAGTCCTCACCGCTGAAAAAATAACCTATGTGTTGGACACGGTTCATTCTGAGCTAGCTCCTGATGTCGACGAGGGCGATTTAATGACTTATGCCAAATGGTCAGAAGACTCTTCCCTTGCCCAATTTTACATGCTGGCCTCTATGGCTCCTGAGCTACAGAGGCAATTTGAAAAGAGTGATTGTAGAACCATACTTCTTAACCTACGCCAGCTCTTCGGGGAGTAGGGTAGGATTGAGAGGTATGATATCTCCAAGAAACTTTTCAAGACCCGGATGTCAGAGGGTGCTTCAGTACAAGCTCATGTACTGAAAATGATGGAGTGGATTGAGAGACTCAATGCACTGGGATTCAAGTTGGATCTTGAACTATGCATTGATCTTATTCTCCAGTCATTGCCCGATTCCTTTTCTCCTTTCATCATAAACTTCAACATGAATAGAATTAAAGTAACTCTCCCTGAGCTGCTCAACATGTTGAAAAGTGCTGAATGGACTATGCAGAAAGATAAATAATCTTCTGTAATGATTGTTGGCCGGGCCAACAAGAAAAGGAAGGCCATCCAGATATCCAACAAAGGGAAGGGAAAGAAGAAGGCCAAGGATAAGGAAATCATCAAAGTTGACAAAGGAAAGGGCAAGAAGAATGAAAAGGAAGACAAGTGTTTTCGATGCGGGGAAATAGGGCATTGGAAAAGAAATTGCAAGGCAATTCTAAATGAAGGTATTTTTGTCATAGACTTTAATTTGTCATATATGAAATCCACATCATGGGTATTGGATACTGGATGTGCATCTCATATCTGCAACTCTTTGCAGGTGCTGGCAAATAGAAGGCGGCTGGGTAAAAAGGAGATTGAGCTGAGGATGAGCAATGGAGCTTTAGTTACTGCCAAAGCTGTCGGGACTGCACGCCTTAGTTTACCTTCAGGAGTCATTCTGAAGCTGAATGACTGTTATTATGTTCCTAATATCATTAAGAATATTATTTCAGTCTCTAGCTTGTATAATACTGGATATGCATTGACTTTTAATAGCACTAGGTGCTCTATAATGAATAATGGTTTGGTGATAGCCAATAGTTCATTAGTCAATGGTCTTTATGTATTAGATATATACTCTAATGTTATGCAGGTTTCCAATGCTAATGAAGTGAATTATGCATATCTCTAGCATTGCAGACTTGGTCATGTAGGTGAAAAGAGAGTCTCTCACCTACACTCAAATGGGTATTTGAATTCATTCGAATACAAGTCATTTGATACATGTGAGTCATGTCTCATGGGGAAGATGACCAAGGATCCCTTTAGTGGATATGGTGAGAGGGCTGCTGACCTTCTCGAGCTCATATACTCGGATGTGTGTGGACCCATGTCCATAGAAGCAAAAGGGAGTCACCTCTATTTCATCTCTTTTATTGATGACTTCTCGAGATATGGCTATGTGTATTTAATGATGCATAAATCACAAGCCTTTGAGAAGTTTAAGGAATACAAGAATGAAGTAGATAAACAGACTGACAAGAGTATTAAGGCTCTTCGATCAGATCGAGGAGGAGAATACCTTAGCCATGGATTCACTTCTTATCTTAAGGACAATGGAATTGTTACTCAGTGGATTCCACCGTATACACCACAGCACAATGGTGTATCCGAGAGGAGAAACAGGACCTTGTTAGACATGGTCCGATCCATGATGTCCATGTCAAGACTATCCTTGTCTCTTTGGGGCTATGCCTTAGAGACTGCAGCCTATTTATTGAATAGGATCTCAAGTAAATCTGTTCCTTCTATACCATATGAGATATGGAAGGGCAGAAAATCAAATTTTAATCATATTAAAATTTGGGGGTGTCTTGCCCATGTGAAGAGGAACGATTGTGATAAACTTGAATCTAGAACCGATAAGTGTAGGTTCGTGGGATATCCAAAGGAGACTTTTGATATTATTTCTATCACCCTTCTGAGTAAAGGGTGTTAATGGCTAAGAGAGCTGTATTTCTAGAAAGAGAATATCTACTCCAGAAAAATAGTGGGAGCCAGATAAAATTGAACGAGGTCCAAGAACCACAACCTAAAGATACTATCTCATTAGATGAGACTGTATCGGTTGATCATATTCAGAGTGAAACACAGACACTACGGAGATCTGGTAGACTACCAAGAGAACTTGAGAGATATGTTGGACATGTCTCTGAGAGGTCCTCTAAGGTATGCATCGATGAGGATGAAGATCCTCAATCCTACCAGGAGGCGATCTGTAGCGCAGACTCCAAAAAATGGCAAGAGGCAATAGATTCAGAGATCTAGTCCATGTACACCAACAAAGTTTGGAACTTGGTTGATGTACCCGAAGGGAAAGTCCCTATCGACTGCAAGTGGATTTTTAAAAGGAAGATCGGTGCATATGGACACATTGACACATACAAGGCTAGATTGGTGGCGAAAGGGTATCGTCAAAGACAAGGCATTGACTATGACGAGACATTTTCGCCAGTGGCTATGGTTAAGTCAATTAGAATCCTCCTTGCTATTACTACATACCTAGATTATGAGATCTGGCAAATGGATGTGAAGACAGCTTTTCTTAATGAAAATCTGTCAGAAGAGACATGGTACAGCCTGAAGGATTCACTTCCAAGCTTCATCCTAATAAGGTATGCAAACTTCAGAGATCCATTTATGGATTGAAGTAAGCATCTCGGAGCTGGAACTTAAGATTTGATGAGGCTGTCAAATCTTTCAACTTCATTCGGAATGGAGATGAACCCTGTGTTTACAAGAAGGTCAGTGGGAGCTCTGTGACCTTTCTGGTCCTTTATGTTGATGACATCTTACTCATTGGAAATGCTGTAGAGATGTTGACATCAACTAAGTCTTAGTTGTCCAAGACCTTCTCCATGAAGAATTTGGGAGAAGCATCCTATGTGCTGGGCATAAGGATCTATAGAGATAGATCTAAAAGGATGCTAGGATTATCTCAATCCATGTACATAGATACTATCCTCAAAAGGTTTAGGATGGAAAATTCCAAGAGAGGTATCATTCCTATGAGACATGGAATTTGTCTATCTAAGGGGATGAGCCCTAAAACATCTAAGGAGGTAGCACACATGAATAAGGTACCATATACTTCGGTCATAGGGTCAATCATGTATGCAATGCTATGTACACGGCCTGATGTTGCCAATGCTTTGAGTATCGTCAGTAGATATCAGGCAAATCCAGGCGAGGACCACTGGAAGGTAGTAAAGGGCATCCTTAAGTACTTGCGAAGGGATAAGGATCTTTTTCTACTTTATGGAGAAGAGGACCTACAGCTTAGAGCTTACACAGACTCTAGTTTCCAGTCAAATCCAGATGACTGTAAATCCATGTCTGGATTTGTATTCATGTTGAATGGAGGGGTAGTCAGTTGGAGAAGTTCCAAGCAAGATACGACTGCAGACTCGACGATGGAGGCAGAATATATTGTTGCGGCTGAAGCTGCTAAGGAATCCATCTAGATGAAGAAATTCATCTTGGAACTCGACATAGTTCCCGAGATATCAGCTCACATCCCATTATTTTGTGATAATAATGGGACCACTGCCCAGGCGAAGGAACCAAGATCTCACCAAAGGTCAAAGCATATTCTGAGGCGCTTCCACCTTATTCGGGAGATTGTTGATAGTGTAGATGTGATGGTAGAGCGTGTACCATCAGAAGATAACATAGTAGATCCACTGACTAAGCCTTTGACACAGATTATGTTTGAGCGCCATCGGGATAAGATGGGCCTCAAAGTTGTGGGTAATTGGTTGTAGTTCAAGTGGGAGATTGTTAGTATTGGTGTGCTATAGGCCAATTTAGGGTCGGGTAGGCCCGATAGTTGTACAATCTTGTTCATCATTAATAAAGTGGTATTCGAGCGTAAAATTGTAATTGTATATTACTCTACGTTGTCCCTAAGATATGTGGTTGTGAAGTCAACTCGAGATGAGATCTCGATCATGAGACTAACTTTACATGGACACATACTTTAAACTATTCATAGTTGGAGGGTAATCACTCGGGGACTTTGATTACCTATTAAACTAGTACACATGATGTGTACGGGACCAGTCTCATGGTCACTAGTGTGGGACACCAACACATATGTGTAGGCATACATCCTTAGAGGATGTACACTGAATTGATCTGCTATTGGATCTTCAGATGGTTGATTATACCTAATGTCAACTGAAGATCCAATTGTCTCAGTAGCATCGTTGGTCTTTTGACCTGAGATATTGATCGGATCTTACACGAGGACTATAATAGTTTAATGAGTTGGATAAGTGACTTTAACCACAAGTCATGAATTGTCAAGTCATTAACCATTTCAGGATACGTGTGAAGATCATCAATGGTCAAGAGGGGATCGCTCATTGCGGGTATATATCAGACAGTTAATGGGTCATGACACTGACACTCCATTAAATCCATGGCCAGGGTCGTGTGAGTTCGTTTAGAATGGACATCATACACTTTTAGGAGGTCATGGTCGAATGGCACGATCATGGGGTTTGACAGAAACCATACCCTTGATCGAACCAGACTCATAGAAGGAGCGAGGGATTATAGCGATGCGGCAACTGTAGACTTTCAGATACCAGACATGGTGGTTTGAACCTGGCGTCCTCTAGGATCACGTGGATTTGCTTGACCCAACGTGATCAAAGGTTCGAAATAAATTAAACTATTATTCGGCTCTAGTAGAAGCGAATAATAAGTTTAATTTACTTCTAATTGATAATTAGATGTTAATGGGTCTTAAACTAGAGTGACTATGGGCCTAGAGGATCACACACAATGGGTTCTCGGGTGACGGAGTATTATTGTACAGATGTATATGTTAAAAGCCTTTAATTCTTTTGGGAAAAGAATGATGAGAAAGGCTTCATATATGCATATACAATAATGCATGGACATATACACAATATATGATGTTAGGGGTTCTTTTAGAAAGTGCCTAACCATTATATATATGGGTGTTATGTGTTACGTGGGTTTTCTTCTCCACAACCAAGCATCAAAGGAGAAAGCTCCCTTCTCTCCTCCCCTCCTCTCCCAGTGCTCTATCTCTCTCCTGATGTGGACATCACCTTCCATGCCCACATTCATAGCTCGTCTCCTCGCCCCGGTTGCATCCGGTATGGTTTAGTCATTTAATTTTGAGTCCTACGTAACTTTACTTGAGTCATTTGATGTAATTTACATTTTATTTGAGTCATGTCCCTAGGTCTTGCATTTATTCTCCTATGTTTGAGTGTCATTAGAATGTGTAATGTGCTAATTGGGCCCATTTCTTCGGGCTTGGCCCAATGAGCTCCCCTACCCCTTCGGTTATTTGTCAATGAGTCTTTTGTCAGGGTCTTATTGTAAAATGTGGGTTTCCTATATATAGGGCCCCATTTCCTTCATTTGGAGGAAATGACTCAATCAATGAAAAAAATACCATTTGAGAGTCTAAAGCTTAGTTTAGTGGAGTGATTCCAACAATTTTTGGGTGAGAAACCCTAAGGGAGAGATTCCCCATCCTTCCCTCTCTTAATCTCTCTTTTTCACTCCACTTTCTCTCTCCTCAACACCCAATTTCAAATTTTCTTCTCTCTCCTCCCTTCCCAACCACCTCAACCCCCACCTACCATCATTAAAGCCCTCCACTTCCCCATGGCCTCCATTACTCCACCCCCCTAGTCCCAACAAGATCCCTCACCATTCCAACACCATCTTCCACATTCCAACACCACTTTCTCCATTCCAACACAATCAACCCCTTCCCCACACAACCCCACAACTTCCAAGGTCATTTCAAATTTAAAATCCACCCTTCCCTCCACTCACTTGTGTCCCCCCCCTCACTTTCTCCTCTCACCCACCTTCCTAAATTCGTAGCTCCTCCTCCCACCACCTGTTAGACCCCCTTCCAGATCCCATTCTTCCCTTCCCCCACCTTAGAACACTCCCTCCTAGACCCCCTCACAGACCGGGCTTTCCCCACACTAATCCACCCCCATTTCCCCTCCCATATACCCCATTCCCCCCCATCATCATCAACCTACAGCTCTCAACTGAAGATCTACAGCAGACCAGCAACTTGCAGCGGCCACCACGACCTCCTCCGGATAAGTTTGAAGACCCAAGAGCCATCGTCGGAATCGTCTACCAGTCGCCTTCGCAACCGAAGTGGTTTCGTCTTCTTCCGATCTCTGAGTCGTCTAGGAGGTCCATTCTCCCACAGCTGCGCGGTTCTGCCTCGGCTGAGGACCTGAGCCGGCTTAGAAGCTCTGCCACGACCTGCCCCGAAGGAATCAATCTTCAAGTCCTTCTTCAAAGTTCTTCATCGGCCTGTCTACTTTCAGAATCAAGAAGCGGAAGCCCATTCAGCATCCGGGAACAGAAGTTACCAATTTTCTTCCACGGTCGCACGGCTCTGCCTTCCCCAGTCTGCATCGACACCTCCTCACTCTTCTGGCCCCAAAGATCGTCTCCGTTTTCTTTTGGCATCCCTGTTTATTTTGCTGCAAAGAGGACTTATCCACGGTTCTAACGGCGCTGACGGCATCAAATTTGGAGTTCGGGAGCGGTCAGGACAGCCTCTGCATCCTACTATTGGTGACCTGCCCCTGCTAGTCCGAGAAACAGAGGCCCTGTTCAAACTCCTGCCCCGTCCAGCAGCAACTCCAGAAGAAATTACAAAAATTCTGAGGCATTCGCCTTCCTGTTACGAAGATTTCACCGCCAGTCTCGCTATCAGCACAATTCCTGAGAAAGATCTACAATAGCAACACTGACCCTCTGTCCTAGTTCGCTGACAGCAGGTAGATTCGGCGTCCACCCTTGTTCCTCGTTCTTTGCTTTGGTTTCCCCACCCCGCTTGGCCGGCTGAAGGCCCCTCCCTGCGTGGAGGTAGTATTGATATAATATCATTAACCCCCACCCCAAGTTCCCCCTCCTGCGAGAGGTGTAGTGGTGTAATTTGTTTGGGGCAGGTCAAGCGACACCGCCGCGGCGTGTGAGGATCCACTCGCCTCCCCGCTCGCCCTCGTCTCCGACCGGGACCGGTTTCTTCAAACCGGTCGAGTAAGTGGTCAAACCTTCATTCCAATTAGTGCTTGTCTTTCAATATTAGTTCTTAATTCCGCTGGTTATGCGAGTGAGAGCCCGATCCTCAAGCCCCATAAACTTGAGTGATCACCGTGGGAATATTGCAACCGGTGCCTTTGGCACTTTGTCGGCCCCCTTGATTTGGGTATCCCCACCCTTTGGGAATCAAGTCTTGACCTTGCTGGCCCTCTACCAGCAAGGGCCCAACCCCACATCCTCCCCTTGGCATTGCCAAGTCACCCCGGGCTTGGGTGAGTGACGATAGAGCGGTGGCCCAATTTGGCCCGTTTTGAATGCGATTGTGCTTGCTTGCATTAGGTCCGAGGTCGTGTCACATCAAGTGGTATCAGAGTAAGTTCACAACTTGTCTCTCCACAAGTTGGTCCTAGGGCATGTTTATGCATTTAGAGTGCTCGGTTGCATCTCCCATGTCCATTAGAATGGCCACTTCATACCCGTCATATCCATCCCCATCAACTTTCCCAAGAAGCCCAAATCCTCATGGAAGCTCCATTGCCAACAAAGTGGGTAGCAACACCTCTATCATAGAAGCCCTACCTAATGTCCTTAATCGGCTTGAAGATATCATGTCTCGACTCGACCGACTTGAAGGAAATAGCCGTACACCAAGAGTGAATGAGAGTGACCTTTGGGGAGATCTAGAAACCATATTTTTAGAACACTTGAAAATCAAAACCCCCGCCTTTGATGGATCCAACAGCCCAAGCCTTTACCTAGATTGGGAGATTTCCCTAGACCAATTCTTTAAAAGTTGCCCCTTGAACGAAGAAAGGAGAATGAGGCTAGCCAAGGCACACCTCTCCAAACAAGCTAAAACTCATTGGTTAGTTGTGGAAGGTTTAAGAAGGATCCGCAGGGAGGCCCCCATTAGCACTTGGGATGAGATGAAAGTCGAGCTTAGGAAAACCTACACTCTCCAACCCTCTCCCTCCTACTCAAATCACAAAAGCCCAAGGAGCACTTCAACTCCTTTATCCTCACTCGGTCAATCCAAGACCCCAATCACCCATTCCCTACCACTTTCCATCTCTCCCACCCCAACCACTACATTTACACCCCACCTCCAAGTCCACACCACAACCATAGGTCCCCATACCCAATTGGGCCCCATGGCCAACTCTCCACCTAGGCCCATGGTAACCCTCACCACTACCTCTCCATCACCCCCAAAAGGGGACACTCCTCCCAAAACCAATCAACCCAAACCCCTTCAACCCACCCATCTTCCTCTCCCTACCCCAATCCAACTCCCACCAAAGCCTCCACTACTACCCTTACCTATCCTAACCCAAGTTTCCCACTACCTACCACCCCGGATACACCATGCCCCAATCATCACCACACCCTCAAAAGCCCCTCTCACCTCCTTGGAAGAAGAACCCATACCCGATCTAATAGTGGTGAACACCCCAAACCCACTCCCTACCTTGGAGGAAACCCATGACCAAGAAGAAGAAGAAGCATCACATGGTGACCTTCACGTTACACCACCCTCTCTAGTTAGGGCCAAACTCATCTTAGAGGAACCCCTTATTAGTTGGCTAAAGAAGAGCCCAATAAGAGAGATCACGGCCCACGATTGCCTTCCCATAAAGGAAAACCTTCCCATAGTGCACATCTCCTCCTATCACACCATAATCCAAACATCCTACCAAGTGGAAACCTTAGAGGACCTTCTCAAGGGCTTAGCTTGGCAATTAGAGATGACTAGCATGTTGACCCCTATGGTAGAACAACCTAGGAGCCTTAGCCTCCTACACCTATGCATAGGGTCTATCACCTCGGTTTGCACCATTGGTTGCTACACTAGCGACCTCCTTCTATTCCTACCTACACCCGATGAGCCCAACCTTCTCCTCGATTTAGAGCTTCTTATCTCGGGTAGAAAGTCAAGCCCTCCACTCATGGCTGACCCACTTGCCAAGAACATTGGCCCAACTATCATGGAGAAGGATGCCTTAGCACCTTTTGAGGATCTTGAGGACATGGAGTTCCTCCCCCTAGGTAACCCATTTTATGATCAATATGATCCATTCCAATGGGAGTCAAGAGACTCGTGTGACCCAAACACTTTATCCACCACCCACCTTTCCCTAAACAAACTCACAATGTTTGACCCAATTCACTCCATCTTAGACCCGGGTTACTCCTTGGGAGCCATGACCTTGAGCCACATATCCCTAGATAATAAAGTTTTGCCCCACCCCATGATGACCACCTTCTTAGATCCATTCGATCCTTTCCAATGGGAGTTCAAGGGTTGTCCCACACCTATACACATGGAAGTCACCTTTGGGAAAAGCATGCATGTGTCTAGGCTTACCATACCCCTTGGCATGAACACTATATTGGGTCCATTCATTCATATCACCCACATGTCAAGTAGAAAGTATGAGTGGTCCATATTTGGATGTCATGGTCCACCTTCATGCATCATGGGTCTTAAGCATGTCAAAAGCATCTACGGATGTCCAGGTCCCCCTACATTCATCACCACTTTGCATGATAGGTTCACCTACGGGTGCCCCGGCCCAACTAGGCCCACCAAAGTCTACGTGACAACATTGCATGATAAGTCCACATATGGTTGCCCCGGCCCTCCAAAATCCATCAAAGTCTTCTTGGCATCAAAGCATGATTGGTCTACTTTTGGTTGCCCAGGTCCACCCATCACCCCTAGAATGTCAACATTCACAAAATTGCATGAAAGCCTTTGCAAGCACATAAGCAAAAAGAATGAGGCTTATAAGAGGCGGGCCGACTCTCATCGGCGTCACCAAGAATTCCATGAGGGTGACTTTGTGATGGTACGGACGGAGAGGCTCTCCCCGGGAGCCAACTCTAAACTGAGGCCACGTGGGGCTGGTCCCTTCCAGGTCTTGGGCGCATAGGTGTAATTGCCTACGAGTTAGATCTCCCTGAGGAGTATGGAATAAGTCCCACATTCATTGTTGCCGACCTAGTGCCATATAAGGGACCCACGGTGGTACCTAGTGAGGAGATTGAGCCTACTTCCTCCCTTGAGAGAGCACCCACCCATGATGATAAACCACCAGCCAAGAGAGTCTAGCGTGAACAAATTGAACAAATATTGGATGAACAAGTCACTACCACTCGGAGCAAGGTATATGAGCGCTATCTCGGCAGGTGGATGGATCGGTCTCGTTCGGAAGACTTGAAGGCAGTACCACTTCTACACCTTCCAAGGAGGGAAGGATACTTACTCGACAGAGTCGAGTTCTCCGCACCCCGGGAGTATGATGTGGACATCACCTTCCATGCCCACATTCATAGCTCGTCTCCTCGCCCCGGTTGCATCCGGCATGGTTTAGTCATTTAATTTTGAGTCCTATGTAATTTTACTTGAGTCATTTGATGTAATTTGCATTTTATTTGAGTCATGTCCCTAGGTCTTGCATTTATTTTCCTATGTTTGAGTGTCATTAGAATGTGTAATGTGCTAATTGGGCCCATTTCTTCGGGCTTGGCCCAATGAGCTCCCCTACCCCTTCGGTTATTTGTCAATGAGTCTTTTGTCAGGGTCTTATTGTAAAATATTGGTTTCCTATATATAGGGCCCCATTTCCTTCATTTGGAGGAAATGACTCAATCAATGAAAAAAATGCCATTTGAGAGTCCAAAGCTTAGTTTAGTGGAGTGATTCTAACAATTTTTGGGTGAGAAACCCTAAGGGAGAGATTCCCCATCCTTCCCTCTCTTAATCTCTCTTTTTCACTCCACTTTCTCTCTCCTCAACACCCAATTTCGAATTTTCTTCTCTCTCCTCCCTTCCCAACCACCTCAACCCCCACATACCATCATTAAAGCCCTCCACTTCCCCATGGCCTCCATTACTCCACCCCCTAGTCCCAACAAGATCCCTCACCATTCCAACACCATCTTCCACATTCCAACACCACTTTCCCCATTCCAACACAATCAACCCCTTCCCCACACAACCCCACAACTTCCAAGGCCATTTCAAATTTGAAATCCACCCTTCCCTCCACTCACTTGTGCCCCCCCCCCTCACTTTCTCCTCTCACCCACCTTCCCAAATTCGTAGCTCCTCCTCCCACCACCTGTTAGACCCCCTTCCAGACCCCATTCTTCCCTTCCCCCACCTTAGAACACCCCCTCCTAGACCCCCTCACAGCCCGGGCTTTCCCCACACTAATCCACCCCCATTTCCCCTCCCATATACCCCATTCCCCCCCATCATCATCAACCTACAGCTCTCAACTGAAGATCTACAGCAGACCAGCAACTTGCAGCGGCCACCACGACCTCCTCCGGATAAGTTTGAAGACCCAAGAGCCATCGTCGAAAGCGTCTGCCAGTCTCCTTCGCAACCGAAGTGGTTTCGTCTTCTTCCGATCTCTGAGTCGTCTAGGAGGTCCATTCTCCCACAGCTGCGCGGTTCTGCCTCGGCTGAGGACCTGAGCCGGTTTAGAAGCTCTGCCACGACCTGCCCCGAAGGAATCAGTCTTCACGTCCTTCTTCAAAGTTCTTTATCGGCCTGTCTACTTTCAGAATCAAGAAGCGGAAGCCCATTCAGCATCCGGGAACAGAAGTTACCAATTTTCTTCCACGGTCGCGCGGCTCTGCCTTCCCCAGTCTGCATCGACATCTCCTCACTCTTCTGGCTCCACAGATCGTCTCCGTTCTCTTCTGGCATCCACGTTTCTTTTTCTGCAAAGAGGACTCACCCACGGTTCTAACGGCACTGACGGCATCAAATTTGGAGTTCGGGAGCGGTCAGGACAGCCTCTGCATCCTACTGTTGGTGACCTGCCCCTGCTAGTCTAAGAAATAGAGGCCCTGTTCAAGCTCCTGCCCCATCCAGCAGCGACTCCAGAAGAAATTACAAAAATTCTGAGGCATTCCCCTTCCTGTTACGAAGATTTCACCGCCAGTCTCGCCATCAGCACAATTCATGAGCAAGATCTACAACAGCAACACTGACCCTCTGTCCTGGTTCGCTGACAGCAGGCAGATTCGGCGTCCACCCTTGTTCCTCGTTCTTTGCTTTGGTTTCCCCACCCCGCTTGGCCGACTGAAGGCCCCTCCCTGCGTGGAGGTAGTATTGATGTAATATCATTAACCCCCACCCCAAGTTCCCCCTCCTGCGAGAGGTGTAGTGGTGTAATTTGTTTGGGGCAGGTCAAGCGACACCGCCGCGGCGTGTGGGGATCCACTCGCCTCCCCGCTCGCCCTCGTCTCCGACCGGGACCGGTTTCTTCAAACCGGTCGAGTAAGTGGTCAAACCTTCACTCCAATTAGTGCTTGTCTTTCAATATTAGTTCTTAATTCCGCTGGTTATGCGAGTGAGAGCCCGATCCTCAAGCCCCATAAACTTGAGTGATCACCGTGGGAATATTGCAACCGGTGCCTTCGGCACTTTGTCGGCCCCCTTGATTTGGGCATCCCCACCCTTTGGGAATCAAATCTTGGCCTTGCTGGCCCGCTACCAGCAAGGGCCCAACCCCACATCCTCCCCTTGGCATTGCCAAGTCACCCCGGGCTTGGGTGAGTGACGATAGAGCGGTGGCCCAATTTGGCCCGTTTTGAATGCGATTGTGCTTGCTTGCATTAGGTCCGAGGTCGTGTCACATCATCTCCCTTGTTGCTCTGTCTCACTTCCTCTTAAGGAAGAAAGGCTTAAGAGAGAAGAACGGGGTATTGAGCACCCGTGGTTCGTGCGCTGGGGGAAAGAATGGAAGGATATCGTCACTGCGCAAGGACCCGTGTGGATCAGCTCTAGAGACCGTACATCTGTGCGGCTCGGTGTTCGTGGAAATCGACATCGGGCGTTGCGGATAACGTCGTTCCGCGCAAGGTAAAATCTACAACCCGCTGTTAGGGGTTGGGAGTAATTATTACATCGATTAGAGCACGGTTTTAGGATTCCACAAAGCTCGGGTTCAAGTTAAAAATTTTTTATTATCCACTGCGTTATCTGAACCGGGCTGATCGAATCCTTACAGAGATCAGAGGAGACAGCAAAGGGGAGAGGCTGCGGCTAGTGGTACTATTCTCACCCGTGATTACTGTTAGTAGCCGGGCATACCCTAGAGGGGGTGAATAGGTGTGCTTTGAATATTAATCACGTATTAAAAATTAAAGTGTATGCATAGTAGAAAATAAAAACAAGAATAGGCACACCATACGAATACCAAGATTTTATACTGGTTCGATCAGCCCTCCTTGGCTTCCCTACGTCCAGTCCCCAGCAACACGTCTAGGTGTTCCACTTAACCTTTCAACAAAGGTTACACTTACTATTTCCTTAGGGCCAACTCCCCAGCTGATCTTCTCAGGTCTCAGAAAATCTTCCTACTAGTTTTCCAGGAACCAGATACCTAGTTGAACTTTATGGTGTCAGCAGACCGACCTTACTCGTGAGAGCAAGTATCCTTAGAGCATCAAATGCTCAAGCACCCTACTGTCAGCCAAACAGTATCAAGATTCCACCCAACTACTCCCAGATGAGCTTAATGGTGAACCAAAAATACACAAGAAAATAAATGAGTTAATTAGATATACAGACATACAGATAAGACAATATGAATATGACGAAGAACTTTCCCCTCTGGAATGCTTCCTGAGCTTGAGGACTTCACGGGTGAAGCTTGTACTATAGTGAAGTCCTCCCTTGGTGTGAATACGAGGAAACAGAGTGCTGGGGATGCTTTTATTGCTGAAGAGTGCTTGAATGCTTGATCGTTTTGCTCAACAACCTTCAGTGCTCCATCTTGTCTCGACAACCATCAAGTATTTATAAGGTGATAATTTTATGTCTGTTAGATATATCATCCTCCAACGGTCAGATTCCTAGCTCTTAGTACGCAAAGATCTGTGTACAGTCTGGACCTTGTATTTTCCACCGTAGAACGTTAGGTCTTTGTCCTCTTCATGGCATGATCACTCTAGTCTGTGTCCAGGTAGTAGATAAGACAAATCTTCTTCTGCATAGATACATTTATCTGCATCTTTTCTTCTTTCGTATTTGTACCCATTTTTCTTCCAAGATAAGCATGCATGTTGGTATACTCAAAACGTCTCTGCCATGTATAACTTTAAATGTGACGTGAGATAAAGTAGAGAGATTTGAAATACTATGTGAATAAATGTATTACTTTTCCAAAGTACCCCAGTGGGTCAAATGGCAAGGCCACCTCCTCACGGTAGGGGTGACCCGAGTTTGAAACCTGGGGGGGCTTACCCGGTGTAGCACCCAGGATTTTTCGGATCAGAATCCGTGAGTTTTGGAGCCCTTTTGTTGGTCCCGGGTCGAGTTCTGTGATTAAATAGGATTTTTAGCTATCGGGCCTTCGGATCCCCGTGTAGGGTGAACCATTATACTTTTAGGCTCCGAGACGTTGCAGGCGCATTGTGCGTTTTTCGAAGATCGTGGATATGATTTTTTTCTATTTTTCAAAATTATTAAACCCCAATTATTTTCCTATAAATATAACTCTTTCACCCCCCTCTCCCTCATTCTCTCATTTCTCTGCCTCTCTCCTCTCGGTTCTCTCTTTCTCTCCCTCTCTCCGGTGGATGACGGAGCTTGAGCGGGGCGAGGCGGCGAGGCACGTGGGGCGACGAGGGGCGAGGATGGAGCGAGGAACCGGGTTGTGGCGCAGTGAAGCCCATTTGTGAATTCGAGATGCCGACGGCGGTTCACGGCGTGATTTTGCGTGGAATCAGCATCCTCGGCAAGGGAAATCGTTGGTGGAGGTAAGGGGACAGATCCCTAGCCCGTGCATTCCCTTTTCCCGTGGTTTATAGGTCGGGATGAGGCCGAGAGTAGACTTCTTTCCATGTCGGGGTTAAAATGCTTGATTTTGGGGCGAGCGACGGATTCATCATTTTAATCGCATTTTTTTGGTTTGAATGGTGCCTCCCGGTAGTTTGGAGGTTGGGGAAGAGTTTCTCCATGCTTTTCCCCTCATTTCGAGCTGTGAGTGGGGTGTGGTTTAGGGCCCCTCGGATGAGGTTTTGTCAGAGCATCGCCGAAATCGGTCGACGGATTGGGCAAATCGGTCAACCGATCGACCTTTCACCATGAAGAGTAGTCTGCCAGAATTGGTCAACCGAAATTGACCATTGGTCGACCTGTAACGACCCAAGATCTGGATACCAAGTCAAACCCGATACCATTCGGATCCTACGCCGCCACCCACGAGCTGAAAGCTTGGAAAGGTTCAAAAGGTGTCACAGGAGTGTACAAAAATCTAAAATAAATACTGAAATTAAAGTGCTGAAATTAAAATTTACATTTATAAATAAATTTACACAATTTTACACAGTTTCTAGTCCAGATATACAAGTCCCAATGGTACAACTCAACAAAAGAAAAGTATAAAGCCTTGGGACATACCCCGGCTGGCAGAAGCTGGCAACGCTAGGATACTCGTGTTGTGTGCATTGTGTTTTGATGATGTCTAACTATAAGTCATTAGATTTTAGCAAGCCAATTTTGAGAACATATGAAACAAACACAAACTCTTTTATGATTGGCTATATGTGAAGAAATAATCTTAGTGCTCATTTCTGGGCTAAATGTGAAGAAGATGACTACGTGTTTAGCGTTTATTTCAGGTAGATCACTTTAACTAGTGCCAGCACTTTGCCAAGTAATGTGGTGAAAAGAATGGTAAAGCAGGCAACAAAGTTTATTGATAGAGGCACTATCAGTCGACTGACTTTAAACTCGGTCGATCGATATTTCAAAGTTCAGTCAACCAATACAGCTTCAAGTCGATAGACTTTGTTTGCTGTAGCAAACTAGCCAGCTGAAATTTGTAGAAAGGCAAAAATGAAGTGCCGAAGAATTTGAGGCTTGAGGCAAGACCCAAGGTCGTGGAAGGAGAAGCTGAAGATGACATTTTGGCTGAAAAACAAACACTAAATGAAGAAGGGAAACAAGACTGAATAAAGTGAAGAGTGATCTAGAGGGGGGGGGGTGAATAGATCAATCACCCAATAAAAATTACCACATCAGCTACTAGTACGGAATTAAAACAAGCTACTACAGGATGGTCTGAAAGCACTCAATCGCAACCAAAATATAACTAATCAAGTAGATCAGCCCTTATGCGATCCTAAACAACCATCTACTAAGCGATGAACCGAATGCAACGATGAACACAAGTCACAAAGCAATCACACAGTAGACAAGGGGTTTTAGGTGGTTCAACCTCAATCCAGAGGTCTACGTCCACCCCACACTCAAACCAGAGTGTGACTTCACTACTGACTCACAGCTTGTCGTCGATCCACAGCTTCAAGGATGAATCCCTACAACCCGCTGAGCTTCACAGCTTGCTGTCCAGAGGAATCCTCCTCTGCAACTATTGAGGATTACAGCTTAACATGTCCAGAGGAATCCACCTCTGCCCACTGAGGATTACAGCTTAGCCTCTGCTGACACACAGCTTGAACAAGAGTTTCAAAAATGAAATGAAACAAAGCAAAGATCAGGAAACCCAAACGAGAATGTAGCTCAACAACGAGCAAGATCAGCTCCGGTTCTGAACCTAGAGACTGATGACAGACACTCTCTGAAAATCTTCTCTCCAAGCTCTCTTCCTTTTTCTCTTCTCATATTTGCTCTCTATCAATCTGGATCGGGCTTGCTCTTGTTCTCACTCAGCTTCTTCTCCCAATATTACACTCAACTCTTCTACAGCGATTAGTCTTCTCTTGAACGAGCATCTCCTTATTCATAGGCAGCAACAAAGAGGTAGGGCGCGTGCTCACCACGGTTCCCGCCCAATTGCCTTATCCAGATCTGACATTCCTAGGCCACGTGGCAGCATCCCAGCTCGACTACTTTCCATGTGTCACGATCCTGGCACATCTTCCATTCTTGGATCACGTGCCTTTCTTAACTTCCTCGAACAAGTATCCTGTCAAAGTATCAGACTCAATGTCAGCTTATGACAGTTTTATAAGAGATAAAGAGATTGCACGGAGTTGAAATATAGTCAGAACTGAAGTGCACAGACTCAACACAGCATTTGATTATATGTGCACGGACTTAATGTACACGCAGCAAACATATGCACAGACATGATCCCAGCGCAGGACTACAAAGTGCACATACTACGTGTGTGCGAAGCACAAACACTGTACTGACTAAATGTGCCGTGAGCAACCTTGCACAGACTTACGACTCACAGACTACTCATGCACAGACAAGCCAATGAAGTGTGTACAGACTTTATGTGCACGGTGCAAAAGTTGCACCGACTTGATGGCGTGCCTAGAGCTCAACATGCACGGACTTAGTCGCGTCTATCAACGAAGATTGCATCGACTTAACTAGTGCACTGACCTAGATATGGACTAATAGAGACATGCACCGAAGTCCCATGAATGTAAGGCAGAACGTGCACCGACTGTGTGCAAGCGTGCAGCAGCAAAAACTGCACCGACCTTGTACTGCCTAAGGCAAGACATGCACCGAGACAGAAAATGCACTGACCTCCTGTATGCTTGACAAACACAAACATGCACAGAGTATATATATATATATATGTATGCACAGACCTGAATGTTGCACGGACATTATATAGCACAAGGCAAACGTGCATAGACAGTATATGAGACATGCACCGACCCTTGCGTCGATATGCACCGACCTTAGTCAGCCTAAAGCTGAACTAGCATCGTTTGGAACAGTGAATTGCACATATCTTATACGCATGAGATGCACCCTATGCACGGACTCAATATAGATTGAACTAAGTGTTGCACTGACTCTGTTCTTATGCAAAGACTACGTATAAAATGCCAACAACATTTATGATCAACTGACATAAAAGAGTCATTAAAATGCATATCAAAATGCACATATCATCATGTCAAAATAAAGTTGACAAAGTCAACACTTTAGTCAACTAGGTCAAGCTAGACTGTTACCATCACTCAAAACTATTCATCATGTTGCCACTCATTTAAAATAATTCAGCCCAAAGTAGTACACATATTGCTTATCAATCAAGAGGAGATTCAACATTCTCTCCCATCATACCATCTTAGAGGAGACCCAACATAAAGATGGGCAGAGTAGAGGAAAATCAGTCGACCCAGCCAAACATCTATCGACAGACTTGTGTACCCAGCCAAACATCAGTCGACAGACATGTGTGCTCAATCAAGAGTGCGTCGACACACATAAGAAGTGTGTCAACCTTACCTTCATTGTAGTTACCCGAATTAAAATAAAATTATAATTAAATGAATATAATTTTATGAACAAATCAGGGGTAGTTTTAATAGTGAAATAAAATTTCTGATTCGGAAAGGGGCTAGTAAATTAAAAGTTTGATGGGAGTTAATCTCTTAAAAATTTAAACCTCTAAAATCTCAAATTCTAATTTGGGTAAGCGAGTTAAAATTCTAAATAATCAGGTTAAGTAATTAAAAACCTCTAAAATCTTAAATTCTAATTTGGATAAGCGAGTTAAATTCTAATAATTAGGTTAAATAATTAAGATTTTTGTTTATATATAAAATAGGTAAAAGCATTGAAATTTTGTATTTAGAAATAAAAATTGAGTTTTTAAAGATATGAAATAGATTAAGTAATTACAGAAGCGATAATTCCCTTAATGTTAAAAATATCAAATAACTAAAAGATTTTGATTTAATAATAGAGATAATTACTTTAATATTATATTTCTATAGAGATAATTACTTTAATATTATATTTCTCAAACAATGATAATTTCTGGAATTAATGGTGATATTATATTTTTTCAAGCATAAATATATTTAATAACTGAATTCTCTTGAAATAAATAAAAATTAAACAATTTAAATTACAGAAAAATTATAAGGGACCTAATTAAAATCCCTAAAATTGATTATGATTAAAAATTGGGCTAATGAACAACCCTTAATGGGATGAATTTGGAGTTAATAGGCTAAATAGGGTTAAATTCGTAGCACATGTTAAACACCATATTCTATGATTAAATTAGTCCAAATTCTAGAAGATTGTCTCAAATTTCAAACCCTACATCATAGCCCACCATGAATTTCGGCTTTTGCCCACGTTTTCCAACCCTATTAAAGTTAGATTAGTGGAAAAGTTTGACAATTAGGGCCATGAACATTAAATTCAGAGGTAGAGAATTTTGATTTTTGAGGAAATGAATCTTGACTTTTTGGGCAAGATTTTTCCTATAAATAGGCCCCTATCATCTTCCTTTCGGCCCTTACCATGCTGAGGGAGGATTTGGTGGCTAGATTAGAGGAGGAAAGAGAGTTCTTTGGCATTCGTCCCGTTTTTCTTCTTCCTCTTTGATTCGATTTAAGGTAGGTATTCTCTCAGGCTAAACTCGAATTGATGCATGAATTAGGATGTATGTCTACTTTGATTTTATACCATTTTTCTAAATTGTTATTGAGTATTAAGCATGCTAGATGTGTTTTATCGAAGAGGTATCATCGTGTTCGCCGGAACGGGTTCGGTTTCTTAACGCGGTCGCCCCAAGAACCACGTTCTGATCGCGGTCGGCCAACAAACCGCGTTCAAAATGAGTTCTTTTCCTACCCTTTTAAAATTTCAATATATATATATATATAAGGGTAGGTCTATCAGATCACGGTCCCCTAGGGGACCGCGTTCTGATGAACGTGGCCCCAAAGGGGACCGCGTTCTGCCTTCAGCTATTTTTTTTAAAAAGGAAAAAAAATACAAGATCGCGGTCCCCTTGGAGACCGCATTCTGATGAACGCGGCCCCAAAGGGGACCGCGTTTAGACTGCCAATTTTTTTTTAAAAAAAATAAGCAGATCGCGGTCCCCTGGGGGACCGCATTCAGAAGAAAGCGGCCCCCAGGGGACCGCGTTCATTTTGTAGAGCCATATTCGCCCGTTTTTTTCAAAATAATATATATATATATATATATCTCTTGAGGTAGCGATCATCAGTAGACTGCGACCTTAAGAACATGGTCCCTAGGGGGCTACGTTTTGGCCACAGGTTCCAACATCACTTGATTTCAAAAGAAAAAAAGGGGGCGAATCACCGTTACACTATTTTCAGATGTTTTCGCAGGCCATGGGGATGTCTGTACAACTGGACATGAGTTTTAATCGAGATTCTTAAGCATCGGAAGTTCCACATGTTGTGTAGTGGACAGCGGATCTAGAGGGGAGGGGTGAATAGATCTGCCCCTCTTTTCGCAATGCAACCCTCTTTAAAGCTAGATGATGAAATAAGCATCGGAATATAACTAGCTTGATGAAGAACACAAATGATTTGCTTCGCAAGATGATTACGCAATATAGATATTGAACCTAAGCATGCATCTAACACATATCAATCGCACAATCAAACCACAACACAAAGGATTTTAAGGTGGTTCGGACTGAATCCCCAGTCCTACGTCCACCCCTCACCAAATCCGGTGAGGCTTCACTAGTGCAGCACACCAAACCGCAAATCAGAGAACCACCGATTGCCTTCCTACTAACCACCGGTAGGGACGTCAACACCGCAGATCGGACAACCTCCGATTGCCTTCCTACTAATCACCGGTAGGGACGATTTTCAGTTCCAAATGTTTGAATGAAATGGAAAAGAACAAGATATGAAAACACTCAAATAAGATATGAAATATGCTCAAGGAGAAGGATCTTGTCTGAGATTGCTGGGGCTTGAATCTTCTTTTGAAGTAGCTTGAATCACTTGGAGATTTGATGAAGAACTTCTTCCCGGAGTACTGTTCACAGCTACAGTACTCGAACTCTTCTCCCTTGAACACACCCTTGCAGCGTCCTTTGATCTCCCTTATTAGCCTTTCTTGCTTCTACTCTTCTTTGGAGGTTGCTGGATTGAGATATGAACTTGAATCACCTTGAGTTGATGGAGAGAGTGTTGGATGTAGCTTTGATCTTCCTTTTGATCCTCTTGAGTTGATGAAGAGGAAGAAGGATGCAGTTTAGATCACCTTTGAACCCCTTGATTGCTTCTTCTTCCTTGGAGGTTGAGATGGCTTCAGATCTGGACTTGAATGCCTTGGAATGGATGAAGAACTCCTTCCTGAAACACTGTTCACGGAGGTGCTACAGTACCTCGAAAATGGCCTCCCTTGATCTCTCTTGAAACCTTGAAGCATTAGGGTTTCTAACTCCTCAAGTGTTGGTTTTATAGACCTTGAATGGTCCATAGACACCCTCCAGACCAGAAGCATAAATCATGGAAGATTAGGTAAGGTTTGATTAAACAAATCCATGGAAAGGGGCTGGCCACGAGGTGGAATTCGAAGTCAAACAAGGCTGCATCGGGGCTGGCGGTCGACCGCTACTGAGAAATGCTGTAGACGAATGGCCCCTGGGATTTCTGGTCGACCGCTATTGGCTGGCGGTCGATCGCTACTGAAACTCATGCAGTCTGGCGGATGCTGGCTGGGGTGGTCGACCGCCCCTGTGCTGGTGGTCGACCGCCAGCTGGGCTGATTCCGGGCTTGCCCGGGTCGGTCCGTTATCCGCGTCAGCTCCGTCGTTCAACTTCATTAGCAGCCCGTGCATGTTTGTGACTTCAGCCTTGTGGGTCTAGAAAGTACCAACTGAATCTTTAACCTTGGATTCTCTTGGCTATACTTCTTTGTGCATTGACCTTGGATGAGTGACGAGCTGAATATGAAATGTCGACTTTTGCTTGTAAGAGAGATGAGATTTGCATCCTTGCTTGGGCGCGATCAATGAGCTTTCACTTTGGCCATTGCCACGTGATTACTTGTCCATTCATTGGCATATCTGTCATGACTAAAAACATCATGTATGTCAATCACATGAGAGTGGAAGATATCAATGACTAATAGTGTTTAGCCATTATCAAAACCAAGAATACCACAGAACTCATATGACTATAGAATGATGTCGAAAGACCCAAGTGACCACATGATGACTCAAATGACCTCAGGGACACAACATTCTCCCCCTTTTTGATGATGGCAACACTGTGAGTCATTATGTGATATGAATGTCTAAAATGGCACAAGTTATAACAAATGCAATATATGCAGCTCAAGATTCATGATAGTAATAGCATGGGAATGCAATCATGAATGCAGATATGAATGCTATGCAATATGAATGCTAACAGTTATGCAAGCCCCAAGCCCCATCACATACACATATGAGATGCAAAGGGAGCAATGGATTCTCTCCCCTTGGACTCTCCCCGTACACCATTCACACAACCCCCAAAGACAACGCGATAACGCATAGCTAACGCGACAAAGGACTCACACAAAGAATTCTCCCCCTTTGCCAACAGCAAAAAGGAGTAATAAAGTGAAATATCTGTGAGACCAGAGCTGAAAGGAGTGAAGGGCAATCCATTATATGCAAACCTGAAACAGACCGTGAGCAACATATATGGTTCAAATCTAATGAAATCCGAATTCATCAACAGAGTTCGAAAAACAGCTACATCCAAGATGTATTAGAAATGAACCAAAGGTGCAAATCATGACAATGTTTAACCGTCCCTTATCTTATATATCCATATTCAGTAACGACAAAGGGAATAACACAAAAGCATGTATTGAGGCTAAACAAGCAAGATTGAAGCATGGAATTGAATGATTGTGGCATATGTTGATTTTCAATATCTTTAGTATTTGAAGGCACATGACTCACTTTATACGAGTAATCAAGTCTAGTTCATGCCTCCTAACCGTAAGAATACACGTTGTTTAGACGCCAGTATCCCTAGGTATTTGGCAAGACTGACGAATATGCTTCAGAATGAACAGAGATAGCAAAGTCACGTCATGACATATCCAATCTCATTTCTTTGATGAGAAGATATATTTCTCAGCAATTATGCCAGTGCTCTGCCTAGAGTCCAAATAGAATGACGATAGAGATAACAGGGGCACATCATGACATATCATTTGTCACTTGATTTTGATGACATGACATGTTTCTCCGTGCAACAATATCATTGCTCTGTCAAAATGATTTTCAAGAATTCAAGCTCATCAATATGTTTAGAAGCAATACTAAGCCTGAGTGTATCACCAAAGTTGTCAAGACGTTTGGATTTTCAGATTTCAGGATAGTCATGCAAAACACAATATGCAGTCTCTAGTTAAGGTTTATTAAAGCTTCAGAACATAGATGATTTCAAACAAGATATATCAGAACTACAAGGAAATCATTAAATTTGAACCATTTTCATTGAATGGACAAACATCAAGGCACATAATAGAAAGCTCTTAGACCATATGTTCGTCAGTCTCATGATCTCAAATTCAGACTGTAAGCCAAGAAGTGCAGATTGCAAGAGGTTAAGAGAATCAA
Organism: Amorphophallus konjac; assembly: GCA_022559845.1. Classification (NCBI taxonomy): domain Eukaryota; kingdom Viridiplantae; phylum Streptophyta; class Magnoliopsida; order Alismatales; family Araceae; genus Amorphophallus; species Amorphophallus konjac. The sequence continues at coordinate 87,873,772 of CM040118.1, forward strand.
CAAAACTCCCCCTAAGGATATGCAATGAATTCACTGAAGGAGTTATGTTTGCAAGCAAGTTGAAACGTTTTCCTTATGAAGGTGGCAGAAATGAAATGTATGACCCAACTTGTAGTTGTACACTTATTAAATGCCACAGAATGAATATGAAATATATGCATGAATGTTGCACAAGGACAACTCCCCCTTACTATATGGCCTATATGCGATATTGACACATGGTACTTGGCGGAGGTGAAACCTCACACATATTGAGTGCTTCGTGACAAGCATAGCCTGTCCTTCCATACATCAACATTTGATATACCATGGCCATGCAAGAATGATGCGACACAAACCATGCAATGCATTGTGAACATAAATTCAACTTTATTATGCAACTACATGCAATGCGACACCATATGCAAAAAGACATATTGACATATAAACAATGCATGAATACCAACGTGCAAAACACACAACTAATTGAATATGATCATCATTTCAAATTCTTATTGGCCTGAGGTCGGCAAAGACCAAGCTCCCTTCTGAGCGTTGAAAACCTATCATTACACAAGGGCTTGGTGAAAATATCAGTAATTTGATTTAGAGTATCAACAAAATGCAGTTCAAAACTTTTCTTACTGACCTCGTCTCTAATGAAGTGATGCCTAATCTCAATATGCTTAGTCTTAGAGTGCTGGACTGGATTTTTTACAAGGTTGATAGCACTAGTGTTATCACACAGAATCGGGACACAACCAAGATCCACTAGGTAGTCTTGGAGTTGGTGTTTAATCCACAACACTTGGGTGCCACAGCTCCCTGCAGCAACATATTCTGCCTCCGCGGTTGAGAGGGCAACCGAGTGTTGTTTCTTGAAAACCAAAGAAACTAAACACCCGCCTAGAAACTGGCAATAGCCACTAGTACTCTTACGATCCAGCTTGCATCCAACGTAGTCCGCATCAGAATAAGATATAAGAGATAAATCACATGACGACGGATACCACAATCCCAAATCTTGAGTGCCGGTAAGATATCGAAGGATACGTTTGACGGCAGTCAAATGGGATTCTCTAGGACTATCTTGAAATCTAGCACAAAGACATACACTAAACTGGATATCTGGTCGGGATGTAGTCAAATAAAGTAAAGAGCCAATCATACCTCTATAGATCATTGCATCCACTAATTTACCATTTTTATCCGAATCCAGTGATGTTGTGGTGCTCATAGGAGTTGCAATGATTTTGCTGTTTGCCATGTCAAATCTTTTCAGCAGCTCCTTGATGTATTTGGATTGATTTATGAAGCACCCATCTTCTCCTTGGTTGACCTGCAACCCGAGAAAGAATTGAAGTTCTCCCATTAGGCTCATCTCAAATTCGCTAGTCATGAGGTTAGCAAATTTCTCACACATTTCAGATTTTGTAGAACCAAACACAATGTCATCAACATAAATTTGAACAATCAAGATGTTCTTACCTTGCTTCTTGGTGAAAAGTGTTTGATTCACTTTACCTCGTGTGTACCCTTTTTCAATGAGGAACGAGCTTAGTCTCTCATACCAAGCTCTTGGTGCTTGCTTAAGTCCATAAAGCGCCATGTCTAGCTTGTATACAAAATCTGCATTGTTAGAATTCTCAAAGCTAGGGGGCTACTCAACGTAGACTTCTTCTTTGATCAAGCCATTCAAGAAAGTACTTTTGACATCCATTTGATAAAGCTTTATTCTAAGGGAGCATGCAAAGGCAAGTAAAATTCTGATGGCTTCGAGTCTAGCAACTGGGGCATAAGATTCATCAAGTCTACCCCAAACTCTTGATTATACCCTTGAGCCACCAATCTAGCCTTATTTCTTATTATCTTGCCATCCTCACTTAGTTTGTTCCTAAAGACCCATTTAGTGCCTATGACAGATTGTGATGAAGGTCTAGGAACAAGATGCCAAACTTTGTTTCTCTCAAACTGGTTTAGCTCTTCTTGCATGGAATTTATCAAGTTTTCATCTTTTAAAGTATCATCAATATTTTTGGGTTCATGCTGCGAGACAAGAGCAAGTTGATCTAATTCTTCCATAATTTTAAAATGTGACCTAGTTCTAGGTGGGTCATTCAAGCTACCAATGACATTCTCCAAGGGATGATCCTTAAGAATTCTAATGTTTGTAGAATCGTTACCTTCTCCTGGAGCTTGATCCCTTGCATTGCTTGATTCAGCTAGGTCACCATCTTCTTTTATTTCTTCTTGTGGAGGATCACTCTTGTCCTTTATGCTTAGGAATTCCCCATCTTCATCGTTTTTCCTGCAAGAGTTATCATTGTTAGAATCATGATATTCATCAAAGGAAACATGGGGTGATTCTTCCACAGTTTGATTTTTGATATTATAAATTCTATAAGCCCTAGATCTATCAGAATATCCAAGGAATATACCTTCATCGCTCTTGGGCTCGAATTTATCTAAGTCTCTTTTGTCATTGTTGTGAATGAAGCATTTCGATCCAAACACTTTCATATGTGAGAGAGAGGGCCTTTTACCTTTTAGCAACTCATAAGGAGTCTTTTTGGTGTGTGGCCTTACCATAGAGCGGTTGATAATGTAACATGCCGAGTTTACCGCTTCAGCCCAAAACCTCCTTGGAAGTTGCCGTTCAGCAAGCATGGTTCTTGCCATCTCTACAAGTGTCCGGTTTCTCCTTTCAACCACACCATTTTGCTCTGGCGTTCTTGGTGAAGAAAATCGGTGTGAAATCCCTTCGGCCCTGCAAAGGTTATAGAAGTTAGCATTTTCAAATTCACCACCATGATCAGATTGAATCTTAGAAATTTTAAACTCACCGTCCTGCTTTATCTTCATGTAGAGTGCCTGAAACTCATCAAAAGCATCATTTTTGTGTGTGAGAAAGAAAACCCGTGTGAACCTAGAAAAATCATCCACCAAGACATATCCATATTTTCTACCACTTAAGCTAGCAGTTCTGGTTAGGCCAAATAGGTCCATATGAATTAGCTCGAGTGGTTTGGATGATGTATTTTCAGATCTTCCTTTGAATGATTTTCTTGTTTGTTTACCTAGGGCACATGCATCACACAATTTGTTTTCTTGTTTAAAGGATAGTTCAGGTAAACCTTTCACCATTGAATGCTTCAAGAGTTTATGCAAGACATTGTAGCTAGCATGTCCTAGTCTACGATGCCATATCCATGCAAGTTCAGGTTTTGGTGCAGCAAGACAAAGATTTAAATGAGCATGATCATCTAAGTCAATCATGTAAACATTGTTAACTCTCTTACCAGAAAATTTTACTTTGTCAGATTTTGGTTGAAGAATTCTGTTCCAATGATTTTTCCTTTATTGTTTCCTCCAAATGTGACATATCCTCCTTCCTTTTCCTCCAAGAGACAAAATTTTGATTTGTCTCCAGTCATGTGTCTTGAACAGCCGCTATCAAGGTACCACATGTTATGCATGGCTGCAAGACATTCCTGCACAAGCAATTAAGCAATGGTGTTTGGAACCCAACCAAATTTGGGTCCCTTCAAGCTTTTTAGAATTTCAAAACATGAAACCATTTCTTTTAGGATCCAAACCTTCTTAACATTCATGCTTTGTTTGCTTAGAGCAGGGATTTGATTTTTCTTTTCCATCTTGACATTCATTTTTTGTTTAGAAGCTCTTTGTTGGATTTTGTGGAAGTTTGAGGAGGTTTGCTTCTTAAACCATTGAGGCCGTTGGTTGGTTTTAGGTTGAAACTGATTGTTTTGCCACCTATGGGATTGATGAACACAGAAATCACAATTTTCCCAAAGATATGGTGATGCTGGCCTATATGAGTGTGCAATCCAATTGTGGTGAAATCTGGAAGGTTGAGCATGCAATGGCCAAGGAAGTGTTGACCTATGCTGCGGGGAAGGTCGACCTTTCTTAGGTTTTTGGACAGACTTTTTGGGAATGTTGGTGACTGCCTCTTCAATCTTTTCTTTCCCTTTCTCCTTTTGTTTTTGCTGATTTTGTATGGAGTTGTATTTGAGGTGGAAGCTTCGGAAGATGAAACAAATGTGACAGTTTTTAGCCCAATTGGCCTTTTGTTTGTTGGTTCAAAATCCAACCCTTCCTTGTTGAAATTCATTCTAGTACCTAGCAATGCATCTAGGTTTTCTATTCCATCCACAAACTTTTCTAAAGATTGTTGTTTATCCTTCAACTCTTTTTGTAGGTTTTCAATATTTTGAAGAAGTTGAATGTTGACTTGTTTGACAGCTTCATACTTTTTATTGCTCAATTTACTATCTTTTTCATAGCTTTGCATTTTGAGCTTCATACTATCAATCTCATTTCTCAAATCCTCATTTTCAATTTCCAAGTCAGCCATTTCTTTTCTTCCTTCCTCCAAATCCTCAATCATTTTCTTAAGATCTTCAATTTCAGTCTCAAGTAGAGCATTCTTATCATTCATATTATGATCATGCACAAATGAGTTAATTTTCTTTTTCAATGATTTATTCTCCTTTTTGTACATTTCATATTTTTCCATGAGTTGTATATATGCATCCTCCCAATCATCAATTGTATAATCTTCAAATGGAGAATTTACCTCAGTTTCTTCATCACCTTTGGCCATAAGGCAGAAATCTTCTTTTTCTTTGTCCGAGGAGCTAGTTCCATCATCACTTTCCTCTTCATTGCTCCATGTGGACATCATGGCCTTGTTCTTCTTCTTGCCCTTCCATTTGTCGGCTTTTCTGAATCTGTCGGGACAATCATTCTTGAAATGTCCTGGTTTATTGCAAGAATAGCAAATGATTCTGTCAGATTTCTTAGAGTTTTCAGAATTAGATTTGAAACCATTTCTTACCTTTGACCTTCCTCTCATGAAGCTCTTACCTTCCTTTCTCAGGAATTTTTTGAACTTACGTGTGAGCATGGCTACGTCATCCTCTTCTCGCTCACTTGCCGAATCCTCACCTTCATCAGAAGTGCCATGACCGCTGGGTCCTGCTTTAAGAGCTAGGGACTTCTTCTTAGGTGCCTCAGCCTCTTTGTTCTTGAGGTTGATCTCATAGGTCATCAATGACCCGATGAGTTCATCTACCTTGGTAGTTGTGAGATCTCTCGATTCTTCAACCACGGTAGTCTTTGTGTGTCATGCTGGAGTTAACGATCTGAGAATTTTCCTTACAATTTCTTGCTCTGAATATTTCTTTCCCAAATCAGTTAAACTATTAGTAAGCACAGTCAATCGAGCATACATATCTTGAATTGATTCATCAGGCTTCATGCGGAACATTTCATATTCAGAAACTAAAATGTTGGCTTTTGTTTCTCATACCTGAGAGGTTCCTTCGTAGATTACCTCTAGCTTGTCCCACATTAGTTTTGCAGATACGCAGGTAGCCACTCTTGAGAATTCAATTGGATGGAGTGAACATTGCATGATGTGTTTGGCACTCCAGTTGACAGTGGATTGCCTTATATGTTCTTTGGTCCACAAGTCCTCATTATCCGTAAGCTCATACGGACCTTTGCTGATCACTCGCCAAAGTTCGTAGTCTTGGGCGCGAATGAACACCTGCATACGATGTTTTCAATAGGGATAATTAGATCCAGTGAAATAAGGAGGCCTATTCACAGAATGTCCTTCAGGTAAATAACCCTTATTTCCCTCAAGGTCGTTGGACCCCATAATGAGAGATTAGGCTCTAATACCACTTGTTGTGTAGTGGACAGCGGATCTAGAGGGGAGGGGTGAATAGATCTGCCCCTCTTTTTGCAATGCAACCCTCTTTAAAGCTAGATGATGAAATAAGCAGCGGAATATAACTAGCTTGACGAAGAACACAAATGATTTGCTTGGCAAGATGATTACGCAATATAGATATTGAACCTAAGCATGCATCTAACACATATCAATCGCACAATCAAACCACAACACAAAGGATTTTAAGGTGGTTCGGACTGAATCCCCAGTCCTACGTCCACCCCTCACCAAATCCGGTGAGGCTTCACTAGTGCAGCACACCAAACCGCAAATCGGAGAACCACCGATTACCTTCCTACTAACCACCGGTAGGGACGTCAACACCGCAGATCGGACAACCTCCGATTGCCTTCCTACTAATCATCGGTAGGGACTATTTTCAGTTCCAAATGTTTGAATGAAATGGAAAAGAACAAGATATGAAAACACTCAAATAAGATATGAAATATGCTCAAGGAGAAGGATCTTGTCTGAGATTGCTGGGGCTTGAATCTTCTTTTGAAGTAGCTTGAATCACTTGGAGATTTGATGAAGAACTTCTTCCTGGAGTACTGTTCACAGCTACAGTACTCGAACTCTTCTCCCTTGAACACACCCTTGCAGCGTCCTTTGATCTCCCTTATTAGCCTTTCTTGCTTCTACTCTTCTTTGGAGGTTGCTGGATTGAGATATGAACTTGAATCACCTTGAGTTGATGGAGAGAGTGTTGGATGTAGCTTTGATCTTCCTTTTGATCCTCTTGAGTTGATGAAGAGAAAGAAGGATGCAGTTTAGATCACCTTTGAACCTCTTGATTGCTTCTTCTTCCTTGGAGGTTGAGATGGCTTCAGATCTGGACTTGAATGCCTTGGAATGGATAAAGAACTCCTTCCCGAAACACTGTTCACGGAGGTGCTACAGTACCTCGAAAATGGCCTCTCTTGATCTCTCTTGAAACCTTGAAGCATTAGGGTTTCTAACTCCTCAAGTGTTGGTTTTATAGACCTTGAATGGTCCATAGACACCCTCCAGACCAGATCCATAAATCATGGAAGATTAGGTAAGGTTTGATTAAACAAATCCATGGAAAGGGGCTGGCCACAAGGTGGAATTCGAAGTCAAACAAGGCTGCATCGGGGCTGGCGGTCGACCTGCAGCTTCTAGCGGTCGACCGCTACTGAGAAATGCTGTAGACGAATGGCCCCTGGGATTTTCGATCGACCGCTATTGGCTGGCGGTCGACCGCTACTGAAACTCATGCAGTCTGGTGGATGCTGGCTGGGGCGGTCGACCGCCCATGTGTTGGCGGTCGACCGCCAGCTGGGCTGATTCCTGGCTTGCCTGGGTCGGTCCGTTATCCGCGTCAGCTCCGTCGTTCAACTCCATTAGCAGCCCGTGCATGTTTGTGACTTCAGCCTTGTGGGTCTAGAAAGTACCAACTGAATCTTTAACCTTGAATTCTCTTGGCTATACTTCTTTGTGCATTGACCTTGGATGAGTGACGAGCCGAATATGAAATGTCGACTTTTGCTTGTAAGAGAGATGAGATTTGCATCCTTGCTTGGGCGCGATCAATGAGCTTTCACTTTGGCCATTGTCACTTGATTCCTTGTCCATTCATTGGCATATCTGTCATGAATAAAAACATCACGTATGTCAATCACATGAGAGTGGAAGATATCAATGACTAATAGTGTTTATGATGCGGGACAAAAGTGGGGGGTCTCCTTCTTCCTTCTGATCATAGTCACGCTATACCCTTTACGCGCGTTCTGAAGAACGCGCTATATCGTTTACGCGCATTCTCAGACAGCAGCAGAACGAAGAACCTCAACGTTGGGGCTTCCGTGGATGACTCTGGGGGTTCAAAACACAAGGGGAAACACATAGGACGATGGGGAACACATGGGGAATGCTAGAATTGAAATCAAACCAACCTAATACTAGCTAGGATAACTTTTGGGAAAGTGGATGTGGGGTGAGCGGCAAGGGAAGGAGGGTGGACGTTGATGATGTTAGGGCCGTGAGAAAGCTTGGCTAGGGCCTCTCACCCGAACCCTTCGCAGGTACGGTGCAGCCGAGCTCCATCCAGACCTTAACAGCATCGTTGGCGGTGGTGGGGTGGCAGAATCGTTGGTGGAAGATGAACGAAGCTCCGAATGGAGCCTCACACTCGACCCCGTCTCAGAGCCGATGCATCCGAGGCTTCGATCATCCTCCGTTGAAGGGGAAAAGAGAGGATCAGGGAGGTAGAATTGGGCCTCGCACCCAGAGAGGGACGGATGAAGGGGGTTTCCAAAGATTGGGAGGAATAGCCATGGGGCTACACTCAAGAACACTCATAGATTCATACTTTGATTCATTGATTCATTATTGCTTAATCAAATGAAAGGGATACATATATAGGGAAAGGGGAAGACAAAACGATGCTAACACGTCGATTTACAACCATGGAAGACAGCTAACATCGAAGACTTTGAGGAATTCGGCGCCGGGAAAATGGACTGGCTGCAACCACGTTTCTGCCTGAGATCGCGCTAGGGGGACCTAGCGCCTTCTTCAAGATCGCGCTATAGCGCCTTCTTCAAGATTGCGCTTGGAGCCTATAGCGCCTTCATGTTTGGCCTGGCAGCTTGCTCGATTTACTTCGGCTTGACAGCTGGCTTGATTCCCATCAAAACCCCTCCACTTGGAAAGGTTCATCCTCGAACCTCGTAGCTCAAGATCCCAGTCTGTGAGAACAGCCTGGTTCCCTAAGCTCTGATACCAATTTGATGCGGGACAAAAGTGGGGGGGTCTCCTTCTTCCTTCTGATCATAGTCGCGCTATACCCTTTTCGCGCGTTCTGAAGAACGCGCTATATCGTTTATGCGCGTTCTCAGACAGCAGCAGAACGAAGACCACAGACACAACTCGAATGAGGAATGCAGTCCTCGGACTCTAGGTGAGCTCGTGATTGTCCCTTAACGAGGGAAGCGTCAGACGTGCACGGTTGAGAAACCGGCAAGAGCTGGGGTGGTCAATTCGCACTTTCGTGCCCGGATCGGGTCACGGGACGACTTCGCTCTCTCTCTCGCAGCAGCGGTGATATGAAAATATATAGCAAGCTAGGTCCTAAAACATGCTCTTTACCAGCGGCATATAAAGCATATATGGAAATAAGCGAAATGCCAAGCAAGGAGCGAATACGATACCTCCTCGCTCCCGGCGTGGGGAAGACAGACCCGGCTGAAAACCGTGCTCCCGGAACAATTAATACACAATAATGACAGCAATGACTCACTGCCCACTCCACGCAGGGAGGTAAAGGGCTACACAAATGGGCCCGGGAGGACCGAATTCGGGTTGACGGGCGGCTTCTCGCGTCTCTTCGGCAGCACCCGAAGTTGTGACTGTGGGGCCCACGTGCTGTCCAGAGGGGCCGTGTGGGGCCCAGTGGCACCACTGTGGTGGGGATACTTGGGAAGCGTTCCCTAGGTTGGCGGCACGCTGGAACGTCGACCGAAGGTCAGGCGGCTCCGTTCGGCGCCGATCGGAATAACCGGCCACGGATCTGCCGGTTCTATTTTCCGGCGCGCGCTCCGGCGCGAACGGACACTGCGATCAGCCCTGATGTCGGATCGACACAAAACTGGCGCTGTTGGAAAGCTCTCTGGAAGTACTTCAACCTAGGTCTAGAGATCGGACCTGGATCTGCACGGATCTGGGCTTTATTGAATTTTTGAGTTCCTATTGTATAGTAGCTGAACTCTCAGATTAGCAGGGAACGTGTCTGAGAACTTCCGTTGATCGTGAGGTATATGTCCGATCCAGCTCCTGAGCTCTTCACAAAAGTTATAGGATTTTGAACAAGAAAGATGGTAATATTTTTTGTGGACTGATTGGAGGTGGCTACGAATTGATATGATTTTTGCACTGGATAGAGGTCGGATCTGGAAACAGGTGGACAACACTGTAGCTAGCTCTGAGAATGAATTGTGAAAAATAGATGGAGGGCTGATCAAAAATCAGGAAAATTCATGGAGTGAGGGGACAGTAGACAGAACTCTCAGTAAAATTTGGAGGGTTTGGAAAAATCAACAAGATGGTTGGAAGGGGGATTACAGGGGTGCTGTCACACAGATCTGAAACTAGACAGAACTGGGAAACAGAAACACATGAAATTTGAAAAATAGTAACTGATGGAATTTGGACGGGATTGTTTTTGTGGTGGTGGGGATTGAAGATAGGAACATACCATAAAATTTTTAGATCAAGAAGAACTCGGGCTGACTGCAGAATTTCGTGGGAGGGGCTACTGTTGGCTAAAGATAGAGCTTCGACGGTGGCTCGATGGCGGTCCGATGGTGGCACGAACGGCGGCGGCGGCGGCACAGATCACAACCAGAGATTGAGGGGAGGGGATAGAGATGAAACCACTCTAGAATTGGGGGTTGGAGGAGATGAACACCAGGGGAGAGGGGAGGGGCACAAGAAGCACTCTTGATTTTCCAACAATTTTCTCTTCATTAATGCTACCAAATGGAAAATACAACCTTTTATATGCCATGTATCAAACCCATTCTACACCCTTGGATCTAGGGATGTGGAATGGATGGCTGGGATTAAGTGTGATTAACACACCAAAAATAATAAAATAATAAGAGGAGAGGGGCGCCCCCTTGACCAAGAGACTTGGTAGGTGAAGGTAGGTAACCTACCTTGGACTAATCTAACCACTTGTCTACCAATGTGGCATTTTGACATTCAACCCTTCTAGATGGCCACCTAGGATGGTTGACCAGCCCCACATGAGTGACATGGATCAATGGGAAAGGGCTGAGGGCCCCCTTGCTTGGTCCTACTGGAATTTTACATATAAACCCACTAAGACCTACAATTGCATACCCATATAACACAAGGGTATACATACAAATATGAAAGGACATAAATGCAAACAAAATGTGGACGGTCTTGCCTCGATGTCCCCATCAATTCTCCCCGGGTGGGAGGAACTCGACCCCGTCGAGTAGGGGTATGGATGCTCGAATACTCCGGCGGATCCGTCACCGTGCCAAGTAACGTGGGTATGCTCCACTCCAAGTGACCATCACCTGCTCATTCCATATATACTCGATATGCACGAACTGCTATGGGCTAAAGGTGGACACTCCGGATGGGGCACTCTCAAAAGGGGAGGTGGCGGCTCGAAGACTCACTAGGAATCACAGCTGAGTCCCTGTAGGTGACTAGATCTGGGTGTAGATATAGAACCGATCCCATACTCATCGAGCGAGTCCACTCGCCTCTTACTCATAAGAGATCGACAACGAGCTTACACAAGACACATGCAGACTCACCATGCAAACCACACAAATAAGAAATAGACTCATGCATGACTCTAGACAAATCTATGGTTAGTCCGACCCGTACATGGGTGACAGCGGACCAGGACACCCGAATGTGTGCCATGCATGCATTTGACGTAACCGGAGGTTGACATCATGGGGAACTCCTAGACACGCTATGATGCACCAATCATGGACATTGGGCTTGGGTGTGGGAAGTCCGGGAGGTGCGGGTGGACTAGATGGATCGGGGAAACCAAAGTTTTCATTACCCCCAAATGAAGGTTCGGACCTATGGCTATGTGGAGCTTGCTTGGCCCGAGTGGAAAAGGTGGGATAGTGAACTCCGCGGAAGAAGTGGAGTGAGTATGAAAGCTTGGGAGGTTCACTAGTGAAGGGGTCAAAAGGGTCGAAGAAGGTATGACCCCATGAAGTGGGTTCTCCCATGACTCGGTCCCAATTTAAGAATTCATAATCACCGTCATACATTGTGAGCGGTGGGACGACGGACATGTATAGAAAATAAGATTCCTCCCTTGGGCAAAAGGGAATGAAGTCGGACTCGGCCGGCATCGGGTGGAGTAGAAGAATCTCCGTGGTGACACATCCCACGGTGCACACGGAGGTAATGGACCCTAAGGCCGGATGGGTGAAGCTAAGACTAGCGGGTTGGTCAAAGCCTCAGGCCAAAAGATGCGTCAACTTCCATTGTGAATCTAATCCCATAATAAGGTCATCCAATGTATCAATATGGTGACTAGACCGAAAGGTCGTGTGGAAGGATTTGACGGGCACTATAGGTAAGGTGGGGTCCATAGAAGGGTAAGGACGTGGGACCAAGCCGTCCTTGAGCCAACTAAGAAGTGGCTCGGCCATGTATAGCGTACCCGTTAGAAACACGGGTGGCTCGGGGTGAGGTGGCTCCAAGCATGATGGTTCCGAATGTGGATCGGAAGGTAAGGGTGGTAACGGAGCACTCACGGGTGGTGAAGGCAATGGCGTAGGTAGTCCGATCGGCTCGGAACTTGGGTGGGAGGTAGATGCTTGCCGAAGGGTAGCCAGGGCAGCATCGGCTCGTTGTAGGTCATCATTAAATTGAGACTCAAATGGCTCGACCTCCAGAGCAACCTTATAGGACTGCGCCAGAGAGAATGCATCGTGGACAAGACATTGGATTCGAAAATAAAGCCGCAAACCTCTCCGAAACTGAAATGCGGTCGTGGTGCTCTCCTCTCCCAAGCCATATTCCAACCGGTACTTATCATAGTCCCGGATGTACTCGGACACGGACCTATCACCTTGGACGGGTCGACATGGGTTGGCCATTGGTGCCGAAAAGATGGGAAAGGATCCCTAGGAATGGATATGCAAGGCCATTTAGACAAGACACTAGACCGACTATGCACGGTTTGGGATGCATGCACACTATGGACAAGACACCAAGACTCGGTACGTGGCGGAGTTAATCGATCCGAAGATCACTCGCGCAAGTGTGCGGCCTTCCCGATAGACGTAACCTAACGTTCGGACAACACCTTTTGATATACCGGGTTATTGGGATGCAATGCAAAAAGACACTTTTTTTTTGTTTTAAAACAATGATGACCCTAAACACGACGTAGACAATGACTAATGACCAGACGTAAATGACACTTTTTTTTTAACACCCTAGACTCAACTGGTGCTCTGATACCAAATTGATGCGGGACAAAAGTGGGGGGTCTCCTTCTTCCTTCTGATCATAGTCGCGCTATACCCTTTACGTGCGTTCTAAAGAACGCGCTATATCGTATACGCGCGTTCTCAGACAGCAGCAGAACGAAGAACCTCGACGTTGGGGCTCCCGTGGATGACTCTGGGGGTTCAAAACACAAGGGGAAACACATAGGATGATGAGGAACACATGGGGAATGCTGAAATTGAAATCAAACCAACCTAATACTAGCTAGGATAACTTTTGGGAAGGTGGATGTGGGGTGAGCGGCAAGGGAAGGAGGGTGGACGTCGATGATGTTAGGGCAGTGAGGAAGCTTGGCTGGGGCCTCTCACCCGAACCCTTCGCAGGTACGGTGCAGCCGAGCTCCATCCAGACCTAAACAGCATCGTTGGCGGTGGTGGGGTGGCGGAATTGTTGGTGGAAGATGAACGAAGCTCCGAATGGAGCCTCACACTCGACCCTGTCTCAGAGCCGATGCATCCGAGGCTTCGATCATCCTCCGTTGAAGGGGAAAAGAGAGGATCAGGGAGGTAGAATTGGGCCTCGCACCTAGAGAGGGACGGATGAAGGGGGTTTCCAAAGATTGGGAGGAATAGCCATGGGGCTACACTCAAGAACACTCATAGATTCATACTTCGATTCATTGATTCATTATTGCTTAATCAAACAAAAGGGATACATATATAAGGAAAGGGGAAGACAAAATGACGCTAACACGTCGATTTACAACCATGGAAGACAGCTAACATCGAAGACTTTGAGGAATTCGGCGCCGGGAAGTTGGACTGGCTGCAACCACGTTTCTGCCTGAGATCGCACTAGGGGGACCTAGCGCCTTCTTCAAGATCGCGCTATAGCGCCTTCTTCAAGATTGCGCTTGGAGCCTATAGCGCCTTCATGTTTGGCCTGGCAGCTTGCTCGATTTACTTCGGCTCGACAGCTGGCTTGATTCCCATCAGTTTAGCCATTATCAAAATCAAGAATACCACAGAACTCATATGACTATAGAATGATGTCGAAAGACCCAAGTGACCACAGGATGACTCAAATGGCCTCAGGGACACAACACCACCTTGGGTCACGGAGTCCTTCTAGACCATGTTCCGGATGCACGATCTCCGTGACGACCGTGTTGTTTTTGAACTAATAGATCATCCAACATGCTAGATCTGTTAATCTAAGTTCCAGGTCATGTTAGGTTGCATGTCATCTACCACACATGATTAAGTTAAGTATATGGAAGTTAAATAATTCTATTTCGTGAGCTTATATTCCTTTTCCTAGTTCTTGTTACCTTCATGATATCCTTGATCTCCATGACTATAGTATCTTTTCAAGCATATTAAATGGAGTAGATATTATCTTGTTAAACCACATATGCTTATTTTCATTGCCCTTTTATCAAGATGGCATGCATGGTTAAAGCCTTGATCGACGACTCGATTTGTAGATCATGTCTTAAAGGTTATCGATACAAGTCTAATGATTTTCGTTCGATTTACGTGTTTTCATGTTTTCGATTCGTTCGATTTACGTGTTTCCGTGTTTCTGACAAAGTCGTGTAGCTAGCATGATTACCAAGAAAGACCGGTGTCTAAGGCAAGAGGTTCACGCGTAAACGCTTTAAGTGGAAAAGTGGTTATTTAATTAGGCCCTCGCGAATGTGAGGAGAACCTCCCACTATCCCACCTCTTACCTGGCCGTGATTCTTCGGTTTTCTAGCTAAGTACCCGACTGTGAAAAATTTGATCTAAATTTGTTTTACAAGATTTTCCGTGAGAGTTGATCGTGCCTTGACTGGCAACATTTTCTTTATCGACTTAATGTCGTTAAACATGATGCCTTAAATCATCCTTGAACTTCTCTTACAATTATTTGTGCTTCTTGTACTACTTGTTCCTTGAATGATAAATTTTACTAGATCTGTACTTTATTTCATGAGCTTTACCTTGAAATTCTTTGGCCATCATTATTACTTTAATGTGGATGTCTAGATATTTAGATTATTGGGTAATTGATCCAAAACCTCGATGCCTGACATTAATAGGGCCCGGTCTGGTCCTGGGGGGAGCGCCTCAAAGTACTCGTGCCCATGGGAGCTATTATTGACCCGGTGTGGCATCGCACCAAAGTACTATCTAGCTAAATTAATCTATGGCATTCCACTCACTCATAAATACTTACACTTACTTGACTCACGTGAAACACTTGAAATACTTGACTTGTACATTCTTACGTGATATGGCCAATCAAATATTAGCACTTACTACTTGTTCATTCTATACTCATACTTCTTTATTACCTTGACTTACTTGTGATCCCAATGCTTGCGCCTTTAACTCTTTGTGTGCATGTTACATGATTTTATCATGTTTTCTTTTTGGCATTTAGCGCAATTACATCATTGATCAACATGTTAACTACGTAAAGATGCCTTGTGATAGAGATATAAATCCTACTGAGCTTCTTGCTCACCTAGTTTCCTCTAACATTTTTCAGGTAATATGGAAGTTGAAATGCACACTATTGTGGAAGGGGAAGAGTGACCGAGTGCTATTATATTAGAAGACCCGAGTCCTTTCCAATGATTTGAGTCTAGCTTTTTAGTTAAGAGTCTTGTACTTCGTGTCTTTTCTTTTAAATCATAAAATTATACTATTTAGTCATCCAGAATTGTAATAACGAGTGTATTATTAATAAATAATCTTTTGTAAAATTGGGTTTTGCTAAGTTACTTCCTGGTAGTAGTTGACCCTCCAACGCTCTACTTGACTCGACTGTTCGCTGCCACGTTTCGAGTAGTTTTCGTTGCTACCAATTCGGGGCGTGACATTCATGACCAGTCGACACACCTGAAGCTCCCTTTGCAACTCAGCAATGCAACAACAATCAGCCGCCAGCAGCATCAACAGCAGCAATGAGGAGAACACACTTCGACTCATAATATCTGAAGCCCCACAACATTGAGTCGACCTACCAAGACAACTGAGTCGACTCGCAACATCTGGAGTTTACTGCATCAAGTCGACTGACTATGCCAAGCTCAAGTCTACAGATATTGGAAAATCTGTCAACTGAACTGCCAATTCAGTCGACTGACTTGGAGTTAGCCGTACTGACACGTGCAACCTAAGCTGGTCACGTGGCTGCGAAACCCAATTATTGACGTATGATCCCAGGCATGTGTCTTGGGTTCTAGAATTATCCTAGGAGAGAATATTCTTCCTTGACATGTGAACCAACAAGAGATTAACTTGAATATTCACATTATCCAAAAACAATTATCCAAGCTCTGCTCTATAAAAGGCCGCCCAAATTCTTGGCGAACTGGTACGGCTGCCATCGAAGAGAAGAAAGCTATCTAGTGAGAAATTTGCTAAGAGCCACCTCAAGATTAGAAAGAAGAAAGAGCCAGAGAGGAATTTGCAGAGAGCCACCTTGAAATCAGAAAGAAGAGAAAGAGAAAAAAGAAGAGAGAAAGATCTGAGCACTGTTAGAGAAGAAAAATCTGAAGGAGCAGTCTCGATGTTTCATAAAGGCTCTTGAATTGTCTCAGAGCTATATTGCATTGTTACTTTCCATTTTTGTTTTCTGATTCTTATTTTTCCTTTTATTTCTTCTTGTTCTGTGTTTTTGATTGTGCCTTGTTGCACGATTCAAAAGTGTGAGTAGCTGGGTGCTATTCACAGTCTGCTCTGATTGTCTAGAGCATTGAGGAGTGTTCCTCGTTTGCTGCTGTGAGCAGCAGTTCTGATCGTGCCTTGTTGCACGATTCAGAAGTGTGAGTAGCTGGGTGCTATTCATGGTCTGCTCTGATTTTCTAGAGCATTGAGGAGTGTTTCTCATTTGCTGCTGTGAGCAGCGGTTCTGATCGTGCTGGATCGCACGATTAGGGTTGTGTACAGCGGGTTGCTGTACACGGTTGCACTCTAATTGTTCAAAGTGTGGGAGCAAAGTGTTCCTCTGTTTTAAGCTGTGTAATCAGCATTTGTAGCGGATTGTCTCCATGTTTTTTGCTTATGCAAGGGAAGCCTCATCCTGATCAGGTGGGGGGTGGACGTAGGTTGTTGGGTAGCAACCGGACCACCTTAAAAGTCTCATAGCATTGTGGTTTGTGATCCATTTCTTCTACCTCCATTCTTCCATTATCTTCCTTGTAGTTTCTTCGCCTAGTTTTTAAATACTTAAGTTTACTGATAATGTGTTTGTGAATTGTCCTCTATTAATACAGTCACTTACTCAGCTCGCTATTTGCTAGTTTTTACGATCTACCAAGTATTACTTTGAACGTGAGTTTTTTAATTGGACTATTGGAGGGGTTGATCTATTCATCCCCCCTCTAGATCTGCCTTGCTGCACTTAACAGTTGGTATTAGAGCGGGTTCCCTACAATGTGGTCCAACGACCAGGGGAGATCTGACAATGTCAATGTTCGCAGCTTTCTAGCTGAGGGACATTCGATAAATAGACCACTATTTTTCGATGGATCTAACTATTTATACTGGAAAAATAGAGTGGAAGTTTTTTTACATGCACAGAGTCATGAGATTTGGTGGGTCGTGAGCTGTGGTCCATTCGAGCTTCCAGCCGATGAAAATGCATGGACAAGGGAGCAGATTCGTATGTCTACCGTCAACTGGAGCACCATGATCATAATGCAGTGCACCATTGTTTTACGCGCGCGGGGAGTCACTTCTGGTTTCTTCCTCGCGGCGGGGGTGCACACTCGCCTTTTACGGAAGGCTGAGATAGGTTGACTGGGCACGCGGGGATTCCGGGGGTATTGAGAAGAAGGCGGAGAGAATGATATGAACGCGCTGGAAGGGATGGCGTATGGTTAATCGTTCTGGGAGACTGGGACAGGGACGGCTGGGTGGAATGCGGGCGTGCCAGTCGATTTCTCAACGATTACCAGCGGAACCAAGTGTTTGACTGGGGATGTGCTGCCAGGGCACGGCACGTGGATAGAAGAGGTTCTGCTGGTACAAGTGCACAGGTGATTATAGGGATTTGTGTACTGGACGTCTTTCCCCACCCGTCGCAAGCAATTGGTGTTTATTTTACATTAGATTGAATCTGAACACCTTTGTTTCTACTGCCGAAGAGAGAGTTAGGGACCTTGGGAGCCGCAATGTCGGGAGGGTTTAGTCCGTGCAACAGCGACATGGCAACAACAACACAACAGGGATAACTGGGGGCAGAGAGACTGGTTCCAACGAGGAGGGGGATCCGCTCCCTGACTGGATTGCATGACTTCTATGCCATGAAAGGCATTTATATGGGGGCGTGAGAGCCCGATTACAAGTGCTTGCAAGCCACGGGACAATTCCGTCATTCATGATGGTCCCCGGGTCATTGCATTATTGTGTGGGTAGTTCCGTATCTGTACATAGTGTCCGTCAGAGGACCTGTGACTTAGCAGGATGGTGCCCGAGGGGCGTCACAATGTATTCCCGACATGAGACAGTGTCGAGGTCGAGGTAGTAGGGGTGCCGGGGGCATCGTTGTGACTGGAGTTGTTGAGTGATCGGGTGCCGCGGGCCCCGATGTGACTGGAGTAGCTGGCAGTCGGGTGCCGGGGGCACCGTTATGACTGGAGTTGTTGAGTGATCGGGTGCCATGGGCCCTGATGTGACTGGAGTAGCTGGCAGTTGGGTGCCGGGGGCACCGTTGTGACTGTAGTTGTTGAGTGATCGGGGCCGCGGGCCCCGATGTGACTGGAGTAGCTAGCAGTCGGGTGCCGGAGGCACCATTGTGACTGGAGTTGTTGAGTGATGGAGTGCCACGGGCCCCTATGTGGCTGGAGTAGCTGGCAGTCAGGTGCCGGGGGCACCGTTGTGACTAGAGTTGTTGAGTGATCGGGTGCTGCGGGCCCCAATGTGACTGGAGTAGCTGGCAGTTGAGTGCCGGGGGCACCATTGTGACTGAAGGAGGCGAGCGTCGGGAGGGCCCGATGGTCATGCTCGGGGCCCGGTGTGACTGGCAGTCAGGTGCCGGGGGCACCGTTGTGACTGAAGGAGGTGGGCGCCGGGAGACCTCGATGGTCGTGCTTGGGGGCCTGTGTGATTGGCAGTCGGGTGCCGGGGGCACCGTTGTGACTGAAGGAGGCGGGCACTGGGAGACCTCGATGGTCGTGCTCAAGGCCCGGTGTGACTGGCAGTCGGGTGCCAGAGGCACCGTTGTGACTGAAGGAGGCGAGCGCCGTGAAGAGGCTGAGACCCGAGTACATGTACATGTGTTCAACTGGTTTCATGCTGTATGAGAGCTACGTGGGCTTTACAAATGGGCCGAGGAGGCCGAAGTACAATGGGCGCAAGCCACGGGACAATTTCGACACGTGGGTCAGTCCCGGGGTCAATGCTGGATAAGGAGGATATCCGCGTGTTTTACAGAGGCTCCCCATGAGGAGATCGAGACTGCCTAGGTGGCAGGGGCGGTCGTGGGCTAGCCCCTGATGGAGGTTGGATGCGGCTCAAGGTGAGCGGTCGGGTCCGGGCCTCGGAAGGTGAATGTCGTCATGCTGGGGAGTCGAGGCCGGCCCCGGGAATATTACTCTCGGGCCAGGGTCCGGCTAACTCGAGTCATCAGTCCTAGCAGTCGGCGGCCAACTTGAGGCGAGCGGTAGGCATGCGGTTCCGTGACGGAAGTAGGTGCAGCATCATGGCGTATGCGTTGCCACCGTGGGTTGTCACGTGGGCAGACCTGGGATGCGGGTGTGTTCGCCATTGTCATAATGCCTTATACGCGACTGGGATTGACTTGTGTGAGATGGCTAGACGCCATGTGATGGAAGTACGTGCGACATACCCTCGGCGTGTATGAGCTAATTAAGAAGCCAACCACACGCGTACTTAGTTCCTCGCGTTCTGCGTACGACCCTCGCTGGGTGCCTGCGGAGGAACTCCGAGGGTGCAACGATTAGGTCGTAGGTCCTTGCATTCCATGCCATGTCTTGAGCTCCCTAGGGGGGCTTTTATAGGGAATGTGAAGGGTCAGGGAGGGGTTTACCCAGGCCAAGTTAAGGGCTGGGTTTGGTCGGGGTAAACCTTTAGAAAAAATTTTTTTTTTGTTTACGGAGTGGGGAAAGGAGGGTTTAGGCGGACTAGCCCAAGGGGCTGGTCTGGTCCACCTAAACCCCTCCCCCAGGGGGGGTTTAGGCGGACCAGGCCAATGGGCTGGTCTGGTCTGCCTAAACCCCTCACGGAGGGATTTTTTCTTCATTAAAAACTCTTTTTTTTAGTGTTGGGAGGGGTTTGGGCGGACCAGCCTGGGGGTCCAAGCTGGTCCGCCTAAACCATGGGTTTAGGCAGACTGGGCATGGGGCTGGGGTTTTTTCATCATAAAAAAGTTTATTTTTTTTTGGTTTAATGGGGTTTAGGCGGACTAGCCTTGGGGGTGAGGCTGGTCTGCCTAAACCCTCCCCCAGGGGGGGTTTAGGCGGACTGGAGAGGGAGAGAGGGGGGGCGGTCTACGCAGGTTTGACTAGGGGGTTTACCCGGGTTTGACTGAGAGTTTGACTGGGGTTTGACTAAGGGTTTGAATGGGGGTTTGACCCATTATAAACAGAAATTTTCTTCAGGGGGCTCCGCCCCTGGAAACCCCTGCAAGGGGCGCTGCCCCCTTGACCTCCGTGACCTGACCGCGTAGGTCGATCCGCGTGCGAGGCCGGACGATGGTGGTGCATGACGCGGTGGGTTGCTGGGAGTCTCGAGTCAAGCTCCGACTTGCTGTAGAGTGGCTGGAGCATACGGGCCCACCAGGTGCTCGGGGAAATTCCCAACACACGTGCGTGGGCCGTATAAGGTTGCTGTGAGCTCCTGAAGCTTGTGGTTGGCCCAGATGGGTCTTCCTTTGACTTCAGAGGGCTGGAAGGAGGTGACTCAAGGGTAGACCCCGGCCTCGTTGCTGGGTGCCACATGGCCTGGCTTGTAGTCAGGGCACCCCCGGGTCAGCTCGGGTAGCTGTGTTGAACGCGGGTAAACCCGCAGACTGAGTGATCGGGGGTGGGCCCGATCGATTGTTGATGTTGCCATGGGTCACGGCTAGCTGGTTAGGACCCTTGGTTGGGCCCGGTGACTGGGGCGTCGACATGATGATGCCGTTTGTCTGGTGGTCGGGGTGACCCTCGCTCCTTGGCGAAGAATCGTATGATGCGGCAGGCTGTTCTGAGTCCCGAGTTAACCCGGTTGTTGAAGTGTCGGCGGTGTGATACCATATGCAGGGTGTCCGGGGGTGATCCCCGAATCTTCACAGAGTGCCGTAAGGTACGGCAGGTTGTCCTGAATCTCGGGGCCGATCCCTAGTTGTTATGTTACGTCGCTTGACCCGGCGAAGTGTCTCGATTTTTGAGCCCAACTCGACTGATAGAGTAACTTTGGCGATGTGCCATTTTGCTCTATTTAGGGAGTATTTTCCTATGCTTAATCCTCAATTAATTCGAGAAAATAAGCCGGTGCCAACAACCATCCACCTAGCTGAGTATTCTAGAGTTTCTACCTGTAAGTCTGCAAAGGAGATGTGGGATAGGTTAGAACTGATCTATGAAGGAACATCTCAGGTAAGAGCCACTAAGGCTAATATGCTGATTTCTGATTATGAGATGTTCAAGATAAAACATGATGAAACCATTTCTGAGATGTATGCTAGATTCACTCAATTAACTAATAGTCTTAAGTTTTTTGGTAAAGATTATTCTGATAATGAGCTTGTGAGGAAAGTCCTCAGGTCTCTTCCACCAGCGTGGCACACCAAGGCCACAGTAATTGAAGATTCAAAGGATATGTTCACTATGACAATGGATGAATTGATTGGGTCATTGATGACCTACGAGCTAAATCTGAGAAGAAATGAGGAGCACTACAAGAAAGAGAAACCAATGGCTCTCAAGGTTTCAGAGAGCAGTGAAGAAATCAGTGAGGACTCCGAGGATCTATCAGATCTGGAAAATCTATGTGATCAAACTCTTCTTACTAAACATTTTAAAAAGTTTTTAAGAAGGAGAGGTAAGAATCTAAAGAAAAAGAGATCTGAACAGGTAAATAGAACTTCAAATTTCAAATCTGACAAAAATAAGAAAACTGACAAGATTGTTTGTTTCCAGTGCAAGAAACCAGGGCACATGAGGGGAGACTGCCTTAAACTGAGGAAAAAGATCACCAAAGCCAAAGGGAAGAAGTCCAAGGCTATGTTTTGCACATGGAGCGATGAGGAGGAGGAGGATGAAGATACCTCACTTGAAGAAGAAAAAGACAAAGTATGCCTTATGGCACATGGTAATGATGAGGTAAACAATCCCTTTGCAAATTTTACAATTGATGATTGGGAAGATGTTTATGGTAAATTGCTAAATAAATGTAATGAGTTAAGAAAGGAACACAAGCTGTTGAAAAAGAAGATGAATGCTATTGTATATAATCAGTCTATATGGTTGAACAAGTAGATTGTCTCAAGAATGAAAATGAAAAACTCAAAATACAAGTGAAAGAATACAATTCCTTGAAAGATGATTTTGAAAACTTGAAAACAGAAAATGAACATATTAGAAAATAATTTGATTAATTCAAACTACAATTTCAGGAAACATAAAATGAGAATAAGTTAATCCTTGAAAAATATGAAGCTGTTAAGAGTGTTAATTATGAAATTCAGATTGAAGGGGCGTGATCTCGTTCTTGTCCTGAGCTGGGAGGATGATCACCTAATAGTGAACTGTAGAGAAAGGGAAACGGATCAGGAGGCCCAGGGATGGTTCCCTGGGGAAAACCCTCCGATGCCTAAGTCAGTAGAGCAATGGTGGAAGATATGGAGGGAGGTAGACAGAGGTGCATGAGATCCCCCTACACCAAGGTGGTGAAGTGGTTCCTGCTCAGAGAGTTTAGGCGTGTATTGCCCTTACCTTTCACTGGAGGGAGTCCCCGGTTTATATAGTGCGCTCACCTTATGAGTCCCGTAAGCTGAGGAGTTTCAGGCGGGAGTTACGTCCTCATCGTGGGATCTTCACATCCTCATCGTGGGATCTTTATAGCCTTAAGGGATCATGGGTCCCTTATCCTCATAAACTTCTGCCCATAAAGGGCTCTCAACGGCAGCGTGGATAAGCAATCGTCGGTCGGTCCGAGCATAAAAGGTGCCGACCCTATCCGGGCGATAGGCATAGCTCGAATGAAGGTAGGTCGGAGTGGGCGCTGAGCGCTTGCCTCTATCCCGGTGAAGGGATAACTCGGGCATGGGTCTTCCTCCGTTCTGACCGACGCTCGGGCCTTCCGAGCCTAAGGGTCGCCTAGGAAGGATGAGATCCCGAGTAATCTTATTGGGCTTCTTAGCCTAAGTGGGCCCTATGGGGCTGTCACTTGGCTGAGCTGAGCCTCGTTTGGTCCTGATGGACCTAGTTTGGCTGCTCTCAGATGAGCTACAGAAATCTCCCTCTCCACTTGTCCCCCTCCTACTCCCGAGCTTTAGTAAGCTCGGAAGAGTAGCTGTTGGGGTTATAGACCAGCGTGGCTCAGGTGGGTGGAGCTTTAGTAAGTCACGTGTCGTGGTCACCTGGACCCGTAATAATGATGATCCTGACGGATTTGAACTGAAGGGGCCCCCTTTTCTCGGAGGTCGGAACGACATGCCGCCTTCCGCGCAGGGATATAGGCGTTGGGCGCTTGTTTGTCATTCCAGATTTCCTCTATCTTTAGGGTTTTGGCTCTCCTCCGTTCTTGCTTTTGGGTTCCTATATGCGTCGTGAGGACACGACGGAAGAGCAGAGGCTTGCAGCGGCGTTCGTGGAGTTGGCGGAGATAACCGCGGAGGCAGTTCGGCAGCTTCCTCTTCCCCCGCCCGAGCTCGCCTTTCTTCAGACTCTTCTTCGGGTTCCATGGCAGAACAACGTCTGGATGCCGAGGAGTGGGAGGACGAGCCTGTGGTGAAGGCATCGGTTCCAAACTACAGCGAACTGGGGGAGGCGGATGTGAGAAGGCTGGAGCACCAGTATCGCCTACCCCACAAGTTCTGCTTTGCCGCGGCCTCTCCATATGAGACGAGCCTGGACTCTCGTACGGGCCACATCTGCACTTTTCTTCTATCGTGGAAGGGTGGATTCTGCCTTCCTTTCGAACCTTTTGTTCTTCAGCTTCTCAATTTTTTTCTGTTGGCGCCCATTCAGTTGGTAGCCAACTCTTATCTTCTCCTTTCCGCCTTTCGCATTCTCTGCCGCCAGTGTGAAGTTCCTCCTTCCATGGACCTCTTTCATTATTTCTTTGAGTTGAAAGCACATCCTTCGGCTGGGAAGGGCTTCTATTTCATCCAGGCGAGGCAGAATAGGAGTTGTATCTCCTTGGCGGCGAAGAATTCCTCGCATAAGGGGTGGAAGACTCAATTCTTCTAGGTGGGGATTAGTTCGGTGGAGGAAACCTGGAGGTGTCCAGTAATCCCCAATTTCCACCCGAATATCCCTCCCAGGCAGGATGAGTTCCCCCCGCATGTGGAGAAATATGCGGCCATTTTGCTGAAGCATCGCCAATCCACCGAAGAGCTGGTTACTCCAGAGAATATCGAGCGGTGTCTTCTTACGCGGCTGCATCCGTCGGGCTCAGGTGCCACAACTAGGTTCTCCTTTGAATGTAGGGATCATCTTTCTTTTTCTGACTATGTCTTCCTTCTCGTGCAGAAACCAGGCGGGAGGCTTTGAAGGAGGCCACAGAGGTGATCGAGCTTGGCGATGACTCGGCTGCTGATGAATCAGTTGCTCCCACGGGTCGCTCCCGAGCCAGAGATAAGGGCAAGGGGGCGGCCCAGGGTGAATCTTCTGTGCCGCGGGGGGTCTAAGCGCAAGGATCCCGTGGAGGGCATGATCCGGGCCGCCGCGAAGGCCAGGAAGCGGGCCAAGAAGGCCGGGGTCGTACCCGCAGTCGGAGGCGACCTTGCCGTGGCTCGCCCCTCCGCCGAGCATGGTGGGGCCGACCCTACCGGGCGAGCTCTCCCACCCGCCGAGCAAGAGGGGGCCGAGGAGGTTGGGGCTTCTCCTGCGGGTGACGACGATGCAGGCTCGGCTCTTCCTTTGGCCGGAGCCGAGGGGGCCGGGGCTACTCTTGCGACTGGCAACGGTGTCGGCCCGGCTCTCCCCTCGGTAGGAGCCGAGGGGGCCGTGGCCGGGGCTGGCGCTTCAGGCGGTGGTGCAGGTGCCGAGCCAGTCCAGGTTGAGGGGCCGCAAGAGAATCCGGCCGGGGCGCGAGAGTCGACCGAGGCTGGGGCTCGGTCCGAGCCACTCGGTGGGGCGCCGGGCGATAGGGGGTTCTCTGTTCCGGCGACCTTGGAGAGGCTTGGAATCTCGGGCCCTCTGCATCAGTTATGCCGCGATATAGCCGCGAAGGTGAGGGGCAGAGGTAGGCAGTACTCTCCATCCACGGCCCTCGCTGGGGTTATGAGGGCGGCCTGGCCCTGGCTCAGATGGGGGCCACTCTGGCAGAAGCGTACGCTCGGTCGGAGTGGGAGCGAGCGAACCTGGCCTGGACCCTTGGTGGGTCTGACAGGAGGTTGGCTCAGCTTGCCGAGGAGCGTGATGGGCTTCGGCGAAGCTTTCCTCAGCCAGGGAGCTGGCGCGATCGAGCCAGGTGGAGATCTGGGCGCTAACCGAGTAGCTAGCCAAGGCCCGCGAATCGCTCGAGAGGAAGAATAGGCTTCTTGAAGAGGAGCGTCTTGCACGCGTTGAGCTGGATGGCCGGTGGGAGACCGAACGTGCAGAGCTGGTAGACCGAGCGGAGGAAGCCGAGTGCCTTCGGCGGGAGGGCGAGGCTGATCGGGCTGAGGCGGAGAAGCAGGTGGCGGAGGCCGAAGAGCGGACGGCTGAGGCCGAGCGGAAGTCAGCCGAGGCGGAGCGGAAGGAGGCCGAGCTCGCTGGTAGGGTGGGATCGGCCGGGGCAGAGGCTCTCGAGCACTACAAGAGCTCATAGGCCTACCGGGTCGACCTTAAGGAGGCTGCCCTCCCCTACTACGAGCTAGGACTTCACCGGGGCATCCGCAAGGGGTTCAAGCAGGGCTACGACAGGGCCGTCTCTTACGCCGAGGAGCAGGCGTCCGGAGTAGTTGACTTCCCGTCCGGGCAATTTTATGACTCAGACTTGTCATCCTCTAGTTCCTCTGCTTCGGCACAGGATGAAGAGGATCACGGGGGCTCATCGTTCGAAGGGTCGCCAACTTCGGATGCCTCGGGAGGGCACGCAACCGAGACAGTTCCCACGCCGGTGGGGTTAGTGCTAGGGTCGGCCGTCGCCGAAGATGCCGGGGGCAGACCGCTCGAGCCCTCTACTTCCGGGATTCCAAGTGGGCCGGAGACCTGATGTATCTACTTCGCTTCCTCTTTTTGTACGTCTTTTTCCTTTTTGAAGAAGAAAAACTTCCTATTTTGTGTAGAAATAAATAAGGTAATAGCGTTATGATGAAGACTTATCTATTCCGTATCGCCATTGCCGTATTTTGTTCAGCATATCTGCAGTGGTTGGAAAGAGCCGATACTTTCTGCGTGGATCTCGCCTGATGGTTGGGTGAGCGCCTGACAGGGTGTCTTTCCATTTTCTCATGTTTTGAATGCCTGGCCGCTTCGTGTATCATGCTGGGGCGGAAAATGAGAAGTTTGAGGTGACCGTTCGTAGGGAGGGATCCCTTTGGTGTGTTTTCGAGGAGAGAATCATTTAAGGCGAATAGCCTTCCTTTGCCTATAAAAGGTCTGAAGGGCGTCCCTTCCTCTCCACCGCTTAGAGGTTTCCCTGACAGTTTTTCCTCATTCCTTCTTCACGTAGCGTTGTGCCGTTGGATTTGGAGCATGGAAGACGCTCCGGAAGATGAGGCTGCCGACGACGGGGGGCAGAGAGTTCTTGCTGCTTCGGATTTGAAGAGGGTTCGACGGCCGTCGAATAGAATTGAAGAGGGTTCGACGTGTGGAGGTACGTCATCTTCCCTTTATCAGTTCTGGCGGCGCTTGCAGGGGGGCGAGATGGTGGACGGATGGGGGCATCAGACATCCCTGCCGCCCGTCTCTCCTTGCTCGCTCCATGGAGGGGAGGAGGAAGCCAACTAAGCTCCCTCCTTTCCGGGCTTTCCCCTGCCTCCTCGTCCAGCTCTGCTGGTTTCTTTCTCTCCCCCGCAGCCTATTTTTCCCTCTTCTATTCTGCTCCTCCTTTCTTTCGCTCTTTGGAGGGTGCCTGCACTCTCTTTCTTCCAAAGAGTTTGCAGGTTGGCGGGGAGGTTGCTTTCATATGCATTCCCTCCCCCCCTTCCCTTCCAAGTTCAACTTGGAAGGTAGCCTTCTCCTTCTTAATCCCTCTGTCACCTTTGTCCCGAGCTACCCGAGCCAACGGGGTCGACTATCATTTATCAGAGCCAGTTTCTACACGAGGCAGAGTCAGTGGCTGGACGCAGGAAGGTCACCCGAGTCAGCCGAGCGATGGGCTCGTACGGCGGCGCCTGATGGATTTTTTTGCTTTTTTTGACATGTATTTTCTTGGCTTCGGCCTTCCTGATGTACAAGCGGGTTGTTTGAATAAAAGAAAGGAGCCTTTTGTTTTATCTCATGTCGTTTGCACAATGCTCAGTATTCAGAAGTAGAACTTGCGTAATGTAGTCACGTTCCATGTCCGAGGGATGAGCTCTCCTTCCATCGTGGATAGACGGTATGCTCCTTTTCCGAGCGTCTCGACCACTCGGTAGGGGCCTTCCCAATTAGGGGATAACTTGCCCGCCGCCTCAAGTGGTCGAGAGGCTTCGGCTTTCTTGAGGATGAAGTCTCCCGGTTGAAAGTGTGTATCTCAGACTTTGGCGTTGTAGTATCGAGTGAGGCGACGTTGGTACTCCGTTGCTCGGATGCTGGTAATCTCTCGGACTTCATCTGCTAGGTCGAGGTTTTCGAGCAGTTTCTGGTCGTTTGCCTTGGACGAGAAGCAGATGACTCGGAGGGAAGGGGTTGCCAATCTCCAACGGGATCACGGCCTCGGTACCGTATACCAGCTGAAAGGGACTTTCACCGGTTGCCGTTCTGGGAGTCGTTCTGTGTGACCAAAGTACGTTCGGCAATTCCTCATGCCAGCTGCCCTTGACTTTGCCGAGCCTAGTCTTTGTTGTGTATGTGATTTTGATGATTACAAAATGAGTGAATGCTTGGCCTTGTGCATGAATGCTTATTCATATCTTCATGTGCTTGAACTCATTATCCTCTCACTATGTGTTTGAAATGGTTGTGGCAATGAGTACAAACTGCTTCTATTGAGATATCATCATGTGGATGCATTGTGATTCTATAAGGCTCATAAATGCTTTCAGGTTAGCACAAACATTGCATATACATTGGCTCCTTACTATTTGTTTGAATTCCAAATCTATACAATCATGCTTTGGTGAATGATATTTGGAATTTCATGACTATGTGTATGAATGACTCAACTAATCAACAAGAAATGTGAACTCAGATAAAACAATGAGGATGAAAAATCATGGTGGATCTTCATGGGACTATGGTAATATTTAATCAATTGTTTTCCATTGATTTGATGGTATTTTTAGTGGTTTTTCAGGCCCAAACAAGAATGGGTCGACCCCTGGGGTCGACCCTCTCAGGTTCTGTTCAAACAGAATCAAAACAGAACCACTTTTTGTGAGGCTGCCTGAAAGGGTCGACCCTTGGGGTCGACCCATCTTGAAAGGGTCGACCCCTGGGGTTGACCCCTGTAAACCAGAACCAAAGTGTGTTCTGTTTGGGTTCTGGAAACCCAAGGGTCGACCCCTGGGGTCGACCCCTTGAATTCTGGAAACCCGAGGGTCGACCCCAAGGGTCGACCCATGTAAAATAGAACACAAAATCCGTTCTGTTTGGCTTCTGTATGCCCAAGGGTCGACCCCAAGGGTCGACCCCTTCAGTTCCGACCTCCAGCCGCCATTTTTGACCGCCGTTCTCTTGCTCCAAAAGTCTTCCAATCCGAGTCCAACTTCTCCTAATCACTCCATAACTTGTGGGTCTTGTCCAAGGGCTGTCCCTTGACCATTCTAATCTTATATATACTTCTTTTTGGGTCACAAACCCTAAGGAGAGGGGTGAGATCCGATTTTTGGGTGTTTTGCTAACCCTTGTGTATGCAGGTTCGGAGTTGAAGCTCCCAAGCCCTCTTCCACCTTGTTCTGAGCTTATATGTGAAGGGAAGAACGTGGATTCAAGTCCCTAATCAATCCTCTACTGGAAGCAACGTGGAGAATCAAGATACAAGCATCATCTATGCAAGAATCGATCATTTCTCTTCAAGAACGGTTCCTAGTCCTGCAGAAGCTCTTCATCGAAAATCTGAAGGAGTTGTCTTGATCTTTCACTTCTGTGTTTTTGTTTGAGATTGCTCAAGGTCTTGAATGATTATCTATGAGGTGCAATATATATATAAACATGTTCATTTGTTCATCTATTGATTGCTATCTTATTAGTGCTATGTTTTTCATCCTAAGCAATAAGATGAACTAATGCTTTCTTTTCTCTTGCAGAAGAAGAAGGAAGAGTGGTACCACAAGGATGAGAGTAGAGGGGTTTATGAGGCTAATCAATTCTATGATGTAACAGGCTTGATTTGGAGCTTATCATTTCTATATGTTCTTTCAGGCGAAGAAGAAATTAGAAGAAGGTAAAGAAGTGCATCTCGAGGAGACGAAGAAGATGATGTCTAAATCATAATCATCCGTCAACGAGCAAGGAGAATCAGATTGTGCTGAAGAAGGGGGAGCCTTATACTTGATGCATACTTCTAGTTTTCATCTATAGAATTCGTTGGGAAGTCATAGCATATATATGTTTTGATTCATATACATTTGAGATAATATCTTGTGTGGGTGTTCGGAGAAGGGGGTCTCCGAGTGTGTGTGTTGTTATATGTGTGTTAATTGTGCGGAGTATATCTGCGTGCGTGTTGTTGTTGGGAGCTTTCTCCCGTGTGGTTTAGTAGGCATTGTCCTACGTGTGTGTGGACGGAGTTGTGACTCCGTGTGAGGAATTTGTTCGGGGTGTGTTCCCCAGCAGTGTGTGTGTGTGTGTGTGCTGCTGTGGCAGCAGGTTGAGGCAAGGCCTCGTGTGTGTATGGTTTGCTATGAAAGCAGCGTGTGTATGTTGGGGTTCATCCCCGTGTTGCTACTTTTGTAGCGTGTAGTGAAGCCTCACTGGTTTGGTGAGGGGTGGACGTAGGGAGCCCGTCGTGGTCCCGAACCACCTTAAAAATCTCCGTGTCTTGTGGTTTAATTCTTGTGTTTGTGTGTTCACTATCCTATCTGTTTGTGCTATCATGTGAGTTCGGCGAGATTGAGTGAATCAAGTTTAAACTTGTTTAGATTAATTTCCTCAATCCTATCAATCTTGTATATTCCGCTGTGTGCTAGTTGAGTTTTTAATTGGACATAGTTTTTAGTAGTAGGATCTATTCACCCCCCCCTCTAGATCCGTGTTCCATCACTATCGGGACCCAACAATTGGTATCAGAGTAAGGCTCTGTTGTCCCTAGATCTTGCGATCTACAGAGTGATCCCAGTGGATTCTACAATCATGAATTTTTCTGTTGAACATGTCTCAATGAATTGTTTGCCAATCTTCACTGGTTCGGATTTTGATTCATGGTTAGGCAAACTCTGTATGGTGATCAATTCTACTAATCCTAGTCTTTGGAAATTGATTTATCATGGTCCACACACATTACCTCTAGATGAGACCAAGTGGTCTAATCAGGATAAAATGATGCACCATGACAATGTTACTGCCTTGAGTTTATTGAAAGCTTATGTAAGTACTAACAAGTTTCCATTTGTATCTTCTTGTAGGACGGCAAAGGAGCTTATGGACCAGTTGATCAAAGCTCAAGAAAAGGAAAGGCAAAAATGTCTCATGGCCGATGATGCTGATCAACAAAGTGATGAAAATGCAGAAGAGGTAAATTCAGATTCTGAAGAATTTACTCTTGATGATCTTGTTGAAGCTTATGATGAGTTGGAAAAACAATATAAGAAAGTCAAGTCAGAAAATAGAAAATTGAAAAAGAAATATGAAAACTTGCTCCATGAAAATGGTTCTTGTGATAAATGTACTGAGCCTGTTAACTTCAATGAACTTTTAGACCATGATGTTGAATGTCACAAAGAAACCATTACATGTTTGAGAAATGAAAATGTTGCCCTCAAGAACATAATTTATCAATTGGAGAAAACTGAAAAAGATCTAAGAAACAAAATGGAGTCAAACTCTATTGATCATGATATTTGCAATGAATTGATTATGAATGATAAACTTGCAAATGAAAATGAAGAACTCAAAAAGGAGAACAGTGGGATGCTAATTCAAATCTCCCTACTTGAAATTAGATTGCAAAATCTTGAAAAACTTGAAAAAGGGAAATCTGTGATTGTTGATGAATCTGAAAAGATACATGTGCTAGAACAAATGATGGAGAGCTACAAAGCCATAAATGCTCAATTGAATGAAAAAGTCATTTCTTGTGATAATGAGATCATTGCCTATGAATTGCATATTTCATCACTTTAAAAGGAAATTCTTGATCTGAATACTTCTTTGTCTAAGTTTGTGAATGGGGAAGAAAATCTGAACAAGATATTGGGAACTAAGGTAAATTTCCAAAGAGAGGGGCTGGGCTATAATCCTGTGACCAAAAAGAATGTTGGAAACAAAGTCTATACATCATTTGTCCATAGTTCAAAAATAGCCAGCACATCAAATGAGTCTCCAAATCAAACTACTGCTCAAACAACAAAGAGATCAAATGAAAATCTGGAAAAGAAACAAAACTTGCATCAAAAGGCTAAAAGTGTTGGTGTCACGATGAATGCTAAGAAAAATCATGTTGCACACACACATGCATCCACAAAGAAAATCTCATATTTTTATTGTGGTGAACTTGGTCATATGATGCATGATTGTTTTTTGATGAAATCTGAAGATCTAGATGCATGCAAGAAAATGAATGGCTTCACAAAGCCAAGAAAGCTTTTGAACATAAAAAGAACTCTTGATAACTCTCATGCTCATGAAAGAAGACCATTTGAGAGATTTGCTACATTGAACTATTTTCATTATGGAAGGTTTGGTCACATGATGAACAATTACTTTGGTTTGAAAAATGAGAACATCTCTTCAAACCCACAAAAATTTCATGCTCATTCTTACAAGAAAAATCTGAAGTCTCTTGGCTGTTGTCATTATTGTGGTGAGGTTGGACATACCATGTATGATTGCTCTTTAATGCATTTTGATGATATGCATGTCCAAAAACTGTGGAAGGCACCCTCTAGAGGTGCAACTAACCATCCGGGACCCAAGAAGGTTTAGGTACCCAAAACAACCAAATGAGAACTTTGTTGCAGGATTGCCTTGAGGTCAAGGGGAAGGCTCTAAGTCGACTTGGCCAGTCTTTGGTGCAATGTCTTGGTAAACATGGGTTTGTCCTTGAATTGATACTAATTTGATTGTAGAGGCAGTCTTATGTGTTTCATATGCCTTACATGCATAGACTTGACTCTTTACACATGTTGGACAAAACCTGAAATTTCTGAAATTAGTTTTGAACTCATGACAGCTTGAGTCAATCACTTGTATTGATATTTGCAATTCATCATACAGACTTGCAGCTCATAAGAGATTGTCTTGTGGAAGAAAAACAGTGAAATTAGTTTTTCTCACTTGTATTGAATTGAGATTGACATGAATTGAGCCCTTTACAGTGCATGTTTGATAATGAACATCAACCTTTGAAATCATGGAGAGAAAGAAAGGAGCTCAAGAGGACTTAAATGTAAGATTTGATCTGCTTCCATTTCTTTTGGCTAATATCATTCTATTTCTTGCAGGAGAAAAAAAAGGGGGGGAGCTTAAGAAGACTTCAATGCCAAAGCTGTTCTACTTCTATTGAGATTTGGAGCATGTTGATGAAGATTACTCAACCAAAATAAAGCAAAGAATTTGAAGATGCCAATAAAGGTAACACAAGGTAAAGGTGAGAAAATAAAGTGTTTGGCTGAAGTTCTATAGTCTTGATGTTAATGCCATAACTTGACAGACAGTGATTGTGAAGATTTGGATATCCCTTGGTTGTTCTTGACAATGTGGATAATAAATGCTTGGCTGAATGGTATTGAAACATCTAAGCAGTATATATGAGAGTGTAGCGATTGAATGCCGTTTGCTGAACCCCCGATGTCAAATGAGAATACATTTGTCTCTGATCATCATTTCAATGATTACATGGTATATAAAATGGTGACATGTGGAAGGGCAGATCAAGCATGTCTGAAAGCTATCACCATGCGTGAGGATGTGCCTCCGCCTGGTACCATGAATCATCTATGCATATGGCATCTAACTTAAATGAATTTTCTGAAATCATCCAATGATTATGGGGGAGTTTTGCATGCTGAAAATATTGAAAATGATGTTTTTCCATTCTCTCAGCATGATGATATTGTGTTTGTGGCTGCACATCTTAAGGATTGAAGTTGATCAATGTTTCATGGTCTTTACCAATGTGTCACGCATCTTTTTGGATAAAAGCACAACTGTTTTCAAGAAATGTTCACATGTGATGATTTTGATGATTTGAATGAATTTTCTGAATTCCCTTTTCAGAATAAAATTGTGTCCTCACATTTGAACAATTGGTAATGTGTATCATACATTAGTTGCATTGTGTGCATATAGTGTGTCTTGTTGCATAGTTGGCATTTTCAGCATACATATAGTGCATATTTTGAAATGCATCATTTTGCACATTTCATGTTGCATAAATGCTAAAATGAATACTTCCAATAATTTGTCTCATATCTTTGGAGTCAACAATTCAAGAACTGAAATTGAATATCTGTTCATTTTGCATTGCATATGTATATCTCCATTGTATGCTTGCATGTTATTATATGCTATTCAATCCCTTCCTTTGAAATTTCTACGACCGAATACTCCATTGTTAAATAATGTTGCATCTGAGTCTTAACAAGTGTGCTTCGTGTCAAACTCTTAGGGGGAGCATTTCATGCTTATTGCATTTACATAGGGGGAGCTACACTATCCTGTTCTAAGTTAAATTTTCTCCATACATGTTAAATCAAATTCGTACACTTCATGCACTTTAATGTGAAATTGAGTGTTATTCATAAGGATATAGGAATTTCATTTTAACACTCTAAAGTAATTCAACTTGCTGCATGGATGATAAGAGACAGTTGAGGAAAAAGCTGCATGCCTCCTCATACAAAAAATTGGTTGAAATGAAAGGCAGAGCAATGCTAAGTCTCACTGAGTAAACTGGGCACATGTCACCTGAGACGTGATGTGGTTCATTTCTGAAAAGTGTTGACTACAGTACCTCTGTTCAAATGAGGTGACACGGTTCAGCATTCTGAGTAACCGGGGATTCTAGCATGAGCTCCATGTGTCTCCTCACGTAAAAAAGAATTATTTGAACCTGATCCTTCTTAGAAAAATTCAGATTGTCAGTATGAAAATTTCTGATGATATATTTGATTAAGGTAGAGCGAAGCCTCCAATACGCTGTTCTCCAGATTGAAATGCAGTTTGTGCACTTACTCTTGTGTTTAATTGAAAATCTGGTTATCCATATGGCTAAGATTCATACTCATGTTACTCACTTACACATGGTAATTTGATTTGATATGTATCTTAAAAATTTGATTAATTGCTTGACCTGCTGTACGTCTTCTCCTATTTATCTGCGAAATCCTCTAGGAGTAATCATGAGCATTCTGAACTTAATGACTCACTTGCACTTTTCCTACACCTATCCCCTCACTGTAAATCAATTGGTATCACTTCTAGTGAAGGAGCTTTGTTGCATGTATCTATAGACATCTGCTTGATTACATTGTATGCATTTCATGTCTCATCACTTTCATACATCTTGTTTCATGCATTTCACAAGAAAACTAAAAATCAAAAATTTGAAAACCAAAGTCAGTCATCTATTGTGTCCATGTCAAAGGAGGAGCTTTACATGTGATCTTATCTGCCCAAATCATCAGGACTTGCATGAGTCAACATCTTTTTATGGGTGTTTGAGTGTTGTCTGCTTGCTCATCATTGTCATGCCATACACCATTTCCAATTGCTGCAACTTGTGAGCATTTGCATATCGTTTTGTCATCTTGCATTCTTCATGACCATATTGTCCCCATTTGCATTTCCAATTTTCACATTTGAATTTCAACAATTGGTATCAACAGGTCTTGCTGCCATCATGGTATCCCCATCATGACCCCCATTTCTAATTATGTCAAAGGGGGAGAGAGATAGAGCATTAGAGCATTATAGGCATGATATTTTGTCATCATCAAAATGAGGGATATTGTTGTGTATGTGATTTTGATGATTACAAAATGAGTGAATGCTTGGTCTTGTGCATGAATGCTTATTCATATCTTCATGTGCTTGAACTCATTATCCTCTCACTATGTGTTTGAAATGGTTGTGGCGATGAGTACAAACTGCTTCTATTGAGATATCATCATGTGGATGCATTGTGATTCTATAAGGCTCATAAATGCTTTCAGGTTAGCACAAACATTGCATATACATTGGCTCCTTACTATTTATTTGAATTCCAAATCTATACAATCATGCTTTGGTGAATGATATTTGGGATTTCATGACTATGTATATGAATGACTCAACCAATCAACAAGAAATGTGAACTCAGATAAAACAATGAGGATGAAAAATCATGGTGGATCTTCATGGGACTATGGTAATATTTAATCAATTGTTTTCCATTGATTTGATGGTGTTTTTAGTGGTTTTTGAAGCCCAAACAAGAATGGGTTGACCCCTGGGGTCGACCCTCTCAGGTTCTGTTCAAACAGAATCAAAACAGAACCACTTTTTGTGAGGCTGCCTGAAAGGGTCGACCCTTGGGGTCGACCCATCTTGAAAGGGTCGACCCCTGGGGTCGACCCCTGTAAACCAGAACCAAAGTGTGTTCTGTTTGGGTTCTGGAAACCCAAGGGTCGACCCCTGGGGTCGACCCCTCGAATTCTGGAAACCCGAGGGTCGACCCCAGGGGTCGACCCCTTGAATTCTGGAAACCCGAGGGTCGACCCCAAGGGTCGACCCATGTAAAACAGAACACAAAATCCGTTCTGTTTGGCTTCTGTATGCCCAAGGGTCGACCCCTTCAGTTCTGACCTCCATCTGCCATTTTTGACCGCCGTTCTCTTGCTCCAAAAGTCTTCCAATCCGAGTCCAACTTCTTCTAATCACTCCATAACTTGTGGGTCTTGTCCAAGGGCTGTCCCTTGACCATTCTAATCTTATATATACTTCTCTTTGGGTCACAAACCCTAAGGAGATGAGATCCGATTTTTGGGTGTTTTGCTAACCCTTGTGTATGCAGGTTCGGAGTTGAAGCTCCCAAGCCCTCTTCCACCTTGTTCTGAGCTTATATGTGAAGGGAAGAACGTGGATTCAAGTCCCTAATCGATCCTCTACTGGAAGCAACGTGGAGAATCAAGATACAAGCATCATCTATGCAAGAATCGATCATTTCTCTTCAAGAACGGTTCCTCATCCTGCAGAAGCTCTCCATCGAAAATCTGAGGGAGTTGTCTTGATCTTTCACTTCTGTGTTTTTGTTTGAGATTGCTCAAGGTCTTGAATGATTATCTATGAGGTGCAATATATATATAAACATGTTCATTTGTTCATCTATTGATTGCTATCTTATTAGTGCTATGTTTTTCATCCTAAGCAATAAGATGAACTAATGCTTTCTTTTCTCTTGCAGAAGAAGAAGGAAGAGTGGTACCACAAGGATGAGAGTAGAGGGGTTTATGAGGCTAATCAATTCTATGATGTAACAGGCTTGATTTGGAGCTTATCATTTCTATATGTTCTTTCAGGCGAAGAAGAAATTAGAAGAAGGTAAAGAAGTGCATCTCGAGGAGACGAAGAAGATGATGTCTAAATCATAATCATCCGTCAACGAGCAAGGAGAATCAGATTGTGCTGAAGAAGGGGGAGCCTTATACTTGATGCATACTTCTAGTTTTCATCTATAGAATTCGTTGGGAAGTCATAGCATATATATGTTTTGATTCATATACATTTGAGATAATATCTTGTGTGGGTGTTCGGAGAAGGGGGTCTCTGAGTGTGTGTGTTGTTATATGTGTGTTAATTGTGCGGAGTATATCCGCGTGTGTGTTGTTGTTGGGAGCTTTCTACCGTGTGGTTTAGTAGGCATTGTCCTACGTGTGTGTGGACGGAGTTGTGACTCCGTGTGAGGAATTTGTTCGGGGTGTGTTCCCCAGCAGTGTGTGTGTGTGTGTGTGCTGCTGTGGCAGCAGGTTGAGGCAAGGCCTCGTGTGTGTGTGGTTTGCTACGAAAGCAGCGTGTGTGTGTTGGGGTTCATCCCCGTGTTGCTACTTTTGTAGCGTGTAGTGAAGCCTCACTGGTTTGGTGAGGGGTGGACGTAGGGAGCCCGTCGTGGTCCCGAATCACCTTAAAAATCCCCGTGTCTTGTGGTTTGATTCTTGTGTTTGTGTGTTCACTATCCTATCTGTTTGTGCTATCGTGTGAGTTCGGCGAGATTGAGTGAATAACTTGTTTAGATTAATTTCCTCAATCCTATCAATCTTGTATATTCCGCTGTGTGCTAGTTGAGTTTTTAATTGGACATAGTTTTTAGTAGTAGCATCTATTCACCCCCCCTCTAGATCCGTGTTCCTACACTATCGGGACCCAACAGTCTTGATGCCTTTTAAGATAGTCTTATTGGCATTTTCGACCAGCCCGTTAGCCTGAGGGTGGGCGACCGAAGTGAAGTGATTGTGAATGTTAAGGTCGATGCATCTGTCTCGGAAATAACGAGAATTAAATTGCCGACCATTATCGCTTACTATCACCCCGGGGATGCCGTAACGACAGATGATCGACTTCCAGATGAAATTCCAGATGACTGTCTCGGTGATCCTTGCTGTGGCTTCGGCCTCGATCCACTTAGTGAAGTAGTCGATGGCGACGATGATGAACTTCTTCTGGGCCTGGGCCATGGGGAACGGCCCGAGGATGTCGATTCCCCAGCGAGCGAAAGGATAAGGCTCGGCTAGGGTGATGAGCTCCGTTGCTGGCTGATGGACCAAGTGGTCAAATCGCTGGCAGCGGTCACAGTGTTGTGTGTAAGGCGAGCAGTCGCGCTGTAGGGTGGGCCACCAATAACCTTGCCGTAGCAAGATCCTGGCGAGCGACCTCCCCCCTAAATGCGCTCCGCACAGACCTTCGTGGACCTCTTGGATCGCTCGGTTGGCTTCATCAGTGCTGAGGCACTTCAGGATGGTACCGAAGAAGGATCTCCAGTAGAGAGTGCCGTCCAGGGCGACGAATCTCTGAGCTTGGTACTTCAATCTTCGGGAGGCTCCTGGGAGTCTTGAAGCCACGACAGATAGGGGGTAGGCCAGTCGCTTGGGGAGGCCGAGTCAACGGCTAGGAGCTCCGAATCAATGCTCGGCCGCTCTAGCTCTTCGAGAAGGACTGATCGAGTACCCTCGGGGTCAAGAGAGGAGGCCAGCCGAGAGAGGGCGTCCGCTCTGGAGTTTTCCTCCCGAGCTATTCGTACTACCTCAAAACTCTCGAACTGTTGTGCCACGATCTTGACCAGCTGGAGGTATTTGACCATCGGTGCTTCTCGGGCTTCATAATCGCCGTTGACCTAGCTAGTGACCAGTTGGGAGTCAGTGTGAATCCTGACTCGCTCAGCCCCCAACCGTCGGGCCATGCGGGCTCCCGATATGAGGGCCTCATACTCGGAAGCATTGTTAGATGCTTGGAAGTTGAACTTCAGGGCGTACTGTAGCTCTGCTCCTTCAGGGGACTTCAGGAAGATCCCGGCGCCGCTTTCGGTTGAGTTGGAGGATCCATCGACGTACAGTTCCCAGGTCGGCCCGGGCGCGGATGGAGATCTTTCTTCAGTCGGGATGGTGCTCTCAGCGATGAAGTCAGCGAGCGCCTGGCCTTTGATGGCCGAGCGAGGTCGGTACGATATATCGTAGGCCCCGAGCATGATGGCCCACTTGACGAGG
Organism: Amorphophallus konjac; assembly: GCA_022559845.1. Taxonomy (NCBI): domain Eukaryota; kingdom Viridiplantae; phylum Streptophyta; class Magnoliopsida; order Alismatales; family Araceae; genus Amorphophallus; species Amorphophallus konjac. The sequence continues at coordinate 87,912,629 of CM040118.1, forward strand.
CATCCTGAGGCTTCAGGGTGAGCGAGGATCCTCTTCAACAGTTCACCGGTCTGTACGGTGATGGAGTGCCCTTGGAAATAGGGTCGGAGGCGCTTGGCCGAGATAACCAACGCTAGCACGAGTTTCTCGGTTGCGGGGTACCTTTTTTCGGCCTCGTTGAGCACCTTGCTGGTATAGTAGACTGGTCTCTCGACTCCCGAGTCATTTCTGACCAGGACCGAGCTAACTGCAGACGGGTTACGGAGAGATAGAGATGCAGGGCTTCGCCTGGGATGCTCGGGCCTTCCGAGCCTAAGGGCCGCCTAGGAAGGATGAGATCCCGAGTAATCTTATTGGGCTTCTTAGCCTAAGTGGGCCCTATGGGGCTGTCACTTGGCTGAGCTGAGCCTCGTTTGGTCCTGATGGACCTAGTTTGGCTGCTCTCAGATGGGCTACAAAAATCCCCCTCTCCACAGATGAATTGTGAAAAACTTCAAAGAGAATTGTAAATCCATGGAGTGAAAATCAGTGTCCTGAAGCGATCTTGATCATCGAGCTTTAAGTAGCACGAGCTTTGTATTCCTTGCTTAACAGGACCAAGATGAGGATAGCAAAGGATTAAACATTCTCCTACACGGAGGAGCGACAGACACCAAATAGGACGAAGAAGGATAAAAAGGAAGAAAGACTAGGGCTAGAACTCCCTCGTTAAGACGTAGAGACCCTGATAACAGGGAACCAGATACAGAATAGATAGGATTAGTTGAGATCAAGGCGGGCTAAAGCCTCGAAAATAGAATGAAAAAGGGCAAGAACCCAAAAGGGAGAGATAGAAAGAATAGAAAGACGATGGGGAGATTGTGGCAAAGGCGAGGAAGAAAAGAAGAGATCATCCGACGACGTGGTCAGAGAAGAAGAGTGATAATCACTCGATAGAGTCGGGGAAAGAGAATGGTAATCACCCGACAGGGTCAGGGAAAGAGAATGGTAATCACCCGACAGGGTCTGGGATGAATCAAAAGCAGAATCTGAATATACCGGGGAAGAAGAATCAGGAGATGTCCCGAGATCGGGATGAAAGGACATAGGCCGAGGCCTAGAATTACAGGAAAATGGAGAATCCGGAGGCTCCAGATGGGAAGAAGAGTAATGAGGGTTCATGAACCCATGAATAGACGAGAAAATGATGGAAATAAGATTAGAGGAAGGGAAAAACACCACCCAAGGGTGGGAGCCGAGTAGTAGAAATGATGAATGAGAAGAAGAAGGAGAAGAAGTAATTCCCCGAGTACACAACAGACGGCCCTTGAACTTGCACCGCTGCCTCTTCTTAGCAGAGATTTCTCTAACACGAACCTGCCTGGTATGGGCTCGGACCTCTGGGCTCCTTGACTTGCAATATCTCCTCAAATAACGGGCCCATCTAGTAGACGGCCTGGCCCAATCATGAACATACAGCTTCATTGGGACAGTTGCCCCTAGATACCCGGTGCTAACAATGTGCAGACATTCTTGAACATGTGACTCCTCAGAACGATGAATATCAGAAAACCATGGAGTCTTGTCACTTGGCACCAAGATGTGGAGATCCGGCAACTCTACCTGGTAATCAGACGTAAAGCATAGCTCCCTTGTGAAGTCTCGCGATCAATGACACCCAAGAGGGGGGGGGGGTGAATTGGGTGATTATAGATTTTAAAAAACTTTTACCAGAATAAACAGATATGAAGAAACAACCTTTTAGAGACTTAGATATGATGAAATAACAGACGGATCTATCAAAACCTATCACACACATCAGATCCTTGGTACTATGGCGGAGATATAAATCTGAAAATTCTGCTCACGCAAGGTATTATCTTCCTGACAAGAATGACCTTGTCAGTCCGAACCGACCTTTTGATATACCAAAGATCTAATGTAGAAATGACAAGTTATGCTAGATCAGAACGGAAAACGCAAGAGAGTGATATAGTGTATGCTAGCACAGAATGGGGGTAGGAGAAAAAGATCAAACCACACCAAGAACAGTAATTTTTAGGTGGTTCGGATGCAACGATGGCAACCTATGTCCATCCCTCACTAACTGTGAGGATTTACACACAATCTTGTAAGGGATTACAAGAACAAAACACACACACACACTCGTGAAGAGTTCGAAACTCCCACGAAGGTGCACAAGCACCGAATCACACAGAAATGTGAAGGAAAGCCACACACACACAAACACGGATCTTGGTAGATCCACACACACACAGATGTTTAAGATTACAAGAACATACAGTTGAAGCTCAATGGAAAGTAGAAATAGAAACACAAATGAAAACTTCGGATTTAAGCTCTCCCTTAGTGGATGAAGAAGATCTTTGATGAAGCTTGCTTCTCAGCTTGATTTCCACTTGAATGGCTTTAGAATGATCTTCAAATGCTTGAGATTTGATGAAGAATGCTTGGACGAAACACTGTTCATGGAGTTCTTCCTATAGCCCCTTTTCTCCTTTGATAGCCTTCTTTTGATCCCCTTGAGTGATTAGGGTTTCTTAGCCCTAAGAGATGTTTTTATAACACTTGAATGGTCAAGGACAAGCCAAGACACAGATCCACAATTTCAGGGATGTCTGGAGACTTTTGGGATTAAAAAATCCTTGATAGATGCTTTTCCCTCGTGAAGAAAACAAAGTCAAAAATGAGGGCTTCGAAGGGTTCGGTCGACCGGAGTAGGTAGGGCGGTCGACCTAACTTTTACAGATTTTGAAGCTTTCGTTGTTGGGAGAATCGGTCGACCGGTCCTAGGCCGGCGGTCAACCAAACTCTGTAAGCTTACAGAGTTTTAGTTGCTGGGAGATTAGGTCGACCGGACCAATCAAGCTGGTCGACTGAACTTTGAAAAATCTACAAAAAACACAGTGTTTGCCCACAAAACATATCCTTATACAAAAGACTTTGTGTCCACAATATGATCCATTCAATTTGAGTTTGGTTTGACTTAATCTTGGCATCTTGAAGCAAGATAAATTTGAGCATTTAGCTTGGGATGAAAATGGCTTTGAGAGCCTAAAAGAGCTCTTACTTCTTCACCAATGAATGCTATCAAACTGTTTGCCATATGGGGTTTTGTTATCATCAAAATCACCCGGAGAGACTCAACAATCTCTCCCTTTTTGATGATGACAAAACTCTATATTATTAAGTGCATTGACGTGCCTTTGAGCAAATTTGGAACTTTAAAACAACGCATTGTATCCGTGCAATATCCCACATGATTCTTGTACGAGGCGGAGTTTACACTCATGCATAGTGAAGGATTTCAGACTGGCTAGCCTGTCCTTCATCCGACACCATTTGATATACATAGAACCAATATGAGAAAAGGCAAAGCTAACAAACCACAAGGCGATCAATCCATGTAATCACTTCATTAAGCCAAGACCATGCAAACCATTCAAACATTTTATTTGCCATGTAGAGAGGAAATGAGAGACAAGAGCCATCATGTAGTGTCAAAAACCAAGTGCATTCTGTTCATCATTTCATTCCATTAGTTAAGTACAAAGTACATTGATGCTAGAGAATGCAAGACATCTGCTAGACACCCATGACAAGGCAAATGCAAAATTGACTCAAACAAAATGCAAAGACACACAAATGAACCTCACAAGTGAACATTCATACAAACATAAGGACATGCATGAATTAGCTATATAAGACCCTGCACTAACTACTTCTCCCCCTTTGGCATCATTAAAGGAGGGGAGGGGATAGAAGAACAGTAGACCCAATAAGACACAAGACCCAAGGACACAGACTGGAGGTAGGAAAAAAATGAAAATCCTTAGAGGCCATCTGCAGGAGGCTGATCTTTAGAAGGCGGTTGATAGCCAAGGCGGCGTCAAATATCCTCAAGGGTGTGGTCTTGAAACTGAAGGCGGTGCTGAAGATTAGCAATGGTATTATCACGGGCCAGGTCACGGCGTTGCATGTCAAGAAGAACGTGGTTCATGGCATGAAAGGCCTCCCGTGAGTCTTCATGGCTTTGGGTGAGGGTGGTCATATGAGTGGAGAGAGTGGTCATCTGAGTGGATAAGGTGTCTTGGACTGTGGAGAAGGAATCTATGCGATCGGACATGGTTTCCAACATATCACCCATGGTGTCTATGTGATCCCCAAAAGTAGAGAGTTTGTTCCTAAAGGTGTCCACGCGAGTGACTAGTCCAGAATAATGCCTATCAAAAGTCTCAGAATCTACCCAAGAAGGCTGCCCTGTGCCCTGAGTAGAGGACTCCCCGTGAAAGAACTGAGGAGGGGGAGGCATCTCTGGATCGACATGTGGAGGTGAAGGTGGAGGAGTCTGGTCCTTTGCCTGATCTGGAGGGGGGGCTTCCCCTTGACCCTACTGCTGCTGTTCCTCTTCTTCCTCTTCTGCTTCAGATTCTTCCCCATAAATCGGCACATTTCTACGTAACTAGCCGTCGGGACCCCAATAATATCCAAAGTCAAAAAAGATCTTTTGTTTGTTATACACATCATCCTGCCTGACTCGAATAAATAGTTCATCTGCCAAGTTGATCCCAACATATATGAATACTCATGTCAGCTATGAAGCATACATCAAGGATCTCCGTAGTTGGGTACGGCATGTCCTAATCAAATTTATCATGAGCCGACCCATGTTGACTAAAATCTCATTCATAACATAGTAAAACATGAATTTGTGAACTTCTGACACTTCATTTCGGCTTCCACTTTTGGGATAGATGAATGCATTAAACATGTGATGCAATATTCACTGCAGTGGTGGAAAATAGTTGACATTCAAGGTGATTAAGTCACTAACACCATGTACATATTCATAGCCGGTCATAGCAAGAAAGGTGTCCTCAACGACACCATGACCAAAAACCATGTCTGCACCCCTGGCTGAAACTCCTAAGGCTTGTTCAAAAAGATCTGGAGTAATAGTCATCTCAACACCTTGAACAACCGTATATAACCGTTCATTTCTCTCAATCAAATTGCCATAGAATTGTTGGACTAGGTTGGGGTAGTATCGGGGATATCTTGTGACAAAATCAACCCATCCGTCTTGAATCTCAAATAGTGCACATAGATCGGGAAGAATGTCATTCACCTCATTAAAATCGACTAGTTGAGGGTTGACTATGGGCCTTGGAGGCAACCACGGTGCACGAGGAGGTGTAGGAGCCCGTTGTGGTGGAGGAGCCGGGGCCTCACGTCTCCGAGCACTAGATTCCCCCTGGGTAGAACGCCGAGAACTTCTTCTAGGCAGCATCCTAGACTAGAGAACCCACTGTGGAAACCCTTGAAAAGGAGTGAACTCTTCCCTGGGAATGTAGATGTACTGATAGACACACCAAAGGCTTGAAAAGACCTTCTCCACAATCTGTAACCTAGGGAATGGCTTCAAGGTCGCACAAACGGTCGCGGAGGTTTCATCCCGAAACGGTGACAAACATGCCCGATCTTGTGCGGATGGAAGAAGGTGGAGGATTTGGAGCTTGAGAAGTGGGGTTTTGGTGTGCTAGGGTTAGGGAAGAATAATGGAGAGAGAATAGGTGTGATGGAATGAAGAGATGGGGTTTGAAACCCCCTTTAAAAAGGGTTCGGATGAGGTTCGGCCGACCCGGTTTGCCGGAATCGGTAGACCAGACCCAGGACGGTGGTCGACCGAAATGGTCGACCTAGCCCTAATTTCCCCCTTTTTTTATAACTCCTTCAACCCTTTTTTTTATATTAATCTCCATCAACCTTCCTTCTATATTGAACCAACACCTGATTGTAGAGAGAGGCAATGTCCTGGAAAAGAGGCTTATGAGACATTTGAGAGAAAAACATTTGACTCTCCCCCTCAGAAAGTGCCTCAGATCCCGAGGTCACTAGGTCCACATTAGTTTAATCAAGGAATATTTGGCCTTAGAAAAATTTCAAGGAGGACTGTATGTATAATTACATTCAAGCATGCGGGGGTGTATATACACACAAGGTATTGAAAATAAATACACAAAATATGCATGGCAATCTACCCTTTATGCAAGTGAGTTTGGTTCTAGATGTTCAACTCTAAACCTAAGTGCAAACCGAAGTGTGTATGCTCTCACCCTTGCACATTCCAAGTTCTCTCTTATCTTGCTGAATTGTTCATGGTTTAGGGGTTTTGTGAAGATATCAGCTAACTGATTATGTGTGTCAATGAAATTCAATTCAAAGACCCATTTTTCTACACGATCTCTCAGAAAATGATGTCGAATATCAATATGCTTTGTCATAGAATATTGTACAGGATTTTTTGACAAGTTGATTGCACTAGTATTGTCACACAAGATTGGAACACAATTCATTTCAACATCCAAATCAAGCAATTGATTTTTGATCTAAAGTACTTGGGCTCCACAACTTCCGACGGCTACATATTCAGCCTCGGCCGTTGAGAGAGCTACTAAATGTTGCTTCTTAGAGGCCCATGAAACTAGGCACCCACCGAGAAACTAATAGTACCCACTAGTACTTTTGCAATCTACAATACATCTAGCATAATCCGCATCGGTATATGCAATCAAATCAAATGAACTACTGATGGGAAACCATAATCCAAAGTCTATTGTGCCAATTAAGTATCAAAAAATCCGTTTAATAGCCAATAAATGAGATTCTTTAGGACATGACTAAAAATGAGCACATAGACATATGCTGTATTGAATGTCAAGACGTCATGCTGTGAGATATAGTAGTGATCCGATCATACCTCGAAACAGTGTAGAATCTATTGTTTTACTCTTTTCATCTTTGTCTAACTTCGTGGTTGTGGCCATCGGAGTTGACAAGGGCTTTACTTCTGCCATCCCATATTTCTTTAACAGCTCCAATGTATATTTGGCTTGATTTATGAAGATGCCCTCTGAAGTTTGTTTAACTTGCAATCCAATAAAGAATGTAAGCTCACCCATTAAGCTCGTCTCAAATTCTCCTTACATTATTTCTGCAAATTCATCACATAAAGCATTGTTAGTAGCTCCAAAAACTATATCATCCACATACACTTGAACTACTAATATGTCTTTACCTGATTTTCTCGTGAAGAGTGTTTGGTCAACCTTACCTTTTTTGAAATCATTTTCAATTAGGAATGAGGTGAGCCTTTCATACGAAGCCCTTGGTGCTTGCTTTAATCCGTACAAGGTTTTTTGCAGCTTGTACACATGTTGTGGATGTTTTGGGTCTTCAAAACCTGGAGGTTGTTCGAAAAAAACATCCTCTTTGATGTACCCATTAAGAAAGGTAGATTTAACATCCATCTAAAATAATCTGAAGTTAAAAGAGCTAGCATAGGACAATAGAATACGGACTGCTTCTAATCTAGCAATCGGTGCAAAAGACTCATCAAAATCAATGCCCATCTTCTGGCTATACCCTTTGGCTACGAGCCAGGCCTTGTTCCTAACAACCAATCCTGTGTCATTTAGTTTATTTCTGAAAATCCAACGAGTTCCAATTACGGGATGATTCTTGGGACGTGGCACGAGAGACCATACTTCGTTCCTTTCGAATTGGTGTAGCTCTTCATGCATAGCCTGCATCTAGGATTCATTTCGAAGAGCTTCAAGAATATCCTTAGGCTCCTCTTAAGAGATAAAGGCCATTAAATCCTCTTCTTCCACTTGCCTTAAAGAAGATCTAGTTCTTACCCCATCTTCAGGATTACCGATGATGTTTTCAGCGGGGTGATCTTTCAAGTGTGTTAAAGCTCTAGGCAAGTCAGGGTGTTGCAATGGTTGTTCTTGAAGTGTTTCAATTGAAGGGTCTTCATCATTTTCATCCTTGCTAGAGGTTCCCTCTCTTGGTTCATCCTTGGCTTTAGATGTTCCAGCATCAGTTGGATTTCTAGGAGCTTCATCTGTATCTAAGATTGGCATAGATTGATTGGTCAGTTTCAATTCAGATTCATCAAAAATAACATGATGACTTTCTTTAACAACCAAAGTCCTTTTATTAAATAGTCTTTAAGCTCTAGAGTTTAATGCATAACCTAGGAAGATTCTTTTGTCACTCTTTTCATCAAACTTACCTAGGTTAGACTTACAATTTTTCAGGATGAAGCAAGGGCATCCAAAGGGTTTAAGATATGAAATGTTTAGTTTCTTACCCTTGTAGAGCTCGTATGGAGTTTTCCTCAAAATGGGCCTTACCATTGCCCTGTTGATGACGTAATATGCTGTACTTACCGCCTCAGCCCAAAAGTATTTCGGTAGGGAGTTCTCACTTAACATGGTCCGTGCCATGTCTATCAAGGTTCTGTTTTTCCTCTCCACTACTCTATTTTGTTGAGGCGTCCTTGGTGATGAGAAGTTATGTGTGTATCCCTTCTCCTTGCAAAAGCTGTTGAATTCATGATTTTCAAACTCACCACCATGATCACTTTGAATTGTGGTGATGAGGTATCCTTTGTCATTCTGGATTTTCCTACAAAATACTTGAAACTCCATCAAGGCATCATTTTTATTGGCTAGAAATAATATCCATGTGAATCTGGAGTAATCATCAACAATCATGAATCCATAAGATTTTCCTCCTAGGCTGGATGTCCTAGTCGGACCAAAAAGATCAAGGTGTAGCAATTCTAAAGGCCGAGCGGTAGAAACAATGTTCTTATTTTTGAAAGAGATGCGTGTTTGCTTGTCTTTCGTGCAAGCCTCACAGATTTTATCACTTTCAAATTTTAACTTTGGCAAACCATTCACCAAGTCATGTCTAGACAATTTGGAGATTACTCCAAAACTAGCATGACATAGTCTTCGGTGCCATAGCCATGCATTATCATGGTTGTTTGCTACCAAACACACATCATCACTGGAAACATCATTAAGATCAATAGTATATACATTGTTATTCCTCTTGCCGATGAACTTGATTTCACTAGTGTTTTTATTCATGACGAGGCAATGTGATTCATCAAAGATAATCTTAAAGCCTTTGTCACATAATTGGCTTATGCTCAAAAGATTATGATTCAAACCCTTTACAAAAAGTACATTTTCAATTAGGGTTTCAGGATTCTTACCTATGTCGCCAATTCCAATGATTTTACCTTTGTCTTTTCCTCCAAAGGCAACTAAGCCTCCGTCCTTATCTTGCAGATTAGAAAACACCTTCCTGTCCCCTGTCATATGTCTTGAGCAACCGCTATCCAGGTACCATTTACTCCCCCTGGCTTCAAGACATATCTGCAAGAAACAAAATTCTCATCCAATTGATTTTGGTACCCAAACTAATTTGGGTCCACGAGAGTTAGTCCAATTCTGCATATATCTTTTCCTGGTCCAAGCAGCATGATTTCTTTGTGTGTTTTGTCTGAGCCAACAATTAGTAATAACATGACCAAATCTACCACAATGAAAGCAATTAACATTTGAAAATATTCTTTGGTATTTGTGTGGTTTAGATTAAACATGTATTGGCTTAGTGTGTGAGCATGATGCACAGTTATCGTTCTTTTCATGAACAAAGGAAGTTGTGATCTTATTTTCAAAAGATTTTTTGTTATGGGGAATGTACCCCAAACCTTCTTTTTAGAAGTTAACCTTAACTCCCAACAAGTTATCTAAGTTTTGTTTGCCTTTGACAAACCTAGATAAGGTGGACTGCAATTCAGCCACCTCTTCATTCAAGCTCACATTCTTCTTTTCAAGTTTTGAATTTGTGGATTTTCGAACTTCTTCTTGATTTTTCAATTTTTCAAAACTCTTTTCCATTTCAGATATTTTACACATCAATTCAACTTTAGGTTTCTCAATATCTGAAATTATTTGAAGCAAGCTTTCTTTTTCTTCTGTTAATTCAAACCATTCTTGTTCGAATTTTTCAAACTTAACAGAAGAGTCCTCATGTGTTAAATCTTCAAGTTTCTTGTTGAGAGATTTATTCTCGATCTATTTTTCTTGTATTTTGTATACAACTTTTCATATTCGGACTCATATTGTTCATTTGAAATAAAATCAGGATCAGAATTTACCTCGACTGAGTCATCCTCATGTGCCATGAGACACAGGCTTTCCACGAGCTGTTCTAGCTCCTCTTCAGACTGCTCGTCCTCTTCGTCGCTCCATGTGGCAACCATACCTTTGGACTTATCCTTATTGAATTTCCTTTTCAAATCTGGGCACTCTCCTCTCATGTGCCCGGGCTTTTTGCATTCATAGCAGATAACATTGTTAGGCTTGCTTGGCTCGCCCTTGGTTTGAACGGGCTTCCTTTGCCCCTTTCTGAAATTTCCTTGGAAATTCTTCTTTCTTCTCAAAAACTTCTTTACTTGGCGTGTCCACATGGCCAAGTTTTCTTCTTCATCACTTCCTTCAGTAGACTCTTCTTCTTGTGAGTCATCATCTGGTTGGTGGGCTTTCAAAGTCACCGTTTTCTTCTTCTTCTTCGTTTCCTCCTCAGCATTTCTCTTCATGTTTATCTCATAGGTCATGAGTGACCCTATGAGCTCATCCAAGGAAAGTATGCTCAAGAATCGTGGCTTTTGTGTGCCACACAGGTGGAAGGGATATCAATACCTTTCTTACAAGTTCGGAGTTTGTATACTCCTTCCCAAGGCCTTTGAGACCATTGGTAATCTCTGTTAATCTCGTGAACATTTCTGAGATCGTCTCTTCAGGTTTCATTTTAAAGAGCTCATAGTCTCTAACCAACATATTAGCTTTGGTCTCCTTGACATCGGAGGTGTTGACACCCGTTTTATGCCGATAAGTTGAGTCGTTTCTCTTACTCCCTTTTGTTGATGCCTCGAGTTGCCCGTCGCTCGTTAGGGCTGTTTCAGGCATGCTTTGGGTCAATTTAGGGGTTGCCTCCCTCCTTGGTTAAGTCCAGGTCGATTCAGGGCTTATTGGGCCGTGGTTTTGGGCTTTTCATTGAGTTTGAACGTCCACATGCATGCACGGTTCATTCCTGGCTGCACTGCTAATGTGCGGTTTAATAAGGACCGTCCATATATTTTGGGGTATTTTGGTTGATTTTTTGAATTACCACCGACAGGCATTTATACGGTCCTGATATGGCCGTTCAAACCCAATGAATGGACGACATCTGACCGCTCATCACTCAGAGTCCTGCGCTTGGAGGTTTGTTCAGATAATTATCCAATTATCCAATTATCACCGACAGGTCTGGAACGGTTGATCAATGGCTGCTCTACTGTGGAACGGTCTCCTAGGAACCGTTCATCTGTGAGGGTCTAACGGCGGACGTTTCGGTCAGTTCGAGCGATAATTGGGTTGATTTTCTGATTATCTGAATTTCCACCGACGGGTTTGGATGGTCAAAAGTGAACCGCCCATCGGGTGAGCGGTCTATCGTAAGACCGTTCATCCCATCGGTTGCTGAATTTCAACAGATTTTGATCCTTTTATCCATGGTTTTATCCCCAACTTCTTTTGTCAATATCTCCATGGATAATTAACCATTTTAGTTGCCGTTTCGACTGGACGATAGATAATGATATTATCTATGATTTATCTTTAATAATCTCATCCCGAAAATGGCTCTAAACCCTGATTTCGGGGCTGGTTTTCTAGGCTCTATAAATAGACCCTAAAGGCCGGACTTGAAAAGGGGGGGAGATTTTGGTAGACGGCGAAGCCCTGCCGCATTCTTGAGCGACCTAGCACCAAGGAGGGAGGCTTTCTACGTCCATACAAGCCTCCGATTCAGGGAGTAGTTCAAATTTTGAGTCTTTTCGTTTCATAGCTTTCGACACTTTCTTTTCATTGCATGCATCACTTCCTTCTTATATCCCCCTTTCTTTCTCATTACCATGCACACCTCCACCCACGTTTTTGTCACCCTAGGGGTTTAAAACCCGCAGGTATCCTCCTTTCCATTTGATTATGTTCACCTTTTGCTATTTTGACATTTACTACATTGTCCAGTTCTAATTTAGGTTTTCTTTGTGTGTTTCTTACGTTGTTTTGCAGGTCAGCAATCATCGGCACGAGGCCCATCCCCTCTGGCCGGCCGGAGAGGGTGGAGGTTGGACCCCTTCCAACTTACTGTGTGGTAGACTTGTGCGGTTAAATTGAAGCCGTTCAACCGTACGTGCGGTTCGGATAGGGCCGTTCGTCCTGTTAGTGCGGTCAATAGGAAGCCGTTCGTCATCCAGCAGTAGTTCCTCTCGCACCTTCTGCAGCGTACTCAGGCGGTCTATCGTAAGACCGTGCAACGTGTAGGCGGTTCTTCAAGAACCGTTCATCTCCCCAGCGCTGCAACTTAGGCGAGTACCCCCTCCCTTTCCAAGGTACGGCGTGTTCATCACGTACGGCACCCTGGTGGCGATCACGGTCATTTGTTTTCTATTCTCCTCTGATTGTTTCTGTTTGTTCATTGCATATTGGTCTATTCACAAGGCATTGATCTTTAGTAGAGGAGAAAAATATATCTACACCCCTCTTTTGTGGCGATCACGGTGGGACCCCTAATGCCCATCGTGTTTTTGAGTTGCTGACCCCCTTTCGTTGTGCAAGTTTTCTTCCTGGAGTGATTTGCAGGTTGGATGCATTTTTTGCCTTCTGGGACGTGTGCGGTTCTCCCAGAGCCGTCCATCTTCAGGAGCGGCTGATACTCCACCGTCCATCCCCTGTGATTAGAGCCAGTCCCGCTTCTGTTCCCTATTTCACACGGTGCATAGTATACCGTCCATCGTTTTGAGCGGCTGGAATCTAGCCGTCCATATCTTCGGCACAGGTACGCTTTACTGTGTTTTGATTGTAGGCACGTGGCTGCTTGAAGACCGTTCAGGAGATTACGCGGTTTGGTATAGACCGTTCTTCTGGTATTCTCCTGTCACTGCGGCCTCGTATTTTCAGCATTCTATGATTATTCCACGGCTCGTCTGATGTTTTCTCCCTGGATTATACGGTCCCATACATACCGTTTTACTGTTTGAGAGGTCGCAGCAGGACCGTTCATCTGGTGCCACAGTGCACTCACGGTCTATTTTGATTGTCATATTCCATGCGATTGGTGCTACTTGTTGATCTCCCCCTGCTCTCTTACCATTGTTGCATCATCATTTTCTTTATCGCTTATATGTATGCTTGATCATTGATTGATAGTTGCTAGGTTAAGTTGTGCATGCACTCCGGTGCGCATAGGAGCATCCATCTCTTCTCATAGTAGTTGCATTCCTACCGAGGTAGGGTTTCCTCTCGTCTCCATATTCCTTGGAGCCGACTAGGGACCTTGCCGAGGACCTCCGTAAGCCCCCGTGAGCCGTGGATTCCCACACGGACGCCGGGCAGATTGTACCGCATCCACCCCTAGTCTAGGGTTTGTATCCGCGAGTGAGAGATCCTTGTAGAGTCACACAGTTCCTCATTTCCTACCCCAGTTAGGCACCTAGTGGTTGAGAGAACTTATATTTTCATTAACCCACTAAGGTTCAAAAAGGAAATCATGAGAAATTGACGAGCATCATTTAATAACTTGATTGCATAATTGGGTGATTCTGCTCTCATCTCTTCCTTCCATTGCATGCTTGTTGTTTCCTTTGTAGGTTTGGTTTGGTTAGGTTTGACTGTCCTAGTCCTAGGTGTCTTGGTGTATGTGGGGTTGTTTCTTTCCCTCAGGATCATCTCCTAGGGTTAGTTCTTGTTTCCATTCATACTCCAACCCTTTGTTTTATTCATCATCTTCCATGTCGTCATACGACTTCTCTCAGTCTCACGAGGACTCCCTTCCTCGTGGCCTTCTTGAGGACCCACCTAGGGTCGCCCACCTGCAGGGAGGAGAGGGGACTGCCCCTCCACTCCCGACCGTTCTTGGCGAGGGTTCCCAACCCTCTCTTTCAAATCCGTCCAATCAAAATTCAGCCAATCTAATCCTCAATATGATGGCCCAGCTGGACCCTACCCAGCTCCATCTCATCCGACAGGCTTTGTAGGGGGCCGATGCCCCGACCTCAATTCCTTCTCAGGGCACGACTGCTGCTGCCATCACGTCTCCCGTTGTTGGGACCACCTCTGTGGCTCCCATCGACCTTACTCCTACCCGTCCTCAGATCCTTCGCTATTCCAATATGGAAATGGGCCAGGCTTCCACCTCGGCCCATCAGCTGATCGATAAGGGAAAGTCTCCAATCCTATCTGTTCCTTACCTTGATTTTTACGCCACAGTTTCCCCATCGCCGCAGGCCCTCGTAGCCCCGGCAGACTTCGTTAGGTTGCAACCAGGGGCCGCCCAGTTGGCTCACGCGGATATGGGCCCTTCCTCGGCCCATTATCCATCTTACGTGCCGCCCCCTCAGTCGGCTTATCCTTTGGCTACATATTCAGGTATGGCTCCTCCAGCTCCTTCTCCTCCCTCCCGGGAATGGGAGATTCTTGATAAATGGGCTGCTATGCAGCAACAAATTGATCTTCTCCACAAGCGGGTCAGCCCGCAATCTCTGGCTGACGTCCCTATCCCTAACTTCAGGGACATTCGTTTTCCTTCTCAGTCCGAGCTCCCCGTGTACCGCAAATATGACGGGAATGGCAACCCGTTTATCCATGTTCGGGAGTTCTTATACGAGTCGGTGCACTTCCAGCAGGACGATCGTCTGATGGCTTATTTATTTCGACGATCATTGGAAGGGGTCGCCCTGGAGTGGTTCTATACCTTGTCCATGGAGGAGGCCGAGAATTTCAAAACTATCAAAGAGAGGTTTATTCAGAGATTTCAAGATTGGGTCGGGCCCGAATATTCCTTCACTGATCTGGTAGCTGAGAAGATGAAGCAAGAGGAAGACTTTGCGACCTACGCAGACCGATGGAGGCAGATGGCCTCACGTGTGCCTGGGCAAATCCCGGAAGAAGAGAAGGTAAAATTGTTAATCTCCAATGCTACGCCAACATTCAGGAATATCTTGGCAATGAATGACATTGCGAACATGCACCAGTTGTATAGCAGAGCTCGGTTCATACAAACCAGTTCAAAGACTCCCCCATTCATTCTCTATTTGAGGCCCAGAAACCCAAAGTCGCCAGAAAATCCCAGGGCCCCGTCACTGAGGGAGTACAGATTAATGAGCAGGTTCAGGCTGTTCAGTTCCCCCACCAAGCCGCTCCACCTTGCTTCCCTCAGCCTCCTCGCAACCCCCAGTTTGCCACTCCACAAGTCCCCCAGCCCGCCTTCCAGGTCCCACAATACCAGCAACAAGCACCACCACCACCCCAACAGCCTCAGTGGCCGCCTCAATACAACAATGTTCCTCCACCCGCCGCTTATGGATCTGCTCGACCGAGTCCAAAGAGGGCCCACTACCCTCCTCTTCCTGAAACCTTGCCCGATATCTTCTCTGCTTTGATGTATACTGGTGATCTTCAGTTGCCTCCTGAGCGCCCAAATTGGAATCCGGCCGCCGATCAATCTCGATACTGCATATTCCATCGGCAACCCGGGCACACTATAGAGCGGTGCTACCAGTTCAGAGACATGGTGTATGATCTACATGAGGGCCAGAGGATTGATTGGGCCCAGATGCACCAGCTGATTGAAGACATTAAGCAGAGGCAGAGACAAGCAAGGCCGCAGCAGGCGGCACCTCAACCCCAGCAGCAACAGCAACCCCAGCAGCAACAGCAACCCCAGCAACAGCAACAAGACCTTGGGATCCATCAGAATCCCATGCCAATGCATCAACCCGCTTCTCAACAACAACAACAGCCGCCGGCACCGGCACCAGCACAAGTGAACATTGTCCAACACCCAGCCCCCAACGCTGGGTGGACTTTTGATGATGAAACCCCCGCACACCTTTTGGCCTTCCACCACAACCATTCCCCCGCACCTGCTATCCCCTCCATCCTCAGGACCACCATTCTGACCACTACCCCACTCGTTATTCCCTCCGCATCACCCATCAGGCCCGTCACATTCCCCTCCACGCCACCGGTCCTTGCACCACCACCCCCCATACCCTCCGTCGTCACCCCTCCGTTTAACCCCTCGCCTATCTCCCCTCCACCAGGGCCTATTAGACCCACTTCCGCCATCCTCACCCCCATCTCTACACCTTTCACCTACCCCATCGGGCCAAGCGGGGGTCCATCTCAAGTCGTGTCGGCACCAAACTGCGCCCTTCGGAGCGGGCGTCCTTTCCAAAGAATGTTTCCTCCCTCCGGTGCGTCTGCACCCAACCTGCAAGTTCCCTCCCCCACAGTTGAGACAGAAGAGGTAGACCCCGTGCCAGGCACGAAATATGATTTATTGCAGCATTTGGACCGGATGCCGGCTAAGATCTCAGTCTTGGAATTGATCAAAAGGTCGCCACTACACCAGGACGCCTTGAAGACTTTCCTGCAGAAGGTCATGGTGAGTGAGGATGTGGCAGTGGATAGTTTGCCGTCGGTTTTGGCAACAATCACCAAGGGGCCTTCCATTTCATTTTCTGAATCAGAACTAGCACCCCCGGAGGCACGGCAGATGCCATTATGCATTACCATTTCTCTGAACAAAATGGCCGTAGAATCTGCACTTGTGGACACGGGAGCGTCAATAAATGTGTGCCCATTAAGTACCCTCCGCGCCTGCAACATCTCAGAAGACATGCTCAAGCCAACGCCGACCACAATAGCAGCCTATGATAATTCCAGACGTGCTTGTCACGGGGTCGTGACTGTACAGGCCGAGCTAGGGCCCTTAGTTATGGATGTGAAATTTTATGTGCTAGACATAGACCCGATGTTCAAAGCTATTCTGGGTCGTCCATGGCTGAACAGTTTAAATGCCGTCCCCTCAACCGCCCACCAATGTTTGAAGTTCCCCTTTCAAGGGCGGGTGGTCAAGGTAAAGAGTATCTCTACAGTCCAGAATGTTGATGCGATAGCAGCCAAGATTCTGCCTACATTGTGGCCAAGTAATAGGCAAGTTCTGTCAGTAATGGACTTGAATTATCCATGGGCATATGCGTCACGCAAGCCCGCCACGGCACCAGTCAATGTGAAAGTCAAGTCCAAGATGAGAGATTCCAAAGGGTGGCACATGATTCTAAAACTGGGCTACCAGCCGGGCCTGGGTCTCGGCGCACAGTTACAGGGCCGGACCAACCCCGTTCCCAAAGGAAGGAAGATGGGCCGCCGAGGCCTCGGCTACCGTGAATCCTCAATGTCAGTGCTTGGAGACTCCGGGCCATTAACATGGGACTACCGGCAACATTTTGTAAAAGGCCCGTTACAGCCTGGTACCTTGAAGAAATCGCCGTCCAGTCTTGAAGAAAAGGCAGATGAGGCCTGTGTTGTTGCTGATCCACCACCACCGCTACAAGGGCTGGTTGGTGATCTAGAAGATTTGTCTGGTTGTTTTGTGAAGTTGTTTCAGGAGAGAGAAAGTAAGCTGAAGAAGAAGGAGACGCAGCTGGTAAAGCGTCCTCTGATGCCATTGATCCGCCAGGGGCCGCGGGAAATGGGGAGCTCTGTCATTACCTATTCTATGTCCCCTTCCCGTCTCACCTCTTGGTTTCAGCAATTGGGATCTATTCCCCATTCCCCTCCAATCCTGGTCGACCCGTGCTTCACGGAGAGACCCGAAATCTTATTCGTTCCCTGTGCTTGCGGGCACTGCCCGCCTATTGATCTGTCAAAACTATTTACTCCTCCTCCCCCTAGAGCTCAGCTCCATGAAATGTGATTTTCCTCTTCCGATCCTTTCTTTGACTGCATATTTCCTGAATTGTTCCCCATGCAGCTGCCTCCTCCTCCGTCTTCTTCCTCCTCTTGCTGCGTGATCACCTCCAGCCTCCAAAAAAAAATACCAATTTCAAAACGGAGGTCTCAGTGGAAGATTACGCTATGTTCTGCTCAGATTCCCAGGGGCACACGACCCCTGTTTCTCTTCCAATAGATTTCCTCTCTCCTAGGGTAGATGTACAGTGTGTAGAGTCTCCTAGGTTAGTAGAGTCAGTCGGAGTAGAATCTAGTTCAAGTCTAGTCAGTCCATCCACGTCTGTGGCGCACCCCGTGGTGCGTCACCCCAAAACCATCCCCAATAGGTTTCTGCAAGATCTGGCTGAAAGATGCCACACCCTTTTGAGGTGCCCTGAATTTGTAGAGACCACGATTGTCTTAGAAGATGATGAGGAACTAGGAGAGGTATGGAGCAACGATGGATTAGGAGTATATGAGATTGTAAACGAGAAGGACCCAGCTGATGATGAGGAAGATGAGGTGGATGACGCTGCCGACTTGTACGCGCAAGGCTTGAAGAAATTCGACGAACCTCCCTCGACAGTGGATGAACCCACTAAGGAAATCAATCTCGGAACAGAAGAGGATCCCAGGCCCATACTTGTTTCCGCCAACCTCCCTCCTCAGGTCGAAGAGGAGCTTATCAAGGTCTTGAGGGAGTACAATGATTCTTTTACCTGGTCCTATGAGGACATGCCGGGTCTTGACCCCACGCTGGTTGAACATCGGTTGATTCTGAAACCAGGGGCAACACCCGTTAAGCAGAAAGCAAGAAGATTCCACCCGCAGATGGCCTTGAGAATTAAGGAAGAGGTTGATAAATTGCATAAGGCCAGGTTCATTAGGGTTGTACTGTATCCGCAATGGGTGGCGAACATAGTCCCGGTGATGAAGAAAGATGGTAAAATTCGGATCTGTATTGACTTCAGGGACTTGAATAAGGCATGTCCGAAGGACGATTTTCCACTTCCTCACATCGATGTCTTAGTTGACAATACAGCTGGGTATGAAGCCCTCTCTTTCATGGACGGTTATTCTGGATATAACCAAATCCGTCTAGCTCCGGAGGATCAAGAGAAGACCTTGTTTACCACACCTTGGGGCACGTACTGCTATGTCGTTATGCCGTTTGGATTGAAAAATGCAGGTGCCACCTATCAAAGAGCGATGGTGGCTATCTTCCACGATATGATGCATGTCTACTTGGAAGCTTATGTGGATGATATCTTGGTCAAATCGAGGTCTCAAGAAGAACACCCCGCCATTCTAGCCAAGGTATTGCAAAGGGCTAGGGAGTATAAGTTAAAAATGAATCCAAAGAAATGTGTATTCGGAGTTGCATCAGGGAAATTGCTCGGGTTTATAGTTAGTAAACGGGGGATTCAGATCGACCCAAATAAAGCAAAGGCCGTTATGAAAATGCCGCCGCTAAAGAACATTACTGAACTTCGAGGTCTGATTGGGCGTTTACAATTTATTAGGAGATTCATATCTCAGCACTCGCAAAGATGCCGCCCATTTTATGAATTATTAAAGACAGGCGCGAAATTTGAATGGAATGAACAATGCCAGAAGGCCTATGAGGAGCTTAAGGTTTACCTTTCTAATCCCCTGGTTCTACAACCACCCGTCCCTGGGAAACCCCTGATATTGTACATTTCTGTGATTGAGGACTCCCTAGGAGCTGTCTTGGCACAGGTGGATGATGAAGGAAGGGAAAGGGCGGCATACTACCTCTCAAGGCTATTCAATCCCGCCGAATCCAAGTATACTGCCATGGAGAAGACCTGTGCAACGCTAGTGTGGGTAGCTCAAAAGCTTAAACACTATTTTCTTGCCCACGAGGTTAGGCTAATCTCTAGAATGGACCCCATTCGTTATCTCTTGAAAAAGCCTGTCCTTTCTAGCCGGCTAGCTCGCTGGCAGAGCTTTCTTTCCCAGTTCGACATCACCTTCATCGTTCAGAAAGCAATCAAGGGATATGCTATTGCTGAGCACCTCGCTCATTCTCCTATCCCTCGTACTGATTCGATCCAGGACGAGTTCCCTGATGAACACTTGGCGGTAATTGCTCATCTTCCCTTCTGGTCTCTTCATTTCGATGGTGCTCTCAATTCCCAGGGCAGCGGAATCGGCGCCGTTCTCCTTACCCCGGAAGGGGTAACTATCCCTGTTGCGTATCAACTCTCATTCCCTGCCACTAATAATATAGCCGAGTATGAGGCTCTCCTTGTCGGTCTGAAGCACGCCTACCTCATGGGCGCGCGATACCTTAACATCATAGGAGACTCTCAATTGGTGCTACGCCAAGTTCTGTCAACTTACCGCACCCATGACCCTAAGCTTAAACCCTATCAAGATCTGGTCACGCTCCTGGCTAGGTAATTCCAGAAACTGATCTATAGTCATACTCCTCATTCTCAGAACATCTTGGCTGACGCACTTGCATCACTCGCTTCTTCCCTATCGTTCCCCCTCAGTCGCGCCACTGAGACCATTGTGGTCCAGCGGCTAGATGTTCCTTCTCTTCAGGATCCCTGGTTCGACAACCTTAGGAAGTCTGTAGAAAGGAAGATAGAAAGGGAAGAGGTGAAAGAAGTGTCATTAACTAAGCTTGAGGAAATCATCGAAGAAGAAGAGTTGCCGTGGTTCTATGAAATTGAGCAGTATTGCAGGGATGGTACATTTTCGGAGGCTGCGAATGCTGAACAGAGAAAGGCCATTAGAAGAGTCGCTGCAAGATACACGATCATCGCTGGTGAATTATATAGGCGGGCTCTGAACGGAGTTCTAATGAGGTGCCTAGATGACGAAGAAACTTGGAAGGTGGTAGAAGCAGCTCACTCCAGCGAATGTGGGCAATCTTCTTCTAGGGTCGGCCAGTAATAGCCCTGCCTAAGAATCTTCTTCGCCAACGCCTGTCCGTTTACATGCTCCGGCTTCTTCTCTTCATCCTCTTTCTGCTCCTTGGCCATTTTTCATGTGGGCCTTTGATATCATCGGGCCCCTCGGTGACCCGAATTCCGCAGTCAAGCAGAAATCCTTCATTTTGACGGCTACGGAGTACTTCACAAAGTGGGCGGAAGCTGAAGCTTATGCAGAGATCAAAGCCACCACAGTCTGCCGCTTTATTTTGAAGAACATTATCTCGCGGTTTGGAGTGCCAAGCGACATCGTCACCTACAACGGGCCTCAATTTGTATCACAAGAACTCCGGGACCTCTGTAAGAAATTCAATATAGCTTTGCATCATTCATCACCATACTACCCTCAAGGAAATGGCCAGGCTGAGGCCACAAATAAAACCCTTCTTAAAATTATCAAGAAAACATGCGAATCGCATAAATTTGCTGATTGGGCCGACAAACTGGTGGAAGCTCTGTGGGCTTATCGCACCTCCGTCCGCACCCCTACAGGGCAAACTCCTTTTGCTCTCACCTATGGGATGGAGGTGGTACTCCCGTATGAGATCTTGATCCCTTCCCTAAGAGTGCAGCTAGACAAAAAACTTAATCTCGACGAACGTCGAGAGGCGTTGCTAGTCCAACTGGAACTCTTGGACGAGAAGAGGCTTAACGCGGCCAATCATGTTTCGGTTTATCAAAAGCGTGTCTCGCGGTATTTTCAAAAGAAGGTCATTGAAAGAAAATTTCAAGTGGGTAATATGGTTTTGAAACGCAAATTCATCAGATCAGCAGGTCCCAGGTCTAAGCTACAACCCAACTGGGAAGGGCCATTTGTAGTCAAGGAAGCTTATCCGGGTAACGCGTATCGTTTAATCAACGCGGAGGGCGAGGAGTTACCAAATCCGTGGAATGGGCTATATTTAAAACACTTTTATCCATAAAACCAAACCAGCACCGACTCGGTGGCGGGTGCGCCTTCGCTTGATCACGAATGGAAATCCCCGGTTCAACATTCCACACACTACACAACCCCTTGCGGGTCGGTTGTTTTCCTTTGCATAAACACCGTTCTGCCTTGGCCATGCTTGAGGAGATGTGAAAGTCCTTGTTTTTTCCTTCTCTCTCGTCTGAAAATAGGGGCAAAAGGTAAATAAGGGGGCGAGAACTGATCTAGACGCCCCCAATAAAAGAGGTCTCAAATAGGGGCAGTCCGTTATGACCTTATTCCGTGAAAGAACGAGAAAGAAGAGAAAGAAAGGAATGAATGAAAAGGGGTAGAAATTGAGGCTAAAAGCTCACCCAAAGCTCGCAGCTCTCAAAAATTTTCTGAAAGTCCCCAAATAATAAAACCAGGCATGGCAAGAGTGGCAGTACAGTTTCCCCGCGGGACGTTATGAGCCCGGGCGTATGCGTGCCTAGAGCGGAAGTAGGTTCGATGACGGACACAGAGCCCCGGCGCAACAGACTAGATTCTTTGAAAAGGGGGGGTGTCATGAGAAGAACTCAAGCCCTAAAAAAAACCTTTATACCTACCGCCAGCTTTTCTGTTAAATCTGTTTTATTTTCCAAGGACCGGATCCTACCCCGGATATGGCCTCGATAGAAGCACCGTTAAAGCAAGATTAGCACCGACCGCGAGCGGTCCTTCATATTGCACGTTGAGCCCGGGAGGCCCCTGGTGAGATGGGGAGGTTCCCCGTCGTCAAGTCTAAGCTGGTTTCTAAAATTTAAAAGCTCAAAAAATCAGATATTCAAAAACTCAAAAAATCAGATATTCAAAAACTCAAAAAATCAGATATTCAAAAAACTCAAAAAAAAATCAGATATTCAAAAACTCAAAAAAAAATCAGATATTCAAAAACTCAAAAAAATCAGATATTCAAAAAAACTCAAAAAAATCAGATATTCAAAAAAACTCACAAAAATCAGATATTTTCAAAACTCAAAAAAAGGTTTTCTTCATTCTTACATTCATAGCATCCATTGCATTTGTTTCAACATTTGTTATTTGCCTATTTAATAAGGCTTATCCCCTTGACCAAAAATCAAGAACTGTTCGTTCCCTAACTTGCTCTAGGCAAGGGGCTAAGCCTAAAATAGATTTAATCTGTTTTCTGTATCTGTGTGTGTGCAGGGGCAGGTTGAAAGTGCAGTTGGCTCGTGACCGCGTGAATGTTCAAGTCCTATCTCAATCTATGCAATCACATCATAATCAAACCACAAAGCCCAAATTCAATCAAATTCATCAACTTTATTCATCTCATATATCAAGCTTTCTAAGCACAAGTCCTATTCAACATCATTATCATCATGAAAAGATAAAACAATCACTCAGTCCACCGCTGGGCATCCCCGCGGGGACGTATCTCTCTCAGCTCCCTAAGGTAAGCATGTCGTGTCTCTGGAGCCTCCTCGACCTCCGCCGGTAGGGTGCGCACCCTGCTCACCTCCCACGTAATCAGCGCGCTCCTGACCGCCTGCTCGTCCTCCTTTGTCCTGATCCTCCTCGCCTGTAGCGCGGGGAGGTGGGGTAGCATCGGTAGCACTGTCCAGGGTAGTCCAACCTGTAGGTAGCACCGGTGTGGGCTGTACATCACCAGTGTAGTGTCGCTCACAAGCTTCAAGTCCAAGCCTGCCCTCCTAGGTAGCCTGATGGTGGTGTCGCGAAGGAAATCCGGATGCATCACGAATCTATCCAGGGGCAGCCTGTTAATGTACGGGCACCACTCATCCCTGGTCTTCATCTCGGCCGTCCTGCACTCAACCAGTGGAGAGAACCTGAAGGCACCTCCTATGAAGTAAAGGGGGTGGCTCCCGAAGATCCTGCTCGCTGAAGTAACATCCTCCCTGTGGATGAATTTCATCTGGACTCCCATTTAACACTCCAATAGAGTCATAGAGCCAAAGAGAGGACCTCCTAGGGCCGCGGAGCTAAGACCCTTATACAAGTAGGCTAAGGCAGCCTGGGAGATGGAAAGTCCCTGCCACAGGAGACTAATGGTGCTAAGCAAGGGGATCTCTAAGACATGGTCAGCTGAAGGAAACAAGATGGCCCCGCACAGGCAGATGGATGCAGCTTTGGCTATGGCCTCGGTCCACCCACACTTATTCTTGCAATGCTCCACTACCCACTGACTAAGAGGAAGGAGGTGAATATGGCGAGGGCCTACAAAGGTATGAACGTCTCTGCTATCTGGTATGAACCCTCCTAAGATGAGTTTTGGGTCTATAGGGGCAACGGTATGGCATATCGAGTCTTCCTCCCCTACCTTGGACCTAGGGAACCCGAAGTAGGTCTCCACCTCCTCTAATAGGATAGTGGCCTCGAAGGATGGGAAGAAGAAGGTATGGGTCTGAGGATGCCATGTTTCTATCAAAGCGAGATGCTGTGCCAATCTAAGGAAAGCTTAGGGTAGTTTTGGCCTAGAACTAAAAGGGAGTGTAGGTGCCAAGATTTGAGGAGGTAAGTCACCCCTAGGGGCAATGCACGGATCATGGGAGCCAGCCACTTCACGGTGGAATATCGCCTCGCGCCAGGAAGAAGCTGAGAAAGAGGAAGAGAGGGAGAGGAAAGCATGTGAGTAAAGGAAAGAGAATTAGATTGAATGAAATATGATTAACTAACCTCTCTCACGGGGCTTGAGCTCAGATGTCGCGGGATCGCGGTTAGCCGTTGGAGCACTTCCCGCTCTTTTCTGGCCGGCTTTGGCCCTTCAAAAGATGCTCCCTCCATAGAACTTCCCTCTAGAGCCCTCTTCATGATGATTTGGTGGTGAGAATCAAAGGTTTCAAGGCTTGGAAGGAAGAAGATGTGTGAGCTGCGAATTTAGACTCCCCTCCCACTTATAGGGCTTGTTAGGAAGTCTAGGCCTCTTGAGATTGGGGTTTGATAAGTCTAAGACGGGTTAAGATGAGGTTTAGATAAGTTCCAATCGCCTTACCCTCAGGTTGAGGACTCTCCGGAGAGTCCCCCTTTAAGCTTACAGGGTATCCACTTGGACGGTCTTACGATAGGCCGCCCATCCTGTTGTGCGGTCTGAACCTGACCGTTCATCTTCATCTAGAGAACCCGGGTCCAATTGCTTGTGCGGCCTAAATCTAGACCGTTCTTCATTTCATGCGGTCTATATTGAACCGTTCACCACGCCGCACGGTTAGAATCCAACCATCCAATTCCCCTTGCAACGGTCTCTTATGAACCGTCGGTTCCTTTGAGCGGTCCTCTTAGAACTACCCATCTGGTTCGCCCCTTCGGTCAACCTACCCAACTAATAATCATACTCCTCTCATCTCACTCAAGTCGGCGTGTACGTCACTCATCTCACTCAAGTCGGCGTGTACATCACTCATCTCACTCAAGTCGGCGTGTGCGTCACTCATCTCACTCAAGTCGGCGTGTGCGTCACTCATCTCACTCAAGTCGGCGTGTGCGTCCCTCTCTCAGGTCGTGCGCATCTCTCAACCTCACATGTTTGTCTCTCTCTCTCTAGTAGCTAAGTCACATTCATCCATACATACATTCACCCACAAAAATCAAAACAAAAACATGCATATCACTATCATATCATATCACATCATGTACAAAAGACGGGCCCGGTGCAAGTCAAGCCTCTCCCTCTCCCTGGCCCCCGTCGCTGTCTCCGCCGCCCTCATGCCTCTTCGGGGGAGGCATCGCTGAAGTCGCCTCGTCACGCCGGTGTCGCCGGCGCTGCTCGTCCTCCTCGTTCCTCCGCTGACCGGAGGAACCCGTGAAGTAGCTCCTAACGGAGCCGTGAGTGCCGTGGCTGCCACTCGGAGTCCCGCTGCGCGATCGCCGGCTCATTTCCTTATAGGGCCGCAGCTCTCCACTCAGCCCGGATGCCTCGATCAGAGCCCGATCCCGCTCCGCTCAGACCCGCACTAGCTCCCCCGCATCTGCTCGGAGTCGATCTAGCTCAGCCCGGAGGAGTGCCGTCTCCAATGTGTCCACCGGTTGGCTCCGCGCAGCCTCCTCCCGTACACGGGCCACCTCCTCCCTGGCCGCTACCCGGCTCTGCTCCAGCTCCGCCTGGAGGCGGGTCAGCTCGGACGTCTGCATCCACATATCATTGTTAGTCAGTTGCATGATCATTTCATTCATAAGCATAATAAGCAAAGGGAAGGTTAGAGTTGCGTACCCTCTCGGTGAGCGCCACCTCGGCCGCCCTGGCCTGCGTCACCATCCTGGCAAACTCTGCATCTCTCCTAGCCCGGTCGGCCGGAGTCCGGGTCGTGGAGGAGGAAGGAGCGTCTGGTCCCTCCCTCTGAGCTCCCTCGGCACGCTGCATCCAAATACTCCAGGTCAGTCACATGCATAAGCATAATCATATAGAATTGCATAATTTAAAGAGTGTAAGGTTTAGAAGACTCACCAGTAAGGCCAGGGCCTGCCGGGCCTCGTCTCTCTCCCTGATGGTGGAGTGCAGAAGTCCCTGCAACTCCGCCAGTCGTCCCGCAGGGTCGATCTGAATTTAGAAGTCCATGTGTCAGTTCATCATCATAAGCATAATAGACATAGTTTAAGTTCAGAAGTCGTACCGGTCGGTGGGCACCCCGGAACACCTGGTCCCGATAGTGTCTGGCGTACGCGGTGTAGTACGCGCTGTCACTCTCTGCTCGGGCGGTCACCGCTCGCCCTGGTGCGGTCCAGTCGGCGACCTGAGTGGCGTTCCTCGCTGTCCAGTCAAACGCCTCACAGAGTCCTCGTGTCATCCTCGTCACTCGCTCCCCCGCCTTCTCAGGCGCAGGGAACTCCACCGCGGGCTGATGGACCCCGATGGTCCTCATCACCAACCTGAAGTGCAGTGGCTCCACCACATTCATGCAGTGAAGCCACACGTCTCGCCCGAAAAAGGCAAGAGCCTCAGCCACCCACGGCTGGCCCTCCTGGCCCTCCCCTGCGTAAGGTGTCCACCGTACCTGCACCGTAAGAACTTGCATCAGCATCATCATCATCATATAAGAATTGCATTTAATTAAAAAGTCAAGGTTTAGAAACATACCGAGGCATACGGTAGAGAGTCTAGGTCGTCCTGCAACTCCCGGACCTGTCGTCTCAGGGCTGCCATCTCCCGAGGTGCTGTCCACCTCCGTGCAATCGGCAGGAGCCCAGGACGGGTCTCCTCGCCTCTGCCCAGCCCATGTAGGTATACGTAGGCCCACACCTGCATTATAGCATTGTGTCAACATTTAGGAAACATATAGGGTCGCATAATTAAGTCTAAGGGTAAGAGTCGTACCTGGAGTAAGGGGGAGAAGCCCCCGAGCATCGTCCGACGGGCCGTCGAACTCAGGGTATTGAAGAGGAAGGTGAGGACCGCCGCTCCCCAAGCGTAGTCACCAACGTGCTCAAGCTCCTGGAAGAAGGGGAGGAACCGACAGTTCATCACGTTCGCTCGCGTGGAGAAGAGGAGTCGCCCGAACCTCAGCATCAAGAACCGCCTCAGCACTCGATCTGCCTCCGCTCCCGGTCCTGCTGCAACTCTCAGCCGCGCTAACCCTATCAACCGCTCCAGATGCTCCTCCGGCTGCTCGCCGACTGCGACTCCCGCTCATTGTAATCCCAGGCTGTCCTGGAGACTAGCCCGGGGTAGGAGGGTTGACTGCCTCTCAGGGAACCGTAGCTATAAGCCCAGCAACTCCCGAGCCATTACTCGGTAGTCGGGAAAGGTAGTCCCGCTAACCGGTGACCCGTGCACGCGAAGGCCAGTGAGCCTGGCCACGTCCTCTAGCGTGGGGACCATATACCCCCACGGGAAAAGGAACGTCTGACTCACTGGGTCCCAGCGGTTGTGCAGGGCGTAGAGCAGAGCTGCGTCAAAGCGACACACCTTAATGCTCAAGAATGGGGCGAACCCCATGGCAACCAACCGCTCCCTCTGAAAATCCGACAGTGCTAAGTACACTGCGCGGACCTGCAGCCACGAGGTGCGGGTCCTGCGCTTCCCCTGCATTCATTTCATCCATTTTAGATACATTTTAGTAAGTTAGTTTTGCATTTTATCTCATTTGAATAAAATCATCAGGGTTTAACTCTCTGTTTGAAGAGCGGTTCTCCACGGGCTACTCATCGATGGAACGGTCCCATGTCCACCGTTCTTATTCTTCAGGTTCTGTGTTTGACCGGTCTGCCTTTGACCATCTTTAACGTGAACGGGCCGTCACGAGCCGTCCGTCTTTTCATCTTCCTAGGGTAGAATGGCCACTCCTGGGCCGCGTGAATTATGGACGGTCCTATGGGAACCGTTTAGTTTTGCATTGTTTAGTTGCTGAACGGACCAATGTGGCCCGTTTATTGTGTGTGCGGTGACCCCCTCACCATCCTTTATTGGTGTGGTTCGTTTGCTGTGTGATGTTGAACGGTCCTTCCAAGGCCGTATGGGTTTGAGCGGTCCTATGTGGGCCGCGTGTCTTTGTTTGTGCGGTTTCTGTTGAACCGCCCCACCATCGTCTTCCCCGACGATGGTGGGCGTCCCCCGGCCGGCAAAGAGGCTGCCATAGCCTCCAAACCAGCCCCCTAAGTCCTCTAAAAACCCCCTAAACTAACATGCTTGGCTTAAAAATGGAAAAAATGGAAATGAGGAGGTTTTTTAGGGCTCCTACCTCGGGTTCCCGTGGTTTTTTGGCCGGTCTCTCCGTCGGTGTTTCTTCCCCGACGACGGCGAGTTCTTCCTCGGCCGCCTCTGTTCCCGGTTCCTCCTCGACGGTGGACGGTGGCGGGGGCGCGTCCTCCTCGGCCGTGGACGACGACGGCACCGCCACGGGCGGTGGTTCTTCGGTGCTCACCGCCGCGGCGGTCATCGACGGCGGTGGTACGGAGGTCCCCCCTTCGGCCATCCCTGGACGCCTCGCTTGGTGCTTTTGGCGCATTGAGAGGGCGAGAGGGAGGATGAGAGGTGGAGAGAGGTTGAGAGAGGGTGAGAATGAGGGTTTGCCTTCGTTCTCCCTCCCACCGTCGGTTACGGTGGAGGGAGACGAAGGGTTTTTGGCTTTTCGAGGTTGCAGAGGTTGTACGGTCTAGCGATAGACCGTCCTTTGTTTGTGCGGTTGTGCTCTAGCCGTTTATCCTTAACGGTAAGTTTCTTAAGTCGGTTCAAATTCCCTGGTATATACAGTTGTAACATGACCGTTCTTAGTTGGATGGCTGATAACCAACTGTGCATTCTTGAATATTGGTTGCACTACAATTGATGAAATTTGATATTATTGCAAATCTTGCTAACAATTTCGTGTGCAGTAGTCCAAACTTTCGCTTGCCGTTTCACCTGCACAGGTAAGTCAGGTATGGCTTTCTATCCCTATCGCCTTTATTGCATTACTATATGGTATTATATTATATTATCTCGAGAACCAGTCGGTTACTTACGTGTTCCAGGATCTGATGTTCCCCTTCAACAAAAACGATGATGATCCAGTTTCACATATTTAATCTTCGGATAGGCCGTTAAGTTGAGATGTCACGGGGAGGATGGTTCTATCCTGCACGCTGTGGTTGCGGATGGTATCTTGACTCTGATTTTCCCAACTTAGCAATATTATTCTCGAGTATTTTATATTTTAATCTTTCTTTGCATTCGTTTTCACAGTTTCCTTTATTTTAGCCCAGCATGCATCATATGCATCTTTTAAACATTCATGACCCATCGAATTTGTCTGAATAATGCCCCGCCTGTGATGGTTAATTATGCGTTCAGTGATTGAGTAAGAGAGTTAATTCCACTCCGAATTGGAAGGTTTTCTTTGGTCGATTCGCCTGGTTCGGTTGATTGAAAGGTCCCTGTCTGGAGCTTTAGCCTGTTTTCTTTTGTGGCCCCCTCATTGGACCGTGGGATTGTGTCCCCCATGAGGTTGGTCTTGTCGATTCGTTTTATTTAGTTTAGTTCCTCCAGATCGGCGTCACTTTTGATTTAATCATTCCTTACGTTTGGTTCAGAGTTTTCCGGAAGGTTCTCATCGCTTGTTGGTAGAAACGGGTGTCGTGTTACCTTAACGCCCGCTTTTTTGGTCCACTCCGCTGCATTTCCGCTCCACCTCCATGTTCCATGTCACCTCCGCTTCGCCTCCGCTCGCTCCCCTGCAAAGAGGACGTTAAGGAGGGGCATCTGTTGACACCCGTTTTATGCCGATAAGTTGAGTCGTTTCTCTTACTCCCTTTTGTTGATGCCTCGAGTTGCCCGTCGCTCGTTGGGGCTGTTTCAGGCATGCTTTGGGCCAATTTAGGGGTTGCCTCCCTCCTTGGTTAAGTCCAGGTCGATTCAGGGCTTATTGGGCCGTGGTTTTGGGCTTTTCATTACGTTTGAACGTCCACATGCATGCACGGTTCATTCCTGGCCGCACTGCTAATGTGCGGTTTAATAAGGACCGTCCATATATTTTGGGGTATTTTGGTTGATTTTCTGAATTACCACCGACAGGCATTTATACGGTCCTGATATGGCCGTTCAAACCCAATGAATGGACGACATCTGACCGCTCATCACTCAGAGTCCTGCGCTTGGAGGTTTGTTCAGATAATTATCCAATTATCCAATTATCACCGACAGGTCTGGAACGGTTGATCAATGGCCGCTCTACTGTGGAACGGTCTCCTAGGAACCGTTCATCTGTGAGGGTCTAACGGCGGACGTTTCGGTCAGTTCGAGCGATAATTGGGTTGATTTTCTGATTATCTGAATTTCCACCGACGGGTTTGGATGGTCAAAAGTGAACCGCCCATCGGTTGAGCGGTCTATCGTAAGACCGTTCATCCCATCGGTTGCTGAATTTCAACAGATTTTGATCCTTTTATCCATGGTTTTATCCCCAACTTCTTTTGTCAATATCTCCGTGGATAATTAACCATTTTAGTTGCCGTTTCGACTGGACGATAGATAATGATATTATCTACGATTTATCTTTAATAATCTCATCCCGAAAATGGCTCTAAACCCTGATTTCGGGGCTGGTTTTCTAGGCTCTATAAATAGACCCTAAAGGCCGGACTTGAAAAGGGGGGGAGATTTTGGTCGACGGCGAAGCCCTGCCGCATTCTTGAGCGACCTAGCACCAAGGAGGGAGGCTTTCTACGTCCATACAAGCCTCCGGTTCAGGGAGTAGTTCGATTTTTGACTCTTTTCGTTTCATAGCTTTCGACACTTTCTTTTCATTGCATGCATCACTTCCTTCTTATATCCCCCTTTCTTTCTCATTACCATGCACACCTCCACCCACATTTTTGTCACCCTAGGGGTTTAAAACCCCCAGGTATCCTCCTTTCCATTTGATTATGTTCACCTTTTGCTATTTTGACATTTACTACATTGTCCAGTTCTAATTTAGGTTTTCTTTGTGTGTTTCTTACGTTGTTTTGCAGGTCAGCAATCATCAGCACGAGGCCCATCCCCTCTGGCCGGCCGGAGAGGGTGGAGGTTGGACCCCTTGCAACTTACTACGTGGTAGACTTGTGCGGTTAAATTGAAGCCGTTCAACCGTACGTGCGGTTCGGATAGGGCCGTTCATCCTGTTAGTGCGGTCAACAGGAAGCCGTTCGTCATCCAGCAGTAGTTCCTCTCGCACCTTCTGCAGCGTACTCAGGCGGTCTATCGTAAGACCGTGCAACGTGTAGGTGGTTCTTCAAGAACCGTTCATCTCCCCAGCGCTGCAACTTAGGCGAGTACCCCCCTCGCTTTCCAAGGTACGGCGTGCTCATCACGTACGGCACCCTGGTGGCGATCACGGTCATTTGTTTTCTATTCTCCTCTGATTGTTTCCATTTGTTCATTGCATATTGGTCTATTCACAAGGCATTGATCTTTAGTAGAGGAGAAAAATATATCTACAGGAGGTTCCTGCATAAATAAACCACAGCTTGTCCCACATTTCTTTGGCCGAGCTGCACATGGAAACACGAGAGAATTCATTGGGATGAATGGCACATTGCATGATATTCATTACATTAAAGTTAACAGTGGATTTCTTAATTTCTTTGAGTGTCCATTTATCCTCATCATTAGGAAGGTCATAAGGACCCTTGTCCACAACCCTCCAGACCTCGTACTCCTTAGCCCTTAGAAAAACATGCATTCTGTTTTTCAAGTAGGAGTAATTCGAGCCATCAAAGAATGGAGGACGATTGATGGAGTGACCCTCAGGCATCATCCCCTTGTTGGCCATTGATCTGGATCGGACTCTAGATCGTTAGATCTGAAGAATATAGAGCCTTAGCTCTGATACCAATTGAAGTCTGCGATCAATGACACCGAAGAGGGGGGGGGGTGAATTGGGTGATTACAGATTTTAAAAAACTTTTACCAGAATTAAACAGATATTAAGAAACAACCTTTTAGAGACTTAGATCTGATAAAATAACAAATGGATCTATCAAAACCTATCACACACATCAGATCCTTGGTACTATGGCAGAGATATAAATATGAAAATTCTGCTCACGCAAGGTATTATCTTCCTGACAAGAATGGCCTTGTTAGTCCGAACCTACCTTTTGATATACCAAAGATCTAATGTAGAAATGACAAGTTATGCTAGATCAGAACGGAAAACGCAAGAGAGTGATGTAGTGTGTGCTAGCACAGAACGTGGTAGGAGAAAAGGTTCAAACCACACCAAGAACATCAATTTTTAGGTGGTTCAGATGCAACGACGGTAACCTACGTCCACTCCTTACTAACTGTGAGGATTCACACACTATCTTGTAAGGGATTACAAGAATAAAAAAAACACACACACACACACACACACTCGTGAAGAGTTCGAAACTCCCACGAAGGTGCACAAGCATCGAATCACATAGAAATGTGAAGGAAAGCCACACACACACATGGATCTTGGTAGATCCACACACGCACAGATGTTTAGAGATTACAAGAACACACAGTTGAAGCTCAATGGAAAGTAGAAATAGAAACACAAATGAAAACTTTGAATTTAAGCTCCCCCTTAGTGGATGAAGAAGATTTTTGATGAAGCTTGCTTCTCAGCTTGAGTTCCACTTGAATGGCTTCAGGATGATCTTCAAATGCTTGAGATTTGATGAAGAATGCTTGGACGAAACACTGTTCACAGAGTTCTTCCTGCAGCCCCTTTTCTCCTTTGATAGCCTTCTTTTGATCCCCTTGAGTGATTAGGGTTTCTTAGCCCTAAGAGATGTTTTTATAACACTTGAATGGTCAAAGACAAGCCAAGACACAGATCCACAATTTTAGGGATGTCTGGAGACTTTCGGGATTAAAAAATCCTTGATAGATGATTTTCCCTCGTGAAGAAAATAAAGTCAAAAATGGGGGCTTCGAAGGGTTCGGTCGACCGGAGTCGGTAGGGCGGTCGACCTAACTTTTGCAGATTTTGAAGCTTTTGTTGCTGGGAGAATCGGTCGACCGGTCCTGGGCCGGCGGTCGACCGAACTCTGTAAGCTTATAGAGTTTTAGGTGCTGGGAGATTAGGTCAACCGGACTAATCAAGCTGGTCGACCGAACTTTGAAAAATCTGCAA
Source organism: Amorphophallus konjac (assembly GCA_022559845.1). NCBI lineage: Eukaryota > Viridiplantae > Streptophyta > Magnoliopsida > Alismatales > Araceae > Amorphophallus > Amorphophallus konjac. The sequence goes on from CM040118.1 coordinate 87,945,747, forward strand.
AAAACACAGTGTTAGCCCACAAAACATATCCTTATACAAAAGACTTTGTGTCCACAATATGATCCATTCAATTTGAGTTTGGTTTGACTTAATCTTGGCATCTTGAAGCAAGATAAATTTGGGTGCTATTCACGGTCTGCTCTAATTGTCCAGAGCGTTGAGGAGTGTTTCTCGTTTGCTTCTGTGAGCAGCGGTTCTGATCGTGTAGGATCGCACGATCAAGGTTGTGTACAGCGGGTTGCTGTACACGGTTGCACTCTGATTGTTCAGAGTGAGGGAGGAATGTGTTCCTCCGTTCTAAGCTATGTAATCAACATTTGTAGCGGATTGTCTCCGCATTTTTTGCTTGTGTAAGGGAAGCCTCATCCTGATGTGGTGGGGGGTGGACGTAGGTTGTTGGGTAGCAATCGAACCACCTTAAAAATCTCGAAGTATTTTGGTTTGTGATCCATTTCTTCTACCTTTGTTCTTCCATTATCTTCCTTGCAGTTTGTTCGCCTAGTTTTGAAATACTTAAGTTCGTTGATCATGTGTTTGTGGATTGTCCTCTATTAATACAGTCACTTACTAAGCTCGCTATTTGCTGGTTTTTACGATCTTCCAAGTATTCCTTTGAACGTGAGTTTTTTAATTGGACTATTAGAAGGGCTGATCTATTCACCCCCAAGATCCGCCTTGCTGCACTTAACAACTCGACGTTGTTCAAGGCCTCCGTACAGCGAGGAGACACACCAAACCTGAAAAGAAAAAAGGGTGAGCCTCATCTCATTGGCTCAGTATGTGTAACACCCCAGTTAATTAATAAAATATAAAAGTAAAATTTTGAAATATGTATTGGAATAAAAGGTGAAAATTTGCTATTTAATGACTTTAATAATTCCCTAGTTAAATATTATTGAAAGTGGCCAAATTATATCAACATGAAGAAATAATTATTTTTCTATAATAACCGTAAAAAGAATTTCATATTCCAAGATGCCATCGAATTTTTCTACAATGATTTAAATTTAATAGGTATAAATTAAATTAATTGAATATCAACCGTAGGCCAAACTTTTGACTAATTTATAAAAATTTGGAAAAATTATAGTCTTATGGAGAACGAATAGTTTAGTAACATTGTCAACTGGGCCGACCCGTAATAAAAATTGGATTAGGCTGAATTAAGGAGTTAATGGCCAAAATTCGTTGTTTTAATGGTTCAAACTAGATCAACTTTAAAAGGTGAAATTCTAGCCCATTTCTCAACCAATCGAGCCAAAACCAGGCCCATTTGATAGGTTTACCCAAGAAGCCCATCTTCCTTTCCAAAACCCTAGACTCTAGAGCCTTCTCTTGGCGGTGGCGGCGTGGATTAGAGGATCTCACCGAAATTTTCGCCGAATTCCCCCTTTGGACTCTTGAGTCCAATTAAATCGCTAGGAACCCTCTTAGACTCTATAAGTAGAGGGCTTTCGTAGCCCTGGAACCCTATTTGCTTCTACAACTGGTGGCGCGACTTAAGGTGGCCGATCGAGGGCGAATTAGGGCGAGGAATGGCGTTGTCTACACGGGTTAGGGTTTTCGCGTTGTCCCCCTTTCTTCTTCGATTGAGGTAGGTTTCTCTTTGGCTGAACCCACAAGTAATACATCATCTTGTTCGTCTCTGAGTCCTCTTTTCATTGGTATATAAAGCCCTAAATTTCATGTAGTATCCTGCGAGAATTTCTAGTTTTAGTGGAGTCATGTCATAATTAGGGTATCTATGTTTCACCTCGATTTAAGTAGGGATTTCAGGCACTAAACATTAAATTAATCATGCTATCTTGTGTAACTTTTTGTGCTCGTTTTAGTGATTATAAAAGCCCCAATTTTCATGCTCTATATACTGTGTATTTAGCTATTGTTCCTAACCCTAGCGAAACTCGCCGGAGGCGGGCAAGGCGAAGGTAGCAGAGATTGTTCTGGGATGGGCGGCCATGCGATAGACCGCTTGTCTATATGCACGGCCAGCCCCCGACCGCCTATGTTCCTTGCGTTATTATGCTCTCATAATATGAGCGGCGATTCGATAGACCGCATGTCTATATGAACGGCTAGATTGCGACCGCCTATGTGTATATGTGTTTATATTCTTAATGAGGCAAGCGGCTAGGTCAGGACCGCTCAACGAGTCATGCGGCCATCTATAGACCGCTCATATCCTGCCGGGCCCCTGCCTGCAGAGCGTGAACGGCCTGTAGACGACCGCATAGACCTCTTGAAAGGTCCTGGACGAACCGTTCATCTTCCATGAACTGTGTTAATTTGGAAATCTAGCATATTTCACCCCTAGTTATTTAATCTTAATGATAGGCTAGCAACCAACATGTAAATGGAACATATGGAAGATTAAATTGCTGGTTTACGTTTCATCATGACCTTGGTTTATCATTTCAATTAAGTTAATTTCAAATATGAATACATGAACCATGTTACTAGGATTGTTGACAGTCGTTCTACTCCGGTAGGATTGACTGACCTCTACACTGGTTTCCGATATTTTATTAGCCTCAATTCCTTTTAATGGTTGGGACTCTCCGCCGGATACTCCTTCCGTCAGACTTGGACCACCATTACGGGAGCTCCGTAAGTCCCCGCGAGCCTGGGATTCCCACTAGGACGCCGGGCAGGTTGTACCATCAAGACCTGAACCTGTCACATGATCGAACCGCTTGGATTGATGTGTTGTGAGTCACGGCTCAATTGGGACCAACTGAGTCTTGAATGGCCGGGATCGGACCGTTTGACCCAGTGGGCGGCCCATTAGAGACCGTGCATCCCTGGCTAAATGCCACTTCCTGATGGTCGATTATCCTTGTTCTATCTTCGACCAGATCATGGTTTAATCGACCCAAAAAGCCCTAGGCTGACCAGTGGAGAGTGGGCTGGACTTCCTGGTTCAGTTCTGTCCCACTTATGGCAGCCCGGAGCCCATTTTGGGTGGATTTCTTGTTTGCCAGTTAGGCCCAGTATGAGCGGATTGATTTGGCCCGTTAAACTTTTTGAGCGGACCCTGTTGGACCGTGCAACCCCTGTGCGGTCCTATTAGGCCCGTTTATCCTGTTCTTGGGCTTCAAGTCCTGCCGGCCATGTACGGCCCATTCTTGACCATCCACGCTAGTTTGAAAGGCCCATTGCTGACCATTCTTCTTTAAGAGCGGCCCAAAATGGTCCGTTTATCCTTGACTCCGGTAAGGCTGATCCTCAGCCCAGTTCTTTTTAGAACAGCCCAGTTGGGACCGTATATAGCTTGAGCGGCCTGGTATTGACCGCGTACCTTCCAGCTTTTAGAAAGTGATGTTTCATGGTTTTGATTTGTGTGAGCTGCTCTAGCTTATCCAGGCTATGGTATTTCGAGTGGCGACCTATTGCTAGGTCTATTAATCCATTATAAGTCATTTTGAATGACTCTTCCTCTTGATTAATGAGCTTATTGCTTGGACTCTTAAGAATCAATAATCTTATGTGCTTTACCTTGATTACATGAACTTGATCTTGGAACTCTTGGCCATTCTGTTCGTGGATGTCTAGATTTCGTCGGATCTATGATCCAAGCAAATCAATGCCAAGGCAAACACATTAAGGGCCCAGTCTGGTCCTGGGAGGAGCACCCGAAAAGTACTTGATCCCCGGGGAGGTGAATGACTATGTGTGGCATTGAGCACCGAGTACTATCTAGCGTGTTAAGTCTGCGACATTCCACATTCTCGTGAAACTTGTTATTCATGCTTGAAGCATGAAGTACTTGCTTGCTTGCATGACTTGATTTGACTCGACTCGACTTGACTTGATATATGGCCATTCACTTGAAATTCCGATTGACTTGCTCTTGCTATGGTGACTTGCAATCTTTATCGTGCTAGTTATCCTGTTATCATGTTTAATTATTTTTCTCGCGTTATTCATGCATATTCATGAAATGGTTAATTACTTAAACTATGCCTGATGATAGAGTGTAATTCCTACTGAGCTTCTTGCTCACCCCTATTTCTAATCCTTTTTCAGGTAACGTGGTAGATGGAACGCTTGTAATTGAGATCAGGTCAGCGTGATCGAGTGAACCTTGAGCCTAGAGATCGAGTCTTTTTATTTTCTTGAGTCTACTTAGTGTCGTGAGTCTTGCCATTTCCCTTCTTTATTCTCTTCTATTTGAGTCTATTATTGTAAAAGTGAGTCAAATTGTATTCAAGTTTTTTTTAAAAATCAATAAGAATTCGTATTTTTCTCAAATTAATGGCCTTCATGTGTTGAATATTATTTAATTGTGTTCTTTTATCTTCTGCTCTTGCTATAATGACTGTTTCGCTGTACGTTCTGAACACTGCTTCCCGCTGTTATCGGTTCGGGGCGTGACAGAAGTGGTATCAGAGCCTCGGTTGTGGAGTCCTAGTTCTTGTCCTTAAGTATAGGTTACCCTCAGTAATAGGTCGTATAATCCTTGTCATCCCTTTCGTCACCAGGTGAGATTGGGTAGTACCTTGGGTTAAGTAATAAAATATGTATAAGAGTGCGTAACACGACGTATAAGGGTAATAAAATTTTTAACTTTAAATTTATTCTGCAGGTATCTAAAGCTTCTTTTGAGATGAAAACGAGAAGATTCACAACACTCAACTTTACTAAAAGTTGGCGAGTCCGTCGTAAAGAAATTTGAAGTAATAAGAAGAAAAGGAATAACCTTTCCCAAATGAAATGTTTTCACTATCACAAATTTGGGCATCTAATCAAGGAGTGCTAGCGAAGGAGTGGAGCGTGTCTTCGTTGCGGAAATAAAGATCATAAAATGGCTAGTTGCCATAAACTTCTTCCACAAGCAAAAATACGAGAAGAATTAGAACCAATTTCTATCAAATAAGGAATTATATAAGGTATTGTTCTCCCTCATCTTTAACTATAGTTAAATTCTTTTGTATTCCATTAGTTACATGATTAACATGTTATTTTGATAGTTAAGATCATCTTAGTTCAAATATTCGAATAATTGGTGAGGACCGACAAATTTGGGGACCAAATTCCTTCAAGTGGGGGAGGATGTAACACCCCGGTTAATTAATAAAATATAAAAGTAAAATTTTGAAATATATATGGGAATAAAAGGTGATAATTTGCTATTTAATGACTTTAATAATTCCCTAGTTAAATATTATTGAAAGTGGCCAAATTATATCAACATGAAGAAATAATTATTTTTCTATAATAACCTTAAAAAGAATTTCATATTCCAAGATGCCATCAAATTTTTCTACAATGATTTAAATTTAATAGGTTTAAATTAAATTAATTGAATATCAACCGTAGGCCAAAGTTTTGACTAATTTATAAAAATCTGAAAAAATTATATTCTTATAGAGAAGGAATAGTTTAGTAACATTGTCAACTGGGCCGACCCCTAATAAAAATTGGATTAGGCTGAATTAAGGAGTTAATGGCCAACATTCGTTATTTTAATGGTTCAAACTAGATCAACCTTAAAAGGCAAAATTCTAGCCCATTTCTCAACCAATCAAGCCCAAATCAGGCCCATTTGATAGGTTTACCCTAGAAGCCCATCTTCCTTTCCAAAACCATAGACTCTAGAGCCTTCTCTTGGCGGCGGTAGTGTGGATTAGAGGATCTCCCCGAAATCTTCGCCGAATTCCCCCTTTGGACTCTTGAGTCCAATTCGATCGCTAGGAACCCTCCTAGACTCTATAAGTAGAGGGCTTTCGTAGCCCTGGAACCCTATTTGCTTCTCCAACTGGTGGCGCGACTTAAGGTGGCCGATCAAGGGCGAATTAGGGCGAGGAACGGCGTCGTGTACGCGGGTTAGGGTTTTCGCGTTGTCCCCCTTTCTTCTCCGACTGAGGTAGGTTTCTCTCAGGCTGAACCTACAAGTATACATCATCTTGTTCGTCTCTGAGTCCTCTTTCCATTGGTATATAAAGCCCTAAATTTCATGTAGTATCCTGCGAGAATTTCTTGTTTTAGTGGAGTCATGTCATAATTAGGGTATCTATGTTCCACCTCGATTTAAGTAGGGATTTCAGGCACTAAATATTAAATTAATCATGCTATCTTGTGTAACTTTTTGTGCTCGTTTTAGTGATTATAAAAGCCCCAATTTTCATGCTCTATATACTATGTATTTAGCTATTCTTCCTAACCCTAGCCAAACTCGCCGAAGGCGGGCAAGGCGAAGGTAGCAGAGATTGTTCTGGGATGGGCGGCCATGCGATAGATCGCTTGTCTATATGCACGGCCAGCCCCTGACCGCCTATGTTCCTTGCGTTATTATGCTCTCATAATATGAGCGGCCATTCGATAGACCGCATGTCTATATGAACGGCTAGATTGCGACCGCCTATGTGTATCTGCGTTTATATTCTTCATGAGGCAAGCGGCTAGGTTAGGACCGCTCAACGAGTCATGCGGCCATCTATAGACTGCTCATATCCTGCCGGACCCCTGCCTGCAGAGCGTGAACGACCTGTAGACGACTGCAGAGACCTCTTGAAAGGTCCTGGATGAACCGTTCATCTTCCCAGAACTGTGTTAATTTCGAAATCTAGCATATTTCACCCCTAGTTATTTAATCTTAATGAAAGGCTAGCAACCAACATGTAAATGGAACATATGGAAGATTAAATTGCTGGTTTACTTTTCATCATGACCTTGGTTTATCATTTCAATTAAGTTAATTTCAAATATGAATACATGAACCATGTTACTAGGATTGTTGACAGTCGTTCTACTCCGGTAGGATTGACTGACCGCTACACTGGTTTCTGATGTTTTATTAGCCTCATTTCTTTTTAATGGTTAGGACTCTCCGCCGGATACTCCTTCCGTCGGACTAGGACCTCTATTACGGGACCTCCGTAAGTCCTCGCGAGCCTGGGATTCCCACTAGGACGCCGGGCAGGTTGTACCATCAAGACCTAAACCTGTCACGTGATCGAACCGCTTGGATTGATGTGTTGTGAGTCACGGCTCAATTGGGACCAACTGAGTCTTGAACGGCCGGGATCGGATCGTTTGACCCAATGGGCGGCCCATTAGAGACCGTGCATCCCTGGCTAAATGCCACTTCCTGATGGTCGATTATCCTTGTTCTATCTTCGACCAGATCATGGTTTGATCGACCCAATAAGCCCTAGGTTGACCAGTGGAGAGTGGGCTGGATCCTGGTTCAGTTCCTGGTTCAGTTCTGTCCCACTTATGGCAGCCCGGAGCCCATTTTGGGTGAATTTCTTGTTTGCCAGTCAGGCCCAGTATGAGCAGACTGATTTGGCCCATTCAACTTTTTGAGCGGACCCTGTTGGACCGTGCAACCCCTGTGCGGTCCTATTAGGCCCGTTTATCCTGTTGTTGGGCTTCAAGTCCTGCCGGCCATGTACGGCCCATTCTTGACCATCCACGCTAGTTTGAAAGGCCCATTGCTGACCATTCTTCTTTAAGAGCGGCCCAAAATGGTCCGTTTATCCTTGACTCCGGTAAGGCTGATCCTCAGCCCAGTTCTTTTTATAACAGCCCAGTTGGGACCGTATATAGCTTGAGCGGCCTGGTATTGACCGCGTACCTTCCAGCTTTTCGAAAGTGATGTTTCATGGTTTTGATTTGTGTGAGCTGCTCTAGCTTATCCAGGCTATGGTATTTCGAGTGGCGACCTATTGCTAGGTCTATTAATCCATTCTAAGTCATTTTGAATGACTCTTCCTCTTGATTAATGAGCTTATTGCTTGGACTCTTAAGAATCAATAATCTTATGTGCTTTACCTTGATTACATGAACTTGATCTTGGAACTCTTGGCCATTCTGTTCATGGATGTCTAGATTTCGTGGGATCTATGATCCAAGCAAATCAATGCCAAGGCAAACACATTAAGGGCCCAGTCTGGTCCTGGGAGGAGCACCCGAAAAGTACTTGATCCACGGGGAGGTGAATGACTAGGTGTGGCATTGAGCACCGAGTACTATCTAGCGTGTTAAGTCTACGACATTTCACATTCTCGTGAAACTTGTTATTCATGCTTGAAGCATGAAGTACTTGCTTGCTTGCGTGACTTGATTTGACTCGACTCGACTTGACTTGATATATGGCCATTCACTTGAAATTCCGATTGACTTGCTCTTGCTATGGTGACTTGCAATCTTTATCGTGCTAGTTATCCTGTTATCATGTTTAATTATTTTTCTCGCGTTATTCATGCATATTCATGAAATGGTTAATTACTTAAACTATGCCTGATGATAGAGTGTAATTCCTACTGAGCTTCTTGCTCACCCCTATTTCTAATCCTTTTTCAGGTAACGTGGTAGATGGAACGCTTGTAATTGGGATCAGGTCAGCGTGATCGAGTGAACCTTGAGCCTAGAGACCGAGTCTTTTTATTTTCTTGAGTCTACTTAGTGTCGTGAGTCTTGCCATTTCCCTTCTTTATTCTCTTCTATTTGAGTCTATTATTGTAAAAGTGAGTCAAATTGTATTCAAGTTTTTTTTAAAAATCAATAAGAATTCGTATTTTTCTCAAATTAATGGCCTTTATGTGTTGAATATTATTTAATTGTGTTCTTTTATCTTCTGCTCTTGCTATAATGACTGTTTCGCTGTACGTTCTGAACACTGCTTCCCGCTGTTATCGGTTCGGGGCGTGACAGAAGTGATATCAGAGCTTGGTTGTTGAGTCCTAGTTCTTGTCCCTAAGTATAGGTTACCCTCAGTAATAGGTCGTGTAATCCTTGTCATCCCTTTCGTCACCTGGTGAGATTGGGTAGTACCTTGGGTTAAGTAATAAAATATGTATAAGAGTGCGTAACACGACGTATAAGGGTAATAAAATTTTTAACTTTAAATTTATTCTGCAGGTATCTAAAGCTTCTTTTGAGATGAAAACGAGAAGATTCACAACACTCGACTTTACTAAAAGTTGGCGAGTCCGTCGTAAAGAAATTCGAAGTAATAAGAAGAAAAGGAATAACCTTTCCCAAATGAAATGTTTTCACTATCACAAATTTGGGCATCTAATCAAGGAGTGCTAGCGAAGGAGTGGAGCGTGTCTTCGTTGCGGAAATAAAGATCATAAAATGGCTAGTTGCCATAAACTTCTTCCACGAGCAAAAATATGAGAAGAATTAGAACCAATTTCTATCAAATAAAGAATTATATAAGGTATTGTTCTCCCTCATCTTTAACTATAGTTAAATTCTTTCGTATTCCATTAGTTACATGATTAACATGTTATTTTGATAGTTAAGATCATCTTAGTTCAAATATTCGAATAATTGGTGAGGACCGACAAATTTGGGGACCAAATTCCTTCAAGTGGGGGAGGATGTAACACCCCGGTTAATTAATAAAATATAAAAGTAAAATTTTGAAATATATACGGGAATAAAAGGTGATAATATGCTATTTAATGACTTTAATAATTCCCTAGTTAAATATTATTGAAAGTGGCCAAATTATATCAGCACGAAGAAATAATTATTTTTCTATAATAACCTTAAAAAGAATTTCATATTCCAAGATGCCATCGAGTTTTTCTACAATGATTTAAATTTAATAGGTTTAAATTAAATTAATTGAATATCAACCGTAGGTCAAAGTTTTGACTAATTTATAAAAATCTGAAAAAATTATATTCTTATAGAGAAGGAATAGTTTAGTAACATTGTCAACTGGGCCAACCCTAATAAAAATTGGATTAGGCTGAATTAAGGAGTTAATGGCCAAAATTCGTTATTTTAATGGTTCAAACTAGATCAACCTTAAAAGGCGAAATTCTAGCCCATTTCTCAACCAATCGAGCCCAAATCAGGCCCATTTGATAGGTTTACCCTAGAAGCCCATCTTCCTTTCCAAAACCATAGACTCTAGAGCCTTCTCTTGGCGGCGGCAGTGTGGATTAGAGGATCTCCCCGAAATCTTCGCCGAATTCCCCCTTTGGACTCTTGAGTCCAATTCGATCGCTAGGAACCCTCCTAGACTCTATAAGTAGAGGGCTTTCGTAGCCCTGGAACCCTATTTGCTTCTCCAACTGGTGGCGCGACTTAAGGTGGCCGATCAAGGGTGAATTAGGGCGAGGAACGGCGTCGTGTACGCGGGTTAGGGTTTTCGCGTTGTCCCCCTTTCTTCTCCGACTGAGGTAGGTTTCTCTCAGGCTAAACCCACAAGTAATACATCATCTTGTTCGTCTCTGAGTGCTCTTTCCATTGGTATATAAAGCCCTAAATTTCATGTAGTATCCTGCGAGAATTTCTAGTTTTAGTGGAGTCATGTCATAATTAGGGTATCTATGTTCCACCTCGATTTAAGTAGAGATTTCAGGCACTAAACATTAAATTACTCATGCTATCTTGTGTAACTTTTTGTGCTCGTTTTAGTGATTATAAAAGCCCCAATTTTCATGCTCTATATACTATGTATTTAGCTATTCTTCCTAACCCTAGCCAAACTCGTCGAGGCGGGCAAGGCGAAGGTAGCAGAGATTGTTCTGGGATGGGCGGCCATGCGATAGACCGCTTGTCTATATGCACGGCCAGCCCCTGACTGCCTATGTTCCTTGCATTATTATGCTCTCATAATATGAGCGGCCATTCGATAGACCGCATGTCTATATGGATGGCTAGATTGCGACCGCCTATGTGTATCTGCGTTTATATTCTTCATGAGGCAAGCGGCTAGGTTAGGACCGCTCAACGAGTCATGCGGCCATCTATAGACTGCTCATATCCTGCTGGGCCCCTGCCTGCAGAGCGTGAACGGCCTGTAGACGACTGCAGAGACCTCTTGAAAGGTCCTAGACGAATTGTTCATCTTCCCAGAACTGTGTTAATTTCGAAATCTAGCATATTTCACACCTAGTTATTTAATCTTAATGAAAGGCTAGCAACCAACATGTAAATGGAACATATGGAAGATTAAATTGCTGGTTTACTTTTCATCATGACCTTGGTTTATCATTTCAATTAAGTTAATTTCAAATATGAATACATGAACCATGTTACTAGGATTGTTGACAGTCGTTCTACTCCGGTAGGATTGACTGACCGCTACACTGGTTTCTGATGTTTTATTAGCCTCATTTCTTTGTAAAGGTTGGGACTCTCCGCCGGATACTCCTTCCGTCGGACTAGGACCTCCATTACGGGACCTCCGAAAGTCCTCGCGAGCCTGGGATTCCCACTAGGGCGCCGGGCAGGTTGTACCATCAAGACCTAAACCTGTCACGTGATCGAACCGCTTGGATTGATGTGTTGTGAGTCACGGCTCAATTGGGACCAACTGAGTCTTGAACGGCCGGGATCGCACCGTTTGACCCAGTGGGTGGCCCATTAGAGACCGTGCATCCCTGGCTAAATGTCACTTCCTGATGGTCGATTATGGTGCGGACACCCGAGCAGTTGAGCGGCGCGACACGCCGAGCCATCGGTACCGCACCCGGAGCACGACTCGAGCCACCTCAGCGTCCATCTGGCTCGGAGACAGCCTGGAGACTCCGCCTTGAGCCTCCCCATTTATCATATTTAGTTAAAATTTATTTGTGTGTAATTTGTGTTTATTTCATTGTATTCGGTTTGCTATTTTGATTGTAAGAGGGGCTTATGTACAATTTGGACCCCGTGGGCCCCACGGGTCCCCCCAGGCCCCATCCCATTGAGCCACCTCAGCCTATGGGCCCCATGTGGGGTCAGTCAACATGTCAAATGGAGGCATCTAGAAGTTTGAATGGTAAAAGGCACATGGGAGACAAGTGGACTTCAAAGTCCAAGGTGGCCACCAACTTGTCCCCCCCTTGCCACCAAAGTCAATAGGGCGCCCCCTTCCCCTTATTTTTTATTTTAATTTTTGTGGAATGGTCACATGCCATCCCAGCCCTCCATCTCACACCCCTAGATCCAACGGTGGAGGATGGATTAGATGGGTGACCAATATATGCTTGTATTTTCCCATTTTCATGAATTAATGCCATTTGATTCAAACAAATTCAAGAGCAAGGGCTGGTGCGCCCCCCTCCTCTCTCCTCCCTCTCCCCCTTGGGTGCTGTGAAGGCTTCCATTATGAGGTGTGAAGCCTCGTTTATCAGTTCCGACGATCACCGCCGCCGCCACGAGCCGCCACCGCACCGCTATCGCCATCAACGGAGTTCTGCCCGCGCAGTACCATAGAAGCTTCCACGAATTTTATGTCTCAGCCACGAGCTCAGATAGATCTGGGGATTTTAGTGGATGTTCCAGAGGCGTCAAGGACATCCCACAAATTTTGGTTTGCCATTCAGAGCTCGTTTCATATTTTTTGATTTTCGTCCACTCTTTCATTTGGCTCTGCCAGAGTTCTGTCCAGATTCATCCCCGCCCTGAGTTTCATGTCTTAGGTCCACTTTTTGATTTTTGTTGGTTCGTCCAATTTTACTGGGGGTTCCATTCATCCACCCCTTCATCCACAATTTTTCTTAATGTTTCATTCACCCATATGATATTTTCTAAAAATCGTTCTCTGTCCCATCTACAGTTCTATCATCCTGTTCCTAGATCCAACCACCAGTCACCCCAAAAATCATAGTAAATCACCACCACCACCAAATCAAATTTCAAAAATATTCCCAGTTCCTTGGTTTGATACCCTACAACTTTGAAGAAGATCTCGAAGACTGAATCCAACTGTAAGTAGGCGGTCAACGGCCATTTACAGGAAACTGATGTGCTGATCTGATATTTCAGGAGCTGTGGAGCAGAGGATTGGAAAATTGTTAAATCCCAGGTCCGCCCAGGTTCATAAGAGTCCATTGGCCCTAGATTGAAGGATTTTGAATCCTTTTTCCAATGGCGTTGGTTTCGTCGCATTCCGGCGACGGGGCTGACCGCAACGGCCGTTTTCGCCGGAGCGCGCGCCTGAAAACAGCAACCAAACTCCATGGGCAGCAACTTCAAAACTTGGGAATCGGGACCGATCGACCCCCGATCGGTGTTCCCGACCGACCGCCGTCCGTGGAGGCGCACCACTAGGGGTCCCCATCATAGTGGGTCCCACCCCCACAGATCCGGAGGACAGCGCCATCCGTGGGCCCCGCGGGCCCACAGAACCGGCCGTTCGGAAAGCACGAAAATGCGGAGTTCGGCACCGCCGGGCGACATCAAGATGCTGCCCATCAACCCGAGTTGCGTGATTCCTGGGCTCCACATGTGACCTTTTACCTCCCTACGTGGAGTGGGTCAAATCTTTGTATTACTGTGATATTGTTTAACCGGGAGTCCGTGATTCGGCCGGGGTTGTCTTCGCCACGCCGGGTGCGTGGAGGTAAAGGTCTTAACTCCTTGGTGTTATATTACTTAGCTAGTATACGGTCTTAGGCCGCTGCCGAGAGTGTAGGTACTAGCCCGTGTGTCCATGTCACCACTGTGAGAGTGAGAGTGACCCGTCCTGTGACTCGATCCGAGTCCGGAAGTTGAGTCGGACTACCCTTGACCTCCGCCGGTTCCTTAACCGCGCACGGTCCGCGCTTTCCCTCGCTTGGGACGACGAGTGAGCTTCCACTTCTGTTTGCGACGTTTTGCCACTAGGAGCTCGTAGTGTCGGGCTTAGTGTCTCCCAGATGTGTGCTGCTGGTCGCGTCTTCATCTAGAGTCCGAGGGTGGCACCTAATAGTGTCGTCTCCCGTGTCCGTCCCGCATCAGTTTGGTATCAGAGAGAGTCGAGTCTAGGGTAGTCTTTGCATATGTCTTGCATGCATCATAGTCTAAGTCGAGTCTAGGACCATCATTATTTTCAAAACAAAAAAAAAGTGTGTTTTAAATCGCATTTGCACCCTTTATTCGGTATCTTAAAAGGTGTTGTCCGAACGTTAGGCTACGCCTACCGGGAGGTCGCACACTTGCGGGAGTGATCTTCGGATCGATTAACTCCGCCCCGTACCGGATATTGGTTTAGGTCTAAGTGCATCATTTAATGTGTGTTTGCATTAGTCGGTGTCTTTAGGTCGTGTGTCAGTTGCATGCCCACCCGTCGAGGTACCCAATACTCGCCACCACCACCTATGGCGGATTCCCGGGCCCGTAGCTCCGATGAGTCCTCGACGGCCGAGATGTTCCGAGCAATTATGGAACGTCTTGACACGCGTATGGATGGCCTTAGTACGCGTATGGATGGCATAGGAACGCGTCTAGAAGGGCGGATGAAAGCCCTCAAGGATCGGGCCGAGAGTTCGGATCAGTCCATTCAGGGCCTAGTTGGGAGGATCGCTGTCCTAGAGAGGGGCCCAGTAGCGGCGCAACCCGCGCCGACGAATGGCCAACAAGAGCCGGTGCAGCAACCCGCTGTGCCAAGGGCTTCCGTGGAGAATGTTGGGGTTCAACAGGTGCATGTGGTGGATGATTATGCATCTGATAATGATCAAGTTAGGGGTGTGCGTGCGGACCCTCCCACTTTCAGCGGGTCCTTGGACCCTAGGGTGTATTTAGATTGGGAGGCCGGCATGGATCGGTACTTCGAGTGGTTTGAGATGACAGACCACCGAAGAGTCCGATACACAAAGATGAAGCTGCAAGGGCAGGTCCAAACTTATTGGATCAATGTGGAGAGCCTGCTCAACCAGCGACGTCAACCCCAGATCGGTACTTGGGATGATATGAAAACCAAGTTGAGGGAGAAGTACCTTCCCGCCTCATATCGCCAACGTCTCGTAGACAAGTGGCAAAGTATCTCCCAAGGGAACCGATCCGTGACCGAGTACACCGCCGAGTTCGATGAGTATTACTTACGGTGTGGGGTCACGGAAGAGAGCACCATGACTATATCCCGCTTTCGAAGAGGTTTGCGGCCCAATTATCAATATGAACTCTTTCGCCGCAATGCAATCACTTTGGAGCAGGCATATCAGATCGCTCTCGAATTGGAGCAGTTCGAGGTTGAGTTCGAGTCACCCCATCGGTTGGGCTCCTTTCCCCTTCATAGTGTCGAGCCCCGTGGCTCATCTGGCACGTATCCGAGGGCCCCCATGACTCGACCTCAGAAGCCCGCTCGCCCCGAGCCCTTTGCTCCTAGGCCTCGTCCTCCATCCCCGAGGGACCTTCCTCGCCCCCAGCATCTTACAGCCCCACCCACAGTCCGTCCACCGGCACCCGCACCTCCTGCACGTCCTTTATTGCCTACGCCTCCTATCCGTCGGGAGGATAAAGGTAAATGACCTATGATTGGGGAGCCTGGTGGATCACGGCAGCAGTGTTATCGCTGCAATGGGTTTGGCCATTTCGCCAACCAATGTCCCACCCGCCCATCTCTTCACATTGGGGACACACAGGCCGAGGATACCAACCCTACGGGCCTCGAGTTAGTCAGCTATGAGGCCGATGAAGAGCTAGCCGACGAGTACTATGAGATGAGAGGTGAGGCCCAGGATGCCCAGCATTCGGACGATACCCACGTGGGGGTCGTCAGATGTATCCTCACCCAGCCACAGGTCAGTGATGACTGGCGACGGACTACTATCCTTCATGTATTCTGTAGGCTGGGAAAGCAAATTTGCAAGGTGGTCATCGATAGCGGGAGTTGCATCAATGCAATCTCCACGAACGCTGACACTCATCTTGGTCTCACACCCGTAGACCACCCTTGCCCCTATCAGGTATCATGGGTGGATACCACTTCCATTTCGGTCAAGCTGCGGTGCTTGGTCCCGCTGCAGCTCCACTCATACCATGACGAGATTTGGTGTGATGTTCTCCCCATGGAAGTGGGCAGTATCATTCTTGATAGGCCGTGGTTATTTGACCGGGATGCCACACTCCATGGCCGGTCGAACACCTGTACCTTCGACCACGCTGGCCAGCGGGTCACCCTCCAACCCGTTCGGCCCAGGAGCCCATCAGTCAGGGGTCCTACTGGCCCTAGTACTCCGAAGCCTTCCGTTCTCGGGCCTAGTACCCCATCCCCAGCTCGGGCTATGACCGTTACCTCTGGCCCATGAGAGCCCTCGACGAGGAGATTGATGATGATTAGCTCCCGGGAGATGGAGCAGGAGCTTAGTCAGGGCTGTCCGGTGTTTGCCATTACGGTCCGAGAGGTGGAGCGGGACTCCGAGGGTGAGCTCCCACCCGAGGTTGTTCCCATTCTGCAGGAGTATGCTGATGTCTTTCCCGATGAGCTTCCCGAGGGACTCCCACCTATGCGGGATATTCAGCATGCCATCGACCTTGTTCCGGGCTCTTCCTTGCCCAACCTTCCACATTATCGCATGAGTCCCACATAGCATGCCGAGCTTAAACGACAGGTCGATGAGTTAGTGCAGAGAGGGTCTGTTCGGGACAGCATGAGTCCATGTGCTGTACCCGCGTTACTCACCCCGAAGAAGGATGGCACGTGGAGAATGTGCATTGATAGTCGTGTCATCAACAAAATCACCGTGAAGTACAAGTTCCCTATTCCCCGCCTGGATGACATGCTAGACATGATGGCAGGTGCCACTATCTTTTCGAAGATCGATCTTAAGAGTGGCTACCATCAGGTGAGGGTTAGGCCAGGTGATGAGTGGAAGATCGCATTTAAGACCAAGGATGGTCTGTATGAGTGGTTGGTCATGCCTTTTGGGTTGACCAATGCCCGTAGCACTTTCAAGCGGCTCATGACTCAGGTCCTTCGACCTTTCATTGGAGTCGTTGTAGTGGTGTATTTTGATGATATCCTTATCTATAGCCGCACCACAGGGGACCACTTAGACCACCTTCGGCAGGTCTGTCTACTTTTTCGGCGAGAGCAGCTGTTTGCGAACCCACAGAAGTGTGCCTTCATGACACCTCAACTTACCTTCTTGGGTTTTATCGTGTCTAGTACTGGGGTCTCCGCCGATCCGGAGAAGGTCCGGGCCATTGTTGAGTGGCTGGAACCCCGTACGGTTCATGATGTCCGCAGCTTTCATGGCCTTGCGACGTTCTACCGTCGCTTCATCCGTGGATTTAGCTCCGTCACCACCCCGATCACGGATTGCATCCGGAAGGGCACATTTGTATGGACGAAGGCCACATCTGCCGCCTTCAAGGACATCAAGGAGCGCATGACCCAGACACCTATCCTTCGATTGCCTGATTTCTCGAAGGTGTTTGAGGTCTCTTGTGATGCGTCGGTGATGAGTATGTATTTTGTACATATTAACTGGTGTTATATCACATTTTTTTGACTTTTAATATGTATCATCATATATTTATCACACTTAATCATCAGCTAGAGTAAAGTATTTAGTTTTATGGAATTAAGTAATTTTAATAAATAAATTTGCACAATAATGGGCCCAAGTCCATTAAAGATAAAAATAATAATAATAATAATAATAATGGGACTAAGACCCATGAGCTTGTTTAAAAATAAAAAAATAAAAATAAAAAGATAAAATAATAATGTATATATATATAATGTGTATATATATATATGTATATATATATACATTATATATACATTACACGTTGTAGTACATAAATGCATGCAGTTGGCTTCAAGTTGGCATTATACGTTTCAGCATATACATGCATGCAGCCAAGGCATCATGTAAAATCTTCGTCACATAATTTACGTTGCATGCAGGAGGGTACAATAGCTATGCACGTGGCCTTCACCAGGATGGCTTCTAATGCACCAACGAGAGGCCATCACGTGGGCGCTTTGGCGAATGGGTATGCATGCAAGCAGCATGGCGGACGTGCAGGCTTCTCCCTTGGGCTTCACGATGCACGGTTCGGCAGGCGGTCAAAGCCGCAACGGGAGAGGAGACTTGGGCGGCTGAGCAGGTTTCGCGGACAACACGTTAGCTTCGGAACGTGCACGACGTCAATGAACGAGGCAAAGCTGGCGGGTTCATGGTGCATGGTCAGCAGACATAGCGGGTCACGACTTCTCACGTGGGCCAAGGCAGTAGGCGACGCTGGTTGCATGCCGCCCGAAGACAGCCGATGCTGGCAGGTCAGGAACAATTGCGTGATTACTCTTCCAAACGCAGGCGGCAGATGCGACTGTCTCACGGGAGAGCAGTGGCTGCCGACGTTGGAAGAGTAATCACGGCAGACGACCAACGTGAGAAGAGAGAGAAAGAGTGACTAGCTAACTTTTTCACTAAATTTCTTCAAAGTGGGTAGAAAGAGGTTTAGATTTTCAACAATAAATACAATAAAATGTCAAGGTGTTCACATGAGAAATGGGTTTAGTTTTGTCCCTATAAATAGGGCCCCTATTGTTAAGAGAAGGGGGTTAGGGTTGTTTTGTATTTTGAGAGTTCGATTTGTTGTATGTTTTAAGAGAGTTCTTGCTAGCCTTAAAGAGAGCTACATGAGATTTGTAAAGTGTGGTTTGGGATATTTTATTATAATCTTTGTGGTTTTTCTTTGATTTCATGTTCTGTTCTTGATGTGTTTAAGATTTTTAGACTGTTATTTGCCCATTTACATGTTGATGTGTACTCCATTTGAAGTTACTATCTTCATCAAAGTTGTTCGTCTTTCTGTTCTCCACATTTTTTATGTTTACCATTTCTTCTAATTCCTCCTCGTTTTCAAGATATGGCATGAT
This sequence comes from Amorphophallus konjac, assembly GCA_022559845.1. Classification (NCBI taxonomy): domain Eukaryota; kingdom Viridiplantae; phylum Streptophyta; class Magnoliopsida; order Alismatales; family Araceae; genus Amorphophallus; species Amorphophallus konjac. Next base: position 87,964,294 of record CM040118.1, read on the forward strand.
CTTCTTAGTTCTATTTTGGGTGCTTACTGTTCATTCGCAGGGATAGTCTTCACCATTCTTCCATTTTGAAGCCCTTCTTGATCTCTTTTCTTTCTGATTTCTTCACAAAAGTTATTCCTCTCCCTTAGATCTAGACTTCATCTTCCTTCCACTTCCTCTAAATCACTCCCGTTTTAAAGTTATTAATTATTTTCTAAAGGTCTGTTCTGTACGATTTAGTTTGTGATCGTCTATGATTATCATTAATCTCCACAGATCTTCTATCTAAGTTTTCACCCCCTTCTGATCTTCTTTTCTTCCTGAGTTCTTCATCAAAGTTGTGTGTTTTCAAGTCATCTTCAACTTCTTCTTCTACCTTTTCTTCTAATTCTCAACCATTTTCAAGTTAGAATTAATTTTCTAAACTTCAGTTTTTCTAGATTTTACTGTTCATCCGTCCATATAGACCTCGTTGTTTCATGATTTTCACCTTCTTCCTTTTACTTTCTGTCTTTGAGTCCTTCACCAATCTTCTTCCTCTCTTCGTCCTCTACAACTTTGATTTCTTCAACTTTTCCTGAATCCCTCTAGTTTAGAAGATATTCCTTTTCCAAACTCGCTGTTGTTTTCGGTTAATTTTTCTTGTATTTTCTCACCATTTGTAATTTAGTTTAAGTTCATGTACTTAGTTTAAGTTCATATCAAATTGGATTTTCTAAACAGAAGAATTCTCATCCATCCCATTTCAAAAGTTTTGTTTCCCTGTGGATCGACCCGTCTTCACCACTTTACTTGAATTTCAATCTTTTTAAGTGTGTGAGTTCGGTAAATTATAAATTGAGGCACGACTTTTAACGACGAGATTTGTGGTCAGTCAATTTTTGGCGCCGTTGCCGGGGAACAAATATTTTTTAATGGTTGGATACTCTTTTGTTTGATTTATATATCTGTATATTAATTTGCTTCTTTTTATTTTACAGGAAAAAGAAAACAAAAACGGAAAAGCAAAGACATTGGAAATTCGGACCTGAAATTCATGGGAAATTATACGTCGCAAAAAGCCTGGAAGCGTCGCTGAAAGCCTGCAGACGTAGGTATTCTGGAATTCTTAAAAATCTAGCAAAAATCAGCCGTCGCTAAAGGTCAGTAAGCGTAGGTACATGTTCTGTTTTTCTAATTGTTGAAAAATCTTTAAAAAATCAGAAAAATTCATGAAAAATACATAAAAATTAAAAAAATTCAGAAAACATAAAAATACCATTTTAGGCTTCATTTTGTGATAAATTTGCATATCATTGTTAGTTTATCATTTATACCTTCATCTATTCATCTCTTAGTGAAAAATTCAACCAAAAAAAAAAATCAAATATCAAAACCAAAGAAAAGATTTTGCTGGTTAGATAGGATCATTAACTAAAAAAAAAAAACAGAACCAATACTTGCACCAAAATAAAAAAAAATCTCATTCCAAGATTAGAAATCATACACATCATGTTGTAGGTCATGCATCATCTAAGTTGTATTAATTTCATTCCATAATGTGTTTAGAAAATAATTGTTCATGCATTTGCATATTAACCCCTTGTTTGAACATTGATTGTGCATTTCATCTCAAATCACTCTAAGGGCATTACCCCTAAACAAGATAAGGTGGGGATTTCATCACCCTCCCTTAGCCCAAAAATCACAAACTTCATCTGTGCATCACCTAAGCCATTAATAAAAATTCAGTAGACGTTGACCCTAGGATCACACTGTGATTCTTGTGTTATTTGAGTTTTTCCCTCATATGAAAACCGGTGTCTAAGGCAAGACGGTCGGACGGCAAACGCATTAAGCGAGCTAGTGGTTTTGTATAATAAGGTCCCTACGCAAGTCGGGGGAACCTCCCACTTCCCCACCCCTTACCTGGTCGGTGGACATACTGAGGGTAAAACTTAAGTTCACTTTAATCATTTTGTGAAACCCCATTTGTAGATGTAGGCCACATTTAGGTCATTAGGATCATTTGTGTGAAAACTTGTTTGTGCTTGCATAAAAAAAAACTAAAAATAAGAAAAATAAAAACAAAAGAATCATCCTCTTCTCTTCTCTTCTCTCTTCTCTTCTCTCTCTTCGTCTTGGTTGTGTTAAAAATCAAAATAAAAATAAATAAATAAATCATCATAAAAAGATTTGCTCTCATCTGTCCTAGTTTATGCAAGGTAGGAGATCCCTTCACCCACCTTTGTTAGGACCAATAGACGAGATTGATAGGTTAGTGCATTCGAGAAATCACCATAAACCTAACCTCATGGCAGACCAAAATCAAAATCAAAATCAAATTCAACAAGTTATTCCCAAACAAATGAAGGAATATTTCTTACCGAATCAATATCAACCTTCATTTTTTACTCAAACACCTCAAAATCAAGCAGCCCACTATGAAATTAAATCCTCCACCATCCAGATGTTGCCATCCTTTTGTGGCAATACAAATGAGGATCCCTACAGACATCTGGATGAGTTCCTACAGATTTGCTCCACTGTTAAAATTTCCAACTTCTCTGATGATGCTCTCAGGCTGACTCTCTTCCCCTTCTCTCTCAAAGACAAGGCCAAATATTGGTTGGGAGCCTTGGGTAGATCAATTGATACTTGGGCGGAAATGCAAAAGGAATTCTTGAAAAAATTTTACCCTATAGGACGAACCAATACCATGAGGAGAGCTATCACTAGATTCACGCAAAACCCTGGGGAACAAATCCACGAGGCATGGGATAGGTTGAAAGATTTATTAAGGAAATGCCCTCACCACGGATTATCACGATGGCAAATTGTTCAGGCATTCTATGAGGGATTGACTGACAATTACCGGCAAATGGTGGATGCTTCACGTGGGGGAGCTTTTATGAGTAAGAGCGAAGATGAGGCATATGATTTATTCGAGATGCTTAGTGAAAATTCCATTAGTCATGCCTCGCTCTCGTCTTATGAAAGAGTGATTGGGCCGGCTAAAAAGGGCGGACTTTATGAAATCAAGAGCCAAGTTGAATCGGAGAATAGGATGGACATAAATGCCTTGACTCAGAAGTTGAACAAAATGGATTTGTTGGCACAGAAGATAGAGAAGGTTGATCTGGTAGCTCAAAAGCTCGATCAGTTGTTATCTAGGCATGAACCCTCTTCTTCTTCAGCCTCTCAACCTCAACCATTTTCAGCTCCCCATCATGGCGAAATTTGTGCTATTTGTTCTAGCCCTGACCATGGTGTCACCGATTGCCCCACTGCAGCTCAGCTTCCCCCATTCATCCAGGAATAAATATTCGCTGCTCAGGGTGTCTCTAAGCCTCCATATGATCCTTACTCCAACACCTACAATCCAGGCTGAAGAAATCACCCGAATTTTTCTTGGAAATCTCAACAAGGTCCATCCACCCAATCGAATCCCTCTTTTCAAAAATAACCATTTCAACCTCACCAACAACACCAACCTCCGTTTCAACAAGCTCCGTCTCAGCATCATTTCTCTCAATCCAATGCATCGTTCCAACAATATTCTCAACCTCCTTTTCAGCATTCTCCGGCCCCGTATCATCAACCTTCTACTCAACATTTCCAGGGCCAGTACCATCAATACAATCCCAACCGTTTTCAAGCTCCTCCTCCACATCCTCAGCCAAATTTTGATGAAAAATTTGACCAACTCCAACAGCTCCTTAATCAGCAACAGTCTATTGCAAAGTTGGAAGGTCAGATAGGCCAATTGGCAGCCAGTAATGTGAGGAGAGAGGTGGGTCAACTTCCTAGCCAACCTATGGCTAACCCAAGGAACCAACCTCCAGGCTTCCCCCAAAGAGTTCCTATTCTACCTCACCCGAACCAATCTCAACCGCCCCATCCTACAGGTCCCCAATTTGAGAATGCTAAGGCAATCTCTTCTCTTAGGAGCGGGAAGGTTTTAGATGATCCTTACAAGGCCGGGGGAATTGACAATAGTTCGGGCCAAGAAACCAAAGAGGAGGGTGATGAGGAAGAGGAGCCCGTAATTGGTAAAGAACTAAAGAAGCCGGAAGGTGGAGAGAAGAAGTTGGATAAAGGAAAGGAAAAAGTTGAAGGAGGACCCCAAGAATATATGCCAAAAATCCCTTTTCCCGATGCTCTAAAGTCGAAGTCTCACAAGAAAGTACCGGTGCATCAAGAAGAATTAGTGGAATTGTTTAAACAGGTTAATATAAATATTCCACTCTTGGACGCAATCAAGCATGTGCCAACATATGCTAAGTTTCTCAAAGAGCTTTGTACTCCGAAGAGGGAGTCAAAGGCGGTAACTCAAAAGATCCGCTTGTCCGAGGATGTGAGTGCTGTTCTGAAAAATCATTTACCAAAGAAATTGAAGGACCCTGGAGCCCCGTTAATCTCATGTGCTATTGGTGGAGTTACTTTTGACAGAGCATTGCTAGACTTAGGTGCTAGCGTAAATCTTTTACCCACCTTTATCTATGAGAAATTTGATCTGGGAGAGTTAAAACCCACTTCAATCATCCTTCAATTGGCGGATCGGTCGGTGAAAACTCCAAGGGGTCTGTTGGAGGATGTTATTGTCAAGGTGCATGAGTGTTATTTCCTGGTGGATTTTCTCATTTTGGATATGGCCTCGACCTAGGACTTAAAGCACACACCCATCATTTTGGGTCGTCCATTTTTAGCTACGGCTAAGGCCAATATAAATTATGCCACGGGAATGATGGATATATCGTTGGGAGGTGAGAAGGTTGCATTAAATGTGTTTAAGGCTTCTCAATACCCGGATCACGAAGAAGAATGTAATATCATTGATATTTGTGAGGAAGTGCTGGATGAAGGTCCGAATGACATCGAGGATACCCTAGAAGAGGGTAGTATGCTTCAGGATTCTTCTCTCTCTTTCTCACCCTGGTCTAGGGTAGAATCACTCCCTCCTTTACAATCCAAACCTGCACTTCCATCTCTGGATCAGCCGCCTACTCTTGAACTGAAACCTCTGCCGGATTCTCTCAAATATGCTTATCTGGGTCCTGACCAAACTCTGCCCGTGATTATTGCTTCTCATCTCACTTCTGCTCAGGAATCTCAGCTTTTAGATATCCTTAAGGCGCATAGGGGGGCAATAGGATGGTCGGTCACAGATCTCAAGGGCATTAGTCCAGATGTTTGTATGCATCACATTTACTTAGAGGACAATGCCAAGCCGAGCAGGGAGATGCAACGCCGGCTGAACTCGAACATGAAAGAGGTGGTCAAGCAAGAAGTAGTGAAGTGGTTGGATGCCGGGATTATATATCCCATCTCTGATAGCAAATGGGTCAGCCCCACACAAGTTGTTCCGAAGAAATCCGGGCTGACCGTGATTCAAAATGAGAAGGGAGAAGAAGTGCCAATGAGAATACAAACGGGGTGGCGAGTCTGTATTGATTACAGAAAGTTAAATTCAATGACAAAGAAAGATCATTTCCCTCTCCCGTTTATAGATCAGATTTTGGAGAAGTTGGCTGGGCAACGATATTTTTGCTTTCTGGATGGATACTCCGGGTACAATCAAGTTGCGGTCTACCCGAAAGATCAAGAAAAAACCACATTCACGTGTCCTTATGGCACGTTTGCTTTCCGGAGAATGCCGTTTGGGCTTTGTAATGCCCCTGCCACCTTTCAGCGATGTATGATGTCAATCTTTTCTGAGATGGTGGGAGAATTTTTGGAGATTTTTATGGATGACTTCTCCGTTTTTGGTGACTCATTTGATAGTTGCTTGGAGAATTTAAAGAAGGTGCTGGCACGATGCATAGAATCTAACTTGGTGTTAAGCTGGGAGAAGAGCCATTTTATGGTACGAGAGGGCATTGTGTTAGGCCATGTGATTTCTGAAAAGGGGATGAAGGTAGACAAGGCTAAGGTCGATCTGATTTCCAATCTTCCTCCCCCTTCGTCCGTCAAACAAATCCGCTCTTTTCTTGGCCATGCGGGTTTTTATAGAAGGTTCATTCAGAACTTCTCTACCATCACTCGCCCGCTCACCAAGCTTTTAGCCAAGGACACTCCATTTCATCTCGACGAGTCTTGCCTTGAAGCTTTCCATTCTCTAAAGGCAGCCCTGACCCAAGCTCCAGTTCTTCAAACACCAGATTGGTCACTGCCGTTCGAAATCATGTGCGATGCCTCAGACTATGCTATTGGAGCTGTCTTGGGGCAATGGATCGATAAGAAACCTGTGGTGATCTATTATGCGAGTCGCACTCTCGCCGATGCTCAATTGAATTATACAACCACCGAGAAAGAACTTCTGGCTGTCGTTTTTGCCCTGGAGAAATTTCGCTCGTATCTGTTGGGGGCCAAAGTTATTATCTATTCTGATCACGCTGCGTTGAAATATTTGCTCACCAAGAAGGATGCTAAACCTCGTTTGATTCGATGGATTCTATTACTTCAAGAATTTGATTTGGAAATCAAAGATAAGAAGGGGTTAGAAAATGTTGTGGCTGATCATTTGTCCAGGATAGTGATACCCGAGAGTGCTCCCATGTCTGATTCCTTTCCGGACGAACATTTGTTATCTCTATCTCACATTTCCACCCCCTGGTATGCTCACATTGTCAACTTCTTGGCAGTAAGACAAATCCCGGGTGGGTGGACTAAACAGGAAAGGGATCGATTCTTTTCACAGGTCAAACATTATTTTTGGGAGGACCCGGAACTGTTTCACATGGGTCCTGATCAGATCATCAGGAGATGTGTCCCCGAAGAGGAACAACAATCCGTATTAAATTTTTGTCACAATCTAGCTTGTGGGGGACACTTCTCGGGAAAGAAGACTGCGGCTAAGGTTCTACAAAGTGGATTTTATTGGCCCACCTTATTTAAGGATGCTTATGAATTTTTCAAAACATGTTTGAGGTGTCAAGCTGTGGGCAACCTTTCTAAGAGAGATATGATGCCGCTGAATCCTATTCTGGTCGTGGAAATTTTTGATGTTTGGGGTATTGATTTTATGGGACCGTTTCCACCATCTTTTGGATATGAATACATCTTGGTGGCGGTCGATTACGTTTCAAAATGGATTGAAGCTATCGCCACAAGGACCAATGATCATAAGGTGGTAATGAAATTTGTGTAGAAAAATATATTTTCAAGATTCGGGTGTCCTCGGGCTATGATTAGTGATGGGGGGTCTCATTTCACGAACTTCCATTTTCGAGCTTTGCTTCGGAAATATGGCATCACTCATAAAATCGCTACCCCCTATCATCCCCCAAACCAGTGGCCAGGTGGAAGTTTCCAATAGGGAGATAAAGAACATCTTGCATAAGACAGTTAGGCCGGATAGGAAAGACTGGTCCGAGAGACTAGATGATGCACTTTGGGCCTATAGAACTGCCTTCAAAACTCCTATAGGTATGTCTCCCTATCGTCTCATTTTCGGCAAAGCCTGCCACTTGCCCGTAGAACTGGAACATAGAGCATACTGGGCCATTAAGCAAGTGAATTTTAATCTAAATCAAGCTGGAGTCCAAAGAGCCTTACAACTCAATGAACTGGAGGAACTAAGACACGAGGCATATGAAAATTCCAAGATTTATAAAGCTAAAACCAAGGCTTTTCATGATCAACATATTCATAGAAAAACTTTCCATGAAAATCAAAAAGTTTGGCTTTTTAACTCACGGCTACGTTTGTTCCCTGGTAAGTTGAAATCCAGATGGGATGGACCGTTCACTGTTGTTAAGGTTTTTGACCATGGAGCTGTTCAAATTCTAAATCCACAAAATGGTCATAGTTTTACTGTTAATGGTCAAAGGTTAAAACCCTACTTGGAAAATGAGCAGTTATCACCTAAAGAATCCATCAGCTTAAGTGATCAGGTATGAATTCCGTTCGAACTTTCATGCGTCTGGATGAAGACGGTAAACTTAGCGCTTCTGGGAGGCAACCCACGGTTTTTGTGATTTGATATTTTGTGTGTTTGCGTTTCAGTTGCCAGGCCACAAAGCATTGGAACTTTCATCACACCGCCCACCAGGTTGTGTCCTTCCACCCCAACCATATTTAATGCTTACTTGTCCTCTGCTTTTTCTATTTGCATATGCCATTGGGGACAATGCCATTTAAGTTGGGGGGGGGGAGAAAATTTTTCAAATTTTTCATTTTTGAGTTTCATGAGAATACAATGAATTCTTGGATGATACCCTGCATTTAACAAAGAATTTGCCATAAAAAAAAACATTCCCATTTTGAGTTTCATGATTCATGCTAAATTGAAAATGATTCTAGAATAGAAATGATTAGGGAGAAGGATAATGGAAAATTTATTTACTCTAGCCATGGAAAAATGATCTAAGAAATCTCTTTAAAATTTATGTGCACTTTAGAAAAGATAAAACTCCCACGTTGCACGCTAATGAACCAGATAGGACAAGCCTTCTGCTATTTTGGAGCTGTTACCTGATATTCTGCACTTCTTAACAAAGAGATCTTTGATAAAGTTTTCTGCCAAGTTGTCAATCAAAAATTAGTGCAAAAGCACAATTGAAAAATAAAAAAAAATGAGAAAAGAACACCATGAAAAATGCTCCGAATCTGAGTAACCGAGCCTACTTCACCTAAGACGTGTTTAAGTTCGCGTCAAAAGGATAAAGGAACCTTGATCTGTGAAATAGAGCCTACTTTAAGGTTCGTGTAAAACAGTGAAGGGTAGTGCAGCATCATGTGTGTAGAAAAAAATAAAGATCCCTAAGGGGCGCAACAATAAGGCAGCCAAAAAGCTAGTGTGCTTAATGATCTGATGCAATAAGTGTAGGGTTGAAAGGTACTGGGTCGGAATAGCAAATGAGGGATGCAATTGTCTACACTGTGAACTTAGCATTTCACATGCATAGGTGCTACTGAATTTTGATTCGATTTCTTAATCATGTGTCTGAATTTCTAAATCTAAGGGTAGTATGTGTTAATATTTCCGGATTCTTACTCTTAAAGTTATTTCTGTGAAGGAAAAGTTAGATATGAAAGTATGAACTTTAAAAACTCTTGATTGGTCCCAAATTATAAATTGTTTGCATTGCTAAGGGCCTAGCAATGAGTAACTTGGGGGATGTGATGAGTATGTATTTTGTACATATTAACTGGTGTTATATCACATTTTTTTGACTTTTAATATGTATCATCATATATTTATCACACTTAATCATCAGCTAGAGTAAAGTATTTAGTTTTATGGAATTAAGTAATTTTAATAAATAAATTTGCGCAATAATGGGCCCAAGTCCATTAAAGATAAAAAGAAAAAAAAGAATAATAATAATAATGGGCCTAAGACCCATGAGCTTGTTTAAAAATAAAAAAATAAAAATAAAAAGATAAAATAATAATGTATATATATATAATGTGTATATATATATATATGTATATATATATACATTATATATACATTACACGTTGTAGTACATAAATGCATGCAGTTGGCTTCAAGTTGGCATTATACGTTTCAGCATATACATGCATGCAGCCAAGGCATCATGTAAAATCTTCGTCACATAATTTACGTTGCATGCAGGAGGGTACAATAGCTATGCACGTGGCCTTCACCAGGATGGCTTCTAATGCACCAACGAGAGGCCATCACGTGGGCGCTTTGGCGAATGGGTATGCATGCAAGCAGCATGGCGGACGTGCAGGCTTCTCCCTTGGGCTTCACGATGCACGGTTCGGCAGGCGGTCAAAGCCGCAACGGGAGAGGAGACTTGGGCGGCTGAGCAGGTTTCGCGGACAACACGTTAGCTTCGGAACGTGCACGACGTCAATGAACGAGGCAAAGCTGGCGGGTTCATGGTGCATGGTCAGCAGACATAGCGGGTCACGACTTCTCACGTGGGCCAAGGCAGTAGGCGACGCTGGTTGCATGCCGCCCGAAGACAGCCGATGCTGGCAGGTCAGGAACAATTGCGTGATTACTCTTCCAAACGCAGGCGGCAGATGCGACTGTCTCACGGGAGAGCAGTGGCTGCCGACGTTGGAAGAGTAATCACGGCAGACGACCAACGTGAGAAGAGAGAGAAAGAGTGACCAGCTAACTTTTTCACTAAATTTCTTCAAAGTGGGTAGAAAGAGGTTTAGATTTTCAACAATAAATACAATAAAATGTCAAGGTGTTCACATGAGAAATGGGTTTAGTTTTGTCCCTATAAATAGGGCCCCTATTGTTAAGAGAAGGGGGTTAGGGTTGTTTTGTATTTTGAGAGTTCGATTTGTTGTATGTTTTAAGAGAGTTCTTGCTAGCCTTAAGGAGAGCTACATGAGATTTGTAAAGTGTGGTTTGGGATATTTTAGTATAATCTTTGTGGTTTTTCTTTGATTTCATGTTCTGTTCTTGATGTGTTTAAGATTTTTAGACTGTTATTTGCCCATTTACATGTTGATGTGTACTCCATTTGAAGTTACTATCTTCATCAAAGTTGTTCGTCTTTCTGTTCTCCACATTTTTTATGTTTGCCATTTCTTCTAATTCCTCCTCGTTTTCAAGATATGGCATGATCTTCTTAGTTCTGTTTTGGGTGCTTACTGTTCATTCGCAGGGATAGTCTTCACCGTTCTTCCATTTTGAAGCCCTTCTTGATCTCTTTTCTTTCTGATTTCTTCACAAAAGTTATTCCTCTCCCTTAGATCTAGACTTCATCTTCCTTCCACTTCCTCTAAATCACTCCCGTTTTAAAGTTATTAATTATTTTCTAAAAGTCTGTTCTGTACGATTTAGTTTGTGATCGTCTATGATTATCATTAATCTCCACAGATCTTCTATCTAAGTTTTCACCCCCTTCTGATCTTCTTTTCTTCCTGAGTTCTTCATCAAAGTTGTGTGTTTTCAAGTCATCTTCAACTTCTTCTTCTACCTTTTCTTCTAATTCTCAACCATTTTCAAGTTAGAATTAATTTTCTAAACTTCAATTTTTCTAGATTTTACTGTTCATCCGTCCATGTAGACCTCGGTGTTTCATGATTTTCACCTTCTTCCTTTTACTTTCTGTCTTTGAGTCCTTCACCAATCTTCTTCCTCTCTTCGTCCTCTACAACTTTGATTTCTTCAACTTTTCCTGAATCCCTCTAGTTTAGAAGATATTCCTTTTCCAAACTCGCTGTTGTTTTCGGTTAATTTTCCTTGTATTTTCTCACCATTTGTAATTTAGTTTAAGTTCATGTACTTAGTTTAAGTTCATATCAAATTGGATTTTCTAAACAGAAGAATTCTCATCCATCCCATTTCAAAAGTTTTGTTTCCCTGTGGATCGACCCGTCCTCACCACTTTACTTGAATTTCAATCTTTTTAAGTGTGTGAGTTCGGTAAATTATAAATTGAGGCACGGCTTTTAACGACGAGGTTTGTGGTCAGTCAGTCGGGTGTTGGGATTGGAGGAGTTTTGAGTCAGGAGTCCCACCCGATCACATATTTCAGCGAGAAGCTGAATGACGCGAAACTGCGATATTCCACGTATGATAAAGAATTCTACGCAGTTGTTCAGGCTCTTAGGCATTGGATGCACTATCTTTTACATCAGGAGTTTGTTCTATACTCCGACCACGAGGCATTGAGGTACCTCCATTCGCAAAAGAAGCTTAACTCGCGTCATAGTCGTTGGGTCGAGTATCTCCAGCAGTTCACCTTTGTGCTGAAACATAAGGCTGGAGTGGAGAACAAGGTGGCTGATGCCTTGAGCCGGCGAGCATGTTTGCTTACCACCATGAGTGCCGGGGTCATAGGATTAGAGAAGATGAAGGAGGCATATGTTGATTGTCCTGACTTTGGTCAGATTTTTACCACCCTCCAGGCCGGACCCTCGAGAGACCTTGATGAGTATGTGCTTCAGGAGGGTTACCTCTTTCGAGGTAGCAAGCTGTGTGTTCCCCGAACTTCGGTTCGAGATTTCTTAATGTGGGAACTACATGCGGGAGGTCTAGCCGGCCACGTTGGTCGGAAAAAGACTATTGAGGCAGTGGAGCATCGATTTTATTGGCCGAGCTTGAAGCGCGATGTCGCTAACATCGTGGCTCAGTGCCGTACATGTACTACGGCCAAGATGAAGAAGCAAAACTCGGGCCTTTATACGCCTCTACCCGTGCCTGATGTCCCGTGGCAGGATGTTAGTATGGACTTTGTTTTGGGATTGCCACGTACCTCCAGGAAGCATGATTCGGTCTATGTGGTGGTTGACCGTTTCTCGAAGATGGCCCTCTTTATCCCTTGCTCGAAGACTTCAGATGCTTCTAGGGTAGCCCGCCTATTCCTTACTCATGTGGTGTGCAAGTTCGGGTTGCCTCGCACTATAGTGTCTGACCGTGATGTTAGATTCACTTCCTACTTTTGGAAGACACTATGGCATATGATGGGTACTCACCTCAAGTTTTCCACTCCATATCATCCCCAGACAGACGGTCAGACCGAGGTGGTCAATAGGAGTCTGGGAGATCTTTTGAGGTGTCTAGTTAAGGACCGCATTGGGGATTGGGATCTCATTTTACCTATGGCTGAGTTTGCATACAATGATTCGGTGAATAGGTCTACCGGCATGAGTCCATTTGAGATTGTCACAGGTCTTAGGCCTAGTAAACCCGTTGACCTTGTCCCCATGCCTATCCATACTAGAGTGTCGGAGTCGACCGAGTCGTTTGCTAGGCATGTTAGGAGTTTGCATGACGACATCCGTCGTCACATTGAGGCCAGCAATGCACGGTACAAGGAGTTAGCCGATGCCCACCGACACCACCGAGAGTTCCACGAGGGCGAATACGTCATGATCAGGGTAAGACCTGAACGGTTTCCCTCTTGAACCGTTAAGAAGTTGCAAGCTCGCGGAGCCGGTCCCTTTAGAGTGTTGAAACGCGTTGGATCCAATGCGTATGTTGTGGACCTGCCCGAGGAATATGGTATAAGCTCTACCTTCAATGTATCGGATCTTGTTGCATATAGGGACCCAGCGGTGATCCCTAGTGAGCCTTTTGAGCCATCTCCTCCCCTTGAGAGTGATCCCACACCTGAGTGTCCACTTCCACCTCCAGCCCCTTTTTCACGGCAGCGTGAGCATATAGATCGTATACTGGACGAGCAAGTGACAGTTACCAGGAGTGGATCTTACCCGCGCTACCTAGTGCGATGGAGAGGACGGCCCGCTACTGAGGACACATGGATCACACATGGCGAGTTGCAGCAGATCGATCCGGACCTTCTGGAGCGATACAGGAGCGATGCAGACCCTTACTCAACAGGGTCGAGTTTCTCCCACCCGGGGAGAATTGGTGCGGACACCCGAGCAGTTGAGCGGCGCGACACGCCGAGCCACCGGTACCGCACCCGGAGCACGACTCGAGCCACCTCAGCGTCTATATGGCTCGGAGATAGCCTGGAGACTCCACCTTGAGCCTCCCCATTTATCATATTTAGTTAAACTTTATTTGTGTGTAATTTGTGTTTATTTCATTGTATTCAGTTTGCTATTTTGATTGTAAGAGGGGCTTATGTACAATTTGGACCCCGTGGGCCCCACGGGCCCCCAGGGCCCATCCCATTGAGCCACCTCAGCCCATGGGCCCCATGTGTGGTCAGTCAACTTGTCAAATGGAGGCATCTAGAAGTTTGAATGGTAAAAGGCACATGGGAGACAAGTGGACTTCAAAGTCCAAGGTGGCTACCAACTTGTCCCCCCCTTGCCACCAAAGTCAATAGGGCGCCCCCCTTCCCCTTATTTTTTATTTTAATTTTTGTGGAATGGTCACATGCCATCCCAGCCCTCCATCTCACACCCCTAGATCCAACGGTGGAGGATGGATTAGATGGGTGACCTATATATGCTTGTATTTTCCCATTTTCATGAATTAATGCCATTTGATTCAAACAAATTCAAGAGCAAGGGCTGGTGCGCCCCCCTCCTCTCTCCTCCCTCTCCCCCTTGGGTGCTGTGAAGGCTTCCATTCTGAGGTGTGAAGCCTCGTTTATCAGTTCTGACGATCACCGCCGCCGCCACGAGCCGCCACCGCACCGCCATCGCCATCAACGGAGTTCTGCCCGCGCAGTACCACAAAAGCTTCCACGAATTTTATGTCTCAGCCACGAGCTCAGATAGATCTGGGGATTTTAGTGGATGTTCCAGAGGCGTCAAGGACATCCCACAAATTTTGGTTTGCCATTCAGATCTCGTTTCATATTTTTTGATTTTCGTCCACTCTTTCATTTCGGCTCTGCCAGAGTTCTGTCCAGATTCATCCCCGCCCTGAGTTTCATGTCTTAGGTCCACTTTTTGATTTTTGTTGGTTCGTCCAATTTTACTTGGGGTTCCATTCATCCACCCCTTCATCCACAATTTTTCTTAATGTTTCATTCACCCATATGATATTTTCTAAAAATCGTTCTCTGTCCCATCTACAGTTCTATCCTCCTGTTCCTAGATCCAACCACCAGTCACCCCAAAACTCATAGTAAATCACCACCACCTCCAAATCAAATTTCAAAAATATTCCCAGTTCCGTGGTTTGATACCCTACAACTTTGAAGAAGATCTCGAAGATTGAATCCAACTGTAAGTAGGCGGTCAACGGCCATTTACAAGAAACTGATGTGCTGATCTGATATTTCGGGAGCTGTGGAGCAGAGGATTGGAAAATTGTTAAATCCCAGGTCCGCCCAGGTTCATAAGAGTCCATTGGCCCTAGATTGAAGGATTTTGAATCCTTTTTCCAACGTCGCTGGTTTCATCGCATTCCGGCGACGGGGCTGACCGCAGCGGCCGTTTTCGCTGGAGCGCGCGCCTGAAAACAGCAACCAAACTCCGTGGGCAGCAACTTCAAAACTTGGGAATCGGGACCGATCGACCCCCGATCGGTGTTCCCGGCCGACCGCCGTCCGTGGAGGCGCACCACCAGGGGTCCCCATCATAGTGGGTCCCACCCCACAGATCCGGAGGACAGCGCCATCCGTGGGCCCCGCGGGCCCGCAGAACCCGCCGTTCGGAAAGCACGAAAACGCGGAGTTCGGCACTGCCGGGCGACATCAAGATGCTGCCCGTCAACCCGAGTTACGTGATTCCCGGGCTACACATGTGACCTTTTACCTCCCTGCGTGGAGTGGGTCAAATCTTTGTATTGCTGTGATATTGTTTAACCGGGAGTCCGTGATTCGGCCGGGGTTGTCTTCGCCACGCCGGGTGCGTGGAGGTAAAGGTCTTAACTCCTTGGCGTTACATTGCTTAGCTAGTATACGGTCTTAGGCTGCTACCGAGATTGTAGGTACTAGCCCGTGTGTCCATGTCACCGCTGTGAGAGTGACCCGTCCCGTGACTCGATCCGAGTCCGGAAGTTGAGTCGGACTACCCTTGACCTCCGCCGGTTCCTTAACTGCGCACGGTCCACGCTTTCTCTCGCTTGGGACGACGAGTGAGCTTCCACTTCTGTTAGCGACGTTTTGCCACTAGGAGCTCGTAGTGTCGGGCTTAGTGTCTCCCTGATGTGTGCTGCTGGTCGCGTCTTCATCTAGAGTCCGAGGGTGGCACCTAATAGTGTCGTCTCCCGTGTCCGTCCCACATCAGATTATCCTTGTTCTATCTTCGACCAGATCATGGTTTGATCGACCCAATAAGCCCTAGGCTGACCAGTGGAGAGTGGGCTGGATCCTGGTTCAGTTCTTGGTTCAGTTCTGTCCCACTTATGGCAGCCCGGAGCCCATTTTGGGTGAATTTCTTGTTTGCCAGTCAGGCCCAGTATGAGCGGACTGATTTGGCCCATTCAACTTTTTGAGCGGACCCTGTTGGACCGTGCAACCCCTGTGCGGCCCTATTAGGCCCGTTTATCCTATTCTTGGGCTTCAAGTCCTGCCGGCCATGTGCGGCCCATTCTTAACCGTCCACTCTAGTTTGAAAGGCCCATTGCTGACCATTCTTCTTTAAGAGCGGCCCAGAATGGTCCATTTATCCTTGACTCCGGTAAGGCTGATCCTTAGCCCAGTTCTTTTTAGAACGGCCCAGTTGGGACCGTATATAGCTTGAGCGGCCCGGTATTGACCGCGTACCTTCCAGCTTTTCGAAAGTGATGTTTCATGGTTTTGATTTGTGTGAGCTACTCTAGCCTATCCAGGCTATGGTATTTCGAGTGGCGACCTATTGCTAGGTCTATTAATCCATTCTAAGTCATTTTGAATGACTCTTCCTCTTGATTAATGAGCTTATTGCTTGGACTCTTAAGAATCAATATTCTTATGTGCTTTACTTTGATTACATGAACTTGATCTTGGAACTCTTGGCCATTCTGTTCGTGGATGTCTAGATTTCGTGGGATCTATGATCCAAGCAAATCAATGCCAAGGCAAACACATGAAGGGCCCAGTCTGGTCCTGGGAGGAGCACCCGAAAAGTACTTGATCCCCGGGGAGGTGAATGACTAGGTGTGGCATTGGGCACCGAGTACTATCTAGCGTGTTAAGTCTACGACATTCCACATTCTCGTGAAACTTGTTATTCATGCTTGAAGCATGAAGTACTTGCTTGCTTGCGTGACTTGACTTGACTCGACTCAACTTGACTTGATATATGGCCATTCACTTGAAATTCCGATTGACTTGCTCTTGCTATGGTGACTTTCAATCTTTATCGTGCTAGTTATCCTGTTATCATGTTTAATTATTTTTCTCGCGTTATTCATGCATATTAATGAAATGGTTAATTACTTAAACTATGCCTGATGATAGAGAATAATTCCTACTGAGCTTCTTGCTCACCCCTATTTCTAATCCTTTTTCAGGTAACGTGGTAGATAGAACGCTTGCAATTGGGATCGGGTCAGCGTGATCGAGTGAACCTGGAGCCTAGAGACCGAGTCTTTTTATTTTCTTGAGTCTACTTAGTGTCGTGAGTCTTGCCATTTCCCTTCTTTATTCTCTTCTATTTGAGTCTATTATTGTAAAAGTGAGTCAAATTGTATTCAAGTTTTTTTTAAAAATCAATAAGAATTCGTATTTTTCTCAAATTAATGGCCTTCATGTGTTGAATATTATTTAATTGTGTTCTTTTATCTTCTGCTCTTGCTATAATGACTGTTTCGCTGTACGTTCTGAACACTGCTTCCCGCTGTTATCGGTTCGGGGCGTGACAGTATGGGTCCCGCGGATCCCCAACACAACAGAACATAACGAGTAGCGCAGGAAATAAAAGGCATAATGGACAGTAAGTAGGAAAGATAGTAAGGTAGAAAGATCAACACTATAAATTCACATAACCATACTAAACTACTAACTGCCAAAGGCTGCACAACAAAGGACTACCTCGAGTACTGAGCATAAACCATGCTGAACCAAGTTCTCATAATTCGGACTAAACGTCTAGATCACGGTAACCTGTCTCAAAACGTCTCTACTGGCGGACGAACACTTAAATCTAGGCTATCGGGTAGACTCTCGATTGGTCCACGGAGGGATGCAGTTATACTACCGGAACAGGACTCTCGAAGGTAGCAAGGAACTATGCTTCAATCACGCCTAATGATAACACAGAGCCGCCAAAACTCTGAACCTAGTCACACATGTACCACGGATAATTATCATAACCCACGAATCGATACCGTACAATCAGATACCCTCGGCCACCTAAATAGTAAGCCACAATGATAAGAAACTAGGGTCACCGCACTCGAGTGATAGGAGTACTATCCACTAGAAGCAAGGCCAGATGTGTCCACTAACGACTTAGTCCACAGCCTCAGGTGTCTCCCTACACGCCCCAGGTGGAAACTGAGACACCGTACACGGAACAGAAGACAAGGGTCTAGTTGGAGTCGTGCTCGTCAGCACGCGTCCGAAGTCCCCAACCACGTGTGCACACACTGATTGACTATGCTACGTCAGGCCCTCTAGCTGGTTTTCCTCCGGCCCGGACTCGAGCCGCCATAGTGGGAGGCCCTACGGAAACTAGTCCCAAACTGTCTCTCTCGGCTCTAGCTCTCCACTACTCCCAAGTGGGTCAACACAAGCCTACTCAGGCCTACGACTAGTGGAAGAGAGGTCACTCCAAGTAAGGACCCGGTGTGAAACTATCAACGTGTAACCGATCGTGGACACAAGCACGTTGCATGAAACACGAGTCTGAGTTGCAAGACACAAGGATGTCGAGGTTACTATTTCATAAAAGCATAAACTATTCACATTTTCCCACCATGGGATACACCCACATATCTTAAACCAAATCATCGGGCATCGCACCATAAGACAGCTCTCGCAGGGTTCACATGGCTAAATTCTAGGTGATTTTATCTAAAAATATTGCTATTAAAGTTTGGAGCGAAAACCCAATTTCCTGGGACCGAAAAGGCCAATTTCTGAAGTAGGACTGGGGGTTTCGGTTAACCTGCTCAAGAGGGTCGGTCGATCGGACTCCACAAGGGTCAGAAACCCGGTCGACAGGCCTCCAAGGTCGGTCGACCTTCCTGATGAATGCGGTCAGGAAGGACACGGCAACCTGCATTAACGCTATTGGAAAAGGTGCCGCGATCAATAGGTACGCGGTCAGTCAACGGACCGCGTTAACGCTGAACGCGGTCTTTCTGACCACTATGAATGACGTCACGGGACTGAGAAATATCCTGAGAGAAGCGACGAACCGCGAGAGTTGCTCTCCGCGGGTGTTTGCGGGAAATAAATGGGAAGAAATCAAAAATCACGCGTGAGTGCGTGTGTAATGCATGATGTGTGATCGCCAGGGGTCGGGGACCCCAAAAAAAGAAAGAGTAAGTGATCACGAGTATACCTTGAATGCGGGAGATTTGTGTGAGTTCTTTCTTTCTCTTCTCTTGGCCGGCCGATGAAGAGAGTTTTCTTTTCGATTACCCTTTCTAGAAAACGAACAAACACCAAATATGGATTAGAAATAATGTAGTGTAGTATCAATCCCTTATGATGAAAGCAGTGAAATCATGAATAAATACACACCTTGTTGGTGTTGTTTAAGCCCCTTTAGGATGCACAAGGTAGGAAAATGCTATGGAATAAGATTTTGTGTAGAAATGCACAAATACAGAGCTCTCTCAAGAAGAGAGATGAACACAAATAAAAATAAAGATGATGCATGCAATTAACAGAAGCAAAACACTATAAGAGTAAAGGGGAAGAAAGGCTTATTACGGCGCCGATGGCGGGCTTCGAGAAGGGCTTCGGCAGCGTGAAGATGATGTTCACGGGCGGTGGGAAGATATGGCCTTTTCTCTTGAGTGGATGGGCACTCGAAAATCTGGCATAACCTCCCCTTGATCCCTCATGAGTTCGGAAACGATTTGGCTAGCATTTTCCCCTCCTCTTGAAAGGATTTTGAAGCCCTTTATTCGTGGGAGGGGGTGCTCTATTTATAGGAAAAATTACCAAGAAGGAGTCTTCCAATGGAGATGCCTTCAGTAGAATGCGTCCCCAAGATAGGACACATCAATTGTTTGGGAAATAAAATTTTTTAATATACGCGTCTAATGGAGAAGATGCCTTCTCTAAACGCGTCCACCAAAGGGGACACGCCCACTTTTCTCTCAGCGCCAGACACGGTGCCGAACGGCGACGCACGGTTTGAAAATGAGGGATTTCAGTGCCTAACCTTGACTTCAGAGACAGATCTGGTCAGCAAGACGTGTTCTTTATAAATTCTTGAATAAAATGGTGGGGCTGGTGCCTAACTTTGACTCAAGAGGGCGTCTTCTATCCCTGACACGTTTAAAATACGTGTCCAGGAGTGAAGACGCGGCACAAGATAGGTAATTTTCTAATTTATTATGAACGCATCATAGCTGGATGACACGCATTTAAAATGGCATCCATCGCCTCCATCGCATTTAATATCATCCCTGAATTTTTTTTAAAAAAGATAAAAAATAAGAAAAATAATAAAAATTACTCATATAAATCAAAGGTGAGAGCCACTTTGGGGCATCGTAGTGTGATATGAGATTTACTCAATATCATGTCGAAAATGGCGTGTCTACAGTTGTCCTGCCTTGGCGTCTGCTTTACAGGGGAATGACGCGGAGTGGAATGGAATAGAATGAAATGAAGTGTAATGGAACGAAGTGAGAATGAACCGAAAAGTAGATGCCAAGGTGTGATGAGACACACCCTCAACATTACATGGTTAAAATTTTTCCAGAGTTTCAACGAAGCAACTTTGAAGAAGGTTTTCCAAAATCGATGATTGTTTGGATGGGAAACAAATAAGGGAGGGAATAATGTGTGCTCCGGCACGGATAGGAGAAGGGACCAACTTCCGTGCGTGGAAGTAACTGAGGTCGTGATCCTACAGGTTTCACCATTGGAGAGCGGTTACCAGCCAATGTGGAAGTGCTACAGCTAAGGTGGGTCCAATGGAGTAAAAAGAATAGTTAATGATAAATTCGAACAATGATCTTTTCCGAAGAAACGGTTCAAGATAGCTTCAAAGAAATTGAGTACTCAATTTAGAATGGAATATCTCATATCAATTAAAATTGGAGTATAGTGCCCCTCACAATCGAATTAAGTGAATAATCTTCCACAATTATATCGAGGTCCTATATGAATGCATGTTGGGTTTAAAGGAAAAATTAAAACAAACTAAAATAGAAGATTGTGGATGTACTTTTTATCGTTATTAAAATCGTTATATCTTTTATCGGTTTATCAAGTGTGAGGGCATGCCAGTCACCTAGGTGACAATGTGTTCAGGTTCCGAGACTAAAGTGGTCCGGAGCTAGTGGTGCGTGCCGCCTGACTAATCAGACGAAAGTGGGTATCGGGTCGGGACTGGAGACCCGCCGTGCCACAAAGGTCATGATGTTAATTACATCCCCTTGGAGAGGGGAAAACCTTTGATTAATCACCAGGATAAGGGGCCTCATGGCCTAAAAAAATCAATTTTTATGAAATGAGCGAAAGATATGTTAAAGAGCCTTAAAAATCTCCCATATTAGGGTGCAAAAGGGTATTTGAAATTGTGCTGGTCATATATTGACCATTTCATGTTTGGACTAATGTCCGGGTTGGAGACGTCCCAAGTATATATGCAATACCGAGACAAATGTATGCCGAGATACGACAAGTTGATATTTGAAGGAATAGGGAAACAAAGTTAAATTATATCGGCCATGTAGTGACCATTTCATGTTCGAACGGGCGTCTAGGCTAAAAGCATCCCAAGTATACACATAATACCAGGACGAATGTATGCCGGGCTACGGCAGATTAGATATTTGAGAAATGAGGAGATACGATTAAATCCCAGTTAAACGGTTCAAAATCAGTGCGTTATCGGCCTAAAGCAGAGTCACACCATGACCATAATGGGGGTAATCCCCAGGGTCGAGCATATCTCGCAGGGGCGTCTTTGAGATTCCCTTCGCATAGGGTGAAAGGGGAGGAACCCCGGGTAAACACCATTTAATCTCTTAACGAGGATGTTTTTGTGGACTTCTTTACATGGTTATCATGTTTTCCCTATTTTTATCATTAATATCATAATTATATTAGCATTTTTTTGCTACAATTCATTATTCATCCATTTTTGGAAATTTTAAGAATTTGCGTCCGTCAGGTGGACGCCAATTTAAGAATTGGCGTCCCTTGCGCAGACGCTAATTCTAGATTTTTTTTAGCTGAATTTCCAAATGATGAATTGGCGCCTCTTCAGAAAGGCGCTAATTAATCAACGTCTTTCTGCGAAAGTGCTAATTTTAGATTTTCTATTTTTGTAGTTGAATTTTAAATCAGAGAATTGACACCTCTCTGAGAAGGCAGTAATTAATTAGCATCTCTTGGGTGGATGCGAATTCAATACGTCGACCTAGTGCATAAGCTTGGTCGATGCAGGCCTTAGATAGAGGCTGACCAAGAGGGAGTCGACTCCCTGAGTCAACTCTCTCCCAACAGCAAAGCCATTTCAGCTTCTTAGGCTCAAAATTGTCCAATTATGCATGAAAAGTCATGGATAGCTCCAAGGTAGGGAAATTAATGCATGTATGGAGATGCAATCTGCCATGCATACTTCTAAATGATAAGTGAAAGAGCAAGCATGCCCGGATCCATGCAATTTCAGTAAACATATGCAATGAATGATTGTCTTCATGGGCAACTCACTAAAAATCTCTTTTTTATAATGTTTGTGAAATCTCAATGGATTTGTTATAATGTTCATGAAATCTGACAGGGATTTTGTGTGTGTAGAAATTATCATGTAAATGCAGCTTCTCGCTCTTTCCCTTTTTTTGTTCGCCCTTGTTTAAGCAATTTTTTGAACTTAAGTTCACCATGGCATCTTGTTATCTATTCATGATGGTCCTTCTTGTTCAATGTATTTGCCATTGTTCTTCAATGTCATCGATCTTCGAGTTTCCCGGCGAAAATCTGGCAGCACCTCCCCTAGACCCGGAGCTTTGGGGGTGTTAATTAGGTACTTGTCCACGGAGAAACTCCGAGACGGCCCCAAGATAAGAAAGGTGCGCGTGGAAGCGGCAATACCCAAGGATGCACATGGAAGTGGCAACATCCTATAATCCGAATCGGGCACGGATACCCCAAGGACTACCCTACGAGGGGCTCTAATGACCCACGGTCTGCCACAATCCCGATCCCAAGACGTGGTTTTAGATTATCGCCACATTACATGGCCATCAATATTCACTCTTTTAAAGGAGATCATCCGGGGACCACGCTATAAGGAAGCGAGTCCCCGGAGATCCGAGAGTGATCAAGACTCCGGGAGCCTAAGTTTATAAAAAGGATCGATTTGGGATTAAATCCTATATTTCTCACCCTTTTGGCATCATGGCCATGAAATCGTTCCAAATCCCAAAGCGGGGTTTTGAGAGGAAGCACGATCACGGCAAAGCAAAGAAGGAATTAAGCAAATCTCCGATGGTTGGCAACCGGGGGCCATACTCATGAATTAGAGTAAGCTCCAGGCCGGTGGCCACCGTAGTAACAACTAGATCACCATGTGAATTTCATACAAAAGAAATGAGGGGAAATCATACGACCTGCTGGGAGAACAGAAAAAAAGAGAAAGAGATTGCAGAGCTATATATATATATATATAAGAAAATAAATCTGAACCATAGTCCAGGGCTTTCATTCATTCAATCATGCGAGATTACATCGGAGATAGCCTTTTTAGGCATTGAAGGAGAAAAAGAAATACAAGGACCCACCCTTTTTCATAGATGGCTCTCAAATTCCCTCACTCCCTCTCTCGCTCTGCTCTTTTTTTTTGTTCCGGGCTCTCTTCTCCTCTTCTCTCCTTTCTACAGCACCTTCGAAGGACTTGGGCTTCAAAGAGGTCCGAAGAAGAGGAAGAGGTTTTTGGCTCCACAGGGGGGCCTTTTATAGGGGATTGAAACCCCTTGTTCGGAGGGAAACCTCCATATCCCTTTTCTTTTTTTTTGGTTTTACATCTGCTGCTGCTACTGCTGCTATTTCCGCTACCGCTGTTGACGTGGCTACTGCTGCTACCGTTGCTTCTGCTGCTGAGCAGGGGAGAGCGGTGGAGGAGGAGAGGGAACCCCTCCGTGCACGGAGTGGCCACGCCGCTCCGGCACTGCATGCTGTGCCGTTGACGCCGCTGGAGAGGATGAAAGCATTCAATGTTCACCATGTTATAGTGCGCGAACACGCGAAATTGGCGTCCAGAAGGATGGGGGCGAATTTCGCGATCATGAAATCAGCGTTCAGTTGGGTGGATGCGAATTCTTGAAGAAGGAAAATTTGCGTCCATGCTCTTGACGCTAATTAAAAATGGCATCTTCCTGAAGAGGTGCCAATTCATCAGATTAAAGTCCAATTATCAGGGATTCACGTCACAGTACAAGGCACCATTTAAAGAATTGGCGTCCATGTAAAGGGGCACCCATTCACATGAGCCTACCCATGTAAAGAATTCGCATCCATTCAGATGGATGCCAATTCTTTAATTCATGAGAATTGGCGTCTCTCTGAGCGGACGCTAATTCTCTTTCTTCTTCTACTTTTTTTTAACGCCAACAAATGCCCCCCATCCGCAGGCGTTACGAATGAGGGATGAGGGAGTGGGGCCTGCGGGTGCAGCTTCTTGCTCGATAGGTGGTTGATATCGGGGCAGAACATCTTTGGCTTCACGCGAACGATCTCGGCCGCGAACTATATCGATTGGTCCCGACCGAGAGTCAGGCGCCAATCAAGATGATATCGTCAATATTGGGTCTATACCGACGCAAGGATATCTGGCTTATCTGTTCTTAGACAGAAGGTCTAAGCCATTTGGTTGTATTGATCGTCGTGGTGGGACGGATGGGTTGGTCCCGCTTGAGAGGCAGGTGCCAATCCGAGTGGTATCGTCGGCATTAGGTTCATGCCGATGCAAGGAATTGGGTTTATCTAGTTTAGACGAAAGGTCTAGGTCATGTCCCTTGGCTAAGACCTCGGAAGGCCATGGGCGCCGAGTTAAGTGGTTCATCGGTACTGGGATTGCACCGACACAAGGAGTTTGGGTTTCTCTGACTTAGACGAAAGGTCTAGGTCGTGCCCCTCGGTTAAGACCTTGGAAGGCCATGGACAGCAAGTTAAGTGGGTCATCGGTACTGGGATTGCACTGACGTAAGGAGTTCACTCATCTTTTCTTTCTCTTTCTTCTTCTTTTTTTTCTTTTTTTCTTTTTTTTCCTTTTCTTTATTATTATTATTATTATTGCATCATCGACGCTGAGTTTGTGTCGACATAAGTCATCACGGTGGGACCATGTCATAAAGATATAGTAATATCGTCGACATTGGGTTCATGCCAACGCAAAGGAACTGGTTTTATCTGGCCTAAATGGAGGGTCTAGGCCATGCTCCTTGGTTAAGACCCTGGAAGGCCATGGGCGCCGAGTCGAGTGATTCATCGGTACGGGATCGCACCGACACAAGGAGTTTGGATTTCTCTGACTTAGACGAAAGGTCTAGGTCGTACCCCTCGGCTAAGACCTTAGAAGGCCATGGGTGCCGAGTCAAGTGGTTCATCGGTACTGGGATTGCACCGATGCAAGGAATTCAGGTTTCTCCGACTTCGATGAAAGGTCTAGGTCGAACCTCTCGGTTAAGACTCCGAAAGGCCATGGGTGCCGAGTTAAGTGGTTCATCGGTACTGGGATTGCATCGATGCAAGGAATTCAGGTTTCTCCAACTTCGATGAAAGGTCTAGGTCGTACCCCTCGGTTAAGACCTCAGAAGGCCATGGGTGCCGAGTTAAGTGGTTCATCGATGCTGGGATCGCACCGACGCAAGGAGTTTGGGTTTGTCCGACTTAGACGAAAGGTCTAGGTCGTACCCTTCGACTAAGACCCCGGAAGGCCATGGGTGCCGAGTTAATTGGTTCATCGATACTGGGATTACACCGACGCAAGGAGTTCAAGTTTCTCTGACTTAGACGAAAGGTCTAGGTTGTACCCCTCGGCTATGATCTCGAAAGGCCATGGGTGTCGAGTTAATTGGTTCATCGGTACTGGGATTGGACCGACGCAAGGAGTTCGGGTTTCCCCGACTTAGACAGAAGGTCTAGGTCGTACCCCTCAGCTAAGACCTCGGAAGGCCATGGGTGCCGAGTTAAGTGGTTCATCGATGCTAGGATCGCACCGACATAAGGAGTTCGGGTTTCTCCGACTTAGACGGAAGGTCTAGGTCGTACCCCTCGGTTAATAGCCCGGAAGGCTATGGGTGCCGAGTTAATTGGTTCATCGATACTGGGATTACACCGACACAAGGAGTTCGGGCTTCTCCGACTTAGACGGAAGGTCTAGGTCATACCCCTCGGCTAAGACCCCAGAAGGCCATGGGTGACGAGTTAATTGGTTCATCGATATTGGGATTGCACCGATGCAAGGAGTTCGGGTTTCTCTGACTTAGACGGAAGGTCTAGGTCGTACCCTTCGACTAAGACCCCGGAACGCCATGGGCGCCGAGTTAATATGTTCATTGATACTGGGATTGCACCGACGAAAGGAGTTCGGGTTTCCGCAGACGGAAGGTCTAGGTCATACCCCTCGGCTAAGACCCCGGAAGGCCATGGGTATTGAGTTAAGTGGTATACGGTGACTC
This sequence comes from Amorphophallus konjac, assembly GCA_022559845.1. Taxonomy (NCBI): domain Eukaryota; kingdom Viridiplantae; phylum Streptophyta; class Magnoliopsida; order Alismatales; family Araceae; genus Amorphophallus; species Amorphophallus konjac. Next base: position 87,990,359 of record CM040118.1, read on the forward strand.
ACTACAAGAGCTCCGAGATACAGTCTTGTTGATTGTGGGGTATTGGTTTCAGTTGATCGCCAAGCTGAGGAAGCGATGCATGGTATAACTTTAGGTGTTTCATGTCGAGGGGTGGAAATTGAACTCTCCCTCGATGGTTGACGACGACATAAGCACCGCCTTCATAAACTTTCTGGACCACGTAAGGTCTTATCCAAATTTCATTCAATTTACCTTTGGGATTGGCCGCCATGACTTCTTTTTGTTTGACCATGACTAAGTCTCCTTTCTTGAATTCTCACTCTTTGACAAGCTTATCGAAGGCGCGGGCCATACGGGCGTGATAGACTTGTATGTTCTGCTGGGTTTAAGATACTGTCCTTCTAAATCGGAGAGGTCCTCCAGTCCTCTTTGTATATTGGTTTGGCCATCTTTGACCAATTCGTGCTGGATCACAACCCGCAATGAGGGTATCTTCAGCTCTATCGAGAGAACTGCTTCCGAGCCATACACCAGTAAAAATGGTGAGCAACCTATGGGGGTCTTGTACACAGTGCAGTAGGCCCATAGTGCTTCATACATCTTGAATTCCCAATCCTTCTTGCTAGAGCTGACCGTCTTGGTGATCGAACCAAAATATGCGTTGTTAAACACAATAGCCGTCAATCTCAAAATATATCAAACTCGCAATAAAATAAAACCGTAGCTTCGTGGCAAGTCCGGGTCGAATCTACGGAGAGGTTTAGATTTTTAAGATTGAAAACTTTGTATTTTGAAAAGAAAAATTATGGAATGATTTTTTTTAGTTGGAATTTAAAATTACATAAAAGTAAATCTACCTAAAGAAATTTAGAGGGTTTAGATAGAGAAATATGGAGAGAGGAAAGAGAAACATACGGGAGAGAGAGAGTAACACTAAACTAATTTTATTGCGCAAAAATTAAACGTTTACGAGATGACAAGAAAATGGAAAATTACAAACTCAAATAAACTCTAACTAAACTAAACATAAAGAAATAATGGGAAGAAAAAGCCATCGAGGAAAGCCGTCGCCCATGCCCTTGGACCTTGGAGAGCCGCCCAACCTTGGAGAAGACGCCGTCATGAGAGAGAGCCTTAGAGAGAGAAATAAAGACAAATGTAGAGAGAGAAAGAAATAGAGGTGGAGAGAGGGTTAATTAAATAAAAGAAAAAAAATAAAAATGAAATATGTGAAATGTGTGTGTGTGAGAAGGTGAGAGACTAATGGAGAGAGAGAAGAGAAGGCGAGAGAGGGGGGGTCGAGAGCTAGAGGGAGAAAGATGATAGTTCACACAGAGGGTGAGCTAGAAGGGGGGGGTGAATAGATCACCCCCAATTCAAAGTAATTAAAAAAACGTAAGTAATCCTGAAACGCAGAAGAGAAACTTCCCTAGTCTGTCCACAGAGCAGACAGATAGATAGATGCGTAATTAGAGAGAGAATTAAGATGAGACAAAAATCGAACAGTTGATGTGCTAGAGCCAAATCGAGAGAGCAATCAAGCAAACCACACAGATGGAACATAGAGCTTTTAAGGTTGCTCGATTGCGATCCGCAATCTACATCCACCCCTTACTCCAACAGAGTAAGGCTTCCTTGCACTAAGCAATTCAGAACCGCAGACTCAGTCTGCTAACATCCGCTGCCTGACAGCTTGCCCCGAGGAACACACTCCTCGCTCTTCCGAAGACTAGAAGAATCACTGGAGGTCCAACCTCCCTTCCTTTGCACACAGCAAAGGGAACCCCGTGAATTGCTCCCAGTAGTTTCACGAACTAGAGGATCGTTCCTCTCTTCCTCCAAACACTATGGAGGGAAGACCGGAGAACCTCTCCCTTCCTCCAACTGAATTTGGAGGGTAACAAAATGGAATTGACAATAAAAAACATGAAGATGAAAAACAATCGGAAGAGAAGACAAATCTCTCAGAAACAATATCAATGTAGCTTCCATAGAAGCAGACTCTCAGACTCAAATACTGGCAATCACTCAGGCTCTTCTCTTTCTGAACTGGCTCTCTTCTTGAATGGGGAAAATTTCAGAACTGGCTCTTGCTTCAGATATTTTCTCTTCTCCTTTATCTTTTTCTGCTCTATCTCTCTCTTCTTTCTTCCAGCTTTTCGATCCTCTTTTATAGGTAGACGATAGGCGCGTGGATACCACGTTTCCCACCCAAACTTCCACGTAAATCTGATACTTTGAGGTTCCACGTGTCAGAATCGTGGTGCTGTAGCAGTCCATGTGGCAGGATCATCTGGTCCGGTCCTTGCCTTGGATCTCGTGCCATCGACCTGGTACTTTAAATTTCACGTGAGGTAGGTTCGTAGGTTGCTGAGTAGATGCTCGACCATATGACTGACCTGGCAATGAAAACAGTCATAAGTGTTGGATGTTTTACAATATGCACTGACCTTACCTTCCAAAGACGGAGATGTGCACAAATTCTAAACAGTGGAGTGCACGGACCTTATATGTATAGAGCTAAAAGATACACTGACCCACACATGCGTATGGTAAAAATATGTGCAGACTTACATGTATATATATGTGTGATGCAAACATTGCACTTGAAGTCCCGCGATCAATGACACCCAAGAGGGGGGGTGAATTGGGTGTTGACCAATTTTAAGAAAACTTTTGGCCTTTTTAAAATATGTGATAAAGCATTACTTAAGAGATTCAAATCTATTCAATCACAAGTTGGATTTATCAAAGTCTATATGGTGATGAGATAGATTCTGCAAGATAAATGTGGATAAAACCTGAACAACAATGTACACTAACATTCACGTAGAATGGAGATAGGGGAAATGGATCAAACCACGCAAATCAACACACAATGTACACTAACATTCACGTAGAATCTAAATAGACCCACACACACACAAACGCAGATCTAGGAAGATCCACGCACACACACACGAATCAAATACGACACACATACACATGGCCACAGATCCAACAACGATCCACACACACACAAGTTCTTCAGTTTATGACGAACACAAATACAACACCCAAAGCATAAAGATGATGAGGCTTAGTTTAGAAAACTCCTGTTTTGGGTTCCCCTTGAATGCATATTGCGGATCTTGAACGTATCTTCAATCTTCACTTGACCGGAGATTCAATCCGTGCTTGCTTAGCTTTTCTCCTTTCTTGCTTGCTTGGCTTCTCTTCTTTCTCCCTTAGGCACTCTTCTTGGAATCTTTGCTTGCTTGCTTGGCTCTTCTCTTCCTTGGAGGAGGTTGGCTTTAGATATGCCTTCAATGGGTTGAGAATGGATGAAGAACACTTGCTGCACAGAGTACTATTCACGGCTACAGTACCTCTTCTCTCCCTTGGATAGCCTTTCCCCCTTTAGAACTCTCTTGATGCATTAGGGTTTCTAACCTTTTTGTGTTGGTTTTATATCTTTTGAATGGTCCATAGACAGCCCCCAGACCAGATCTACAAATCATGGGAGATTGGGTGACTTTAGGATTAAACAAATAGGTGGAAAGACCTCTCCACGAGCTTGAAACACAAAGTCAAACAAGGCTGCATCGGGGCTAGCGGTCGACCTGTAGAATGGGGCAGTCGACCGGAATTTTACAGGTTTGAAGATTTGGGTTCTGGGAAAATCGGTCGACCGCCCCAAGGTTGGCGGTCGACTGAAATCTGGGATTTTCTAGATTTCGATCTTCTGTTAATTCTTGTTGACCGGCCCTTGCTCTCCGTCCAACGGAACAGTGATTATCCTGCAAAAACAAGTTGTTAGCCCAATGAAACATGTCCATAAGTCAAGGGATTCATGTCCATATCAACTCCATGCATTTTGGGATTGGATTCAACTTGGTTTATGCATTAGACCATTTAAGCATTTCTCATTACATGAAATCTCCTTAAACAAGTTCAACTCTCCCCGCGACCTGATCGCACAGGTCGATCCGTGTGCGAAGGTGCACGATGGCGAGTTTTGCAAAGGCTTGAAACCTCATGAACTAGGTGCATATGAACACTATGAAACACACATGTTCTGAGGTAAGGATCAAGTTCTGGGCTAAGAATCAAGAGATAAAACTCAATCATCCCAAGTAAATTATTCATGAAATAACCTCATGGCACACTCAATAACAAGGAGTGTATAACAGGGTAAGAGCCTTACCAATGGTTCTTGACAGTACATGACATATACCACCTATTTTGGATTGTTGAGGAGCATGGTGCTTATCCACATGTTTGGTTCACCAGGTGACTGTTTGAGTTTGATCTTGCAAGCAAGATAGTCAGGGTTAATACCATGCTTGTCCACATTAAAGAGGTTATGAAACCTCTTGCCTCTTGTAAAACCAATTCAATAAAGCAAGAATCAAGACCATGTACCGTTGCCATTTGCCATCTGAATCATATTTAAACATAAATGTACACAGTCATCAAGAACATGTACAATCAACTATAAGTTTAGTTATCATCAAAACCATAACATCAACACACAGCAAAGGGAACCCCATGAATTGCTCCCAACAGTTTCACGAACCAGAGGATCGTTCCTCTCTTCCTCCAAACACTATGGAGGGAAGACCGGAGAACCTCTCCCTTCCTCCAATTGAATTTGGAGGGTAACAAAATGGAATTGACAATAAAAAACTTAAAGATGAAAAACAATCGGAAGAGAAGACAAATCTCTCAGAAACAATAACAATGTAGCTTCCGTAGAAGCAGACTCTCAGACTCAAATACTGGCAATCACTCAGGCTCTTCTCTTTCTGAACTGGCTCTCTTCTCGAATGAGAAAAATTTCAGAACTGGCTCTTGCATCAGATATTTTTTCTTCTCCTTTATCTTTTTCTGCTCTATCTCTCTCTTCTTTCTTCCAGCTTTTCGATCCACTTTTATAGGCAGACGATGGGCGCGTGGATACCACGTTTCTCGCCTAAACTTACACGCAGATCTGATCCTTTGAGGTTCCACGTGTCAGAATCGTGGTGCTGTAGCAGTCCATGTGGCAGGATCATCTGGTCCGGTTCTTGCCTTGGATCTCATGCCATTGACCTGGTACTTTAAATTTTACGTGAGGTAGGTTCGCAGGTTGCTCAGTAGATGCTCGACCATATGACTGACCTGGCAATCAAAACAATCAAAAGTGTTGGCCGTTTTTCAATATGCACTGACCTTACCTTCCAAAGACTGAGATGTGCACAAATTCTAAACAGTGGAGTGCACGGACCTTATATGTATAGAGCTAAAAGATACACTGACCCACACATGCGTATGGCAAAAATATGCATAGACTTACATGTATATATATGCGTGATGCAAACATTGCACTGACCTTTAACAGCTTAAAGAAAACCATTACATCGACGTTCTGTATGCTCAGGCAAAGTGAGCACAGACCTTAGGTGGTATATCACAAAAGATGCACTGACCTTCTATGTGTTCAAGCAAAAAATGCACAGATCTTCTATATATACGATGAGAGATATGCACTGACCTTGCATGTAGACAAACAGGGTATGCACCGACCCTGTATCTGGACCAGCAGAAAGTGTACCGACCTGGTATGCATATTAGCAGAGTATGCACCGACCTTGTATCACACAAGAGCAAAATGTGCACCGACCTTGTATCACACTAGGAAAGTGTGCACGGACCTGGTTTAGTGCAAGGCAAAAACTGCTCCGACCTTCTTTATGCTTAATGCAGATGTGCACGGACCATGTATATACACAAGGCAAATGTGCACTGATTTGACATGCTATTGAATAGAGAATGCACTGACCATCTTCATTTGAAGGGCAGAATATGCACTGACTTTGTATGCATATGGCTAAAATATGCACCGACCTTTATCATGCAGGATGCGAAATATGCACCGACTTAATCATGTGTAAGACACACTTGCACCGACCTTAGTCATGCAGGATGACAATATGCAGCGACTCCAATGCACAAACTCATGAAGGCTTCAGACATGTTCTGTTTGACTTAATGTGTTTGACGTTTGACTTAAAGTGTTTGACATTTGACTTATGGTGTTTGACATCATCAAAATCACAAGGATACAATAGTCTCCCCCTTTTTGATGATGGCAACACTATGAGTCAAACAAAATTTAATACAGTCAATAAGAATGAGTCTGATCAGACATGCATACAAATGTCACACACTAACTTCCCCGAACACACTGACTTCCATTCTCAAATACAATCTCAAAATCATAACCATTCTCCAATCATCTCCCCCTTTGACATCATGAAAAGGAGTGTAGGGAGAAATAAGGTACTGCTAAGCTGGTGAGACCAGAGGCAATTGATTCACGTGGTAGAAAAATCTCATAGTCAACCCTTAAAGATCCAAGTAAGGTAACTGGAATGAGCTGAAATACCTCAAGGCTAATAAGCATGAAGGACAAGGAATAAGAGTGAAGATTATCATCGTACAGAAGTAAGAATAAGGACCATGGTGAAATAGTTATGTCAAGAGTGAGCTGTCTAAATGCTGTACTAATCAAGTGGCTGGAGGCTCATCTACTGTTGAATGGTCCAAAGGTATTAAGGACAAACAGTCTACAAATCTTTTCAGGGGTGAAGGATATTTCATTTGCTGAGAATCGGAAGAGCCTATGAGTAGTTTTGGTAAATCACACATTGATACATGAGAAGACACCTTGATCAGAGACCAGACTTCCCAGTTCCTCAGTGTGAGAACCGTATTACTTCTCTTTAGAGAATAGAGTTAGCAATAGAAGTGTCTTTTGACATGAGGAGACACCTTGATCAGAGGCCTGAATCCCCAATTACTCAACTCTTTAATGCTATTGCTCTGCCATGAATTTTGAAAATTTTAAGCAGAGTTATTCTGGCACTTCCTGACATAGAGAGAGTTTCATTTCTTTGATGAAGTGTCTAGTTTCTCGATAACCAGAACATTGCTCTGAACTGTTGAAATTCCCCCAAACAAATTGATTTTATTTGTTATATGATGTTTGAAGACAATACCAGATGTACTGATCCTCATAGAATTTGCTTCCAGAAATTTAATATTCAAACATTTAGAAGATTTCATGACATAAGAGTTTCAACAGTGATCCATGTTCATTAATGATGTAGGAAAATAGTCTTCAGGTTCTCTATCTAGGTCTTTGTAGGATTATTAGAGAGAAGCTTTTTAGCTAAGATTCAATTAATCAAATTTGGAAATTTAAGAGAGTTTGAGAAGTTCTAGCTTTTATGAAAACAAATCTGCATAAGGTTCTCAATAAGCTTTGAGCAGTGACAAGATCTCTCAAAAACCTTTTGAATCAGTCTTCTAAGACCTCAAATAGAACAAACAAGCAACTCCCCCTGTCGCCTTGACTGACTGATGAACTTAAACCTATCAGCTTCACACATGCATATGCCTTCTACACAAGACGTATCTAGAACACCTCCCCCTCACAATATGACTTAGATAGGTAGACACCTGGAATGCACAATGTATTGAATTGTAGAGATGCAAATTTATGGACATGAACCTGATTTATATGTAAATGAGCCTGTGGTACAAGGTGGAGAACATAGGTCATAAGACCTCCTCACACATGATGTGGGTTTCCAGTCAGACGTAATCTAACCTTCTCCCAGCTTATCATTTGATATACCAACAGATTATGCATGCCAATTTTATTTACGAAGATATGATAGTCACATGACGAAGAAAAAAAATATGCAAGTGAGGACTGTAAGCAGCTCAACATGGACACAGATGCATGAATGCAGTTTATTCCAATATTCAAGAATTTAGAGGGTTTTAAAAATCCCTAGTTCTCTCCTTAAGGTTGTGAATTTGTCAGTGTCCAGAGGCTTAGTAAAAATATCAGCTATCTGATGTGAGGTGTCTACATGGATCAGCTCAAAAGTGTTTTTAGAAACCTCATCTCTGATAAAATGATGTCTGATTTCAATATGTTTGGTGCAAGAATGTAAAATAAGATTTTTTGCAAGATTTATGGCACTAGTATTATCACAGTAAATGGGTGTGCAACCCAGGTCTACTTGGTAGTCCTGAAGCTGGTGTTTAATCCAGATCACTTGTGTACCACAACTCCCTGCAGCTACATACTCAACTTCTACAATGGAGAGGGTCACAGAGTGTTGCTTCTTGGAAGCCCAAGAAACTAAACACCCACCTAGAAATTGACATTGACCACTAGTGCTCTTCCTATCTAGCTTACACCCAACATAGTCTGCATCCGTATATGCAATCAGATCTAACGTGTGTGATGCAGGAAACCATAATCCGAAAGTGTGTGTAGCAGATATGTATCTAAAAATCTTTTTCACAGCAGCTAGATGCAATTCAGTAGGCCTAGATTGATACCTAGCACACATACCTACACTGAATTGTATATCAGGTCTCGAGGTAGTTAAATAGAGTAGGGATCCAATCATACCTTGATATAATTTTGCATCAACTTCTTTACCTGATTCATCTGCATCTAATGATGTGTTGGTACCCATTGGAGTTGAGATGTGCTTTAGATTAGTCATTCCAAAACGCTTGAGGATGTCCAAGGTGTACTTGGTCTGGTTAATGAAGCATCCATCATCCAGCTGTTGTACCTGCAAGCCAAGAAAGTATTTTAATTCACCGACCAAACTCATTTCAAACTCAGCAGACATCAGTTGAGAAAATTCATTACATAGTTCAGTGCATGTTGAACCAAAGACTATGTCATCTACATATACCTGAACTATGATGAGATCTTTACTCAAACCTTTGGTAAACAGGGTTTGATCCACCTTACCTCTGTTGTAGCCCTTGCTGATCAGAAATTCTGTCAGCCTCTCATACCAGGCTCGAGGAGCCTGCTTTAGACCATGCAGAGCTTTATTTAACCTGAAAACCTTGTTAGGTTGTAAAGACAATTGAAATCCATGGGGTTGTTCTACAAAGACTTCTTCTTTAATAAATCCATTTAAAAATGCACTTTTAACATCCATTTGATGAAGTTTTATGTTTTTAGAACATGCAAAAGCCATTAAGATTCTTATTACCTCCATCCTAGCAACAGGTGCATAGGATTCATCAAAGTCAACCCCAAATTCCTGACAGTAACCCTTGGCAACTAGTCTGGCTTTATTTCTTGAAATTATTCCATCCTCATTCATCTTATTTTTGAAAACCCATTTGGTTCCTATTACATTTGCATTTTTAGGTCTCGGAACTAGTTCCCAGACATTATTTCTTTCAAATTGACCTAGTTCCTCACTCATAGCATTAACCCATGATTCATCATTCAAAGCCTCATCAACAGATTTGGGCTCAATTTGTGACACTAAAGCAACTAGGTCTTGATGATTTACATTTTTGAGATAAGACCTAGTCCTAGGGAGATCTCCTAGGTTGCCTATTATATTATTCATAGGGTGATCTTTCAGAATTCTAACATTGGTTGAGGACCTCACCTATTTCGTCTGACCTTACTTGTTTTGGAGCATTTGGTTCTTCAGGTGGTTCAGATTCTTCCTCTACCAAATCCTCCAGAAAGTTTCCATCATGCCTTGAGCTGCTGTCATCATCATCCAAGTTAGTGACAGTATTTGTTTCATCGAATATAACATGAGGAGATTCTTCTACCGTTTGGTCTGAAACATTAAAAACCCTATATGCCCTAGTTGTTTTAGAGTATCCTAGAAAAATTCCTAGGGTACTCCTTGCATCAAATTTATCTAGATCCCTTTTATTATTGTTATGAATGAAGCATTTTGAACCAAAAATCCTAAAGTATGAGACATTTGGCTTCTTACCTTTCAAGAGTTCATAGGGAGTTTTCTTATGGATGGGTCTTACCAAGGCTCTATTGATGGTGTAGCAAGCGGTGTTAGTTGCCTCTGCCCAAAACCTTCTGGGTACCTGGCTCTCTATCAGCATAGTTCTGGCCATTTCAATGATTGTGCGGTTTCTTCTTTCCACGATGCCATTCTGCTCCGGAGTCCTAGGAGAAGAAAATCTATGAGTTAATCCTTCATTGTTACAAAACTCAAAAAATATGGAGTTCTCAAACTCTCCTCCATGGTTAGATTGAATCATGGAAATTCTGTGAATTCCTTCTTGTTTAACTTTATTTAAGAAATGTTCAAATTTCTGAAAAGCATCACTTTTATTTGCTAAGAAAAATAACCATGAATATCCGGTAAAATCATCTACAATCACAAACCCAAATCTCTTCCCATTTAGACTCTGAGTTCTGGTTGGGCCAAAAAGATCCATATGTAAGAGCTCCATTGGCTTGAAGGACAAGGGTTCAGATCTGAGCTTAAATGATTTACGGGTTTGTTTGCCTAGAGCACAGGCATCACAGACTTTTGAAATGGAACTAAATTTAATCTTAGGCATGCCTCTAACTAAATCATGTTTGACCAGTTTATTCAAGGTAGAGAAGATAGCATGTCCTAAACGTCTATGCCAATTAAATGCATTATTTTCAAGATCAGCAGCCCAACAAAGATTTGATTCAGGTTTTTCATTAAAGTCTACAATGTATACATTATTTACTCTATGTGCTTCAAACTTGACCTTGTCAGAATTTATTTCAAGAATTTTGCATGCATTATTATCGAACACAACTCTGTGACCCTTGTCACATAACTGACTAATACTAAGCAAGTTGTGTTGAAGATCCTCTACAAGCAAGACTTTTTCAACAGAGTTTGTGGAAGACTTACCAACAGTTCCTATTCCAACAATCTTACCTCTATTCTTTCCTCCAAATTTGACCAGACCCCCTACCTTCATTTCCAGTTTGCTGAATTTGGATCGATCGCCTATCATGTGCCTAGAGCAGCCGCTATCTAGATATCACCTGTTGTGCTCGGCTGCTAGGCTAACCTGCGGGGGCACATATCAAGCAGAGTAGTTTGGAACCCAAGATAGATTGGGTCCAAAGACATTGTTCAAATCTCTAAGCAAAAATTTTGGAATCTAAAACTGTTTTAAAGTATTTTTCTTTTGCAAGTTATTGACAGTTCTGTTGAAGTTATGACTAGAGTTCTGTACACTTGGCCTAAAGGTGTGGAATCTGTTCCTGTTGTTGGACTGTTCATTACTCAGGTATCTTTTGTACCCATTCTGTCTAGGATAGACATATTCATTAGAAAGTTTATGTGGAACAGGATTTCCCCAGTTTTTCTTATATTGACCCATGTTTTTATAGAAGAATGAATTTCTGTTCTGGGTCACATGTCTTGACTTGTGAAAATTCTTGTTCTAGGGGGTACACACAGGGGCTTGCCTAGTTGTATTCTTTCCAGTTTTGGATTATTGTCCAGGAGGGTTTGATGAATTATTTCTTGGTGGCTGGACATTCTGAGCATTGTTGGAGCCGGATGGTGTGTCTAGCTTTTCCTTCCCTTTTTCTGAGCAGAATGTTACAGTTGTGAATTCAAAAGGTCTCTTGTGAGTAGGGTCATAACCTAAACCCACTTTGTTGAAATTGACCCTAGTACCTAGAATGGTTTCCAAGTTTGTTTTTCCTTGAACAAATTTTTTTAGGGTTCTTTGTTTGTCTTCCTTTTCTTTTTGCATTGTTTCACAGTTTTTCTGGAGTTCAGAATTCACCTTCCTAACAACTTCATTCTTTTCAGTGGTTAATCTATTTTCACTTTGAATTTCTTGAAGTTTTAATTTGAATTCATCAAGTTGTTTTTGAACTTCCTTGTTTTCAGACTTAAGGTTTTCATTTTCCTTTCTGAGAGAATTCATCTCTTCTAATTCTTCCTTGACCTTTTGATTTTCTTTGTCAGTTTGAATTTGTTCTTCATTAGCAGCATTCAGTTTTCTCTTTAATACCATATGATCTTTACTCAAAGCATTAAACTTATCTAACAGTTCAGCATAGACATCTTCCCCGTCATCAATTGTGAAATTCCCAAAAATGTTGGTTACCTCTTCGTCACTGTTAGCCATAAGGCATATTCCTTGGTCGTCTTCTTTTGAAGAGTTGGCCTCAGGGTCTTCCTCCTCGTCACTCCACGTGCAGACCATAGCCTGAGGTTTCTTCTTTTGCATCTTGGAGCTTTTCTTCTGGAGATCGGGGCAATCCCTCTTCATGTGTCCAGGCCTCCTGCAATGAAAGCATGTAATCTTCTTAGCATTCCTATTTTTATCATTGTTAGAATCAAAATGCTTACCAGAAGGATACGACCTTTTTCATCTAAATGTTTTTCCCTTAGTTCTCAGGAACTTACGAAACTGTCGAGTCAGCATGGCTTGCTCCTCTTGATCAAGGTTTGAGAACCCGTTGGACTCCCCACTACTACTGCTATTGCTACTCCCACTGCTGCTACGGGACACCTTGAGAGCAATGTTCTTGCCCTTCTTGTCACTTCCTTCACCATTTCTTTTAAAATTCATTTCATAAGTCATTAGGGATCCTATCAGCTCAGTGACTGTCAGTTTTGACAGATCCCTAGACTCCTCTATCACAATGGCCTTGGTGTGCCATGCGGGGGTTAACGACCTAAGGATTTTCCTGACTAGATCCCCTTCTGAAATCTATTTCCCAAGCCCTTTAAGATTGTTAGTGATAAGCGACAGCTTAGCATACATTTCCGTAATAGTCTCCTCGGATTTCATCTTAAATAATTCATACTCAAAGGTGAGCATATTTACCTTGGTGGCCTTGACTTGGGATGTACCTTCGTAGATGAGCTCTAGTTCATCCCACATCTTCTTGGCTGTCTGGCAGGCTGAGATCCTGGCGTACTCTTCTGGATGTACTGCGCATTGAATTATGTTTAGAGCCGACCAGTTGACTATTGAAAGCCTGATGTGAAACTTTGTCCACGCATCTTCATTTGGTGGGAGATCGTATGGTCCCGTGGTGATTACTCTCCAGAGTTCGTGACTCTACGCTCTCAGGAATACTTCCATCATGTTTTTCCAATAAAAGTAATTGTTACCATCAAAGAAAGGAGGGCGACTAATAGACTGTCCCTCAGCCATGAAACTGCGAGGAGTGCTAGATCCAGATTTACCCTGGTCGTTGGACCACATGTTGGGTAACCTACTCTGATACCAATTGATAGTTCACACAGAGGGTGAGCTAGAAGGGGGGGATGAATAGATCACCCCCAATTCAAAGTAATTAAAAAAAACGTAAGTAATCCTGAAACGCAGAAGAGAAACTTCCCTAGTCTGGCCACGGAGCAGACAGATAGACAGATGCGTAACTAGAGAGAGAATTAAGATGAGACAAAAATCGAACAGTTGATGTGCTAGAGTCAAATCGAGAGAGCAATCAAGCAAACCACACAGATGGAACATAGAGCTTTTAAGGTAGTTCAATTGCGATCCGCAATCTACATCCACCCTTTACTCCAACAGAGTAAGGCTTCCTTGCACTAAGCAATTCAGAACCGCAGACTCAGTCTGCTAACATCCGCTGCCTGACAGCTTGCCCCGAGGAACACACTCCTCGCTCTTCTAAAGACCAGAAGAATCACTGGAGGTCCAACCTCCCTTCCTTTACACACAGCAAAGGGAACCCCATGAATTGCTCCCAGTAGTTTCACGAACCAAAGGATCGTTCCTCTCTTCCTCCAAACACTATGGAGGGATGACCGGAGAACCTCTCCCTTCCTCCAACTGAATTTGGAGGGTAACAAAATGGAATTGACAATAAAAAACTTGAAGATGAAAAACAATCGGAAGAGATGACAAATCTCTCATAAACAATAACAATGTAGCTTCCGTAGAAGCAGACTCTCAGACTCAAATACTGGAAATCACTCAGGCTCTTCTCTTTCTGAACTGGCTCTCTTCTTTAATGGAAAAAATTTTAGAACTGGCTCTCGCTTCAGATATTTTCTCTTCTCCTTTATCTTTTTATGCTCTATCTCTCTCTTCTTTCTTCCAGCTTTTCGATCCTCTTTTATAGGTAGACGATAGCTGCGTAGATACCACGTTTCCCACCCAAACTTCCTCGCAGATCTGATACTTTGAGGTTCCACGTGTCAGAATCGTGGTGCTATAGCAGTCCATGTGGTAGGATCATCTGATCTGGTCCTTGCCTTGGATCTCGTGCCATCGACCTGGGACTTTAAATTTCACGTGAGGTTGGTTCGCAGATTGCTCAGTAGATGCTCGACCATATGACTGACCTAGCAATCAAAACAGTCATAAGTGTTGGATGTTTTACAATATGCACTGACCTTACCTTCCAAAGACTGAGATGTGCACAAATTCTAAACAGTGGAGTGCACGGACCTTATATGTATAGAGCTAAAAGATACACAGACCCACGCATGCGTATAGTAAAAATATGCACGAACTTACATGTATATATATGCGTGATGCAAACAGTACACTTGAAGTCCCGCGATCAATGACACCCAAGAGGGGGGTGAATTGGGTGTTTAGCAATTTTAAGAAAACTTTTGACCTTTTCAAAATATGTGATAAAGCACTACTTAAGAGATTCAAATCTATTCAATTTCGATTTATCAAAGTCTATATGGTGATGAGATAGATTATGCAAGATAAACATGGATAAAACCTGAACAATAATGTACACTAACATTCACGTAGAATGGAGATAGGGGAAATGGATCACACCACACAAATCAACACACAATGCACACCAGTTTTTAAGGTGGTTCGGATGCAACGCCGGCAATCCTACGTCCACCTCTCACCAAACTCGGTGAGGCTTCACTCGATGATAAATCCCCAAACAGAGACGGCGCTCCAACTACACACGCAAGATGATGCTTGCACACACACACGGGGATGCGCCCCAATACACACACAGACACACACACGGAGACGAAGTCTCCAACACGATCTGACAACCGGATCACCAACACAAACACCCGCTGCCACAAGTGCAGCAATCCACACACATGAGACAGAATGTATCTAAATAGACCCACACACACATAAACACAGATCTAGGTAGATCCACGCACACACACACACGAATCAAATACGACACACACACACACGGCCACGGATCCAACAACGATTCACACACACACAAGTTCTTCAGTTTATGACGAACACAAATATAACACCCAAAGCATAAAGACGATGAGGCTTAATTTAGAAAACTCCTGTTTTGGGTTCCCCTTGAATGCATGTTGCGGATCTTGAACGTATTTTCAATTTTCACTTGACCGGAGCTTCAATCCGTGCTTGCTTAGCTTTTCTCCTTTCTTGCTTGCTTGGCTTCTCTTCTTTCTCCATTAGGCACTCTTCTTGGAATCTTTGCTTGCTTGCTTGGCTCTTCTCTTCCTTGGAGGAGGTTGGCTTTAGATATGCCTTCAATGGGTTGAGAATGGATGAAGAACACTTGCTGCACGGAGTACTGTTCACGGCTACAGTACCTCTTCTCTCCCTTGGATAGCCTTTCCCCCTTTAGAACTCTCTTGATGCATTAGGGTTTCTAACCCTCTTGTGTTGGTTTTATATCTTTTGAATGGTCCATAGACACGCCCCAGACTAGATCCACAGATAATGAGAGATTGGGTGACTTTAGGATTAAACAAATAGGTGGAAAGACCTCTCCACGCGCTTGAAACATAAAGTCAAACAAGGCTGCATCGGGGTTGGCGGTCGACCTGTAGAATGGGGCGGTCGACTAAAATTTTACAGGTTTGAAGATTTGAATTCTGGGAAAATCGGTCGACCGCCCCAAGGCTGGCGGTCGACTGAAATCTGGGATTTTTCAGATTTCGATCTTCTGTTAATTCTTGTTGACCGGCCCTTGCTCACCGTCCGACGGAACAGTGATTATCCTGCAAAAACAAGTTGTTAGCCCAATGAAACATGTCCATAAGGCAAGGGCTTCATGTCCATATCAACTCCATGCATTTTAGGATCGGATTCAACTTGGTTTATGCATTAGACCATTTAAGCATTTCACATTACATGCAATCTCCTTAAACAAGTTCAATGCTCCCCGTGACCTGACCGCGCAGGTCGATCGGCGTGCGAAGGCGCACGATGGCGAGTTTTGCAAGGGCTTGAAACCTCATGAACTAGGTGCATATGAACACTATGAAACACACATGTTCTGAGGTAATGATCAAGTTCTGGGCTAAGAATCAAGAGATAAAACTCAATCATCCCAAGTAAATTATTCATGAAATAATCTCATGGAACACTCAATAACAAGGAGTGTATAACAGGGTAAGAGCCTTACCAATGGTTCTTGACAGTACATGACATATACCACCTGTTTTGGATTGTTGAGGAGCAGGGTGCTTATCCACATGTTTGGTTCACCAGGTGACTGTTTGAGATTGATCATGCAACCATGATAGTCAGGGTTAATACCATGCTTGTTCACATTAAAGAGGTTATGAAACCTCTTGCCTCTTGTAAAACCAATTCAATCAAGCAAGAATCAAGATCATGTACCATTGCCATTTGCCATCTCAATCATATTTAAACATGAATGTACACAGTCATCAAGAACATGTGCAATCAACTCTAAGTTTAGTTATCATCAAAACCATAACACCAACACTCATCAAAACCATAACTCAACAGCACTGACCTTTAACAGCTTAAAGAAAACCATTGCACCGACGTTCTGTATGCTCAGGCAAAGTGTGCACAGACCTTAGATGGTATATCACAATAGATGCACCGACCTTCTGTATGCTCAGGCAAAGTGTGCACAGACCTTAGGTGGTATATCACAAAAGATGCACTGACCTTCTATGTGTTCAAGCAAAAAATGCACAGACCTTCTATATATACGATGAGAGATATGCACTGACCTTGCATGTAGACAAACAGGGTATGCACCGACCCTGTATCCGGACCAGCAGAAAGTGTACCGACCTGGTATGCATATTAGTAGAGTATGCACCGACCTTGTATCGCACAAGAGCAAAATGTGCACCGACCTTGTATGAACAAGGAAAGTGTGCACAGACCTGGTTTAGTGCAAGTCAAAAATTGCTCCGACCTTCTTTATGCTTAATGCAGATGTGCACGGACCTTGTATATGCACAAGGTAAATGTGCACTGACTTGACATGCTATTGAACAAAGAATGCACTAACCATCTTCATTCGAAGGGAAGAATATGCACCGACTTTGTATGCATATGGCTAAAATCTGCATCGACCTTTGTCATGCAGGATGCGAAATATGCACCGACTTAATCATGCGTAAGACACACTTGCACCGACCTTAGTCATGCAGTATGGCAATATGCACAGACTCCAATGCACAGACTCATGAAGGCTTCAGACATGTTCTGTTTGACTTAATGTGTTTGACGTTTGACTTAAGGTGTTTGACATTTGACTTATGGTGTTTGACATTTTCAAACCACTAGGATACAACAAAAGAGAGAGAGGTGAGAACGGAGAGGGTGGAGGATGCTGCGAAGGGGTGTACAGAAAGAGAGAGGGAGAGTGAGGGTTGCACAGGGGGCCGCCGCGAAAGGTGTATGCATGTGTGTGAGATAGAGAGAGGAAGAAAGAGAGGGCAAAGAGAGGAGGCCATTCGGTGGGGAGGACCGTGTGTGAGTGTGTGTGTGTGCGACGTTTGTGAGTACGTGTGTGTTTAGAGGGAGAGAGACAGGAAGAGAGGGAGAGAAGAGCCTGTGAGACTGTGCGTGTGCGTAGAGGAGAGGGGGGAGAGAGGAGTGAGGAAGACGGAGAAGTAGTGACCAGCGGTGCTGCGTGCGTGTTGAGAAGAGAGAAGAGGAGGGAGAGAGAAGAGAGAGTAGGAGGGTTAAAGAGAGAAAGAAAGAGAACGGAGGGGGGGGGGAAGACCGCTGCAGGCGTGTGTGTGTGCAGAGAGAAATAAGAAGAGGGAGTGGGTGAGAAGAGAAAGAAGAGAGAGGAGGGAAGAGTGGCTGCGGAGGGGAGTTGCAGACAACACAGAGTGTTAGAATTTGGGCATAGTCCCCTTGGGCAATAGTCCCGTATTGATTAAGTGAGTTGTGGTTCATGTGCTTATGACCCTAGGCCTGTGTATCTCAACACCGTGATTTTATGGATTCAACATGGTATCAGAGCATGGTCTTGACCCAACTCCATATATTTCCTATCTTGTCACCTCCACCCAATTAATGTCCACGGCACTTCTTGGCCGTGAGGGGGAGTGTTGGAATTTTGGCATAGTCCCCTTGGGTAATAGTCCCGTATTGGTTAAATGAGTTATGGTTCATGTGCTTATGACCCTGGGCCTGTGTATCTCAACACCATAGTTTTGTGGATTCAACAGAGAGAGAGAGAACGAGGGGGAGAGGAAGTGCAAAGATGATAGAGAGGGGAGGGAGAGATGCGAAGGGGCTGCAGAGATAGTGAGAGTGAGAAGAGGGAGAGAAGGCCGCGGTACAGTGTGGGAAGAGAGAGGCAGGGAGAGGAGAGTAGAGAAGAGACGTAGGGGGGGAGATGAAGAAGCTACGGTGCAAGTATGAAGAGAGAGAGATCAGAGGGGAAGAAGGGGAAGTGGGATCGGAGGAGAAGAAGAAAGAGTAGAAGAAGAGGTAGAAAGAAGAGGAAGGAGAAAGAGAAGTGAGGGGAGAAAACCAGAGGAGAAAGAGAGGAAGGGGAGGGGGAGAAGTCTAAGCCCCAAGAAGAAGAAGCTCTGCAGGCTTTATAGGAGGAGGTGATGCTTGCTTCGTGTGAGAGCCACTGCTCACGCCATCTACGAGAAAGGAGACACGCCCCTGCACGCCATCGCTGCCCTGCACCCGCATGCCACCAGCCTGCTGCCCATGCACTGCATGCCATCGCCGCCTGCATGCATGGAAGGAAGCCCATGCAACTGCTGTGCTCGCCGACTCCCCAAGCACATCTCAGCCTCTGCACACCTGCATGCCGGCTGCCTACATGCCATCGCTGCTGTTACTCATGCATGTGTGCCTACATTTGCCCGCACATGCACAGAGGAGGCCTTCGCCACTGCCCAACCGACGCGTGCACGCCACTGCCCATGCTGTTGCCAAAGCACGCGAGAGGAGGTGCCTACACCTGCGAAAGAAGAGAAGGGACAGTTCACAAGGTTGCAAGGATTATGTAAAAAATTATAACTAGGCCCCTTTAAAAAAAGAATTCAAGACAATGGATTCACAAATACTTCACCATTAGTCATTCCATCAATTTTAGTAAAATTTCTTATGATTTCATTGAAAATTAATTATGTAATTTTTTCTTTTATTTTTAAAAATATCTCAAGTCCCAAAAAAGCTCTGTTTTGTGTGAGACTGAGATTATCATGTATAAATGGCATAATTAGCTTCGTTAAAGTCCAAGATTGATGTGTGCGATATGAATAAAAATAAATAATTAAGCATTTATCACTTGGCAAGAAGTGTGTAGATAGTTTTATTAAAGGCTTCCGCTAACCCGTTTGCTTGTGAGTTGTATGGAGTGGATGTCCTCCAATCATTCTTGAATTTATCGGCCAGTTTGTAGACCTTCTAGTTCTGGAAATGACTTCCGTTATCAGAGACTATTTGATCGGGTATGCCGAATCGGAATATGATGTTTCGACGAACAAATCTGGCCACGATTTCTCCTTTCACTTCTCTTAGAGCCATGGCCTTCGCCCAGCGGGAGAAATAATCTATCGCTGCTAAGATGTATCTGCATCCTGATGAAGACACGGGTAGTGGTCCCACAACATCGGTGCCCTATTGAGCAAAAGGCCAGTTGGGCACTGTTCGATGTAATTGTATTGGGGGTCTTCTCGGGACTGTAGCATGCTGCTGGCATTTATGACATGACTTGGCATATTTGCAACAATCATCAAACATAGTTGGCCAGTAATATCCCAGTTTCTTGATTTTGATTTTCATTTTCGACCCAACTTGATGGGCACCAACTGATCCAGCATGAACTTCCATCATGACCATCCAGGCTTCCTCCATAGACAGGCATCATCGGAGCACATTTCTTTTGGCATTTGCCACAATCCGGAACAGGGTTCCGTTCCTGACTTCATAAGAGCCTTTCATCCTGATCAATTTTATCTTTTCTTCCCTTTGCTTGGGCAGTTGTTGGTGTTTGAACCATTACATCAGGGGCTCTCTCCAGTCAGGAGAGCTGATTGCTTTTGTTGTTGCAGCTTCATATTCTTCTTCACCTGGCTCCTCTATCATGCAAGGAACCTGGTGCCTATTTATCACTGTTATATTAAGATATTCATTTGGAGGAACTGTGAGTGAGCTTGCTAATTTTGCCAGTGCATCTGTCTGTGCATTTTGGCTTCGGCCGACATGGCCTATCTCGATGAAGTAGAATCGCCCCATGATCTTCTTTGCCTTGGCACAATAAGGGAGTAACTCAGGCTTTCGAACATCGAACTCCCCTTATATCTGCTTGACAATTAGCATTGAATCGCCGAACACTTGCAGCATTCGAATCTCCATATGGAGAGCAATCTGAAGGCCAATAATCAAGGCCTCATATTTTGCTTCATTGTTTGTGCAAGATTTGTTGATCGAGCATGATGTATGTAGAACTTCTCCTTCTGGGGATTTGAGGACGATGCCTGCTCTGCCCCTTATCCTTGTTTTCCCCTGTCGGGATGTTTCCGTTCTGCATGCCCCATCAAAATATAGCTGCCATACAGCCTGACGGACTTGATCCAGTTCTAGTGTTTCATCTTCCGGAAGCTTCATGATTAGAGGAGAATTTTCAGGCATAGGGTGTGCTGCAAAGAAATCTGCTATTGCCTGGCCTTTAATGGCCTTTTGCGGCATATATGTAATATCAAATTCCATCAGGATGACGGCCCACTTGCCTAGTTGTCCCTTTTGTGCTGGCTAGGACAAAAGGTACTTGACCGGGTCAGCCCTTGATATCAGCTGTATTTCATGCGAGAGCATGTAATGCCTCATCTTCTTGACTATGAAGACCAAAGCGAGGCAAACCTTCTCAATCGGGGTGCATTTTCCTTCCGCCCTGACCAATCTTCGATTGAGGTAATAAAGTGCTTGATCCTTCCCCTCGTTGTTATTCTGGGCCAGCATTGCCCCCAGTGAATATTCGGTGGCAGCTATGTAGAGAATTAATGGCCGCCCTTTGACAGGTGCCCCCAGTACCGGCGGGGTCTTCAAATACTCCTTTAGCTGGTCAAAAGCCTTTTGGCATTCTTGATTCCAACCGAACGGCGTATCTTTCATCATCAGCTTATGGAATGGCTGACATCACCCGGACAGGTTGGAGATGAACCTGCGGATATAGGCTAATCGGCCCTGCACTGACCATAGTTTCATTAAGTTCTTCGGAGGCGGTAGCTCTTGAATGGCTTTTATATTGGAGGGGTCTATTTCAATTCCCCGATATCAGATAATGAAGCCCAAGAACTTCCCACTGGAAACGCCGAAGACGCACTTCAACGGGTTCATCTTCAGCTCGTATTGCCAGAGCCTTTGGAATATAACCCTGAGGTCACTCAGGTGATCTTCTTTTTTCCTGGTCTTGATGACCAAATCGTCGATGTAGCATTCGACCTTGTCATAGAGCAGTTTATCAAATATCCTTGTCATCGCCCTTTGATAAGTGGCACCGTCATTCTTGAGGCCGAAAGGCATCGTTTTATAATGGAATTTCCCCTCGGGTGATCGAAAAGCCGTATGAATTTTGTCATGCTCGGCTATCCATATCTGGTTGTATCCAGACAACCCATCCATGAATGATAACACTTCATGGCCAGTAGTGGCGTCTATGATGACTTCAGTGATGGGTACTGGGAAATCGTCCTTTGGGCATGCCTTGTTCAGGTCCCGAAAGTCCACACATATTCTGATCTGGCCATTCTTCTTTTTGACGGGCACAATATTGGCCAGCTAGGTGGTGTATTGGTTTTCCGCTATGAAGTCGACATCTATAAGCTTGTTGATCTCTTTACAAACCTGGCTTATCAGTTCTGGCCTCATCTAGGGTCGATAGCCAATATATGCTGAGCAACTTCAGGGTTGAGGCCTGGCATTTCTTTATAGCTCCAAGCAAAACAGTCCCGAAACTCCTGGAGGAGTTGTATATATCGCTTTCTTTCTTCTGGGAGAAGGAGGGCGCTGAGGAAGGTTGGCCTAGGCTCATCTTCTTTGCCGAGGTTTACTCCGATCAGCTCATCAACGGTGGCTTGGCCACCATCTTCTATCTCTAGGGGAGCCGATTGAAGATTGATGAAGCCTTCATCATCTTCTTCAGCTTCGAGGACATCATAAATGTCTTCTGGCCTTGTCTCGCTCAGCGACGGGGCTTCGCCAGCTCCTTGCCCTGGGTTGAGAATCGGTGCCGATGCCGACAATACAGCTTCCGGGCAACTTGAGTATTGGCCCGTAGGTGAATCGCCCCTAGGGGCAACAAGGAGTTCCGCAACCTCTTGTCATTGCGGAACATTATCGGAAGCTGTAATGGCCTATGTGACAATAGATTCCCAGCATTTGTAGTGGACATCAGCCTTTGGCCCTTCATGAATCACTGTGTAGGGTTTCAGGGTATCTCTAGGCATAGAGAGCTGTAGGGTTTCTTCACGGTCTTCTTGGTAATCATCGTAGATAGCCTCTACGGGGTCCCCGCCCATAGGGGTGAAGAGGGAGACCGCATTTGTTTCATAACATCTTTCATCGGCTAAGCTGGCGACCTGCATGGAGAGGGAAGTGGAGCTATATGCTTCCTTCCTCGTGACTGGCATTTGCCATCTGGATGGTTACTTCCTGGTTCGATGCTTGCTTTGCTCGGCCTCAGATGTATCTGCGGGGGTCCTGTAGTGGACTAAGACTATACAGACTCCCCTTTTATAAACGCCCGCTTCATGTGGGTGCGGCGGGTTCACTTCATATTCCCCTATTTACAATTCGCCCCTCCTGATCAGGCCTTGAGCGATATCTTTGAATACATGCCCCATCACCCGATGATAGGGGTAGAATTGAGGATCATTGCTTCTTCTGGCATCCTCTGGCCTTTTTGGCTCTGGCAGAGTGATCTTGTCGTAATGACAAGCCCATTCAAAAATTGCCCAAGTCTTATCTCTTAGGAAGGAATAACACTTCTTCATTTTCTCCCGCAATGAGGGGATTCGCTCCATAGGTTGATTGGTTGAAGGACTGACTACCTCCTTTGCTTTCTTCCTCAAGTGCTCGAAAGCACTGAGGTTGCCGCCTGGAGATTGGTTCTCCCATTTTGCCATGGCAATGGCTGGGCGATGCTTCGATAGCTGGGCTTCAATATCGGCTGCCATTATGCTCAAGTGATCAAAGGACTGGAATTTAATGCCAGCTACCCTTTGAAAATTTTCTTTCTTCAGACTTTGTTTGCAAACCTCGATGGCGGCTTCGTGGCCTAGAGGAGGCTCGCATCTTTTGTGGAGGTCCCTCCACTTGTTAATGTAATCCATGGCATATTCACTATCTTTCTACCTTAGTTATAGGGAAGTGCTTTGGGTTCATGGAACTGCCCTGTCGGAGGAGGATGCCCCCAGTTAGATCAGATAGAAGTTTGGTCATTTCGGCCAACTGTGCCTTCAATCTTTTGATCTCCTGTTGCTGCTCATAAAGTAATGTGAGAACAACAGGGTTGTATTAGGAGAAATTCGGAGCGTAGCTTGAACCGCCGCCTTCCCTTCCGACG
This sequence comes from Amorphophallus konjac, assembly GCA_022559845.1. Taxonomy (NCBI): domain Eukaryota; kingdom Viridiplantae; phylum Streptophyta; class Magnoliopsida; order Alismatales; family Araceae; genus Amorphophallus; species Amorphophallus konjac. The sequence continues at coordinate 88,013,931 of CM040118.1, forward strand.
TCAGGCGGGGGTGGCGGCACCCCATCACCATGATTATCAAGGATCGACCCCTCAGAAGTTGATGTAACCAGCCCTATATCCCTACATGTAGGTGGGCTCCAGAGGAGCACTTCTTCATCTTGGGTTTCGCTGGCCGGAGGCATGTGTTGCTCCTCGCTTCTTATATATCTGGATCTTTCTGAGGGTTGTCACTGGCTGGAGATGAGACAAATATCATGTTTGCTTCATAGAATTCTTCTATTGAGAAACCCAAGCCAGGGTGTCGGGTAATCTGCAGTAGTTCTTTATCCAAGTTGGGCGGGTACCACAACTTCTTAAACATCTGCTTTTGACTTTCAGTCTGGAAGAGGGGAAGCTATTGCCTCCTGACCATCTTCACCATTTTACTGGATATATCTAGAAGTCCCATGATAGGGACGACAGGGTCATGAATTTCTTCAGGGAATCTGTAATCGTCATCCCCTTTCACCGACTGTTCATTAGCCATGTAGAATATTGTGGATTGACCCTTAGGATTAGGCACCTCAAAAATCTTCAGTAATTCGACTATTTGATAGTCTATATCTTTAAGGGGCTTTGTGATCTCTGGAGGGATTCTCACGTAACCCAGCAAATCCTCGAGCTCTGGCATATCCGGCTCGGGGTGAATATCGGGTGGGATTGCTCGAACCATCCCTTCAACTTTAGAAATGTGCGACACCTCCTACGGAGCCACATAGTCGGGCGGCGGTAGAGGGAACCAGTCGCCGATTTCTTCTATCTTATTTTCTTTGCCTTGAGTTGGCAAGGGAGTCTGCTTTGGCTTCTCCATATAGAGTGATGCATCCAACAGATGGCATTCAAACACCTTAAAGGGGTGTAAGTCAGAAAATATTCTTTCTTCCTTTCCGTCTCGGGAGTACTTGATACATTGGTGCAAAGTAGAAGACACTACCCGATTTTGATGTAGCCATGGTCGGCCCAGCAATGCTTTATATGAAGTATCAGAGTTGATGATGTGTAACTGCACCTTGGTGGTGAAGTCTCCCAGCGAAAGCTCGAACTCCGCCATGCCCATCCGGACTTCAAACTTCTGGTTGAACCCAGCTATCTTCATGTCCCTGACCTCGATCAGGTGCACATTGAAATAATACTTCTGATACATGTTGACACCCGTTTTTAGCCCGCAAGTTACGTTATTTCTCTTATTCATCATTTTTGATGTCCTAGATTACCTATTATTTTGGAGCCTTCCTTGGATGGATTTCGAACCCATTTTATCATTCCCTAACCTTTGAGCCTTGGAGATTATGATTCCGTTGAGCCTTGGAGGTTTTTTCCTTCATTTTTGGCCTTTTCTAACATCCCAAGTTGACCTAAGGCCTGTTTAGGTCGACTTCCGGCCTTCCAAGTCGACTTAGGGCCCATTTAGGTCGACTTCCATCAAGTATTTGGCCTTTCGTAGGTGAACCGCTACACAGTCCTGAATGAAGTCCCGTGATCAATGACACCCAAGAGGGGGGTGAATTGGGTGATAACAAATTTTACGAAAACTTTTGGCCTTTTGGAAATATGTGATAGAATGCTAGTTAGGAGATTCAAATCTATTTGAACACAACTTGGATTTATCAACTTTATATGATGATGATATAGATTGAGCAAGATATACGTTGATAAATCCGGAACACTAACACTCATGTAGAATGGAGGTAGATGAAATGGATCAAACCACACAAATCAAACCATAGTGCACAACGGATTTTAAGGTGGTCCGGATGCAACGACGGCAATCCTACGTCCACCTCTCACCAAACCCGGTGAGACTTCACTTGGGGATAAATCCCCAAACAGAGACGACGCTCCAACCACACACGCAGGACGACGCCTGCCCACACACACACGGGGACACACCCCAACACACATACACACACGGAGACGAGGTCTCCAACACGATCCAACAAGCGGATCAACAAAACACACACACGCTACGACAAGTGCAGCACTCAACACACACAAACACTAAGATCTGGATAAAACCACACACACACACACGTAAATCTAGGAAGACCTACGCACACACGAATCAAATACGACATACACACACGACCACGGATCCAACAACGATCCACACACACACAAGTTCTTGCAGTTTATGATGAATACAATTACAACACCCAAAACATAAAGACGATGAGGCTTAGTTTAGAAGACTCCTGATGTGGGTTCCCTTTGAATGCATGCTGCGGGGTTGAGAATGGATGAAGAATACTTGCTGCACGGAGTACTGTTCACGGCTACAGTACTTCTTTCTTCTTCCACTTGGACAGCCTTCCCTTAAACTTTTCTTGAGACCATTGCTTGATTGGAACTCCTTGGCTTGAGAATATGCTTGAATGGCTTCAGTTGGTGCTAGAACGGCTTCGATCGAATGATGAACTTGTTGAATGGAATGTTGTTCACGAGCGTTGCAGCAATCTTCATTTGATAGCTTTCCTCTCGATCTCTCCTTGTTGATTTCTTGCTTCTTCAGTTCTTGGGAGGATGAAGGCTTCGAAATGGATCTTGAACCCTCAGCTATGGATGAAGCTTTTGCCCACGGATCACTGTTCACGGCTATAGTGATTCTCCTCTTCCTTGAGCCACCTTGATTTCTCTTTGTTGATTTCTTCTCTTGGAGTCTCTTAGGGTTTATTGCCCTAATGAGATGTTTTATACTCCTAGGGTGGTCAAGAGACACCCCAGGAACTAGATCCACAATTTCTGGCGAGATTGGGGGCAAAGGGATTAAACAATTGTGCCAAAGAATCTCTCCACAAGCTGGAACAAGAAAGTCAACAATGAAGACTTCGGGGCTGGCGGTCGACCGGTGGAGGCTGGGGGTCGACCGAAACTTTCTACAGACAGAACCTTTTGGTTCTGGCAAAACCGGTCGACCGGTCGCCTAGTGGCGATCGACCGCTACTGAGATTTTTGTAGCTTTTTCATCCCTGGAAATTTAGGTCGACCGGACCTTGTCCTCAGGTCGACCGAACAGTGAAGATCCTGCAAAAACAAGTTGTTAGCCTAGCAAAACGTGTCTATAAGTCAAGAGCTTTATGTCCTTATCAATTCCATGAATTTTGGGATTGGATTCAACTTGGTTTATGCATTAGATCATTTGAGCATTTCTCATTACATGAAATCAAAATTTTGTTACGGGGGCTCCGCCCCCTGAAACCCCCGCAAGGGGCGCTGGCCCCTTGACCCCCACGACCTAACCGGGTAGGTCGATCCCCGCGACCTGACCGCGCAGGTCGATCCGCGTGCGAGGACGCACGATGGTGAGTTATGCAAGGGCTTGAAACCTCATGAACTAGGTGCATATGAACACTTTGAAACACACATGTTCTGATGTAAGGATCAAGTTCTGGGCTAAAAATCAAGAGATAAAACTCAATCATGCCAAGTAAATTATTCATGAAATAACCTCATGGAACACTCAATAACAAGGAGTGTATAACAGGGTAAGAGCCTTACCAATGGTTCTTGACAGTACATGACATATACCACCTGTTTTGGATTGTAGAGGAGCAGAGTGCTTATCCACACGTTTGGTTCACGAGGTGACTGCCATGAGTTTAATCCTGCAAGTAAGATAGTCAGGGTTAATACCATGCTTATTCACATTAAAGAGGTTATGAAACCTCTTGCCTCTTGTAAAACCATCATACACAAACCAAGGATCAAGACCATGTAACCGTTGCCATTTGCCATCTCAACCATACATAGATAACAAGAGCATGAGCAATCAACCACAGGTTTAGTTATCATCACTGAATCACACATTAAGTTTAGTTATCATCAAAACCATAATTTCACAATCACAACAATCATCAAAACCATAACTCAACACTGAATGTGGCCCTTTTTCATCCCCTTTTGTTCCTCTATTCATTAGGTACCTTTTACAAAAGTTGTTCATTTTTTAAAGCCCTAGATTTTCTTCTTCTTCTCCATTAGCCAGTTCTACACCGTTTTCAAGTTATTTATATTTTTCCAGCACGCTGCACTGTTTCTGCGAACCCATCGTATCCCTCCATTCTTCCCCCTATTTCTCTCTCTTATGCTCTTTTTCTCATCTTACTCCTTTTATGAAAGTTGTTCATTTTTTCGTGATCTACAATTTCTTATTCTTTACCTTTTGCTAGTTCTTCCTAGTTTTCAAGATATTCTACACTTTATAAAATCGACCGTTTCTTGGCTGAAGAGTCCAGCTCTCGCTGGACTCCGTTTCTTGTGCGTCCGAGAGCCCCTTCTAGGACTGATAAATTCGAGATTAGTCTTTCAATTCACGTTGTATCTCTTCAAGGCTCTTACCCTTGATATTATCTCGAGATTCATCCATCAAACTTTTTTTATCTTGGACTCTATCCTCGAAATCATAAGGGGAACTTTCTAGGTTTCAGCAGTTTCTATATAAATAGAACCTGTTCGCGCCTGCACGACGGGAGCCTATTCTTCAGGTTGGGGCAGAGCCTTGCTGCATCTCCGATGTCCTTCTTCGACCCTAACCTGTCAAGGGAAGTATTAGCTTCGCGTTCATCCTATTTGGGCTTCATTTCATCATCGTTTTCCCTTATTTCTTTGCCCCTACTTTTGCCAAATCATCACAATTTGCTATATTTCTGCTGCAGCTGCGTGATGGGGGTGTCTTTTCCAAGTCGGGGCGGAGCCATGCTGCATCGTTATTGTCTTTCTTTGACCCTGGGCTGTTAAGGGGAGTATTAGCTTCGTGTTCATCATATTTGGGCATTCTTTTCCTCATCTTTTCCCTATTTCCCATGCCCCAACTTTCTGGGTTTCACCACTATGTTCTGTAATTCTAAACCTAGATTTCTATGCAAAGTGGGGCACATTTGCGTGGTTGGGGCGAAGCTATGCCGCACTTCAAACCCGTTTCTTCGGCTCCGGGCTCTTAAGAGAAGTGTTATCTTCATTTTCCCTCGTTTTGGGCTCATTCCCTCGTCTCTAGCATATTTATTTTTGCTCATGCTTCCTGCAATTTCACACAGTTTCCACACTTAGTCTCCGTTCAGAGCCTATTCTGCATGTTGCATTTTCTTGCATTTTGCACCACATTTTTCACTGTTGTCCTCCTCGTTTTTAATCCTTCTTTTCACCCTGATCTCATCACAAAATTCCTACCTTTCATTAGGATCATCCCGTTCCTTTTAAGGCTCTTTCTTCTGCAAGATCTCTCTTGTTCTTTGGGTGCAATTTCTCACTGTTCTGCACTGTCTGCATTTTTCGCCAAATCTCTGGCGTTCAAACAAGATGTCCAGGCATCCTTTGTCCATGTTCTTTGTTCCAAATTGTGCACAACACTCATGTCTCATGTCAGCATCATTTTCTCTCTGTGAGGGCTTCATTTTCTCAATTATTTATGTCATTCTTTGCACCCTGTTTGCATAGTTTGCACAGTTTTCTGCACTGTTTTTGCATGAACTGCACTTTTGCACTCCATTTTTCTCTGTTAATTGTTACATTTTAAATCAGTCTCTGCATTTTAATCTAACTACAATATACACACCTATTATTTCCACCCATTTACAGGGGTTAAAAACCTTCCCCCAGTGCATTCTCCCTCAATCTGTCATGCTCCTTTATGCACTCGGGACAGATTCTACACTTGCATGTTCTAATGGGTTTTCTCTCTTCTTTTGATTTTGATTCACAGGAAAGCATGGAAAGTGAGGCCTTTACCTTCTAGTCGGCTGGAAGGCGAGGATAGGTAATCCACATAGTCCCCACAATCTCTATATTAAGCGCGATCACCTTCTTTTCCAAGGTACGCAACGCACATAATCTTCTTTCATATCCTTTGGCGTTGTCGTTCTTTGGTGGCGATCACGGTATTCTTCTACATCTTTTGTCGCCCTTTTATTGCTTATATAATCATGCTTGCATATGGTTACATGTTCTTGCTATTTACTTGATTGGGGCGCATTATGTTTTCATATATGCATGCATACTTATTCATGTGATTTGTGGAGTCACGTTCCATATATCTACAGTAGACCCGATTGTAGACACGCCGTTTTTGACATTACATTAAGTAAATCTCATATTACACCATGATGTCCCAAAGTGGCTTTTACATTTTAAGTTATTTGAGTGATTTTCTATTTTTTTACCATTTTTAGAAATTTTTCAGAAAAAAGTTTTTAACACGGTGGAGTAAGGTGACGCCTTCTTTAAAGCCGTCAGGGAGACCCGACGCCTCCTTGAGCCCCCGTGTAGCACGCGGGTGGCCGAGGTTTCAAATAAATCATTTGTGGGAAGAGATGAACACGTCCAAGACATGGGACGCGTGCAAAGAACGTGTCAGGGACCCCTGACGCCTTACTAAGCCCGCGTGCAACACGCGGGCAGCGCCAGCCACGGCGTTCAATTTGACGATTCGAATAAATCCAAAATAATAAATGTCTTGCTGACCTGACGCGGCTTTCAAAAGTCAAAAGTTAGGGGCACTTTCGGTGGCTTTCAGCGCCGCTTTCGTGGAAGAAATTATACGCGTCCAGGACCTGGGACGCGTTTAAATAACGCGTCCCCAATCCTGGACGCGTCTACGGAAATAAAATTAATTTTTTAATTGTGAACGCGCCTGGTCAACGGGACATGTTCACATGAGCACGTCCCAGACCCTAGACGTGTTATTCAAAAATTTGCCTAGAAATAGAGGGCCCTCTCCCTCGAAACAAAGGGCTTCAAAACTTCAAAAGAGGAGGGGATACTCTGCCAAATTCGCTTCTGAGCTCGTGGGTTCTTAAGGGGAGGTCCTGCCGGATTTTCGAGTGCCCATGCACCCGAGAGAAGGCCGTTCCATCTCGCCATCCATCCACACCATCCTCATGCTGCCGAAGCTCTCCTCGAAGCCCGCCATCGACGTCACAATAAGCCTTTCCTCCCCCTCTGTTCTTCTTATTTTTCATCTTGTTAGCTGCATGCATCATCTTCCATTTCTGTTTACGTTGTGCTCCTCTCTTTGAGAGGGCCTTATTCGTGCATCTCTTCATTCATCATAGCATTTCCCACCCCTTTGCGCCTAAAAGGGGTTTAAAACAACACCAACCAGGTGTCTGTTTGTTCATGCTTTCACCATTTTCATCACCAGAGATTGATACTACGCTACTTATGTTCTGATCTGTTTGATGTCTGTTTCATTTCTTGCAAGGGTAAACCAAAAAGAAGGTCCTCTCCTTCGGCCGGCCTAAGGAAGAGCAAGAAGGAATCCACACCATTTCCCGCATCTGAGGTAAAAGTGATCACTTGTTCTTTCATTTTGGGGTCTCCGGCCCCTGGCGATCACACTTGTTCTTTCATTTCAGGGTCTTTAGGGGCGATCACACTATCTACCCACACGCGCTCTGTTATTTCCTTTTGTTCCCATCCCCATCAAAACCTGCGGAGAGTCATTTCCCGTAGCGGTTCCCCATTTCATTTCTGTCAAAACCCGCGGAGAGTCATTTCCCGTAGCGGTTCCCTTCCCCAACTTTAATTTCAGTCACATCCCCTTCCCCATTTTAATTTCAGTCGCATTCCCTTCCCCACTTTAATTTCACTCGCATTCCCTTCACCACTTTAATTTTAGTCACATCCCCTTCCCCAACTTTAATTTCAGTTACATCCCCTTCCCCACTTTAATTTAAGTCCCATCCCTTCCCCCCTTTTAATTTCAGTTACATTCCTCTCCCCACTTTAATTTCAGTTAACACCCACGGAGAGTGATGTCCCGCAGCGGTTCCCTTCCCCATTTCATTTCTGTCTAAACCCGCAGAGAGTAACATCCCACAGCGGTTCTTCATTACACAATTTCTATTCTGCACATTTCAATTCCGTGTGTTTTCCCGTTTAAACCCCGTAGGGAGCAATCTCTCGCGGCGGTCATCTCTCTCTTTCCGCGTTTCCACGCGGCGCGTGTGTTTCACCATCTGCTTTCCCGTGATGTCGTTCACATCTTGGCGATCATGGTGGGACTTATTTTTTATTTCTTTTGGTTACCTATGTATTTTTGGCACCCACATGTGCCCCTCAACTTGGCACCTACGTGTGTCCCTCCTTATCACGCCTGTGCGTGCTGCAGTTGTGTTGTCACGCCCCGAGTGCGAAAGGAACCCGGTATGCGTGATGAGTTTATATCAATCATGTCAATCAGAGCATAAAGAATTCGACACATAGACAGAGCGTGCAAAAGTAGAGATAATAAACCAAATCCTTTATTTCATTAATAACTCCAAAGATAATTCAATTACATACTCTATATTGCCAAAGTAAAGTTACTAGGCTCAATAAAAGGGAAAATATAATAATGACTCAAGAAAGATGAAAAGACACGACTAGATAACAGCTTCAACTAGCAGACAGCTCTACACTCTTCACTCGTGTCCATCCCCATCCCCATCCAAATGATCTTCGTCATCTACTTGAAAAATAGAAAAAAATTAGGGTGAGCGAACGCTCAGTAGGAATTATATCTCAAGTACATGCTTGCTTTAAGTAAATTACATGTTACATGAATGCAAGTATAGCTAGGCATGAACGCATGATAATGTCGAGTGATTAACAAGAATCGATATAGATGGACTAGCAAGATTTCAAGATATTCATGTAAAGCTATCAAGAAGTTCAAGTACACAATATCAAATCATGTCATGAGAATTGACTATTATAATTCCAAGCAAGTAAATACCCATTCTGGGCCACACAAGTCAAGTCAAGCACAAGATTCGTGGAATGCCATAATCAAGCAAGTCATGCACTAGGTGCAATGCCACACCGTGGTCAATATAGCTCCCATGGGCATAAGTACTTTCGGGCACTCCTCCCAGGACCAGACCGGGCCCCATAATTGCCAGGCAATGAGTCATGTAAATATTTTTGGACATCCACTATAGTTTTATTACCAATATAGAGTTCCAAAGAGTTTAACTATTGTAGGAACATAAGGTAGATTCATGGAATAGAGTTCAAGAATAGAACTTTGAGTAAGGATGATGTATCGATAAATCACATGAAAACTCATGACAAATCTAGAAATCTAGGTAATTGTCGTCCACTCAGACTGCCATCAATTACAGAAATAGCATCCACTGTGGTGGTTGCCCATTCCTATGAACAGTACATGTACGAAGAATTTGCGTCCATATCGCGGCCGCTAATTCATTGATTAGCGCCCACTGGCCTGGCCACCAATTCCTTTTGGCATCCATGTTCTGGTCGCTAAATCCAAACAGAGGCAGACTTCTCACAAAGGCCAAAAACAACGCTTTATGAGGGCTAGGACATCACGTTTCTTCAGAGTGACGTGACAAGCAAGGGTTCCGAGATTTTTAGGGTACAACCAGCTCGGCTGCCATTAGGGAATCCAAGGCTAGCGTAGACTTACGGGGGTCTCAATGAGGAAAGTACCAGTCCGAAGGAAGGAATATACCGCAGAGGGTCCAATGATCACCAAGAGTTAGTGTGTAAGCGTAAAACATCGTGAAACAGGGACTCCATCTACGGATGTGAGATGAGAGTGCCAAAAGACCTGCGGTATGGGCCAAAAATCGGATAGAAATTGTGAGAGCAAGAATCTGCGTCCAATCAGAAAGTGGCTATATCAAGAAATAACGACTCTTTGAAAGGTCGCCCAATCTCATATTTAACAGAATTCTTGGAAAAAACCTAAGAATTAACGACTCTGTGCACGGACGCTAATTCAAGTAATTTCTAGAAATCAATAAAGTTGAATTATAATTGGCGACCGTACACGACGGTGCTCGATCTTTAAATAACGTCCATGCTTTTGACGCAAATTCATGATTTTCCATTTAATTTTATTTTTTTGAATCTTTTAAGAAATAACGCCTCCTTGTAGAGATGCTCATTCATTTATTAGCAACTGCTTGCATGGTCGTCCATTCTTTTACTGCTACAAATTAAAGCGTATCGGGTATGAATGTTCTCAGGCACATAACACTATTCATTTCTTTAAATTTCACATGAATAGTAACATATTGCTATTTATCGGGAAGTTTAAACTAAAGACATGATCAAGTAGGGAAAAATATGAGGAATCCAGAAATATGCATAACATGTTTTTCAGATACATGGTTCCATAGTTATTTATTTTTTAACATGTGTTAATTATTAATTGCTCTAACAAAAAATAGCGATGGGGTGATGGTCGCTCATTAATTTACGGCAATAAGTCTATCACCAATTCAAGAATTAGCGACCTTCTGCACGGTCGTTCATTAATCAGCTGCCACTGCACTGGTCGCTATTTTTCATGCAGACAGAAAACCTAGAAACTACGTAAACTGAAGATCGAAAACACAGATGCAAGATATAAACATGCTGTTATGATCATATATGCATGTAATATTCTATTTACTATCCTCTTGGGCTTAGAACTTGAGAAAACCTACCTCGTGGGTTGATTGGGAATGATAAATGGGGAAGATAGAATAAGGATAAGATGCAGCAGCAGCAACTATAACTCGAATAGAAGCAGTAGTAGTAGACCAGCAACACGGAATGTTGAAGAAGCAGAAGGAAGAAGTAATGGCTTTCTCCTTTACGCACTGTAATAGCAGCAACTACAGCTGCTGCACATGAACAGGAAGAAGCAGAAGCAGTAGCAGGTGTAGCAGGCAACGCACTGCAGCAGCAAGAACATGAAAGAAGAAGCTCTTTCCCTTCATGTTCACGAACGACAAGAAAGCAATGAGGGTGACGTGGACGCAGAACGTGCAGCAGCAATAGAGTTCTGCTCGTTCATGAGGGCAGGTATTTATAGGGAAGAAACCTAACAGGAGCTCAGAGTACTAATGGGAATTAACCTTCCCACGTAGCAATCCTAGTTAGTTTAAAATTTCCCATGTTAATGAAGCCCCGTGATCAATGACACCCAAGAGGGGGGTGAATTGGGTGATTACAACTTTTAGAAAAACTTTTACCCGATTTAAAACAGATGTAACCACAAGTTAGATTTATCAAAATCTATCTCCATAATAGTTCCTTGGTACAAGGCGGAGGTGTGAATCCAGGGACTCTACTCACGCAAGATGCTATTGTCCTGACAAGAGTGATCTTGTCGATTCAAAAACACCTTTTGATATACCAAAGATCTATTTAGATAAAAGACCGATTATGCAAGATCTGAAGAAAAAAATGCGGAAGAGATAATATGCAATATCAATCACACAGAATGGGGGTAGAAGAAATGAAATAAACAACACAATTCAAACCACACTGCACAGCGATTTTTAAGGTGGTTCGGATGCAACGATGGCAACCTACGTCCACCCCTCACCAAAATCCGGTGAGGCATCACTGCTGGAAAACCAGCACGGGGATAAATCCCCAACACGGAGCTAATCTCTAGTACACACGCATGACGACGCCTGCAAATACACGGGGAACAAACCCCAACACACACACACACACACACACACGAGGACACGCCCCAACACACACACACACACGGATAAGAAATCTCCCACACGATCCGATAACCGGATCACAAACACACACACACACGCTGCAACAACTGCAGCATAATAAACCACACGACCGTACCCGGACGGTCACACACACACAAATGTAGATCTGAAACAATCCACACACACAAGTGTAGATCTGAAGTGATCCACACACACACACACACACACACACACTGATGTTCACAGATTTAGAATATTACACACATGAAGCTCAAGAGATTTAGAAGAAGAAACACAAATGAAAACTTCTGATTTAGGATCCCCTTGATGCAGATTCTGAATGAGGCTTGCTTCTCCACTTGATTCCCAATTGATTGGCTTCTAATAGATCTTGAAAAACTTGAGGTTTGATAAAGAACTTCTGGACGGATCACTGTTCATGGAGTTGTTCCTGCATCTCTTTTTCTCCTTGGATGGCCTTCCTTTGATCCCCTTGCATCATTGGGGTTTCTTGACCCAAGAGTTATTTTTATAAGACCTAGGATGGTCAAGGGACAAGCCAAAAACCAAATCCATGAATTTAGGCAAGTTGGGTGGCTTTTAGACCAAAAAGTCCAAGAGGAAGGCTTTGAACACGTTCAAGAAACATAGTCAAGAATGGCTGCATCGGGACTGACGGTCGACAGGAAATATGGGGCGGTCGACCGTAAATTTCCAGAGATTGAATTTTTCATTGCTGGGAAAACTGGTCGACCGACCCTTGGTTGGCGATCGATCGAAATCTATAAAATTCTAGATTTCGAGCTGCTGTTGATTCTGGTCGACCGACCCTTGCTCTCAGGTCGACCGAGCAGTGAAGATCCTGCAAAAACAAGTTGTTAGCCTTGCAAAACATATCCATATGATCAAGGCTTGTGCTTGCAACAATATTCATATAATCTGAGCTTCATTCAACCCAATTATCAGTAAGATTCATATAGCACTGCAATCATTCAATGTGAGTGTATCATGTGACCAAGTTTCATTAAACTCAGTTTGCCAGTGTTTGCATGAGGGGATCAAACCTTGTAGCTAGCATGAAAATCGTATGAGGAATATACATGAAGGTATGAAGTGAGTGTATGCAACATGGATAGCATAAGGGACTAAGAAGAGGTTAAATGTTTACACACAAAAACCAAGTGTTCCTTGGAGTTTAATCATTATAAAACCACATGTCAACCTCTTTCCACCAAGATTCACATAAATGGATATTACCATGCATCCACGTGATATTTTAGGTGTCTTCCAACCGTCTCTCTCCTGTAAAAGAAAAAGTAAGACATGAGATCTACGTGGATATCAAAATCTCCATTGTAAAAGCTCACCTTTTGACATCGACTCATTCTTCCACAATCATGAATGATCATCAACTGAATAGAAGTTAAATCAAGCGCATATGGTATAATGATCCACGCATAAACCATTACATGTTCAAAGACCATCACCAATCCCAATTCATTATGAACCTCCAAAAGCCATTTGCCATCTCAACCAAACATGAACAGCAAGAGCACAAGGGCTCTTTGGTTAACACAAAGCCAAGTAGCATGTAGCAACACTGAATCGTATGAATCATTGTGAACTCATGAAACCTCATACCACAAAGTTTAGTTATCATCAAAAACACATACAAGGCATATACAACAATCTCAACAATCTCCCCCTTTTTGATGATGACAAACTTTGTGACTGACACAGACAGAGCAACATATTTTCTCCCCCTTTAACATGATCAAAAAGTGGGAGGAAGGCAATGAAGTTCAAATTCAGCAAGCAGAATCATAAATCAATAAGAGCCCACCGCAGAAGTGCAAATGAGGCAATAGCAAGGCAATGATATGGGGAACAAAAATATGTTGATTCGTTGTGATTCCAATTGTTGATTATGAAAATAGAAAGGTGTGGAGTCTGAAGAGTTGTATACAAAGAGTCACAAATCAAGATGAGGCCATTCAAAACCAACACCCCATGTAGCAAGTGTAAAGAGTTTGAAGTCAAAATTGTTTGAATTTTTTTGATTTTCAGATTTTTAGATTTTTGTTTGAAATGCATGAAGCTAGTTACATACAGATGATGACATATGAAATGCACACAATGCAACCAGACAGTTACGTATAAATATACTTGCAACATATCCCCCCCTTTCTTATTTAAGAAGGGAATGGGTATAAGAAAGATGCATGGGAGTCATGACAACCGGAATGCACATGTGTAGCACATAAGAGATTCATGCAATTGCTAAAGTAGTCAATCAATTTTCTGAATACATAATAAATTAAATTTCCAGATGTGTAAGTGAGTAACATGAAAGACGATAGTTGTAATATGGATATTCAGATTTTCAGATCAACACAAGGAGACATTTTACAGACTGCATTTCAATTTTAAAAACAACGTATTGGAGGCTACACTCTACCTCAATATTTTTTTTACATCAAATTTGTTAATGATTTCACAAAGGTAATCAGAATTTTTCTAAGAATGATCAGGTTCAAATAATTCCTTTTTACGCGAGTAGACGCATGGAGCTCATGTCAGAATCCCGGTTACTCAGAATACTGAACCATTTCACCTCAGTTTGAACAGAGGTACTTTAGTCAACACCTTTCATTAATGAATCACATCACATCTCAGGTGACATGTGCCCAATTTACTTAGTGAGACTGAGCATTGCTCTGCCTTTCTTTTTCATTTCAGATTTTTCCAACAAGGATAGGTAGGTAACTTTTTCCTCAACTGTCTCTTCAACATACATGCAGCAAGTTTAATATCTCTAGAGTGTTGAAAGGAAATTCATATATCCTTATGTTTAACACTCATTTTCACATTATGTGCAAGATGTGTATGAATTTGATTCAGCATGTATACCGAAAATATCATGAACACATAATAGTGCAACTCCCCCTAAATAGATGCACTATTGAGATATGAACTCTCCCAGAGTGTATGACTTGAAACACTCCAATAATGACTCAATTGCAGCATTATGTAGCAAGAAAATAGAAGGTCATAGAAATATCAAGAATGGGGGTGAATAGCATATAATAACATGCAAGCACATAGAGGAAGTATATGCAATATGCAATGCAAAATGAAAAGATATACAATTTCAGTTCTTGAATTGTTAGACCCGAAGGTAGGATACCAATGTTGGAAGAATTCATTTGGGCATTTTGCAACATGAAGTGTTCAGAATGATACATTCCAAAATATGCAATATATGCATGGTATGCAAATATGCTATGCAGATATGCAATGTGATGCAAGATGTCAGATTGTCATATGAATGAACTAAATGCATCTAATGCATGAACTCGAAAGCATGCAACCTATAACAACATAAGACTGTATTGCAAAGTGCAAAAGCAAGATGGAAATGTTTATTTATTTATTTTTTTTTATTTTGAGACCATTTTGGCAGATTCCACAAGAAGACTTTCAGTTTCAAATAATGGAGCACAAGAATTTTCATCTCAAGACTTTTATGAGCAAGGGTGTAGAAATGATCAAAATTAAGCAATGCAACCCAATTATTTTCAGAAATGTTCAAAAATAGATTTTCAGTTGCATTTCAGAAGTTTCAAACACCATTCATAAGCCATTCAGGAATTGACATTTCCATGCAGTACTCTTCACATCCTTAAGGGTCAATTTCAGAAAATTTGAACCAATTCATCGTAAGCATGCTGTATGTTACAATTGGAGGTCCTCAGTCAATAAAAAATGAATCAGCATTCATTTCAAGTTGTTTAGCTAGCAAGACGCCCCCTTGACAAATACATGAATTTCAAAAAAATTCAGTGAAAGTGTAATGTGTTTTCTAATGACATGGGGCTAGCTAACAAGGGAGCACAGAATAGCATGTGAAAAGTTCATTCAATGCCAAACATTCGATTTCTTCGAGTTCTGGTACGAGGCAGAGAACTTTGGTCCAAAGACCAACTCACGTGTAGTGAGAGTTTCTAGGTGGACGTGATCCACCTTTTCACTACTCAGTATTTGATATGCCAGATACTCAATTAAGCTCAAATGTGCTCAAGCAATTCAGATTGGGAGAAGTTCAAAAGTCAACATAATCTTCAAGATTTTCAATTCCATTCACCCAATGAGCAAGTTAATCACAGCAGAAAGGAGGAACAATCATTTAGGTATGTAGAAGCAATACTTGTCAGTAGAGTAACATCACCAAGTCCCATAGGCTAATGCATGAAATTTCAATTTCATAGCAAGAGGTTGAATTATCTTAGTTCAGCAAACAATACCGTAGGCTTTCAAGCACCAAAATCACTAACCTAACGAAGGTTAGTATTTCAAAGTTTTGTTTTCTTACCTTGGCCTTGAGAATCCATTATTTTTATCAATTTCTTCATGACCCTCAAGTCACTCCTGTGATCAAAGTTCTCATATTACAGATTTTGGATCCAATTTAAGATGGTTTAAAAATCAGTGAACAAGCCTAGGACGGGAGAGTCCGGACTGCTTCCAATCTGGCAACCGGTATAGAGAACTCATCAGGGTCACTGCCCATCTAGCAGTTGAGGAAATTCTCATTATCTTCATCCTCGCAGGATATTCCTTCAGTTGATTAAAACTTAGCCATAGATGGCGCAACATTACTTTGATTCTTGGGAATGTGATATGCATCCAAAGTTGAAATGATTTAATTTGTTAGTTTCGATTCAGATTTAACAAAGATAATCATGAAGACTTCCTTTAGCAACTAAAGTGACCTTAAGAACTCTAGACTTAAATGCATAACTCAAGAATGAGCCTAGGCACTAAGTTTACATGTCTATGCTAGGAACTCCCCCTAAATGTGCAAGAATGAAATGTTCAGTGAAATTTTAATGCCATATGCAGCCTGTAACTAATTGACTCATAGTACTGGGCGGAGAACATAGATCCGAAGATCACCTCACGCGTAGTGATAGTTTTCAGACAGGCTTAACCTGCCCTTCCACATGTCACCATTTGATATACTATGTAGTCATGGATGTGATGAAGGTAGGAGGATTGCAATGCATTATGACATGAATTCACAATGTTCAACTTTTGCAGGACAGAGTGTGAAGGGATATGCAAACTCAATGCATGAAGTGAAATTTTGATTGTTTCCAAACTCCTTTTCAACAATATGCTATGTGACAAGTGATATGCACAGAGATATGCAGCTGACTGCGGATGAAATGCATGTACAGACATATGCAAGATCACATAACTATTCAGCACAATATGAATCAACACATGGCACAATTACTGGAGAGAGTAAGAGGGATATCACCTGAGTATTCAGATTTCAGTTTTTGATTTTTCTTTTTAACCTGATTTATGCCGCTTGGCCCGTGTGCCTTACCTTCTTGACTGAAAATATATTTCACACTTCATATGCCCAAGGCACACCTGCAAAACAGATTTCTCATTTTACATTCTTAGGTACCCAAACCATCTTGGGTCCTTGTGGGTTAGCAGCACTCTTGACACGTGGCTTCCACTTCTCGACAACATTCAATTCATCATTTTTCTTCAGGAAACAATCATGCATGTTATGCCCAGATTTATCACAGTAAAGACAACATGACTTTGAATACTTGAAAGCATGAAGATTATTTGAAGCATGCAACTTTTTGTTCTGATATTGTTTCCAATATGTAGGTGGTGTGTTGAACACATTGGAAATCCTAGGTCGACCTGCCCTTAGATTTGACTGAGGGTGATGGGTTCAGAACACAGGATGTGTTGACACCATAGGTTGGTAGTGTTGTTTAGCCTTTGGGTACGTCGGCCTACCCTTGCCATTTCCATTGTGCATTCTATTCGTGCATGCTTCCAAATCATCATTCTTCATAATAAAATAATCATGTATGGCATGTCCATGTCTTCCACAATAAAAGCATGAGATTTTCTTTCTAGATGTATGTGTGTGTGTGGCAGAAATATGTTTAACATGCATAGTGGTCCTAGTAGCATTTTTGGATTTTTGATGCAAATTGATTTTCTGGTTTTTACTTTCTTTTTGAATCTCTTGAATAGAAGACTACTTTAGAGGTGAAGAAGAGGTACTGGCTATACTTGAACTTTGACCAAACGAGGTATAAACCTTATTCACTAAAGACTTCTTTTTTACAGGATTGTAGCCAAAGCCTTCCCTTTGAAAATTAACTTTCATGCCCAAAAGTTTATCCAGATTATCTTGTCCCTCCACAAATTTGGACAGCGAATTGTTCAAGTCCTGGATTTCAGATTGAAGAGATGAAATGTGCAATTGAGTGTTGGCGAGTTCTTCTTCACAAGTAGCAAGACTGACATTCAACACATCATTGGTTTTTCTATGACATTCAACTTCTTGTTTTATTTCATCTACATCTTCACACTCATCCAAAATAACAGATTTTGCTTTTTCTAGAACCAACAATCTTTCAGAAATGGCTATGTTCAATTCCTTCAGTTTCTCATTTTCTTTTTCAAGCTTTTTATCATGAACAAGTTCATTTTGACCATTGTCCATTGAACTTATTTTCTCTCTCAGCTCTTTATTTTCATTTCTCAAGGAGAAAATTTGATCTTGTGAAATTCAATGTCGAAGACATGAGCCTCAATCAATTCCTCTAAATGTGAGCATTTTTTATAGGAGGAATCTCAGTTATTTTGTTCAACATTCTTTTTCAATTTTTTTATTTTCAGATTTTAGCTTCTTATATTTATTTGCAAGCTCATCGTATACAACCAATAGATCATCAAGAGATATATTTTCAGAATCTCAATTTACCTCCAAGGGTGATCCATTCTGCTGATCACTGCCGTGATCACTCGTGCCTGCCATAAGACATTTGTCTTCATGCTTTTCCAGGAAGCCGGCTAAGCCATCCAATATGTCCTTTGCGGAGCTGCAACGGGAGACAAAGGGGAAAACTATTAGCATTAACTGCGGCAGTGAATAAACTTAGAACCAAGCAATTTTGATCATATTTGAACTTATAATCTGCAGTCCAGACAGATTTGTCTTTAGGCAACTCATAAGGACCATGTGAAATAAGCTTCCATAGCTTAGGATCGTATGAGTTGACTAGACTGCACATTCTTCCTAACCACAAATCAAAGTTAGAACCATCAAACATCGGTGGAGAATTCAAGGTGTACATTTTGGTAGTCATTGATCTGGATCTCTCTAGATTGTTTAATCTATGAGAAATCGAGCCTTAGCTCTGATACCAATTGAAGTCCTGCGATCAATGACACCCAAGAGGGGGGGTGAATTGGATGATTACAACTTTTAGAAAAACTTTTACCCGATTTAAAACAGATGTAACCACAAGCTAGATTTATCAAAATCTATCTCCACAATAGTTCCTTGGTACAAGCCGGAGGTGTGAATCCATGGACTCTACTTATGCAAGATGCTATTGTCCTGACAAGAGTGATCTTGTTGATTCAAAAACACCTTTTGATATACCAAAGATCTATTTAGATAAAAGGCCGATTATGCTAAATCTGAAGAAACAAATGCGGAAGAGATAATATGCAATATCAATCACATAGAATGGGGGTAGAAGAAATGAAACAAACCACACAATTCAAACCACAGTGCACGATGATTTTTAAGGTGGTTCGGATGCAACGACGGCAACCTACGTCCACCCCTCACCAAAACCCGGTGAGGCTTTACAACTGGAAAACCAGCACATGGATAAATCTCCAACACGGAGCCAAGCTCCAGTACACACGCAGGACGACGCCTGCAAACACATGGGGAACAAACCCCAACACACACACACACACGGGGACACGCCCCAACACACACACACACGGATAAGAAATCTCCCACACGATCCGATGACCGGATCACAAATACACACACATACGCTACAACAACCACAGCATAATAAACCACACGACCGTACCCGGATGGTCACACACACAAATGTAGATCTGAAACAATCCACACACACAAGTGTAGATCCGAAGTGATCCACACACACACACACACTGATGTTCACAGATTTAGAAGATTACACACATGAAGCTCAAGAGATTTAGAAGAAGAAATACAAATGAAAACTTCTGATTTAGGATCCCCCTGATGCAGATTCTGAATGAGACTTGCTTCTCCACTTGATTCTCAATTGATTGGCTTCTAATAGATATTGAAAAGCTTGAGGTTTGATGAAGAACTTCTGGACGGATCACTGTTCACGGAGTTGTTCCTGCAGCTCTTTTTCTCCATGGATGGCCTTCCTTTGATCCCCTTGCATCATTGGGGTTTCTTGACCCAAGAGTTGTTTTTATAAGATCTAGGATGGTCAAGGGACAAGCCAAAAACCAGATCCACAGATTTAGGGAAGTTGGGTGGCTTTTAGACCAAAAAGTCTAAGAAGAAGGCTTTGAACACGTACAAGAAACAAAGTCAACAATGGCTGCATCGGGACTGGCGATCGACCGGAAATATGGGGCGGTCGACCAAAAATTTACAGAGATTGAATTTTTCGTTGCTGGGAAAACCGGTCGATCGACCCTGGGTTGGCGATCGACCGAAATTTGTAAAATTCCAGATTTCGAGCTGCTGTTAATTCTGGTTGACCGACCCTTGCTCTGAGGTCGACCGAACAGTGAAGATCCTGCAAAAACAAGTTGTTAGCCTTGCAAAACATATCCATATGATCAAGGCTTGTGCTTGCAACAATATTCATATAATCTGAGCTTCATTCAACCCAATTATCAGTAAGATTCATATAGCACTGCAATCATTCAATGTGAGTGTATCATGTGACCAAGTTTCATTCAACTCAGTTTGCCAGTGTTTGCATGAGGGGATCAAACCTTGTAGCTAGCATGAAATCGTATGATTAATATACAAGAAGGTATCAAGTGAGTGTATGCAACATGGATAGCACAAGGGACTAGGAAGAGGTTAAATGTTTACACACAAAAACCAAGTGTTCCTTGGAGTTTAATCATTATAAAATCACATGTCAACCTCTTTCCACCAAGATTCACATAAATGGATATTACCATGCATCCACGTGATATTTTAGGTGTCTTCCAACCATCTCTCTCCTATAAAAGACAAAGTAAGACATTGGATCTACATGGATATCAAAATCTCCATTCTAAAAGCTCACCTTTTGACATCGACTCATTCTTCCACAATCTTGAATGATCATCAACTGAATAGAAGTTAAATCAAGCGCATATGGTATAATCATCCACGTATAAACCATTACATGTTCAAAGACCATCACCAATCCCAATTCATTATGAACCTACAAAAGCCATTTGCCATCTCAACCAAACATGAACAGCAAGAGCACATGGGCTCTTTGGTTAACACAAAGCCAAGTAGCATGTAGCAACACTGAATCGTATGAATCATTGTAAACTCATGAAACCTCATACCACAAAGTTTAGTTATCATCAAAAACACATGCAAGGCATATACAACAATCTCAACAATCTCTCCCTTTTTGATGATGACAAACTTTGTGACTTACACAGACAGAGCAACATATTTTTCTCCCCCTTTGACATGATCAAAAAGTGGGAGGAAGGCAATGAAGTTCAAATTCTGAAAGCAAAATCATAAATCAATAAGGGCCCACCGCAGAAGTGTAAATGAGGCAATTGCAAGGCAATGATATGGGGAACAAAAACATGTTGATTCGTTGTGATTCTAATTATTGATTATGAAAATAGAAAGGTGTGGAGTCTGAAGAGTTGTAGACAAAAGAGTCACTAATCAAGATGAGACCATTCCAAACCAACACCCCATGTAGCAAGTGTAAAGAGTTTGAGGTCCAAATTGTTTGAATTTTATTGATTTTCAGATTTTCAGATTTTTGTTTGAAATGCATGAAGCTAGTTACATACAAATGATGACATATGAAATGCACACAATGTAACCAGACAGTTACGTATAAATATACATGCAACATATCTCCCCCTTACTTATTTAAGAAGGGAATGAGTATAAGAAAGATGTATGAGAGTCATGACAACCAGAATACACATGTGTAGCACATAGGAGATTGTGCAATCATATAGGAGATTCATGCTATTGCTAAAGCAGTCAATCAATTTTCTGAATACATAATAAATCAAATTTACAAATGTGTAAGTGAGTAACATGAAAGACGATAGTTACAATATGGATATACAGGTTTTCAGATCAACACAAGGAGATATTTTACAGACTGTATTTCAATTTTGAGAACAGCGTATTGGAGGCTACGCTCTACCTCAATATTTTTTTTACATCAATTTTTTTAATGATTTCACAAAGGTAATCAGAATTTTTCTAAGAATGACCAGGTTCAAATAATTCTTTTTTACGCGAGTAGACGCATGGAGCTCATGCCAGAATCCCCGGTTACTCAGAATATTGAACCATTTCACCTCAGTTTGAATAGAGGTACTTTAGTCAACACTTTTCATAAATGAACCACATCACGTCTCAGGTGACATGTGCCCAATTTACTCAGTGAGACTGAGCATTGCTCTGCCTTTCTTTTTCTTTTCAGATTTTTTTAACAAGGATAAGTAGGTAACTTTTTCCTCAACTGTCTCTTCAACATACATGCAATAAGTTTAATATCTCTAGAGTGTTGAAAGGAAATTCCTATATCCTTATGTTAACACTCATTTTCACATTATGTGCAAGATGTGTATGAATTTGATTCAGCATGTATACCGAAAATATCAGGAACACATAACAGTGCAACTCCCCCTAAATAGATGCACTATTGAGATATGAACTCTCCCAGAGTGTATGACTTGAAACACTCCAATAATGACTCAATTGCAGCATTATGTAGTAAGAAAATATAAGGTCATAGAAATTTCAAGAATGGGGGTGAATAGCATATAATAATATGCAAGCACACAGAGGAAGTATATGCAATATGTAATGCAAAATGAAAAGATATGCAATTTCAGTTCTTGAATTGTTAGACCCGAAGGTAGGATACCAATATTGGAAGAATTCATTTGGGCATTTTGCAACATGAAGTGTTCAGAATGATGCATTCCAAAATATGCACTATATGCATGGTATGCAAATATGCTATGCAGATATGCAATGTGATGTAAGATGTCAGATTGTCATATGAATGAACTAAATACATCTAATGCATGAACTCGAAAGCATGCAACCTCTAACAACATGAGACTGTAATGCAAAGTGCAAATGCAAGATGCAAAAGTTTATTTATTTTTATTTTGAGACCATTTTTGCAGATTTCACAAGAAGACTTTCAATTTCAAAAAATGGACCACAAGAATCTTCCATCTCAAGACTTTAATGAGCAAGGGTGCAGAAATGATCAAAATTAAGCAATGCAACCTAATTATTTTCAGAAATGTTCAAAAATAGATTTTTAATTGCATTTCAGAAGTTTCAAACACCATTCATAAGTCATTCAGGAATTGACATTCCCATGCAGTACTCTTCACATCATTAAGGGTCAATTTCAAAAAATTTGAACCAATTCATCATAAGCATGCTGCATGTTACAATTGGAGGTCCTCAGTCAATAAAAAATGAATTAGCATTCATTTCAAGTTGTTTAGCTAGCAAGACTCCCCCTTAACAAATACATGAATTTCAGAAAAATTCAGTGAAAGTGCAATGTATTTTCTAATGACATGGGGCTAGCTAACAAGGGAGCACAAAATAGCATGAGAAAAGTTCATTCAATGCCAAACATTCGATTTCTTCGAGTTCTAGTATGAGGCAGAGAACATTGGTCCAAAGACCAACTCACACATAGTGAGAGTTTTCAGGTGGACGTGATCCACCTTTTCACTACTCAGTATTTGATATACCAGATAGTCAATTAAGTTCAAATGTGCTCAAGCAATTCAGATTGGGAGAAGTTCAAAAGTCAACATAATCTTCAAGATTTTCAATTCCATTCACCCAGTGAGCAAGTTAATCATAGCAGAATGGAGGAACAATCATTTCAAGTATGTAGAAGCAATACCTGTCAGTAGAGTAACATCACCAAGTCCCATAGGCTAATGCATGAAATTTCAATTTCATAGCAAGAGGTTGAATTACCTTAGTTCAGCAAACAATACCATAGGCTTTCAAGCACCAAAATCACTAACCTCACAAAGGTTAGTATTTCAGATTTTTAGTTTCTTACCTTGGCCTTGAGAATCCATTGTTTTTATCAATTTCTTTATGACCCTCAAGTCACTCCTGTGATCAAAGTTCTCATATTACAGATTTTGCATCCAATTTAAGATGGTTTAAAAATCAGTGAACAAGCCTAGGACGGGAGAGTCCGGACTGCTTCCAATCTGGCAACCGGTATAGAGAACTCATCAGGGTCACTGCCCATCTAGCAGTTGAGGAAATTCTCATTATCTTCATCCTCGCAGGATATTCCTTCAGTTGATTCAAACTTACCCATAGCTGGCCCAACATTACTTTGATTCTTGGGAATGTGATATGCATCCAAAGTTGAAATGATTTAATTTGTTAGCTTCGATTCAGATTTAACAAAGATAATCATGAAGACTTCCTTTAGCAACTAAAGTGACCTTAAGAACTCTAGACTTAAATGCATAACTCAAGAATGAGCCTAGGCACTAAGTTCACATGTCTATGTTAGGAACTCCCCCTAAATGTGCAAGAATGAAATGTTCAGTGAAATTTTAATGCCATATGCAGCCTGTAACTAATTGACTCATAGTACTGGGCGGAGAACTTAGATCCGAAGATCACCTCACGCGTAGTGATAGTTTTCAGACAAGCTTAACTTACCTTTCCACATGTCACCATTTGATATACTATGTAGTCAGAGAAATGATGAAGGCAGGAGGATTGTAGTGCACTATGACATGAATTCATTCTAGTTTGAAAATAGATTCTTCAACTGTTGTGCATGCCAATATGTGAGAGTGTATGCAAACTCAATGTACACAATGAAATTTGATTTGAACGTTTTCAAGCTCCCCTTCAACAAGATGCTATCTGACAGGTGATATGCACAGAGATATATAGACAACTATGGATGGAATGCATGTATAGATATATGCATTAGCACATGAGATTCAGCACAAAGCAAAACAAGACACAACCCCTTTTCTAGAGAAATGAGAGGGATATCACCTGAGCATTCAGATTTCAATTTTTGGATTTTCTTTTAACCTGACTTATGCTGCTTGGCTCGTGTGCCTTACCTTCTTGAATGAAGGCATATTTCATGCTTCTTATTCCTAAGGCACACCTTCAAAACAAATTTTTCATTTTGCATTCTTAGGTACCCAAACCATCTTAGGTCCTTGTGGGTTAGCAGCACTCTTGGCACGTGGCTTCCGATTCTCGACAACATTCAATTCATCATTTTTCTTCAGGAAACAATCATGCATGTTATGCTCAGATTTATCACAGTAAAGACAACATGACTTTGAATACTTGAAAACATGAAGATTATTTGAAGCATGTGACTTTTTGTTCTGATATTGTTTCCAATATGTAGGTGGTGTGTTGAACACATTGGAAATCCTACGTCGACCTGCCCTTAGATTTGACTGAGGGTGATAGGTCCAGAACACAGGATGTGTTGACACCATAGGTTGGTAGTGTTGTTTAGCCTTGGGGTGCGTCGACCTACCCTTGCCTTTTCCATTGTGCATTCTATTCCTGCATGCTTCCAAATCATCATTCTTCATAATAAAACAATCATGAATGGCATGTCCATGTCTTCCACAATAAAAGCATGAGATTTTTGTTATAGATGTATGTGTGTGTGTGGCAGAAGTATGTTTAACATGCATAGTAGTCCTAGTAGTATTTTTGGATTTTTGATGCAAATTGATTTTCTACTTTTTACTTTCTTTTTGAATGTCACGCCCCGTACTCTATACCATCAAGGTATTGTCCGCTTTGGCCTACCAACCTCACGGTTTTTTCCCTTTCTAAGGGTGATCGGCTCTAGAATGGAGGACTTCCTGGGAGGTCACCCATCCCAATACTACTCCCCATTAAGCACGCTTAACTTCGAAGTTCTTTTCAAGAACTGAGCCGATACTTCAAAAGGCACCTCGATGATATAGAGTACAACTTAGCTATATTTGGGGGTATTATAATTTACCCCTCTTATATAGGCGACGTCCTCGTCGCTGGGCACATATAGCACGCAATCACACAATCAACTCCCCAAGCAGGTAGGACTCTAGAGGTGGCCCCTACAGGCTCAAGAGGTGGCTCCCACTATGTAGCACTTTGTTCCATTGTCGATTCAAGAGGTGGCTCCCATAGCGTTGCACTTTGCCTTGCATGGCACTTAGTTCATACACTTCCGACTGGGGTATGGCTCTGATACCATTTTGTCACGCCCCGTACTCTATACCGTCGAGGTATTGTCCGCTTTGGCCTACCGGCCCCACGGTTTTATCTCTTTCTAATAGTGATCGGCTCCAGAATGGAGGACTTCCCGGGAGGTCACACATCCCAATACTACTCCCCATTAAGCACGCTTAACTTCGAAGTTCTTTTCAAGAACTGAGCCGATACTTCAAAAGGCACCTCGATGATATAGAGTACAACTTAGCTATATTTGGGGGTATTACATTGAATCTCTTGAATAGAGGACTGCTTTGGAGGTGAAGTAGAGGTACTGGCTATACTTGAACTTTGACCAAACGAGGTATAAATCTTATTCACAAAAGACTTCTTTTTTACAGGATTGTAGCCAAGTCCTTCCCTTTGAAAATTAACTTTCATGCCCAAAAGTTTATGCAGATTATCTTGTCCCTCCACAAATTTGGACCGTGAATTATTCAAGTCCTGGATTTCAGATTGAAGAGATGAAACGTGCAATTGAGTGTTGGCGAGTTCTTCTTCACAAGTAGCAAGACTGACATTCAACACATCATTGGTTTTCCTACGACATTCAACTTCTTGTTTTATTTCATCCACATCTTCACACTCATCCAAAACTACAGATTTTCCTTTTTCTAGAACCAACAATCTTTCAGAAATAGCCATGTTCAATTCCTTCAGTTTCTCATTTTCTTTTTCAAGCTTTTATCAAGAACAAGTTCATTTTGACCATTGTCCACTGAACTTATTTTCTCTCTCAGCTCTTTATTTTCATTTCTCAAGGAGAAAATTTGATCTTTGTGAAATTCAATGTCGAAGACATGAGCCTCAATCAATTCCTCTAAATGTGAGCATTTTTTACAGGAGGAATCTCAGTTATTTTGGTCAACATTATTTTTTAATTTTTATATTTTCAGATTTCAGATTCTTATATTTATTTGCAAGCTCATCGTATGCAACTAATAGATCATCAAGAGATATATTTTCAGAATCTGAATTTACCTCCAAGGGTGATCCATTCTGCTGATCACTGCCGTGATCACTCGTGCCTGCCATAAGACATTTGTCTTCATGCTTTTCCTGGAAGCCGGCTAAGCCATCCAATATGTCCTTTACGGACCAACAAGGGAGACAAAGGGAAAACTATTAGCATTAACTGCAGCAGTGAATAAACTTAGAACCAAGCAATTTTGATCATGTTTGAACTTATAATCTGCAGTCCAGATAGATTTGTCTTTAGGCAACTCATAAGGACCATGTGAAATAAGCTTCCATAGCTTAGGATCGTATGAGTTGACTAGACTGCACATTCATCCTAATCATAAATCAAAGTTAGAACCATCAAACACCGGCGGAAAATTCAAGGTGTACATTTCGGTAGTCATTGATCTAGATCTCTCTAGATTGTTAAATCTATGAGAAATCGAGCCTTAGCTCTGATACCAATTGAAGTCCCGCGATCAATGACACCCAAGAGGGGGGGTGAATTGGGTGATTACAACTTTTAGAAAAACTTTTACTCGATTTAAAACAGATCTAACCACAAGCTAGATTTATCAAAATCTATCTCCACAATAGTTCCTTGGTACAAGGCGAAAGTGTGAATCTAGGGACTCTACTCACGCAAGATGCTATTGTCCTGACAAGAGTGATCTTGTCGAATCAAAAACACCTTTTGATATACCAAAGATCTATTTAGATAAAAGACCGATTATGCTATATCTGAAGAAAAAAATGCGGAAGAGATAATATGCAATATCAATAACACAGAATGGGGGTAGAAGAAATGAAACAAACCACACAATTCAAACCACAATGCACGATGATTTTTAAGGTGGTTCGGATGCAACGATGGCAACCTACGTCCACCCGTCACCAAAATCCGCTGAGACTTCACTGTTGGAAAACTAGCACGGGGATAAATCCACAACACGGAGCCAATCTCTAGTACACACGCATGACGACACCTGCAAACACACGGGGAACAAACCCCAACACACACACACACACACACACACACGAGGACATGCCTCAACACACACACACACACACACGGATAAGAAATCTCCCACACGATCCGATGACCGGATCACAAACACACACATACACACACGCTGCAACAACTACAGCACAATAAACCACACGACCGTACCCGGACGGTCACACACACACAAATGTAGATGGGAGAGTTAGGACTGCTTCCAATCTGGCAACCAGTATAGGGAACTCATCAAGGTCACTGCCCATGTAGCAGTTGAGGGACTTCTCATTATCTTCATCCTCGCAAGATATTCCTTCAGTTGATTCAAACTTAGCCATAGCTGGCCCAACATTACTTTGATTCTTGGGAATGTGATCTGCATCCAAAGTTGAAATGATTTAATTTGTTAGCTTCGATTCAGATTTAACAAAGATAATCATGAAGACTTCCTTTAGCAACTAAAGTGACCTTAAGAACTCTAGACTTAAATGCATAACTCAAGAATGAGCCTAGGCACTAAGTTTACATGTCTATGCTAGGAGCTCCCCCTAAATGTGCAAGAATGAAATGTTCAGTGAAATTTTAATGCCATATGCAGCCTGTAACTAATTGACTCATAGTACTGGGCGGAGAACTTAGATCCGAAGATCACCTCACGTGTAGTGATAGTTTTCAGACAGGCTTAACCTGCCCTTCCACATGTCACCATTTGATATACTATATAGTCAGAGAAATGATGAAGGCAGGAGGATTGTAGTGCACTATGACATGAATTCATTCTAGTTTGAAAATAGATTCTTCAACTGTTGTGCATGCCAATATGTGAGAGTGTATGCAAACTCAATGTATGCAATGAAATTTGATTTGAAAGTTTTCAAGCTCCCCTTCAACAAGATGCTATCTGACAGGTTATATGCACAGAGATATACATACAACTATAGATGGAATGCATGTACATATATATGCATTAGCACATGAGATTCAGCACAATGCAAAATAAGACACAACCCCTTTTCTAGAGAAATGAGAGGAATATCACCTGAGCATTCAGATTTCAATTTTTGGATTTTCCTTTAACCTGACTTATGCCACTTGGCTTGTGTGCCTTACCTTCTTGACTGAAGGCATATTTCATGCTTCTTATTCCTAAGGCACACATGCAAAACAGATTTCTCATTTTACATTCTTAGGTACCCAAACCATCTTGGGTCCTTGTGGGTTAGCAGCACTCTTGGCACGTGGCTTCTGCTTCTTGACAACATTCAATTCATCATTTTTCTTCAGGAAACAATGATGCATGTTATGCCCAGATTTATCACAGTAAAGACAACATGACTTTGAATACTTGAAAGCATGAAGATTATTTGAAGCATGTAACATTTTGTTCCGATATTGTTTCCAATATGCAGGTGGTGTGTTGAACACATTGGACAACCTAGGTTGACCTGCCCTTAGATTTGACTGAGGGTGATGGGTCGAGAACATAGGATGTGTTGACACCATAGGTTGGTAGTGTTGTTTAGCCTTGGGGTGCGTCGACCTATCCTTTCTTTTCCATTGTGCATTCTTTTCCTGCATGCTTCCAAATCATCATTCTTCATAATAAAACAATCATGCATGGCATGTCCATATCTTCTACAATAAAAGCATGAGATTTTATTTCTAGATGTATGTGTGTGTGTGGCAGAAGTAGGTTTAACATGCATAGTGGTCCTAGCAGCATTTTTGGATTTTTGATGCAAATTAATTTTTTAGTTTTTACTTTCTTTTTAAATCTCTTGAATAGAAGACTACTTTGGAGGTGAAGTAGAGGTACTGGCTATGCTTGAACTTTGAACAAACGAGGTAGAAACCTTATTCACAAAAGGCTTCTTCTTTATAGGATTGTAGTCAAGGCCTTCCCTTTGAAAATTAACTTTCATGCCCAAAAGTTTATCTAGATTATCTTATCCCTCCACAAATTTGGACAGCGAATTGTTCAAGTCCTGGATTTCATATTGAAGCGATGAAATGTGCAATTGAGTGTTGGCGAGTTCTTCTTCACAAGTAGCAAGACTGACATTCAACACATCATTGGTTTTCCTAAGACATTCAACTTCTTGTTTTATTTCATCCACATCTCCACACTCATCCAAAATCACAGATTTCCCTTTTGTTAGAACCAACAATCTTTCAGAAATGGCCATGTTCAATTCCTTCAGTTTCTCATTTTCTTTTTCAAGCTTTTTATCATGAACAAGTTCATTTTGACCATTGTCGATTGAAATTATTTTCTCTCTCAGCTCTTTATTTTCATTTCTCAAGGAGGAAATTTGATCTTTGTGAAATTCAATGTCGAAGACATGAGCCTCAATCAATTCCTCTAAATGTGAGCATTTTTTACAGGAGGAATCTCAGTTATTTTGTTCAACATTCTTTTTCAATTTTTTTATTTTCAGATTTTAGCTTCTTATATTTATTTGCAAGGTCATCGTATGCAACCAATAGATCATCAAGAGATATATTTTTAGAATCTGAATTTATGTCAAAGGGTGATCCATTCTGCTGATCACTGCCGTGATCACTCGTGCCTGCCATAAGACATTTGTCTTCATGCTTTTCCAGGAAGCCGGCTAAGCCATCCAATATGTCCTTTGCGGAGCTACAATTGGAGACAAAGGGAAAACTATTAGCATTAACTGCGGCAGTGAATAAACTTAGAACCAAGCAATTTTGATCATGTTTGAACTTATAATCTACAGTCCAGACAGATTTATCTTTAGGCAACTCATAAGGACCATGTGAAATAAGCTTCCATAGCTTAGGATCGTATGAGTTGACTAGACTGCACATTCTTCCTAACCACAAATCAATGTTAGAACTATCAAACACCGGTGGAGAATTCAAGGTGTACATTTTGGTAGTCATTGATCTGAATCTCTCTAGATTATTAAATCTATGAGAAATCGAGCCTTAGGTCTGATACCAATTGAAGTCCCGCGATCAATGACACCCAAGAGGGGGGGGGGGGTGAATTGGGTGATTACAACTTTTAGAAAAACTTTTACCCGATTTAAAACAAATGTAACCACAAGCTAGATTTATCAAAATCTATCTCCACAATAGTTCCTTGGTACAAGGCGGAGGTGTGAACCCAGGGACTCTACTCACGCAAGATGCTTTTGTCTTGATAAGAGTGATCTTGTCGATTCAAAAACACCTTTTGATATACCAAAGATATATTTAGATAAAAGACCGATTATGCTAAATCTGAACAAACAAATGCAGAAGAGATAATATGCAATATCAATCACATAGAATGGGGGTAGAAGAAATGAAACAAACCACACAATTCAAATAACAGTGCACGATGATTTTTAAGGTGGCTCAGATGCAACGGCGGCAACTTACGTCCACCCCTCACCAAAACCCGGTGAGGCTTCACTGCTGGAAAACCAGCACGGGGATAAATCTCCAACACGTAGCCAAGCTCCAGTACACTCACAAGACGACGCCTGCAAACACACGGGGAACAAACCCCAACACACACACACACACACACACACACACACACACACACACACACACACACACACACACACACACACACACACACACACACACACACACACACACACACGGGGGGACACACCCCAACACACACACACACGGATAAGAAATCTCCCACACGATCCGATGACCGGATCACAAACACACACACACACACGCTGCAACAACCGCAGCACAATAAACCACACGACCGTACCCGGACGGTCACACACACACAAATGTTGATCTGAAACAATCCACACACACAAGTGTAGATCTGAAGTGATCCACACACACACACACACTGATGTTCACAGATTTATAGAAGATTACACACATGATGCTCAAGAGATTTAGAAGAAGCAACACAAATGAAAACTTCTGATTTAGGATCCCCCTGATGCAGATTCTGAATGAGGCTTGCTTCTCCACTTGATTCCCAATTGATTGGCTTCTAATAGATCTTAAAAAGCTTGAGGTTTGATGAAGAACTTCTGGATGGATCACTGTTCACGGAGTTATTCCTGCAGCTCTTTTTCTCCTTGGATGGCCTTCCTTTGATCCCCTTGCATCATTGGGGTTTCTTGACCCAAGAGTTGTTTTTATAAGACCTAGGATGGTCAAGGGACAAGCCAAAAACCAGATCCATGAATTTAGGGAAGTTGGGTGGCTTTTAGACCAAAAAGTCCAAGAGGAAGGCTTTGAACACGTTCAAGAAATAAAGTCAAAAATGGCTGCATCGAGACTGGCGATTGACTGGAAATATGGGGCGGTCAACCGAAAATTTACAGAGATTGAATTTTTCGTTGCTTGGAAAATAGGTCGACCAACCCTTGGTTGGCGGTCGACCGAAATCTGTAAAATTCCAGATTTTGAGCTGCTGTTAATTCTGGTTGACCAGCCCTTGCTCTCAGGTCGACCGAACAGTGAAGATCCTACAAAAACAAGTTGTTAGCATTGCAAAACATATCCATATGATCAAGGCTTGTGCTTGCAACAATATTCATATAACCTGAGCTTCATTCTTCCCAATTATCAGTAAGATTCATATAGCACTGCAATCATTCAATGTGAGTGTATCATGTGACCAAGTTTCATTCA
The DNA here is from genome assembly GCA_022559845.1 of Amorphophallus konjac. Classification (NCBI taxonomy): domain Eukaryota; kingdom Viridiplantae; phylum Streptophyta; class Magnoliopsida; order Alismatales; family Araceae; genus Amorphophallus; species Amorphophallus konjac. The sequence goes on from CM040118.1 coordinate 88,046,353, forward strand.
ACTCAGTTTTCCAGTGTTTGCATGAGGGGATCAAACCTTGAAGCTAGCATGAAAACCGTATGAGGAATATACATGAAGGTATCAAGTGAGTGTATGCAACATGGATAGCACAAGGGACTAGGAAGAGGTTAAATGTTTACACACAAGAACCAAGTGTTCCTTGGAGTTTAATCATTATAAAACCACATGTCAACCTCTTTCCACCAAGATTCACATAAATGGATATTACCATGCATCCACATGATATTTTAGGTGTCTTCCAACCATCTCTCTCCTGTAAAAGACAAAGTAAGACATGAGATCTACATGGATATCAAATTCTCCATTCTAAAAGCTCACCTTTTGACATCGACTCATTCTTCCACAATCATGAATGATCATCAACTGAATAGAAGTTAAATCAAGCGCATATGGTATAATGATCCACGCATAAACCATTACATGTTCAAAGACCATCACCAATCCCAATTCATTATGAACCTCCAAAAGCCATTTGCCATCTCAACCAAACATGAACAGCAAGAGCACAAGGGCTCTTTGGTTAATACAAAGCCAAGTATCATGTAGCAACACTGAATCGTATGAATCATTGTAAACTCATGAAACCTCATACCACAAAGTTTAGTTATCATCAAAAACACATGCAAGGCATATACAACAATATCAACAGTTAATCATTTAATTTCCCAAACCGCAACCACTTTATGCTAATCCTATGAAAACCCTAAGATCATATTCGAAAGCCAGCTTCAAACGTGATGGGGTTTTGGGTATTTGTCAAAAGACTCTAGATGTATAGTTATTACGTTTATACCCTCAATTTTTATTGTAAGGCCCCCTTTGAAACCGCAAGGCCAATTTGTGAGGCCATTTATATAAATGTTAAGGCCTTTGATGTGTTTGGTTTGAGGGTCCATTAGTGATGGTTGTGTGTTGGATATTATATTTTGTTTATGTTGGGCCCTTGTATCGCTTATTTATTATGTTTAATTGATTTAGGAAATTTTATTTCCTATAATTTGATCCGGGGTGCTACACCCTCCCCCACTTAAAAGAATTTGGTCCCCAAATTCAATTTCGTATATACATGGAGGGTGCAGAGTACTTACGATCTCGAAACAAGTCGGGGAATCTTTTCCTCATAGATTCTTCAGTCTCCCATGTGGCTTCATGTTCGAAACTTTTATTCCTTTGAACCTTCACCATGGGAATAACCTTATTCCACAGTACACGAACCTCTTGATCAACAATCTTTACTAGCTTTTGTTCATATGTGAGGTCCTTTTGTATCGCCAAGTTGTCATGATCTATGACGTGGAACGGATCATGAACATACTTCTTAAGCATAGAGATGTGAAATATATTGTGGACTTCGGATAGTTGTGGTGGCAAGGCGATTCGATAGGCAACCTCACGAACTCTTTCTTGCACTTCGAAGGGACTGATATATCTTGGTGTAAGCTTGCCCTTAAAACCAACTCTTTGGATACCTCAACCTGGGGAAACCTTGAGAAAGACGTGGTCTCCGACTTGGAACTCGAGGTCTCTCCTTCTAGTGTCGGCATAAGTCTTTTGTCTCGACTGAGCTATCTTGAGTCTTTCTCTAATGAGTTGTACTTTCTCAGTCGTATCCCCTACCATATCTGGGCCTAGAAGTTGCTTTTCCCTAACTTCGTCCCAGTATATTGGTGAGCGACAACTCCTTCCATATAACGTCTCGAAGGGTGCCATTTGAATACTTGCCTGGTAACTGTTGTTATAAGCAAACTCGACCAGGGGTAGATGATCATGCCAACTTCCACCAAAATCAATAACACAAGCTCGTAGCATGTCTTCCACGACTTGATTTGTTCTCTTGATCTGACCATCCGTTTGAGGATGAAAAGCAGTGCTGAAATTGCATCTCATCCCCAACGAATGTTGTAGACCCTTCCAAAAGTGAGAAGTGAAGCGCGGGTCTCGGTTAGACACGATTGAAATAGGAACTCCATGTAGTCTAACCACCTCTTTGATGTATAAAGCGGCTAGAACATCAATCGATCATCAGCTCTTTATAAACAAGAAATGTGTCGACTTGGTCAATCGATCTATGATAACCCATATTCCATCATGTCCGCCTTTAGATTTAGACAAACCCATGATAAAATCCATGCCGATATCTTCCCACTTCCACTTGGGAATGTCCAGAGGATGTAACTTACCGACAGGCTTTTGGTGTTCCACCTTGACTTGTTGACATCTGAGATAGCGAGAAACAAAGTCCAATACCTCCCTTTTCATGTTGGGCCACCAAAAGGTTCGCTTCAAATCCTGGTACATCTTGGTACCTCCAGGATGAATTGTATACCTTGATCGGTGAGCTTCTTCTAAAATTTTCTTATTCAATTCCGGACAGTCCGGTACACATGTCCTTTCTTGAAATAGTAATCATCCATCAGATGTTATATTGAAATTAGGTTGCTCTTCTAACTTGCCTTTAACTTCCACCAATACTGGGTCATTGTCTTGAAGTTTCTTAATCTCAGAGAGTAGCTCCGATTGTATCCTCATGTGTGATAGAGTAATACACCCTTTCTCCTTGTCCGTGCTTATATCAAGTTTGGAGAATTGTTCTAACATCTTCATTGTTGGATCATACAGTTGGCCAATAATGCTCTCGGCTTTCGACTAAGGGCATCTGCTACGGGATTGCCCTTACCAGGATGATATTGTATTGTGAAGTCGAAGTCCTTAAGATACTCTAGCCAACATCTTTGTCTTATGTTCAATTCCTTTTGGGAGAATAAGTACTTGAGACTCTTGTGATCGGAGTACACGGTGAATTATTCTCCATAGAGATAGTGTCTCTAGATCTTTAAAGCAAATACTACCGCGGCTAGCTCTAAGTTGTGCATCGGGTAGTTCTCCTTATGCTTCTTCAATTGCCGGGAAGAGTAAGCAATGCCCTTCCCCTGTTGCATTAACACACATCCGAGGCCAATACCGGATGTATCGGTATATACCTCGAATTTCTCCCCTTCTATTGGTAGTGCTAAGACCGGGGCTGTCATCAAATGATCTTTCAATGCTTGAAAGCTCCGTTCACAATCTTCTTTCCACTCATAACGGATCTCCTTGCGTGTCAGCCTAGTAAGAGGGGCAGCGATCTTGGAGAAGTCCTTGATGAATCGTCGATAATATCCAGCAAGACCCAAGAAACTCTAGATCTCAGTTGCATTGGTCGGCCTTTCCCAATTCTTCACAGCCTCGACCTTTGATGGATCCATAGATAAGCCATTCTTTGAAATCACATGTCCTAAAAAAGATACTTCCTCGAGCCAGAAATCACACTTGCTAAGCTTGGCATAGAGTTGATTCTTCCTTAATATTTTCGATGCAATCCTCAAGTGCTCTTCATGATCTTCCTCGGTCTTTGAGTATATTAATATATCATCAATGAAAACCACAACGAACTGATCTAGATGAGGCGTGAATATACTATTCATTAACTACATAAAGCCTACAGGGGCATTCGTTAGTCCAAAAGGCATAACAACAAATTCGTAGTGCCCATACCTGCTCCGAAATGCGGTCTTATGAATATCCTCATCCTTGATTCTCAGTTGGTGGTATCCCGACCTGAGATCAATCTTTGAGAAATATTTAGCTCTAAATATTTGATCAAATAATTCATCGATCCTCGGCAGTGGATACTTGTTCTTGATAGTAAGGTGGTTCAACTGCCGATAATCGATGCAGAGTCTTATCGTTCCATCTTTCTTCTTGACAAATAACACAGACGCTCCCCACGGGCAAGTACTCATCCTAATGAATCCTTTCTTGAAGAGCTCCATCAATTGTTCCTTCAATTCTTTGAGCTCGACGGGGGACATCCTATATGGTGCCTTAGAAACTGGGCCAGCACTAGGGACAAGGTTGATGGTGAAGGCCACTTCTCTTTGTGGGGGTAATCCGGGCAATTCTTCCAGAAACACATCGGGAAAATCCCGAACCACGCGGATGTCTTCTAGCTTAGACTCCTTAACCTCCGTGGCAGTCACAAATGCTATGAAAGCCACACACCCCTTTCTTAAGAGCTTGCTAGCTCAGAGAGCCAAAATTAGGGGTACCTTGTCTCGATTTCTGGGACTAGTGTAGACAACCTGCGGGTAGTCTTCAAAGGTTATTTTGCCCCTTCGATAGTCTATCATCACCGTGTGTGTAGCTAGCCGATCGGCTCCTAGGATGACGTCATAACCTTCCATGTCCATGCAGACTAGGTTGGTAGGTAAGTTTTGTCCTTCAATGACTACCTCGGTTTCCGGGTAGTGGAGTGTGATTTCAGAACCAGTTCCTATTGGGGTAGTGATAACCAACTCCGAATCTAACAAAACAGGTTTCATAGATAATGGCTTAGCAAATCTTTGAGAGATGAATGAATGTGTTGCGCCGGTATCAAATAAAACTAAGGCAGACTTGGAACATATAGTTAAAGTACCTTCCACGAGTCCGCCTTCATTTGTTCCTCCTACGGAGTGCTTGTAAACGGCCTTGTTTCTTTTCCGGGTGCTTGTTATTGTTAGCTCGTTCATTCAATAGAGGGCATTCGGGAATTCGGTGATCCAAACTCTTGCAACGGAGACATGCTCCCAACCTTCTCCAACACTCCTCGACCTTATGGCCGGCCTTGTCACAATGCTTGCACACCTCTTTGGAAGATGTGGTAGTAATAGAAAAGGGCTTGTTACCCTTCTTAAACTTCTTCTCTTGGGAGGAATCTCCTCCATTGCTAGACCTCTTCTTATTGAATGTGGGTTTGAAAGTGCCAGAGCTTGTAACGTGCTCCTTCTTGTCGTTCCCACGGATCCGATCGGACAGCTCCGTGGCGTCTTCTAGTAACTGAGCTCACCGTACCATTTCCGAGTAGACTTGAATGTCCATCGGCGCCAGTTGGGTAATATATTGCGTCCGAAGCCCATTAAGAAATCTCCTAGCCTTCATCTTCTCGGTACATACTAGATGTGGTGCATACCTCAACAGCCTAGAGAATTGGGCCTCATATTCGGCCACTGATAAATTCCTTTGTTTTAATGTAGAAAAATATGTAGCTTTCTTCTCTTGTATGCGGTCGAAGAAATACTTGCCATTAAAGTGTTCAACAAACTCGCCCCACGTGATGTGATCATATGGCAGCGTAGCTTCTACAGATTCCCACCATAAGCGAGCATCCCGATCCATTTGGAAAGTTGCCAATAAAACCTTCTCCTCATCCGTGCATTGCGTTACACGGAATATCATTTCGATCTCCTTGATCCAATTCTCGGCGTCATCGGGGTCGGAAGAGCTGGTGAACTTTGTGTTGTCCTCATGGTTTTGATGATGACCACCATGATATGACAGGTTGATGTATTATTTGATTATATGTTATGTGGCAAGTATTTTTGTTGAGAATTACTGCAGGCAATAGTCAGCGTCGACGCCACAAGCTCAAAGGGTCGACACAGCCTTCAGTTCCTCCAAGTTGAAGCACACTTCATCAAGACTGCATCGACGCCTCAAGCAAGATAGCGTCGACGCTGTGACTGGATCTCAAGCTGTTTAAGTCACGCGCATACTAACTGCGTCAACGCCACTCGGGTGCAGTGTCGACGCGTCTGCCTCTAGAAGCCCAAGACAGAAATATGTCCTCAAGCTATCTTTAGATAGCGTCGACGCATCCAGATGCTGGCGTCGACGCACCCAATCCCAGTCAAGCGCTCGGGCAGAAGAACTGGATAAAGTGGGCCAGCCACGTCTGCAAATGAAGCGCACACTTCCTCCGTTAGTCCAGAAGCTTCTCCACACGTGGGCAAATGATTGGGAATCTCGTGGGGCCCAATCCTACGCGGGAAAATGAAAAAGGAGATAGAGGAGTGGATCTCGACTCTATCAGAGGCGTTGAAGAAAAAGGCGAGAGGAACGGTGTGAGGCATTCTTCTTCAGGAGAACCAAGACCAAGGGGATATTCGAAGACTGTCCAGTGCGAAGTTTGTAGTACAGGTTCGTTCTCCTGGTGAAGTAGATCAGACGCTGAAGAACCGTGGAAGCATCAGTCTGATCTAGCCTCAATTGTAGAGGAGATCATACTCAGATCGTGTTGTTCATCCCTTCAGGCTACACTCTCTTCTGCTGTGCAAGAAGCCTGAAGATTCATTGACCAGCATCTTCTGAGTTCATTCCTTACTTTGTATTTTTGTTTTTCCTATACGTTGTCATATTCGGATTACTGTTCCACTGGGATTTAGTGGACATGTTTGTTCTGATCCAGAGTGAGTTCTGAGATCAGAGGGTGTACAGACTTCGTGTCTGCAAGCTGTTTGACAGCGGTTCTGTGACAGTGTGTTGCTGTCTTCTGCAGATTGGATCTGCAGGTCAGAGAAGGGTTCTTCTCTGGTTTTAGCATAAGCTGTAAAGCTCAGCGGTGATCCCCACCGGGTTGGTGAGGGGGTGGACGTAGGTCTCGGGATAGAGACCGAACCACCTTAAAACTCCTGTCTCCCGTGGTTTGTGCTTGTGGTTTGATTTCGTGCTTATTGTCTCTGTTAGTGCACTTAGATATTGCGTTTGCCTTCTAGAGTTCACGGAGTGAGGTTATGCCTATGCTATCACAGAGTGTGCGATCGTCTTATTCTGTTTAAATTTTTAAGTGGTCAATCTATTCACCCCCTCCCCCTCTAGCTTGACGATCCTATGCTCCCAACAAGTGGTATCAGAGCGCCAGGCTCTCTTGAAGGGTTTAACAGCCTAGAGAGAAGTAATGGAGAGCAAATGACTCATGCCAGAGGGTTATGCTGTGAATAGACCACCATTTTTCGATGGGACTAACTATTCCTATTGAAGAATCACATGCAAGTTTTTCTCAGGGCCCAGGACTATGAAACATGGAAGGTCGTGAGTAAGGGGCCCTATATAATTGAAGGCGACGAAGAATTATGGGTGAAGGAGCAGGTAAGAAAATCAACCGTTAACTGGCAGGCAATGAACATTATGCAATGCTCCCTGCACCCCAAGGAATTCTCGCGCGTCTCCTCATGTGCGAGTGCAAAAGAAATGTGGGATCGACTCGAGGTAATATACGAGGGTACCTCGGAGGTAAGGGAGACCAAGGCTAACATGTTAATCTCTGAATATGAGTCGTTCCACATGAAACCTGAAGAAAGTATTTCTGAAATGTATGCCCGTTTAACGTTGCTTGTAAATGGTCTCAAAGGTCTAGGGAAGGCCTATTCAGATTATGAGCTGGTGAGAAAGATTCTTAGATCTTTGACACCCGTGTGGCACACAAAAGCCACAGTAGTCGAAGAATCTAGGAATCTTCCCAAGACCACTCCTGACGAGCTGATAGGTTCCCTTATGGCCTATGAGCTGAATTTGAAAAGATCTGATGAGGAAATAAAGAAGAAGAAACCGCTAGCTCTCAAAGCTGCTCCAAGCTGTAAGGAGAGCTCAGATGAGAGTCTGACCTCTTCATCCGACAGTGATTCAGGTGAGATTGCCATGCTCACAAAGAAATTTCAAAAATTCTTACGAAGGGAAGGTAAAACTGGTCGATTTAGAAGCTATCAAGGTAAAATGAATTCTAAGTTTAAGTCTGACCAATCTAAGAAATATGACAAAGTGGTTTGTTATCAATGCAGGAAACAGGGACATATCAAGTCAGAGTGTCCAGAAAATTCCAAGAAAGCTCACCCCAAGTTCAAAAATAAAAAGCCCAAGGCCATGATCAGTACATGGAGTGATGAAGAAGAAGAAGAGGAGGATAGCACCTCAGAGGAAGAAAAAGAGGTGAAGCTATGCCTAATGGCCAGGGGAGAGGACTCTGCTGAGGTAAATTCTCCATTTGATGAATTTACTTGTAATGACTGGGAAGAAGCTTTCAATGAGCTTATGGATAAATATGATGCTGTGAAGAAAGAAAATAAAATGCTTAAAAAGAAGAAAAACCAGGGAAATCAAGAGAACTTGTCAAATGAAAAGGTTAAAGTGCTAGAGGATGAAATTGTTTGTCTGAAGAAAACTCTGAATGAAGAAAATGAATACAAATCTCAATTGATTGAATTGAAAAGAGAAAATGAATTCTTATTAAATACGCACGATGAACTGAAGTTAAGAATGCAGAAACTGGAAAAGGACACCAAAATTGCTGAAGAAAAATACCAAGCCGTAAATGGTGTCAACTTGAAACTTCAGGAATATTTGAAGAAAGCTAAAGAAGAAAAATTGGACAAACAAGCTTCCCTGGAGAAAATGACACAAAGTAAACATAATCTTGATGCTTTACTGGGAACAAAATGCAATGTTGGCAAGGAAGGACTTGGATATAATCCAAGCAAAAAGAAAGAAATCAGAATTAAGCTGGTGACCTTCGTGTCAGAAGAGAAGAAAGCTGAGGAGAAACAGATTAAGAAAAATGAAGTGACAAAGGAGAAAGGAAAAGAGAAGATGAATGAAACTCCTAAGGCAAAATCTGCTAAGAATGTAACCAGCTGCAAGCCTGTCACTTCATCACCACATAAGGCTTCCAGCTCCAGACCCTTCTCTCACCAGCATCGTAGTAGAAAGACTGAAAGCACCAAGTCTGGAAAGAGCCAGATGCGTCCACGCAAGGCCAGTAATGTGTCGACGCAGACCGGATTCCAGAGAGTCCATAAGAATAGGAACGACCACATGGGTGGACGCATGCAGGGAAATGCGTCGACGCACCCAAACCACCATGGCCAACACTTTAATCAGTCTTGGTGGATGGGCCGACGCACACATCACAATGCGTCTACGCACCCTACATTCTATCATGCACACAGAAGCAACTATGGGTGGGTGAGTCCACGCACTCATTCAGGTAGGTCGACGCATCCCATGTATGCATATCCAATAAGCCAAATGCATTCATTTAGGGCATTCAACCCACACCACCAAGAAACCTATTGGAGTCAAAATAAACGATGGTTCAATAAAGCATCTAAAACAACCTTAAAATCAAATCAGAAACCTGCTGCCTCCTCAACTAAAATCCATCAAAAACCTCAACAAAGACAAATGTGGATTCCTAAGAACCTGCTGAATTACCTGAGGTCATCCAGTGATTCAATGGGACCCAAGTGTGTTTGGGTTCCAAAATCTCTTGTTTGATGATTCATGCAGGAATGCCTTGCGGCCGTGCACAATAGGTGGTATCTTGACAGTGGCTGCTCAAGGCATATGACAGGGGACAAGGCCAAGTTTTGTCTCTTGGTTGAGAAGGATGGAGGCTTTGTCACCTTTGGTGGAAACAATAAAGGTAAAATAGTTGGCAAAGGTAAAGTTGGCAAGAACCCTTCCACCTCCATTGATGATGTTCTTTTAGTAGAGGGTCTAGAGTATAACTTGCTCAGTATAAGCCAGCTGTGTGATAGGAGTAATAAAGTGGTGTTTGATGCAAATACATGCACCATCTTAGAAGAAAAATCAGAAAAAGTTAAATTTGTTGGAAAAAGGATAAACAACATGTACATGGTAGATTTAGACGATCCTGCTCATAATAATCTTTACCTTGCTGTAAATAAAACTGAACTAGCTTGGTTGTGGCACCGTAGGCTAGGACATGCTAGCTATAGTGTCTTGCATAAGTTAGCCAAACACAGCATGGTAAATGGCCTGCCTGATGCTTCATTCAAGAAAAATGACAAAATCTGTAATGCATGCACCCAAGGCAAACACACTAGGAAGTCATTTAAGTCCAAGGTAGAGAGTCAGTCCACTAAACCTTTTGAACTCATTCATTTGGACTTGTTTGGACCCACTAGAACAGCAAGCATTAGTGGTAATAAATATGGATTTGTTCTAGTGGATGATTTTTCTAGATTTACCTGGGTATTCTTTCTAACTCATAAGAATGAGGCATTTGAGGAATTTCAAGCATTCTTCAAGAAAACACAGCAGGACGGTAAGTTTGTCATTTCTTCCATTTTGTCAGATCATGGTGGAGAATTTGACAACTCTGAATTTGAGGATTTCTGCAGAGCAACAGGGCTAAATCACAGGTTTTCTTCCCCAAGAACACCTGAACAAAATGGAGTCATGGAGAGAAGAAACCGAACCCTTGTGGAGATGGCCAGAACCATGCTGATTGAAGGGCAACTCCCAAGGAAGTATTGGGCAGAGGCTGTGAACACTGCATGCTACATTGTAAATCGGGCAATGGTAAGACCTCAGTCCAAAAAGACTCCATATGAAATGCTGAAAGGTAAGAAGCCCTCTGTTGCTCATTTTAAAGTTTTCGGTTCAAAATGCTTTGTTCAGAATAATGATAAACGGGCCCTAGATAAGTTTGAACCCAAGAGTGAACCTGCCATCTTCTTAGGATACTCTAGTCACTCTAGGGCATATAGGGTCCTAAATTTGAAAACACAAATGGTTGAGGAATTACCTCACATTGTTTTTGATGAGCTAATCGAAAATTCACAAGTTGAATCTTCATGCAGGAACGAGGGTGATGAAGACTTCCTTGACAAGCTGGAGGAGAGAGAAACATTGGAAGGAGATTCAAGGCCAAAAGAAGATGAGCCAGAGTCGAGTAATCAGGGTAATGCAGGTACCAATGGAGGTGACCTTCTAACTAACATTAGGATGTTAAGGGATCACCCCTCATCTAGCATAATTGGCAACTTGCATGAACCTGTTAGGACACGTTCTCAAATTCAAGAATTGGATAACATGGCACTTGTGTCTCAAACTGAACCCAAAAATGTCATGGAGGCCTTAAAAGATCCCAACTGGATAAATGCCATGCATGAAGAACTCAACCAATTTACAAGAAATGAAGTGTGGCATCTAGTGCCTAGACCCAAGGATCAATCTATAATAGGAACTAAATGGGTCTATAAAAATAAACAAAATGAAAATGGTGTTGTTGTTAGGAATAAAGCTAGACTGGTTGCACAGGGCTACAATCAAGAGTTCGGTATCGACTTCGAAGAGTCCTTTGCACCAGTAGCCAGATTAGAAGCCATTCGGTTGCTGCTTGCATATGCTGTAAGTCATGGAATAAAATTACAACAAATGGATGTAAAAAGTGCTTTCTTAAATGGAATAATAAAAGAAGTATATGTGGAACAACCCCCTGGTTTTGAATGTGCAGAAAATCCTTACCACGTATACAGGTTAGACAAAGCACTGTATGGACTCAAGCAGGCACCTCGAGCCTAGTATGACCGGCTCAGCTCCTTCCTCACTGAAAAAGGATATTCAAGAGGTAAAGTGGACCAGACATTGTTTACAAAGGTAAGGAATTCAGATATCATTCTGGTTCAAATATATGTTGATGACATTGTCTTCGGTTCCACTAAACCCAGTTTGTGTAAGGAGTTTGCTAACTTAATGACAACAGAATTTGAAATGAGCCTCATGGGTGAACTTCAATTTTTCCTAGGTATGCAGATTATTCAAAACAGGGACGGATGCTTTATTTGTCAGACAAAGTACATCAAGGAGCTACTGAAGAAGTATAAAATGGAAAATCTGAAGGCAATCAACACTCCCATGTGCACAAACACACCCTTGGATGCAGATTTGAAAGGTACACAAGTTGATGCCAAGACCTATCGAGGTATGATAGGGTCACTTTTATACCTTACTGCATCAAGGCCTGATATTCAATTTTGTGTTTGCATGTGTGCTCGTTTTCAAGCTGATCCTAGAGAATCCCACTTAAGTTCTGTCAAGCGTATTTTTAGATACCTTGCTGGAACTCAAGACTTAGGGATATGGTATCCTGCATCCTGCTCCTTTGATCTGGTATCATATTCGGATGCAGACTATGCTGGATGTAAATTGGACAGAAAAAGCACTAGTGGCTACTGCCAATTTTTGGGTGGGTGCTTGGTCTCTTGGGCTTCCAAGAAACAACACTCAGTGGCACTGTCCACTGCAGAGGCAGAATATGTCGCTGCAGGGAGCTGTGGCACTCAAGTGTTGTGGATCAAGCATCAGCTCCAAGATTACCAAACTGATCTTGGATGTGTCCCAATATTGTGTGATAACACAAGTGCCATAAACCTGGCCAAGAACCCCATCCAGCACTCTAGGACCAAGCACATTGAAATCAGACATCATTTCTTAAGAGATGAGGTCAGTAAAGGGAGTTTCAAGCTTGTTTTTATAGAATCTGAACTACAACTAGCTGATATTTTTACCAAGCCTCTCAATAATGAGCGTTTTTCATATCTTAGAAGAGAGCTTGGACTCTGTAATTTACATTCTGAAGTTTGAATTGATTGCATGTTCAAATGTCTGAAAGCTCTTTGATTGCCTTTGTCATGATCATTTGATGTCCTGCTATGGTCAAAATGTCCATGTTTGAATAATTCATATACTTAGGGGGAGTATGAATCCTTGTTAGTTTGACTTGTTTTTGTTCATCTAAAATAAAACCTCAGCATGTTCACAATTTCATCCGTTTTTATTCTCTTAAATCATGCTTGAGTTAAGGGGGAGTTAGGTATAAATAGTCCTTGGAATAAATTTGGAAGTCTGTAGATAAGATGTCTGATGCGGTAACGCAGCCTCTAGGATGCGTCCACACAGCGGTGGATTGCTTCTGATCACTGATAAACTGTCCGAGCAGAATGGCTGAGTGCGTCGACGCTGCAAGTGTTCTGCGTCGACGCTCTACTAGAAATAGAGAGCTGTGGTGGTGACTGTGTTCTCATGTCTAGTCCATAGGGTCGTCTCATCCATCCTTCTTGCTAGACTTGTTCTTCTTCAAGAGTCTCCTTTGCACCCCATCATGCTTATCTTCTATCTTATTCACCTTCTGCTCCCAACAAGTGCCACCAAGATTTCTTGATGTACTCTCCTTCTATTCCAGAATAAGGGAATTGTCTCAAATGTTAGGGTGAAAAGTTAATGCCTTAAATTCAGGGGGAGCTAAAGGGATAATTTTAATGAAAACAAGTTTTTCTCAGAATAGCTTCACACTACTTAATGATATAAAATGTGTGTCCTTCAATGTTTGAACTCAACAGTACTTGAACCTAAAAGTGATTGAATCTGGAATAAGGACTAAACAAGTTAATATGACTTGGTTCCTATCATCTCTTTATCCCAAATTAATCAAAAGTAGAAGGATCTTTCAATGAATTGGAATTTAATTGGTATTGTTGCTAAAGTTTGTTTAGGTCTAAAAAGGAGCTAAAAGATAAAGTGCAACACACAATGTATCTGTAATACGCAGAGCACTGGTAGGCTCTCACTGAGAAACTGGCTCTATGCACCAAAGAAGTGCTAAAGAGCAAGTCATGAGGTGGACTACTATCTCTATCCTTAAATGAAAATAATCCATTTCAGAGCAATGGTGACTCTTAACCGAGAAACTACCTTCCTCACCCATGAAGTGTTGAAAGGCATGTCATGAGGTTGATCACTACCTCTGATTCAAGACAAAATGGTTAGCTATGCTGAGTAACCGGGGACTCTGGTGCATGATAAGCATGTGTACTTGTGTCACAAGGCTAGCTATACTTGACTGCTAATGGATGCAATAAATAAAATAAAAATTAAAACACATGTGTGTTAGTATGAAATCAAAAGGCTCTACAGATCTAATGAACTCATCCTCAATGCTCATTAAATTTCTTTCTACAAAGATTTTTTGAAATTGAATAATGCAGGATACAGAAGTGAGAAGATCCCTAGTATGAAGCTCGTTTAGAAATTATTCCATTTCTGCACTGTTAATGTTCATTTCTGTGCTTCAAACTTGGTAGGATATCATTATTTTATGTCACTGAATGGTTTGACGTTAATCTGAGTAAATTTAGTTTTCATGGGAATTTGAACTGAAGCTATTAAAAATTCCTGAGTATGAGTGTATTACCTTATGAACCCTGGACTCTAACGATATTTCCCAAATTCTGTTCTTTAAGCTGCTTCTTCTCTCTTTTAAAATCTTTGTCTGGCAGAGTCTATTTACACTATGGCGTCGACGCACCCTTGTTCATAAGGTCGACGCATCTGGGCTTTTCCAATGCACACTTGAGCATAAGTGTTCACGGCGTCGACGCATTGATCTCCTCGCGTCGACGCATCCACTCTATCTAGCTTGCTTAGATTATGGCCTGGATCCATTACCCGTTTACCCGATAACCGGATTGGGGGTTTCTATTTTCACTCTTTTAAACCCTCAACCGAGGAAACAGTCGGCTACCTTTTTTTTTCATCCTTCTCAGGCACAACTGTTCCTCTCCTCCTTCCAAGAAGAAGAAGGCCCGTTCGTCTTCCAAGCCTTCCTCTCCTTAGAAGAAAGCTTCCTTCAAAAAATCCAAGTCTGGGGTCTCTGTGTCCGCTCCTACTTCCGGTACAGACGAACCCCTGAAAGTTTTAATTCCACGTTATATTCTTGAATCGGACGAAGCTTTTCATGCTGCCTTCCCTGAGATTCGGCCTATTTTGGAGTTTCAAGGCTGGTGGGACTTTTCCACCAAGTATTCCATTTATTATCCTACGTTTGACAGGGAGTTTTACCACAATCTCTGCCATCAACCCAACCTTGGAATACTAACCAGCTGTACAAGGTGTTAAGTTTGAGCTCACGGCTCGTCTACTCGCCAGTGTGTGGAAGATTCCTAAGAAGGGGGCCGAGCTACACTCGTTTCCTTTGAATGAACATGAAGCATTTGCTGTTTTGACCGGCCAGCCAGAGGACCCTTCAGATATTAAGCAGACCTATTTGTCTAGCTTAAAAGTGAATCAGTTTTCATCTCCTGTTCGTCTACTGCACCATATATGCACATCCATCTTTACCCCACAGAGCAGTGGACGTGAAAGGGTCACTATCATGCAGCGATTTTTACTGTACTGCATGTTGAAAGAAATCAAAGTTTCGTTGATTGATGTTATTATTCAGACAATGGGCACTTGTCTGGACAACTCTAGGACTCTACCCTATGCAGCACACCTCACAGCCTTGTTCAGAAAGGTTGGAGTTCCTTTTGGCAATGAGAAGAAATGTGTAGTTCCTAGAGGTAATGTTTACTCCATGTCTTTTGTCTAGAATTTTGTGGGAATACAAATAGTAGATGGAAAGCCAGTCAGAGTGCTGCCTAGTCAACAATCTGATGTAAGGGCAGCTGCCCCCCTAGCCTGAACCTGAGTTAGTCAGGACACCTCCTGAGCCAGTTGCTTCTCCTCCACAATGGGCAGGACAAGAGAGAGATGTGGACATTGAGTTCCGAGGTGAAGACCAAGCTCCAGCCAGGTCACCTCCTTCATATGCTGGTGGTGAGCAGGCTTTTCCTTCGTATACGGTGGAGTCTCCCAAAGATGCTGATGAGCCACCCAGAACAGCTGATGAGGAAGAATTTCAGCCTGATGCACCTCTTTTCCAAGATGATGAGCCTGAGTGGCATGACATTAGAAAGGAACCCAAGACTCAGTGGGAACAAGGTGAGTCCAGCTCACATAATACTAATAGAGAACTTGGGTCCAATGGCCAACAACCTCAGGATGATTATTTCCAGGCCCCTCCTGGTGCCACAGAAAAGGATTTAAAGGTTCACCTCATTAGAATGATGCAGCATCAAGGGGACAAAATTAATTCTTTCATTCTATATACTGACTTTCAGCTGGAACGACTGTACAAGAGAATTGTCATGTCTGAAATTTCTATACTGGTCTCATGGAAAAACTATATGGAGGCCAAGCAGAAAATTGACAAAGCAATGAGGAAGGTCCTGAAGAGTGTTGCAAAGATTGTAAACAAGACTGCAGAGTTAGTGTCCAATATGCACGCTGCACAGATTTCTACCCTTCAGACCATGGCCCAGCAGCAATCCCTGTGTTATGACATTCAAATTGCGATAGTTACTCTGCAATCTCCAGTAACCTCGATTGCCCCACGGTTTCAAGCTGTTGTTGATAAGCTAACTAGTCTTTCATCTTCCATTGAAACAATTTGCAGTACGCTTGAGACGTTAACACGAGGATCTGAAGATGTCCGTTCAGAGCTGGGAGGTCTTAAAAGTAATCTGATGTTTCAGTTGGGCGAGCTCACTCAGGAAATTCAAGCTCTGCACGCCCAACAGACCTTCTCATCGCATCGTCCTCCACCTCCACATGGCCAGTCCTCTCATCAGTCGTCTAGGAGACATGGACAGTTTTTTCCTAAGTAATGGTCTAGATGTTTTGTTATAATTACTTGACTTGTGGCCTCCCCTTCTTGCTGATGTCAAAGGGGGAGACTGTGTGAGACTGTGATGCACTTCACTTTTTCATCTTTATAATTTGATCATGTGTTGTGTTGAATGTTGATACTTGCTTTTGATTGCTATGGTCGTGCATGCCTCTACTTCATTGGTTATTGAATTGCATGATCATTAAAGTGCTAGAATTCCATCATGGTTGCCATCATCAAAAAGGGGGAGATTGTTGTCCTCCTGGTTTTGATGATGACCACCATGATATGACAGGTTGATGTATTATTTGATAATCTGTTATGTGGCAAGTATTTTTGTTGAGAATTACTGCAGGCAATAGTCAGCGTCGACGCCACAAGCTCAAAGGGTCGACGCAGCCTTCAGTTCCTCCAAGTTGAAGCACACTTCATCAAGACTGCGTCGACGCCTCAAGCAAGACAGCGTCGACGCTGTGACTGGATCTCAAGCTGTTTAAGTCACGCACATACTAACTGCGTCGACGCCACTCGGGTGCAGCGTCGACGCGTCTGCCTCCAGAAGCCCAAGATAGAAATATGTCCTCAAGCTATCTTCAGACAGCGTCGACGCATCCAGATGCTGGCGTCGACGCACCCAGTCCCAGTCAAGCGCTCGGGCAGAAGAACTGGATAAAGTGGGCCAGCCACGTCTGCAAATGAAGCGCACACTTCCTCCGTTAGTCCAGAAGCTTCTCCACACGTGGGCAAATGATTGGGAATCTCGTGGGGCCCAATCCTACGCGGGAAAACGAAAAAGGTGATAGAGGAGTGGATCTCGACTCTATCAGAGGCGTTGAAGAAAAAGGCGAGAGGAACGGTGTGAGGCATTCTTCTTCAGGAGAACCAAGACCAAGGGGATATTCGAAGATTGTCCAGTGCGAAGTTTGCAGTACAGGTTCGTTCTCCTGGTGAAGTAGATCAGACGCTGAAGAACCGTGGAAGCATCAGTCTGATCTAGCCTCAATTGTAGAGGAGATCATACTCAGATCGTGTTGTTCATCCCTTCAGGCTACACTCTCTTCTGCTGTGCAAGAAGCCTGAAGATTCATTGACCAGCATCTTCTGAGTTCATTCCTTACTTTGTATTTTTGTTTTTCCTATACGTTGTCATATTCAGATTACTGTTCCACTGAGATTTAGTGGACATGTTTGTTCTGATCCAGAGTGAGTTCTGAGATCAGAGGGTGTACAGACTTCGTGTCTGCAAGCTGTTTGACAGCGGTTCTGTGACAGTGTGTTGCTGTGTTCTGCAGATTGGATCTGTAGGTCAGAGAAGGGTTCTTCTCTGGTTTTAGCATAAGCTGTAAAGCTCAGCGGTGATCCCCACCGGGTTGGTGAGGGGGTGGACGTAGGTCTCGGGATAGAGACCGAACCACCTTAAAACTCCTGTCTCCCGTGGTTTGTGCTTGTGGTTTGATTTCGTGCTTATTGTCTCTGTTAGTGCACTTAGATATTGCGTTTGCCTTCTAGAGTTCACGGAGTGAGGTTATGCCTATGCTATCACAGAGTGTGCGATCGTCTTATTCTGTTTAAATTTTTAAGTGGTCAATCTATTTACCCCCTCCCCCTCTAGCTTGATGATCCTCTGCTCCCAACACTTTGGTGGATTCATATTGTGAAAACTATGGTGGAGATCGCCCGCTCCATGATTCATTCTCCCTTGCGCCACTTGTTGTAGTGCTTGAGTGAGGCCTTGGATAGTGCGTTGCATGTCGCGCCACTGGGCTCGTTCGGCGGCCATGATTCTACAAGGAATTTAAATCTAATTAGTAAGTGAACAACCATAACGTTTACTGTCCTATATAGACTTAACCCATGGTTCTACCCATCTTACCGGGTGTAGGATGTAACCTATCCTTGGACTTGAGTTCCTAGGAATTTGAAGATCCTAGGCTCTGATACCACAAAAACTGTCACACCCTAAGCGCGAAAGGAACTCGGTATGCGTGACGAGTTTATATCAATCAGAGCATAAGAAATTCGACACATAGACAGAGCGAGCAAAAGTAGAGATAATAAACCAAATCCTTTATTTCATTAATAACTCCAAAGATAATTCAATTACATACTCTATATTGGCAAAGTATAGTTACTAGACTCAATAAAATGGAAAATATAATAATGACTCAAGAAAGATGAAAAGACACTACTAGATAACAGCTTCAACTAGCAGACAGCTCTACACTCTTCACTCGTGTCCATCCCCATCCGAATGATCTTCGTCATCGGAATTACCTGAAAAATAAGGAAAAACTAGGGTGAGCAAACGCTCAGTAGGAATTATATCTCATGTACAAGTTTGCTTTAAGTAAATTACATGTTACATGAATGCAAGTATAGCTAGGCATGAACGCATGATAATGTCGAGAGTGATTAACAAGAATCGATATAGATGGACTAGCAAGATTTTAAGATATTCATGTAAAGCTATCAAGAAGTTCAAGTACGCAATATCAAATCATCTCATGAGAATTGGCTATTATAATTTCAAGCAAGTAAATACCCATTCCGGGCCACGCAAGTCATGTCAAGTCAAGTCAAGTCAAGCACAAGATCAATGGAATGCCATAATCAAGCAAGTCATGCACTCCGCTGTAATACCACACCATGGTCAATATAGCACCAATGGGCACAAGTACTTTTGGGCGCTCCTCCCAGGGCCAGACCGGGCCCCATAATTGCCAGGCATTGAGTCATGCAAATATTTTTGGACATCCACTATAGTTTTATAGCCAATATAGAGTTCCAAAGAGTTTAGCTATTGTAAGAATATAAGGTAGATTCATGGAATAGAGTTCAAGATCAGAACTTTGAGTAAGGATGACATATCGATAAATTACATGAAAACTCATGACAAATCTGGAAATCTGGGTAATTGGCATCCACTCAGACCACCATCAATTACAGAAATTGTAACGCCCGGTAATTTTGGAATAGGAATAAAATATATACATAAGTATATAATGTTTAATGATTAAAGTTTATTCAAATAAATACTTGGTCAAGTGATATTCCTAAGGGGTTGCTCAGATCGAACCTGCCTCTGATACCTAGGACAAGGACTAATAAAAGTTAAAGAACTTATGAGCAATAAAATCTCTAAATGGAAGATTACTAAGATCTCAATGTATGTGCGAACTAGCCACACCAAATCAATGAGGTATAGAACCTTAGAGGGAAAATTATGATAGTCTTAAGAAGCTTATTTATGCATATACGGAAATACATGCAAATTATTAAAAGATATAAGTCGTATGTGTAAGGTTTTAACAAATAAGCAAATAAGACTTCCAAACAAAGTAAACTTGTGTAAAAAGGACCAAATAGAAATAACTAGTTATAAATAAAATTATTAGGCCTTGATAAAGGATTAACAATTAACCTTAAAAACATTTAAGTTAATGCTAAGCTCCATTGGCCCAAACTCAATCCAAGCAATTAATGGGCTTTTTAACACGTTTTATTCCATATAGGCAAAATAAATATATATATATATATACATAAGTACATAACATAAACCAGTAAATATGTATATATATATATCTACCTAGAAATAGAAGGAAAGTATATATTATATACGAATGAACAAATAATAGAGTGAAATGAAATAACGCCTCTGATAAAGGCGCTATTTAAATTAGACACACCCTTAAACAAGGCGTGATTCAAGAAAGGATGCCCTCACCTAACGGCGTCAATTTCAACCGACAAACAGGGCAAGGCCAAGTAACGCCTCTAGTATGGGCGTGTTTTAAAACAAAGAACGCCCTCGTACCAGGCGCTTCTTAAGAAACGACTTGAACCAGGTCGTCAATTCAGGAATCGACGCCCTGACCAAAGTCGTTAATTCCATTCGTAAACCGTTCGAACCCAGAGCTTATCCAGGGAAGGATCATGTTAATCTAGTAAGTGGTTAATAGGGCAAGGACTCTAATAGGGACATATTACCCTCACTCAAACACTACCCCTATTAGAAATACCAAAATCCTATAAATAATCGTTCGATCTAAACCCTAAACCTATTTGACCAATCGAACTTCACAGGTACGTGAAGAACATCAAGTTCTTCTATTTTTCTTCTTCTGTTTCTTTCATTACAAATGTAGTATGTGAAGAACTAATGTTCTTCATCTATCTCTCTTCTTACAGGTTAAGAAGCTTCGGGTGTTCTTATCAAGTTATTCACGTATCCCATCTCCAGATATCAATTAAGGTAGGTTTTCTCAAGGCACTGTAGCCCAAACAAGTTAATTCAATGAATATACATCATCACATGCATGCATATAAGTTTTAATATAGCTTCTACGCGTTTTCTGGAATATTTTTGAAAGAGACGCCCCTGTCAAGGGCGCTATTTTACAAGACACGACCCTGACCAGGTCGTCAATTCCTAAATTCGACGCCCT
Source organism: Amorphophallus konjac (assembly GCA_022559845.1). Lineage (NCBI taxonomy): Eukaryota > Viridiplantae > Streptophyta > Magnoliopsida > Alismatales > Araceae > Amorphophallus > Amorphophallus konjac. The sequence goes on from CM040118.1 coordinate 88,066,963, forward strand.
GTACAAAGGCGTTAATTCCATGAAATTACATGCAATTAATAATTGTTCACGTTTAAAAATTTAATAGCTATGAAATCTTGAAACTAATGTAATGCATGAGTATACCGTGAAATCCTACTATTTTTCTTGTCATGACTATATATCTTGTCTCCTGAAATTTATTATCCTGAAATTTATAAAAATTCTTGAAAAGCATGAATTCACGACCTGAACCAAGTCGTTTCTTGTGAAACCCACGCCACGATCGAGGGCGTGAATTTGAAAATAACGCCCCCGTTCAGGGCGTGTCTTTGATAAATCCCAGAATATGTATATCCTGCAAGAAGATGGAATTAAAAGAATGGACGACCATAGTGTATGTCGTCTAATTTAAATAAAACGCCCCTGAAGGAGGCGTGTTTTACATAAAATACTGAAATATGAAATTTCTGGAAATAGAAAATACCTATATAACGCCCTTATCTGAGGCGTTATTTACTTAAGAGAAGACTTATCTTAAGTCGTTATTTTCCTGAAAACTGATATTTTTATTGCTACTGTTAACCGATGGTTTTATATGTTATATAATATATCGGCACTATATCTCTACTCCGTGAGTATAGTCCCACATTTTCATGATGTTTCATCGATCACACTCAATTCTCATTGACATACAAGCTCTCCATTGGACATTCCGTTCCTTTGGACTAGCGAGTTAGTCATAGAGACCTCCGTAAGACTCCTCGAGCCTTGGATTCCCTCAAGGTCGACTGAGCTGGTTGTACCCTAAAAACCCATTACCCTATTGATTACTATGTCACTCTAAAGATACATGATATACCGGCCCTTATGACTATACAATGTGTATATCATAAGAATTCTCTAAATGGCATGATGATATCATACCATTGATCTATTGTTCATGTAAACCTCAATTCTATGATAAGAATGAGGGTATCTTACTTTGATATACTGTTCATGTGGACCTCAATTCTATGAAAAGAATGATAGTCCATACGTGTCATGGTACCCGGTTAGGGAACCAATTCCACTCAGTTTATCGACATGTCATGATTTATATGCTTTGCGTGGATTTTATCGCCAGTATGTCCTTACTCAAGGGTCTTGCCCTTGAATTCCATGAAAATCTTATCTTATCATCCTAATTAAAGCTTGTTCTTGGAACTCCTTATTGGCTATAAACTATCGTGGATGTCTAGATCTATCGTGAATGCTGTGCATATAGGGCCCGATCTGGTCCTGGGAGGAGCGCCCGAAAGTACTTGTGCCCATGGAAGTTTTAATGATAACGGTGTCTAGCATTGCACCGGAGTACTCTTTATCTTGATCTTTGGCATTCCACGATCTATCTTTTCTTGCGTGCGTGACTTGACTTGCGTGACTTTACTAGCGTGGCCCGACACGGGCAATGTACTTGCGTGAAATAGCCAATAATCTATAAAGTCTCTCATGAATACTTCTTGATTAATACTCGCTTGGATGTTTTGCACGACGTGTTATTCTATTGATCAGTTTATTTCACTTGCTCAGTTATTTATACATGCATAGCCCTATTGCATAAACATGTGAAAACTTGTAATTACTTAAACCCATTGCTAGTGCTTGAGATATAATTTCCTACTGAGCGTTCGCTCACTCCGTTTTATTCCAACATTTTCAGGTAAGCAGGTAGCTAGCAAGACCGAGACCCACACGGGCGGGATAAGTGTGCAAGCGAGCTTCGGAAACTAGTGAACCCGAGTCTTTTATCTTTCTTGAGTCTAGATAGTGTTGTCTAGCTAAGTCAGCTTGGCGTCTCTTATTCAGTTATCTTGTCTAAGTCTGTTAGTATGTCGTTATCTTCTTTTCCATTATGTTGAAGTCTCCAAGATGGACAACAAGTTCTTGTAAGAGATTCATATTAGAAATAAAATTTCTATTGTTGTCAAAATTATCTTGGTCTTATGCGATTGCTCTTGATCATTTACGACTGTTTAACTGCCACGTTCCGAGCAAATGACACGTTCCGCTGCTATCGGCCCGGGGCGTGACAGAAATAGCGTCCACTATGGTAGGCGCCCATTCCTGTGAACAGTATAGGTACGAAGAATTTGCGTCCATATCACGGCCGCTAATTCAGTGATTAGCGCCCACTGGCCTGGCCGCCAATTCCTTTTGGCATCCATGTTCTGGTCACTAAATCCAGATAGAGACAGACTTCTCATAGAGTCCAGAAACAACGCTCTATGAGGGCTAGGACATCACATTTCTTCAGAGTGACGTGACAAGCAAGGGTTCCAGGATTTTTAGGGTACAACCAGCTCAGCTGCTTTTAGGGAATCCAAGGCTAGCGTAGACTTACGGAGGTCTCAATGAAGAAAGTACCAGTCCGAAGGAAGGAATATCTCGCAGAGAGTCCAATCATCACCAAGAGTTAGTGTGTAAGCGTAAAACACCGTGAAACAGGGACTCCATCTACGGATGTGAGATGAGAGTGCCAAAAGACCCGCGGTATGGGCCAAAAATCAGATAGAAATTATGAGAGCAAGAATCTGCGTCCAATCAGAAAGTCGCTATATCAAGAAATAACAGCTCTTTGAAAGGTCGCCCAATCTCATATTTAACAGAATTCTTGGAAAAAAACTAAGAATTAACGACTCTGTGCACGGACGCTAATTCTAGTAATTTCTAGAAATCAATAAAGTTTAATTATAAGTGGCGACCGTACACGACGGCACTAGATCTTTAAATAACGTCCATGCTTTTGACGCAAATTCATGATTTTCCATTTAATTTTATTTTTTGAATATGTTAAGAAATAACGCCTCCTTGCAGAGATGCTCATTCATTTATTAGCGACTGCTTGCATGGTCGTCCATTCTTTTACTGCTACAAATTAAAGCGTATCGGGCAGGAATGTTCTCAGGCACATAACACTATTCATTTCTTTAAATTGCACATGAATAGTAACATATTGCTATTTACCGGGAAGTTTAAACTAAAGACATGATCAAGTAGGGAAAAATATGAGGAATCCAGAAATATGCATAACATGTTTTTCAGATACATGGTTCCATAGTTATTTATTTTTTAACATGCGTTAATTGTTAATTTCTCTAAAAGAAAATAGCGACGGGGTGATGGTCGCTCATTAATTTGCGGCCAGAAGTCTGTCGCCAATTCAAGAATTAGCGACCTTCTGCACGGTCGTTCATTAATCAGCGGCCACCACACTGGTCGCTATTTTTCATGCAGATAGAAAACCTAGAAACTATGTAAACTCAAGATTGAAAACACGGATGCAAGATATAAACATGCTGTTATGATCGTATATGCATGTAATATTCTGTTTACTATCCTCTTGGGCTTAGAACTTAAGAAAACCTACCTCATGGGTTGATTGGGAACGATGAACGGGGAAGATATAATAAGGATAAGATGCAGCGGTAGCAACTGTAACTCGAACAGAAGCAGCAGTAGCAGACCAGCAACACGGAATGTAGAAGAAGCAGAAGGAAGAAGCAAAGGCTTTCTCCTTCACGCACTGTAGTAGCAGCAACTGCAACCGCTACACACGAATAGGAAGAAGGAGAAGAAGCAGCAGGTGCAGCAGGCAACGCACTGTAGCAGTAGGAACATGAAGGAAGAAGCTCTTCCCCTTCACATTTACGAACGGCAGGAATGCAACAAGGGCGACGTCGACGTAGAACGTGCAGCAGCAATAGGGTTCTGCTCGTTCGTGAGGGTAGGGTATTTATAGGGAAGAAACCTAACAGGTGCTCTAAGTACTAATGGGAATTAACCTTCTCACGTAGCAATCCTAGTTAGTTTAAAATTTCCCATGTTAATCCTTTTCCATCCCAAACCGCAGCCACTTCATGCTAATCCTGTGAAAACCCTAAGATCCTATTTGAAAGCAAGCTTCGAACATGATGGGGTTTTGGGTGTTTGTCAAAAGACTCTAGATGTATAGGTATTACGTTTATACCCTCAATTTTTATTGTAAGGCCCCCTTTGAAACCGCAAGGTCCATTTGTGAGGCCCATATATATAAAGGTTAAGGCCTTTAATGTGTTTGGGTTGAGGGTCCATTAGTGATGGTTGTGTGTTGGATATTATATTTTGTTTATGTTGGGCCCTTGTCTTTCTTATTTATTATGTTTAATTGATTTAGGAAATTTTATTTCCTATAATTTGATCTGGGGTGCTACATGTGCTCTAAGCAGCACTTTACTTTCATCCCTCGTGCACCACGTGCACTTCCCCACTGTCCCTTGTGATTTCTCGAGAAGTTTACGTTGTTTGGGAAAGGAGATCTGGTTCCGAGCAGTTCTTTTATTTCTGTTGATTGCCATAATTGGATATATTTGAGTTGTAGAAGAGTTTCCTTATTCTCCCTTTGATCGATTCTTGAAAAGTGGGTTCTGTGAAAGCTGTTCACTGCTTGTGTTCTACATAATTCTATTCTTCCTGTTCTTTTTGTGTGTTTTGTGTATCTCTATTATACCGCACTGCATCACATACATCTCCCCCTTTCTTTTCACTTTTCTAAGGATTACCCTCTCTTGGTGAAGGAAGGACTCTCCGTTCTAGAATTCCTCTCGACGGACTAGAATCTCCTCCATCGGGACCTCTGTAAGTCCCCGACAGCGAAGGATTCCCTCTTCGTTCACTGGGTAGGTTGTACCACTGAAGTTCCCCGAAGTTAGCTACATATCTGTGGTGAGGCGAGAGACCTTAGTTGGCACGGCGGAAATTGAAATTGCAACTAGGGTCCTGCCCCCTTTTGTGTGAACTTCGGATCTATTAAAAACCATCTTCTTCCAAGAAAAATAAAAAAGGGGCGTAAAGCATCCACACGTTTGATAATCTTTGTCAATTGTTTGCTGGTGCATGTTACTGTGTTCCGGCAAAGTCTTGAAGATGGCCGTGTACGATTATGAGGAGTTCGAGGCCAGGGCCTTCGAATTCAAGTATGAGGCCCAGATGAACAGCCCAGCTCAGGGTTCTTATGAAGAATACAACCCGGATCATGGCTACCAAATTGAGCCATACGTCCATGTTGTGCAGGCAGGTCCATCCCACGAACCTTCACATAAGGTGCAAACTACTGCCAGGGAGGCATCCACCTCTAGGACATCTCCTCCCTGCTAGATGTCCTCGCCAACGCACAGCTCAGTCCTGAGCAACTCCAAGCCCTCCAGGCCATCGCAAAGGGGAAATTTGTCTCCCCCTCTCCCCAAGAGCCAACTCGGGCTACCACTCCTTCCTAGGAGCTGACTCAGGCTACCACCCCCATCCAAGAGCATACACAGCTTATTCCCTCTCCTTCACCTCAAGGGCAAGCGAGTCAGCTGCCCCCTCTTTCCGATTCCCTTCGCAGTCTCAAACCCCAGCCATTCACCAAACACCAATTCAGCCAGGTCCGCCCACTGGTAGACTGCAATACCCCTCCTACTTAAGGTTCCCTTCTCAGGCCTCTGAGAGGCCTCTTCCACCTCAGTGGCAAGCGCCACCTTCACCAACCGAGGTGCTCACCCAATCCCTCTTGTACAAATTTAACAAAATGGATGACTAGCTTCGAGATCTAAAGAAAATGGTGGACGTAAAGTCCACCCCTGAGGTTTCCCTACCGATTCTCCTGGTATGCCATCTCCCTCCCTCCGAGATGCCTACGTACTGCAAGTACAACGGCACTAGAAACCCCTTCATTCATCTCAAGGACTTCATGTATGAGTCCTTGTTCTTGCAAAACGATAAGAGATCCCTGGCATATCTCTTCCGGAGATCATTAGATGGCCCTACGTTGGAATGGTTCTATTCCCTAGAGCCGAGCGAGGCTGAGAACTTTGATGTGGTACAAAGAAAATTTCTTCAGAAGTACAGGGACCGGGTCGGCCCATCCCTTTCTATTACCGACGTAGTGGCCAAAAAGATGAGGACATGCAAAGATTTCATCCAATATGCTGACAGATGGAGGTCCCTGGCAGAGAGGGTGAGGGATACCCTCTCGGAGCTAGAGCAGGTCAAGATGATAGTGTCCAATGCCACTCCACGCACAATTCCGGCACGTCTTGGCCATGAACAAGTTCACAATAATGGAGGAGCTGTACGAGAGAGCCCGGTACATCCAGACTCAATTGAAAGATTCTCCTCTCATGCACATGTTCGAGCCGCCAAAGCCCAGGGTGGTTTGGAAGGCAAGCACCGGTGTCCAAGGTGGAGTGACAGGAGGGATCGTAAAAAATGAGCAAGTGAGTGCAGTTGGTAGTCCCAACCAACCAGCCAACCTAAGACCTCCACAGATGCCACGACTCCCCCTCCAGCAAGGTCCATAACCCTATCATCCTCCACCCCAAAACAACCTTCCCTAGAACAACATGCCTTAACCCTTCCATCCCCAGCAACAACGCCAACAACCACCACCTCAGTACCATCACGTTGCACCCCCGGGAAATTACGACCCCCCTCAACAATAGAGGAGGCCAATTGGCCCTAGGAGAGCTCAATACCCACCATTGCTGGAAACTTTGCCGGATGTGTTCAATGCTCTCATGGTTGCCAATGCACTCACCTTGCCGAAGGAGAAGCCCATATGGCGCCAGAATGTCGATACCTCCAGATACTGCGTTTTCCACAGACAGTCGGGTCATACAGTGGAGAACTGTTTCCATTTCAAAGACTACATTTATGATATGAATGACCAAGGTGGCATTGACTGGGATGAAATGAGGCGATACATCGCCACTCTTAAAGCCAGGAGACCTCCTCCTAAACCACAACAACAACCACAGCAACAACAGAAGCCTCAGCAGGCCCAACAGCAGCAGCCGAACATGGGCATCATTCAGAGTCCATTCCCGGAGCACCAACAGCCCAACCTACAGGTCAACCCCATCTCTTCCTTCCCGAAAGTTGGGAGAGGGTAGGGTTGGCATACGAAAAGCACCTTCATTCTTGCCACTAACCACGCTCACGCTCCTAGCCAACCCCCTCGCCTTGTCCAGGCAGCACCTCTCTCTCAGCAACCCGCATCACAACCTATAACAAGGCCTCCTTCATTCCCCCAGCCATCACGCCCTCTCATCCGCACGCCAACCGCTAACTCCACATTAATCCATCAACAAGGAGCATCCACACCTCCGCACACGTCTTCAAAACCTCTCATCATCTCCCGGCCATCCGCCTCATCGTCCACTTCCATGCCTTCACCCATGCCCTCCAATCCTCTCATCCTCCACCATCCATCCAGGGCACCATTTACCTCTACTACGCCTCTACCTATGCCTTCCAAACCCTTCATTATCTATCATTCGCCTAAGGCCCCGTTCACTTCCACTATGCCTCCTAAGAAACCCCTCGTCAGAACCCCTACCCCCATCATCACCCCTGCTTCACCAACTATTCCTCAACCACTACCCCTCAAACCCTTGCTAAAACTCATACCTAACTCCATAGAGGTGCAGCAAAAACCGTAGGCTATGGTGCTCTGGAGTGGGAGGATTTTCCACCGAGTATTCCCCTAGAATAGTCAGGCTTCCGAGCAGTCCCAGCGAGAGAGAGGCACTGAAGAGCAATAAGAAGAATTCACTCCCGGGACACAATATGATTTGTTGAAACATTTGGACAAGATGCCTGCCCAGATCTCTATCCTGGAATTGATCAAGAGGTCGAAAAGCCACCAGGATGCTTTGATGGAGTATCTTCAGAAGGTTATGGTGAATGAGGACCTCCCTATAGAGAAGATCTTCGCAGTACTGACACCGACAAGCGCACAACCAGCTATCATGTTTCACGACCACGAGCTTGCCCCCAAGGAGGCTCGAAAATATGCATTGTGTGTTTCGGTAAAAATCAATGGTGTGTCCATGGATTCATGCCTGGTGGACACGGGTGCATCTATAAATGTGATCTCTATGAGCACCCTCCAATCATGTGGGGTTGACGCAGAACAGATAAGGCCTTCATCAATTACAGTCACGGCCTATGACAACAGTAAAAGGACACCAAAGGGGATGATTACCTTGAATGTAGAGTTGGGCCCTGCATCAGTCTTTACAGAATTCCATATCCTTGATATGGATCCCACATTTAAGGGCATACTAGGCCGCCCTTACATTGCAGCTATGAATGTTGTGCCATCCACCAATCATCAATGTTTAAAGTTTCCATACAAGGGATAGATTATCAAGGTAATGAGCATGCCCATTTTTCCTACAGTGGATGCTATCACCACTTCCTTGCCCTCTATCTGGCCGTCTCATCGGCCCATACTGTCGCTACTGGATGTGTATGACCCCTGCCACGCCTTGTTAACACAAGAGAAGCTGCTTCCCGAGCCAACGTCACGCCTCCCTTTCCGTTCTAAAGGATGGGAGATTATGAGGAATATTGGCTATCAACAGGGCAAAGGCTTAAGGGCACAATCACAAAGAAGGCTGAGACCGCCGAAGAAAACAAAGCTGATCCTCAGAGCTAGTCTAGGCTTTGATGGGCCAATTGAAGCAGGCAGGAAATCCCTCACCTGGACCATATCCTCTCACTTCAAGAAGGGGCATGTTGTTTAGATGAGGGATTACTCATAAGAAACATATGGGAGGTCACATGCCGTATACTTGACTGAGGGTTGCTCAAAGACCCCCAAAAGAGGAAAGATTGACGACCCAGAGTGCGAACGGTACAAATGGTTTGATATACAAGATATTTCCATCACGCTAGAGAGAATGTTCTAGCCTCCACATCTAGAAGGGCCGCCTCTGATCTCCGAGATGTCAGGAGAAACCATAACTGTTGCCAGAACTCCAAATCCTCCTCGCCAAGAGGACATTGCCATCGACGGCTCATTAGCCGTCATCTTCTCTATTCACTCATCTCAGCCTTTGTTGATGTCTTCTTCCTGGGCTAGATGATTGTCTGATGATCTTTCCAGATCCCCTTCTCTACTTACATACCTGCGTGGGTTTCTCAACCCACGCTAGGATTTCAATCATGATATGCTCTACGAGCCACCCAATCCCCTTTTCTCCTTTTACAACTGTTTTTAATTGTTTTGTCATTGAAAACGAAAATGAAAAAAAATGCCAATTTCCAAACTTCTCAACAACACTTTTCTTTTGAGGAGACCTCTTACATCTCCCACGAGTGCACCTCGACTTACGGGCCGCTCATCCAAGGTCCTCTGAGTGACCTTCTATATCCCTCCGCTGAGGGGTCTCTCCCTGTACATTCTCCAGTTTCCTCTTTAGCTTCTTCTTCTTCCGTAGGACAGGTCAATCAGGTTAGGAATAGTGGATCAAGGGTAGTGCCCAAAAGAAAATCCAAGGGTAGGCAAATCCCTTGTCGATTCCTTCTAGATCTAGCCAATAGGTGTCAAGCATGCCTAGCCATTTCTCAGTGAATAGAAAATCCCGTCCAACTGCCAGAAATAGAATGCAAGGAGAATTGCATGATTGATGAAGGGTATGGAGTCTATGAGATCACGGATGAGGAATACCCTATTGAAGAAAGGGACAAAGAATATGAGGACGCGGTTGGCGCATATGCCAGTGGAATGAGGAGATTCGACAAGCCGTCAGTCGCTATAGAAGAATCCACCAAATAAGTCAACTTGGGAATCGAGGAAGACCCTAGGATCGTCCTCATAAGTGATAATTTACCGTCATTTGAGGAAGAGGCATTGATAGAGGTTCTCAAGGAATATAAGGACACGTTCGCATGGAGCTATGAAGATATGCTGGGCTTGGATTCCACCCTGGTCGAACATTGCCTAACTCTAAAACCAGGGTCCGTCTCGGTAAACAAAGGTTAAGGCGTTTCCACCCTCAAATGGCTTTGAAAATGAAGGAAGAGGTCGACAAGCTCCACAAAGTCAGGTTTATTAGAGTCATCCTTTATCCTCAATGGGTGACAAATATCGTCCCGGTCATGAAAAAGGATGGAAATGTGAGAATCTGTATTGACTTTCGGGACCTTAACCGCGCGTGTCCAAATGATGATTTCCCCTCGCCTCACATTGATGTGTTGATTGATAACACAGCAGATTCTGAAACTCTCTCATTTATGGATGGATTTTTAGGATACAATCAAATCCGCTTGACAGAAGAGGATCAAGAGAAAACATCATTCACTACACCTTGGGAAACTTATTGTTATGTGGTCATGTCGTTTGGGTTGAAGAATGCTGGAGCTACTTACCAAAGGGCTATGATGGAAATTTTTCATGACATGATGCATGTATATTTGGAGGTGTATGTGGATGATTTATTGGTGAAGTCGAGGACTAGGGCAGAGCATGCAGAAGTTCTTGCTAAGGTGTTGCAAAGATCGAGGGAGTTTCAATTGAAAATGAATCCAAAGAAGTGTGTATTTGGTGTTTCATCGGGTAAGTTGCTGGGTTTTATTGTAAGCAAAAGGGGCATTGAGATAGATCCCAACAAGGCCAAGGCAATCAAGGATATGCCACCTCCAAAGAATCTGAGAGAAGTTCGAGGGTTAATTGGGAGGTTACAATTTATTCGTCGGTTTGTGTCCCAGCATTCATAAAGGTGCAGAACTTTCTATGAGTTGACCAAGTCGGGAACCGAGTTCTGTTGAGATGCGAAGTGCCAAAAGGCTTTCGAAGGATTAAAGGATTATCTAGCTAGTCCGCATGTTCTCATTCCACCCACCCCAGATAAACTTTGATCCTTTATATCTCAGTCCTGGATGACTCTATGGGAGCCGTCCTTGCACAAACTAATGAAGAGGGCAAGGAACAGGCAACCTATTACTTGTCTAAACTTCTCAACCCCTGTGAGCAGAAGTACACAGCTATGGAGAAAACCTGCGCCACCCTAATTTGGGTGGTACAGAAACTGAAACACTACTTTCTAGCTCATGAACTCCATTTGATTGCCTGAATGAACCCTATCAAGTTTCTCTTGGAGAAATCCATCCTCACTGATAGGCTAGCATGCTGGCAAAGCTTCCTCTCCTAGTTTGACATCACCCACATTCAGCAAAAGATGATTAAAGGCTATGCCATAGCTGAGCATCTCGCTCACCATCCTCTCCCAAAATTTGATCCCGTCCAGTCAGAGTTTCCAGATGAGGAACTAATGTCTATCATCCAATCGGATGATCGCATGTGGACGTTACATTTTGGTGGAGCTCTAAATTCCCAAGGGAGGGGAATAGGCATTGCCCTCCTGTCGCCTGAAGGTGTTACCATCCCATAGGCATATCAGCTCGCATTCCTGATTACCAACAACATAGCTGAATATGAGGCTCTTCTAGCTGGCCTGGAATCTGCCCATTCTCTTTGTATCACTGAATTACGAGTCGTAGGTGATAGTCAACTCATTCTCCGCCAGGTGCTCACCAAATACCGCACTCGCGATCCTAAGTTCAAGCTTTACCAAGAACTTACTGCTACTTTTACCAAACTATTCACCAAGTTGATCTTTGTCCATGTCCCTCGTGACCAGAATATTCTGGCCGATGCCCTTGCCTCGTTGGCATCATCTTTACGGTTCCCCCTGGGTAGATGGTTTGAGTCCATCTCCATCTACAAGCGTCACGCCCCTACTGTCTATGACGCTTCCTACCTGAGGATCAAGGAAAAATTGTTGAGGAAGGTCCAAGAGGGAGAAATGATCGAGAAGAGGGAAATCGTGTTGGTAGAATTGGAAGAAGAACTAGCTGACGAAGAGAAACCATGATTTTATGAAATTGCCAAATATTGCAAAGATCAGTCCTACCCTGAAGAAGCCACATCAGAGGATAAGAAAGCCATAAGAAGAGTGGCCCAAAAATACACGCTGGTTGGAGGAGTGTTATACAAGTGAAGCCTCACTGGTGTTCTTTTAAGATGTCTTGATGATGACGAGGTCTGAAAATGTGTTGAGGAAGCACACTCAGATGTGTGTGGTGGTCATGTGAATAGCCAAATGCTTGCTAAGAAGATCCTTCAACAAGGCTTTTACTGGCCTACCATGGAAGAGGATTGTGTTGTCTATGTCCATAGGTGTGCTAAGTGTCAACTTCACGCTGACAAAATTCACTCCCCCTCTTCCTCACTTCATCCAGTATCCTCCCCATGGCCCTTCTCCATGTGGGCTTTCGATATCATCGGTCCTCTCGGTGATCCCAACTCCCTCACCAAGCAAAAATCTTTCATTCTTACTACAACGGGGTACTTCACCAATGGGCCGAAGCCGAAGCTTACGTGGAGATTAAAGCATCAACAGTCTGCAAATACATCATGAAGAACATCGCCGTCGGGTTTGGCATCCCAAATACTATCATCATTGACAATGGACCACAATTCATTTCCCAGGACCTTCAGGACATCTGCAAAAGGTATGAAATTGCATTGCATCATTCATCACCTTATTACCCACAAGGCAATGGCAAGGCAGAGGCCACCAATAAAATATTGATCAAGATCATAAAAAAACCTGCGAGTCTAGTAAATTCTAAGGCTGGCCAGAAAAGCTTATTGAAGCTCTATGGGCCTATCACACTTCAATCCATACTCCTACTAGGCAAATGTTGTTCGCCCTTACTTATAGAATGGAGGCAGTAGCCCCGTACGAGACTTTGATTCCTTCTCTCTGGGTACAACTGGATAAGGAACTTCCCCTCGACGAACGTCGTGATTCCCTCCTTGCCCAGTTGGAACTCCTAGACGAGAAGCGATTGGCCGCTGCCGAGCATGCACGTATTTATCAAAATAGACTCACACGTTTTTATCAAAAGAAGGTCATCGAGAGAAAATTCAAAGTCGGTGAGATGGTAGTGAAAAGAATTTGTGTAAAACCTGGGGGCTGCATTCTAAACTCCAACCCAATTGGGAAGGACCATATGTGATTCAGGTTGTGCATCCTGGCAACGCCTATCGGCTAGTCAACGCTGAGGGGATCGAGTTATCTCACCTATGGAATGGGCTTTATTTTAAGAAGTACTACCGTTAGATAGGTGTGACAATCAGCATGGTACAAGTACCATCAAAGTTAAAAATTCGCTCTTCGGTCTTTGTAGTCTAACTCAGGATTAACTCGCGCGCGGGCGCGCGCGCGCGCACACACACACACACACACACACACACACACACACACACACACACACACACACACACACACACACACACACACACACACACACACACACACACTCTGCTCTCGGAATCAAACGGCGCGAAATCTGAAGGAGGCTGAAGCTGAACTGAAAGTGTTAGATTCTACCCATTCTCTCCTTCTCGATTCGCGACGAGGGAGTGGGACCTTGGGCTAGACTATTGAACCTAACTACCACCTTAGTAGGGGGAAGCCTCGACACAAGGGGCCTAAAAAAATGCGATACCCCAGACACATGTTGGAAAGGGCAAAGTCCCCGCAACAAAAAGAATCCAGGTCATGTCTCCAAAAGGGGAAAAGTCGCCATAAAAGCAAACCTTGGCCGTATGCATCTCAAAAGGCGGCAAGGGGAAACAAAAATAAAATAAACCCCACTTGCCGAGGACCGAACCCCAACAGGTGATAGGGTAGGGGAGGGACATCTTCCGGGGTCTCTCGAACTCTCTCGTGAACTTCCTAAACATGTTCTTCCTTCCTCCCTAAGTGGTATGCCCCGAACTCAAAGGATGGTGGAAGCGGAATAAGGAGGACGCCACCGAATGAGACCTTGAGTGGAGGAACAAATCAAGCACGTTAACCCTGCGTTAGGCTGTGTAAGAATGGTTTGTGGATGAGTAAGCAATCTTGATCCGAGAACCATGCCGGTTGTTACAAGTGTCTTTCGTGTAAAAAAAAATAAAAATAAAAAAAACAACAACAAAAAAAATAAAAAATAAAAAATAAACAAACAAAACAAAACAACAAAAAAACATATGCATTTTGCGTGATTGCATTCGTGTGCCACATTTTTAATTCTCGTTTGCATTTGCATGATTGCATGCCACATTCATCGTTTCAACCTTTGCCTTCATTGATAAAGGCTTGCCCCCTTGACCAATTGTCAAGACTAATTTCAAGACAACCACCCATTGAGAATGGGGCCAAGTCAGAGCGAAAATGCTAACTTGTTTATTTAAGTGATGTGTGCAGGCGGAAGGAAACAAAGAACAAGAAATTCAACATTCTTTTATTTCGAGAACCTCCTAATTAAGGGTGAATACATCCTTCCGCTCTAAGCCTCACCCCCTCTCTCAATAGTGCTCTCGCCACCACCCTCTGGGTGAGGATCCCTGGGAGGTATCATCAAACCTTGCGAGGCGGTGCTCCTACCACCCTCCATTCCCCTCTCAATCTCTACATTCCGTTGCCGCTCTGTGGGGGCAACGAGGAAATTGCTGACAAGAAAGCCGCGCCCTCGTGCCCTCCGATAACGTTCCTCACCGTCCTTTAGCCATTGTTCAGCAATGCTAAGGCAGGTACGGAGCTCCAACAGTTGGGCTTCTAAGGCCCTCTTCTCTTCCCTCTCTGCCAACCTCTTGGTTCTTTCTTTATCTCTCTTTATCTCTATCTCTCTCTCTCGTGCTTGGCTCTTTCTCTCTCCCTATCTTCCCTCTCTAGCTGAAGGATGATCCTCAGCTCCGTGGTTTCTCGAGAGAGGTCCTCATCTGAACAGCGCCGCAATTCCCCCTCCAGCTTTGCTATCCTGGTCTCTCCTTGTGTAACACGAGCAAGTGTCTCTTGCATCTCTTCCAGCTGCCATACCCACCATTGTTGGAAACATGGCATACATGGACAATGAGACTTGAATGGCAAAACACTCACCTGTGCATAAAGCATCCCCTCTGTCTCCGCGGCAAACTACATGGCACGAGCAAGTTGCTCGTGAAGCAAAGCAATTTCTGAGGAAGGGACCCACAAGCTGGAGGAGGCACCATCTGCCCCCACTGTTGGTGGAGTTATGTCAAGCTGGGCGCCCTATAACAACATGAAGTTGTTGGGCATGTGTGGAACATGCTTAATTCTATTGTTTTGATGATGTCTGACTATGACTCATTGATGAGTCTTATATGCATTTGATGACGCCAACATGTATGAAAGTCAGGTCAAATGAAGATTGAGCAGTCTATGGCCTCATGAAGATGAGCAGTGTGATGATATCATGCAATGGCGTCATGTGATTTGATGCATTGACCTAAAGGGTAAAAATAAGGCCAGCCAACTGCAGTGCAAAGCCAAGGGAATGAAACAATGAAGTTGCAAATCCAAGAGATTGCTAAATTTTAGCTAAAAACTACAAGTTCTAGAAGACTGCGTCGTTCCATCAACTCAAGGCGTCGACGCGAGGCTCTCCTAGAGAGCGTTGTAGATGCACCTTTCGAAGGATGCGTCGACGCACTGCACTTGCTGCGTCGACGCGCTACACGCAAGCCAGCAAGAAGCTCAAGTGGACACTGGCCATGTCGACCCTATTCCCTCAGGGCGTCGATGCAAGGGGCATTCTAGAAAGTGTGTAAACACACCTTCACGAAGGATGCGTCGACCCTACCTTCTCAGGGCGTCGACGCAATGGCGTTTCCAGAAGCTATTTCACAGGCCACTTACAACTTGATGGGAATCAACATCGGGCACTAACATTTTTATTTTACATTTGTGTCCTTTTTTATTTACATTTATACCCTTGTGTAATTGGGTTTGCAATTGTAAGGCTTTATAAGCCAAAGGGTTAGTCCTTAAGGTCTTTGGGTTTATTTGTAAAAGTTCAGTAGGTCCAGCCGAGGCCCCCACCCTCTTTCTCATTGGTCCACCTAGGTTCTAGGGGCCATGTGGGGCTAGTTCAAAGTCCAAAATTGGACTTGGACCAAGGGGGGACAAGGAGGGGAGAAAGTCCAAGTTGGACTTTCCATAGTCAAGGGGGCATCCCCCATTTAATCTAGTTTATTAAGTGTTGTATTTTTATTTAATGTGGCCATTTGACCACATGGGGATTAAATGTTCTATCCCTAGTTTACCCCTCCCTAATCCTAGATCTAGGGCTAGTTTTGGTCATTTGTATATTTCCATATAACCCATGTAATTTCCATTTTGATAGAATTAATGATGAAAAATTGAAGGAAATTTGCCATGGACACCCCTCTCTCTCTCTAGCTCTCTCTTGTTCTTCATCTTCTTCCTCTAGATCCAGGGTGTGAAGCCCTCAATATTAGAGTGAATCCAATTTCTATCTTCTCTCTGGAGTGTGAAGCTCCACCACCGCCGTTCATGCCGCCGTCGGAGCCGCCATCAAGCCGCCACAAGCCGCCATCCCCCCTGCTGTCCAGAACTCCGAGTTCCAGAACAACAAGCTGAAGAAGAGGTCGGTTCTCCCTGCTCCCACCTCTGATCGAGCTGAGATTTTTAGGGCTTGTTCCTCTCTTTGTTAGCTTTCCAGAAATATATATTTTGCCCTATTCAGATCCCGTTTGTTATTTTTCCCGCTATTTACATTCCACCACTGACGGTCTGCAAATCAGCAGATCTGCAGGATAGGAGTCTTTTCTTCGATTTTTCCTGTCCCCTTATAAATCTCCATAAATCCCCAAAAACATCACACATGTTCCTCACATCCCCCTCTTCCACTCATAATTTTTCTAGAGTGTATATCTACCGTCTTCCTGTCGGTCAAAATTCATTTTCAGGGAAAACTCAGTCTATCCTATGTGTCTGTCAGTCCGAGTCAGCAGAAACCTATGAGGGAAAGTCATTTTCATTTTCAATCCATTCACTTGATGGATCTAAAAAAATTATATGTTGTAGCCCTCTGAGTTCTCTATCCATCGGTACCTATTTTGCATCGATCCGACACCGGATCTGGCCGCAAGAAATCTTTTTATGAAGGCACGCAGAGCAGATTCGAGCCCAGCCAGCACAATCAGTCCAGGAATTAATTCCTCAGAAAATACCCCGGTGCACACTCGGTCACCGCCGCTCCCGGGGATCGATCAACAACCTTCCAGTAGTGCCCCAGCAACCCGTAGCAGTAGGGAGACGCCCGGGTACAGCCGTCCCAGCAGCCGGACCCACCTGCTATCCCACGGGCCCCGCAAAACCGTTCCGAGCAGTAGCCCGTCTTCGGCCCGAGAACCTTCCAAAGTGTTGCCCATCAACCCGAGTCGCTACTCCCGGGTCCCACATTGTAGCCCTTTACCTCCCTGCGTGGAGTGGGCAATTAAATTCACTACTGTAATTATTTATCTACTGTACAGCGGGAGTACGAGCTTCAACCGGGGTCGTCTTCCCCACACCCGGAGCGTAGAGGTAAACTCGCCTCCCTCTTTATCGCATTTGCTTATCTCGTATATTTTTGAATGCCACTGCTAGAGTGATAGGTAATTAGCTCGATATATCATTTCAATCACCACTGCGAGAGTGAGTGAGTGAACCCGTCCCGTGACTCAATCCGAGTACACGCGAAAAAGTCGATACCCGAGACTCATTGCCGGTTTCTCAACCGTGCACGGTCCCACGTTTCCCTCGTTTAGGGACGCCCGCGAGCTAGAGTCCCAGGTTCGCTGCCCGTCCCGCATCACAACTGCTGCTTCGACGCATAGGTGGTGCTGCATCGACGCACCAGAAGACTTCGAGCCTTTATCTGTTAAACACTGCACAATTTTTGAAGCTCATCTAGAGAGTATAAAATGCAACTGCAAACCTTCAAAAACACACCTTTTGAGGTCTGGAGGAGTCTCCTAGGACAGTGGACTGTCCTTTCCATCATGAGGGTGCAGTACAACTTTTTGGAGAAGACTTTTGGGTAGTTACCAGTTCAAGGAAAGGTCAGTCTTCCTATACTATTCTTTTTGGTCATAACCAATGAGATTACAGTCTAAGGAAAGTATTCAGGACATAGATCTATCCTTGTCTCCCACAGCCAATGAGAAAGAAGATCTAGCAGATCTCGAAGTCCAAGAAGCATCATTTCTCTTTTCTTCAATTTCGAATGAAGGAACTTGGAGGGAAATCTATGTGCCTCCCTAGACCAATCAGATTACAGAATTCAGAAGGGCTGAAGAAAAGAAAGTGTCTGTCACAGTCAAAATATAGATTTCTGAGGGAACAATGTTTTGGGCCTTTCTACTGCTATGCAATCAATCAGAATGCAATCTAGAAGATGGCTCCTGATCAAAATTATGTATTTCCATGGACCAGTCAACTTGCAGTCTAAAGATAGTTCTTTTGCCTCTGCCATCATGACAAATCAAAGGCCGACCAGTAAAAGAGTTCATTTTGAAAGAACTCTATTTTATCTCAACCAATCACTTGAAGCTCTGCTTGAGGGAAAATGTCTGAAGATCAAGCCTAGTGGTCAAAGAAATTTACCTTCTCGCTGGACCAATCAGATTTGAGGTATTCTTCAAAGAAGTCTCTTTCAAATTCAGCCAATCAGATGTAGTTCCCTTGGAGGGAAACTACCCACCAACTCTTCTATATATACCAAGCTCCGGCATGAAGAGGAGCTGTTGCTGTCCTTGAAGAAAGCCACGCCCTTGAGCATTCAAGCAAATTAGTGAGAAAAGAAGAGAAGGGGAAGTGAGCAGCCCAGCATCTAGCCATCCCAGTCCACTGCTGTAAGAGAGAAGAAGAAAGGAGAGAAGAAGAAAGGAGAAAGGCCTTGAGAGAGAGAGAGAGAGCTGCCCTGCAGACACCTAAGCTTGAAGAAGAAGATCTTCGGATCTTTGACTGAACTTGCAGCCACCAGTCTTCAGACTCTTATCTGAAGTTACAACAGGATGTCTTCGTGCCTTGATTATGTTTTTATCTTTCTTTGTTTCCCTTTTCATTTCTGATCTTTGTGTGTGTGTGTGGGGTGTCGTCCCCATCGTGAAGCTGTGAATCAGCGGATAGCAAGCTGTGATGCTCAGCTGTAACAAGCTGTGAGGCTCAGCAGTCAAGTTGTTAGTCAGTAGGACGCCTCACCGGGTTTGGTGAGGGGTGGACGTAGGTTGCGGGTTGCAACCGAACCACCTTAAAAATCCCTGTGCAGTGGGGTGTGCTTTGTGTGATTGATTCATTTCTTCTTTCCCCCATTCACAGGACATCAAGCATAACAGATTTTTACTCGTACTGATTTGACTACAATATCCTATGCGTTTAAGTCTTAAGTTACATTTGCATACTCTAGTTGCTTGCTGCACACTTGCACACAATCATTAGTATTCTTTATAGGCTTGGGGCAAGTCATAACTTGTTCTGTATGCTATTCTCATATCCTGTAAGGGCTTGCTTGAATCCGGTTTAGCACAACTAACTGTTGATCTGTGTGTGTGGGTGCATTGACCCCACTAGTCTGCTGCGTCGACGCAGCTCCTTGCTGAACCGCTTGTGCTTTAGGGTGCGTCAACCTCATCACTTGACATTGTGTCTTTGACGCTTTCATTTGAGCTATTCCTATTAAACCCATTGTGCATTGTGTCCAAGTGTTCTATTTTCTCTATAGCAGTAGCTTATGCCTTAATAAGCTAAAGTTTTTAATTGGTCATAGTTTGAAACGGACCTATTCAACCCCCCCTTCTAGATCCGGTTGCACCCAAGGGACCTAACAGTTGGTATCAAAGCCAAGCTCTGTTATACTCAGATCCAACGATCTACAGAGAAAGATCCTAGTGCATTTGATTTAATGGCTTTATTCGTTGAGCAATCTTCAATGACTTCCCCGCCTATATTTGATGGTTCTAATTTTACCATGTGGCTAGGGAAGATGTGTGCCTTTGTCAACTCCATTGATACAAGGTTATGGACTCTCATTTACCATGGTCTGCACAAGCTGCCATTAGATACTTCTGAATGGTCTGCTGAACAAAGGACCAAAAATGTTGACAACCGTGTTGCCTTCAAACTGATAAAAGCTACAATTGATGTTTCCGAGTTCCCTTTTGTTTCTAGCTGCAGCTCTGCCAAGGAGGTCACTTGGCCAGGATACATGAAGAGGGAAAAAGGCATGAATGCCTCATGGCCAACAGCACCGACCAGCCAAGTGACCCGTCTTCATCCCAGGTAAGCTCTGACTCCAAATATTTCACATTTGAAGAGCTTATGGATGCCTATGATGAGCTTGCAAAATAGTTTAAGAAGCTAAAATCTAAAAATAAAAAAATGAGAAAGAAGCTTGAAAACAACTCTGCTGAGTGCTCTCCTTGTAAAAAATGTTCCACTCTTGAAGAGATTAATAAGACTCTTATGGTTGATTTAAACTTGCATAAAGAAAGCATTGGATGTTTGACAGATGAAAATGGAATCTTGCAAGCTGAAATAACTAAGCTGGAAGAAATCGCAAGACAACTTCAAGATAAGTCTAAGAATATGTCAAATGATCAAACAATGCTGGATGGGTTAATCCATGATGTGAGACTGTTTCAGGAAAATGAGGAGCTAAAAGAACAAAACAATGTGTTGTGTGAAAAGCTAGCTGCTTTTGAAAAAGGCAAGCATGTTGTCAATGATGGCCCTGAAAAGTTACAAGCGTTAGAAAAAGAAATTGAAAGCTACAAAAGTGTGAATGCCATGCTCAATGAGCAATTGACTGCGTGCGAGATGGACCTCGCTGATGCCAAACTACACATCTCCTATTTGGAGAATGAAATCAAAGATCTAAACAGCTCACTGCCAAAATTTGTTCAAGGCCAAGAAAATCTGGATAGACTATTGGGAACTAAATTCAACCTTCGGAGAGAGGGTTTGGGGTATGCTCCTGTGAATAAAAAATCCTTTGGTAACAAGTTACATACCTCTTTCGTCCTTGGCTTACATGAAGCCAGTACATTTAGTGTACCCCCAAAGCAATCTAGCCCCCAGAAAAATCAAAAGCCAAAACAAAAAAATCAGGTTGCTTGTTCTCACATGCATAATGGAAAATCACATGCTAAATACCATGCTTCTCATAAAATGAATGTTTATTGCTTCTATTGTGATATGTATGGTCATATTGTGCATGATTGATCTATCTTGAGAAATGATGAATTAAGAGTAGGGAAAAATAGAAGAAACAATGTGAAAGGTAAAGGCAAGGGATAGGTCAACACTGGGAGAAAGCATCCTCAACGCATTCCTGCTTAGAAGCCCACGTATGAACCTATGCATCAATGCACTCAACAGAATAGGTCGACGCACTCCAAGGGTGTTAGAAGAAGTCCCCCTCCTTGCTATTTTCACTGTGGAAGAATTGGCCACACAGTCCAGGACTGTTGGCATCTGAAGGGAAGGACTCACTCCCATCCCGAGTATACCAAATTTCCTATCCACCCACAAAAATCTGATGCACATGCATATAAGAGGAATGTCAAATCATTTTTGTGTTGCTTCCATTGTGGTGAATATGGACATGTGTTTCATGAATGTCCCTAGATGAGAAGTGATGATACGCATGCAACAAAGAAAAGGAATTCATTTGCTAGAAGTGCTGCTAACCAACAAGGACCCAAGCAAGTTTGGGTACCTAAGAATTCCAATTGAGAAGTTTGGTTGCAGGAGTGCCTTGCAGCTGAACAAAGGATCAGCGGGAAATAAAAGCTCAAGGCACAGGTTTGTGAATAAAAATCTCCTTACATATGTTAATGTTGCAAGATAGGTTGTCTTTAGTTAATGAAGTCAAGGACCTTCTGGTCTTTCAATAAATCCTGCAAGCATGAAACCCCTCTTTGAATTGTAGAAATTTCCACTGTGGCTTAATGTGACGACCCAGACTCCAGATACTAGGTAAACCCGATACCACTTGGATTCTGAGAGGCCTCCCAAGAGCGGAAAAGCTCCGAACGGATAGAAAGGAGTGTGTAAGTACATTGAACTTCCGGATAAAGTAGTAAGTAATTAAATTACAATGATCAGGATTGCTAAAATAGTAGAAATAAAATTATATTTTCTATTAAACAAATTAAACTACAGTAGCTAACAAGCTATAATAGAGTCCAGTCCAACTAAAGTACAGTACAATAGGAAAGAGAACGTACTCTCACGTCGGGGGAAGCCCGACACTCGCAAAGCTGGCAACTAAGAACCACTGCAGCAGTACCTCCAAGCACGAGGAAGAACAGCTACACCTGAAAAGTCAGGGGTGAGCCTCGTCTCACTAGCTTAGTAGGGTCCCGCAGATCCCTACCACGAAACAAACGTAGTAACAGTAGTGCTAACAGTAAAAGCAAAGCAGTAACAAAAGGAGTAGGAATAACAACCACAATGGAAGTAATAGCCGCTGCGACGAAAGGTGAAGGAACCACGGTTGAGCCGCAAGCTACTCCTATCGATAAGAACACGAATCCTTAGAATCACAGTCGGGAATCACGAAATCGATACAAGGAAACTCTGGCTACACTGCTAGGACAACTGATGTGGCACAGCCCAAAGACCACTAAAGAGGATGATATGACCCTAGGACTTAGACCCGCAAGCATACAAGCACTCAATGATTCTCACAATCGACGATTTTTGCTCACACGGTTCACACGCTCACCCGGTGGGTCCGGGGGATAATGATGAGGGTCCGGGATGGGACCCAATTGTTCTAATGGACTTGCAATGCTACGGCTGACTCCAAAGAGTCTAGGATACCCAACTTCGTGGGTGGCTGGCCCGCAAGGCGGGGTTTGGGTGACACTCTCTCACGGTCCGCGGTGGACACTAACAAACTAGCATGCAAATTCGAACTCTCTTCTCACCGCCGACGAGCAATCAAAGCAATACTAAGCTAGCAGGGATAAGGCTACAAAGGGTAGTACCAGAAGCTCACCTGATCGGTGTGAAGACACCGATCCCGTTCGGAGACGAGGGCGCGCCGGGAGGCGAGGGTATGCACCCGATCGCCGCGGCGGTGTAGCTTGACCTGAAAATGTAAAGGGTACAGCACTACTCCTCTCGCAGGAGGGGTGATCTTGGGGTGGGGGTTACGCTTGGTACATTCAAAACTACCTCCACGCAGGGAGGGGCCTTCAGCCGGCCAAGCGGGGTGGGGAGAAATGCAAAGGAGATCGAGATTCCGAGCTTCGCCGGTTCTGCCCACCTGCAGGTTTTCTGGACAGTGGATCGGTGTTGTGGCAGCTAAAAATTCCACGAAGCTTGGATTGCGACGAAACCAACGCCAAACATTTGCCAACTGATAGCGGATGAAGCTTGAATTTTTGGGGAAGCTATGATTCTCAGGGCTGACCGCACCGGTGGCTGGAAGGTGGATGCAGCTCTGGTTGCTGGTCGAGCTCTGTCTGCAACAGCAGGTTGCAGAAGGTACCACGATCGCTCCGGAGCTCCGAACCTGGCACCGCTGGACTCTTTGGAATCGTGGAGGAGTCTTCTTTGCAACAAAACAAACGGGGACGTCTTCCGATGTCGGAGATGAACTGGGTGTCCAGAGAAGTGGACGGAGGTCGGTGCAGACAGTGAGGAGGCAGACCGGTGTGGTTGTGGTATAAAAATAGTAACTCTGGTTGTCGGATGCCGAATGGGGTTCCGCCTTCTGTTCCTGGACGCTGACAGAGGGAGGAAGAACTTTGTAGAAGACCTTGAAGACTGGTTCCTTCAAGGTTAGCCGTGGGCGAGTCGTCTCTGCAGCTCTGGCTCCGGATCTGAGAGGTTCGGCGCAGTCGGAGAAGAATGGTGATTGCGGACAGCACCGAACTCGGATGCCGACGAAACCACCTCGCCTTGAAAGCTGGCTTGCAGATGATTCTGGAAATGTAGGCCTTGCTCCCTGAGTCGTTGATGGGTGACCGTGGCCTCCTCTGCAAGTTTCTGTAATTCTGTTTCCTGAAGCAGGGTAAGAATGTGAAGAAGAAGATGAGGTGGGGAAGGGGGTGGCCAAGAGAGAAGAAGGGGCAAGATGATTCTAATGGCTATGGGAGGGAAGGTTCAAATTCGAAATTGGCCTTGGAAGGGGTGGGATTTGTGTGGGGAAGTGGGGGAATTGTGTTGGGAGGTGGAAGAGTTGCTTTGGGACAAGGAGGGGAAGTAAATGAAGGGCTATGGGGAAGGGGAGAGCCTTAATGGAGGTGGGTGAGGTAGTGGAGGTGGTTGGGGGTTGGAGTAAGTGAGGGGGGAAGAGGAGAGAGAGGGAGGGTCGAACTCCCCTTGGGGAGAGAGAGAATGAGAGAGAGATTGAGAGATATAGTGAGTAAGAGAGAGAGTTGAGAGATAATAAGAGGTGGTTTTTTCAATATTCATCAAGAGTGACTACAAGTGGAGAGATGGGGCCTATTTATAGGCAACCACTCTTTTCATGACCAAAATGTCCTTGACAATAGGACAAAAGACCGAGCATATCCTAGACTCAATCCTATGGGCCCATAACTAAGGACATAAGGCCCAGTTTAAGCAAAATAAGGGAAATGGGCTAGAACCACATGACTCAATAAAGGAAAATACATAAGATAGGACTCAATAAAAGGAAAATACATAAATGACACTGGGAAAATGAAGATAACAAGTGGAGACCATGATCAGACCATATCAAGAGTGTGCAGACGACCAAACTAGAGGGAGTGTCGTGAGATGCCCTCATCAACAACATGACGACACCTCAGTCGTGCAGGCTCATCTACAGAGACAAAAGCCCAACACAAGACCACAGGGCCTAAAAGCACCAACACACACACACGATCTCACCATTGTGTATGCTACACTGACCTTGGGTAAAGCCAAATGTAGACTACCCGACAAGTCACATCAACCATGATGAAAACCAGAAGCACCTCCTCACTAGTAGAAAATCCAGATGCATCTACTGACGTCTTACTCTGCGCCTCAAGCGTCTCCCACTCGCCTTAAACGCGATAACTGAGACACCGAACAAGTACCAAGGAACAATAGTAACGAGTGACTAGTCAGGGTCACACCCGTCGGCGCTGGTCCAAATGCCCCGGACCACGTGTGCATACACAAGCTCAATGTCTTGAGCTAGGCCTCTAGCTGGTTTTCCCCTCCCGTCGAACTTTAACAGCTAGACAAAGGGGCCCATGGCAACCAGCCTACAAATCATCTCTATCGGGAACTCGCCCCGCTACCACTCCCAGGTGGGCCGACACGCGGAAGTGTCGTCAGGCTACGACTAGTGAAGGGTCACTAGACATAGAGACTTAAAATAGTGAACACCGAAGTACATACATGCTAAGCATGCACATGTCACATGTATTATGGAGCACAATGCAATATACAACTGCCAGACACTGGACATCCAACTAGACCTGCTGACATAACGATTCTTGAGTCACAAGACTCGGGTCAAGATCATCGCACATCACGGCAACATGCCGTTAATCACCCTAGTCCCTAAGCCAAATCACGGTACAATAACATGGAAGATGACATAGAATAGCCAGATCCACACATTAAATGGAAGTCCACGGCCCCTAGGCCGTACATCGGACTCACAATTCCGTATAACACGAAACACAGAACATGAGGGATTACCGAAGCCCTCAAACCACATGGACATGCAAACCGAGGTACGACGATGCCTCCAGCGTCCAAAACACAGTCTCGATCCTCACAGGATAGCTGAGACACTCACGAGGTCATGTGTCAACCGCTGGGTCACAACCGGGTTGACCGAAAACCATAATGACTCTCGAAATAGCACGGAATACCGCTCGGTACAATAGCACTCCCAAACACCCTATAACATAGTCACATCCCTCATAGGACGTCCAAGACATCCATGGAACAATGGGATAACCAAGGAGTCGAAGTCCAACCAACCAGAAGTCAAACCAACACGAAAGAACGCTCTGAACAAGTGGCAGTCATCTCCCTAGCCGCTACTAGACAACCCAGACAAATAGCGGTCTTAACCCTGGCCGCTACAGAAAGTGGCGGTCACCCCTATGGCCGCTACCAGGAAATGGCGGTTATAGACTTGACCGCTACTCGCAGAACTGAACAGGCAGGAAACGGCCTTGCCCAGGGCCGCTACTAACAAGTTGCGGTCCTCATAGGGCCGTCTCTTGAAGGTGGCAGTCATGGCCTGACCGTCATCTCCAAACCACCTCGAAACAGCCTCGAAAAAGCACGATAAGCCATCCTGGTGGCGGTCCTTTGCCTGACCGTCACTTCATAAGGCGGTCAGTCGCATGGCCGTCACTAGGAACCAACCTAACCAAATAAAACCAAATAACGGTCTCCAAGGACCCGTTTCCAGGAAGTAGCAATCCTCTTATGGCCGCCACTGCCAAGTTGCGGTCGGGAGCTGGACCGCTACCTCGAACCAACTTAAAATCGTTGAAACCATATAACGGTCTCCCTTGGACCGTTACACGAAAGTAGCGGTCAGCCCAAGGCCGCCACTGCCAAGTTGCGGTCGGTCACGAGACCGCAACCTGAAACCAACATAAAACCCTTTTTGACGAGCCAGATAGCCGTCCTCCTTAGACCGTTTCTCCAAGTAGTGGTCTCTCGTTTGACCGCTACTTCCTACCGGTGCGAAAATCTTAGGAAGGCTCAAAACTCGATCTTTCGATGCCCCAATCGCTCCTAAATGACGGGGGAACATCCCTAGAGTCGATATCAACCTTCCACATGCCGAAAGGGATCAAACCAACCATAAAACGGTTGAAGACGGGTGATTCCCACGAATCGACCCAAAATGACTCACATGGGTATCCGGCCTCATACCGGCCCCAAATCACAACCAAACGGAGTTAAATTGGCGAGAATCGAATCCCAACATGCCAGAGGTTCAAATGACACCAATTAAACTAAAAACCGTCGCCTAGAACGATGATCTTGGCTCACACCCCCGAAACATGCTTTCACCCTTAAAGTTGGAAAACTCACTCAAACTCACACCGTTCGGTTCCAAATCACGAGAGGAAGCAAGAAAAGAGTAGGGTATCCATCCCCCTACCTCCACCGAAGATCTCGCGCACCAAAATGGCCAAACTATGCCAAAAAATATCACACGAACAACCCACGCTAGCTTCGAATCCACAAATGGGATCGCGCCAACGCCACGCTCCATTCCTCGCGCCATCACGCTCCAGGTCAACTCCACGCCATCACCACCTCGTCCAGCTCCACCGCAGTCGTGCGCCTCGGGGGAGAGGAGAAGAGAGGAGAGAGAACAGAGGGAGAGAGTGAGAAACGTGTGAAGAGAGAGGAGAGAGGGTGAGGGTTAAGAAAAAGGAAAAATGAAAAGAAATTAGCAATTTCCTAAAATCCAATTTTTGGCACAAAATTCTGTAAACTCAGAAAACTATGAAAAAATAGTCTCTGCGATCCTTGGAACGAGCACAATGCACCTGTAGCGTCCCGGAGTCTTAAAACTCAACAATTCACTCTCCACGAGATTCCGCAAGTTATATAAGGGAAAAACCCGAGTGGATTGTAAAACGCTATCAGGGACCCACGAAAGTGCTCCAAAAGCTCTCCGATTCCAATCCGAATAATCCAGCGTATTACACTTAAACTGAATGTCTGAATTGGATTGCAAAATTAACACTCAACTTGAGTTTCTGGTATATCAAATGGTGATGGGTAGAAAGACATATTATGTCTGTCCGGAACTCTCACTATGCATCAGTTGGATATTCGAATCAATATCTCCACCTTGTACTAGAGATCAAAAATCTTCAGATGCTTAATTCATGAGTAACCTGTCATGCTAATGGAATTGATTTGATGATGTGTTTGTGTTAATAACCAGCTTGTGCGTGGTTTAGCCTCTCGTTACTTCCATTGTTATCAGTCGTATGAGCTTCTTGTCAATCATTGTTAACCATTGTTTTGATGATACCTGTCATGGCTGCAGATGATTCAACTCATCATTCATATAGACATATAATCTTTTGCATGATTATCTTAACTTCCATAAGCATTGGACTTAGGGGGAGTTTGTAAATCTACACTTCAGTTTAGTTTGCATATGTGTGTCCACTCTGAGCATCCTCATGCATATCATACAGAGGAAAACTAAAAAATCTACTATGCATGATAGAATGTGCTGCACTCTCATTGTTGTGACCATAAGTATATTGAATGGTGATATATGGAAGGTTGGATTAACTCCAACTGGAAATTGTTGTTATGCGAGAGAGGATCCTTGGATCAAGTTCTCCACCGAGTATTGTGGGTCAATTGTTTACATAGGTCATAGGCTACATACCCTTTTGGTCAGCTTCACCAAAACACCTGGAAAGTCATGCACAATTTGAGGGGGAGTCTTCATGAAATTCTAGCTAGGATGCATGCACACTGTCCATTCTAAATTTCACCATGATGGCATCTGATTTAATTGCATATTCTCATGCTCTCAGGGGGAACTCAGTTTGTCCTTACATATTGCTTATGCTTGCTGGTGTGTGTATTTTCAATTGACTTGCATGCAAAATAAAAATATTCAATGTGAATATTCAAAAAAAAGTGTGCTTACCTGATTTCTAAGTGTATTGTTTGTTCAGTGCATCAGCACACAACTCCCAGTGAGTCGACACCACAGTTGAAATCTTGTGAAATCCTCATTCTGTCTGAGTTCAGTGCGTCGACTCCATGAGGTTTCTGCGTCGACGCACCAAGCCATTAGCTAGCATTCTTTGCTCTTTTTCCAATCTGAGCTCACTATACATCTTAAGGGAGAGAATTCACTATCCATTTTCACTCTCTTCCCAACTGCACTCTATGTATAAACTAGCTCCTTGCCTCATGCTATTGTATTCTACTTTGGAACTGAAATATTGAAATCTGAATCTCCTTGATATTCCTAAAAATCTGTCATCTGCATCTTCATGACTGGCTGCCTGTTTCCAAAATCCCTTGAATGTCTTGAACTCCTTGGATGAATTTCTATCTCTTGCTGAGTTCATTTATCAGAGTAAATCTATAAGAGGAATATTCTTTTATAGAGTTTTATGATTGCCGTGGTCAAAATAGTTGGTTTAAGTTTAATGGGTTCATGAGTTTTGAACTGAACTTTCATGAAAATGGTTGTATTCAATCTTAATGGACCTAAACCAATTTTTTCATGAAATGTCCTACTATGTCTTCTTAATTCTGAAAGTTTATTTTAGTACAAAGGCATCCTTTGGTTAGGAACTTAATTTCAGTATTTGATGGGAATCAACACCGGGCACTAACTTTTTATTTTACATTTGAGTCCTTTTATTTGTACTTATACCCTTGTGTAATTGGGTACGCAATTGTATGGCAAGTATAAGCCAAAATGTGAGTCTTTAGGTTTTAGTGGGTTTATGTGCAAAAGTCCGATAGGTCCAGATGGGCCCCACCTCCTTCCCCATTGGTCCACCTAAGCCTTAGGGCCCATGTGGGGCCGGTCAAAGGTCCAAGGTGGGCTTCTAGATGGCTTGACAATTCAAGAGGACAAAGGGTTCAAAAATTCAAAAAATGAGGGCCTTGGAAGTCAAGGGGGCGCCCCCCATTAATCATAATTTAATAGGTTCCAAACCACATGGGAAAATTAATTATGATCTCCCCATTTACCCCTCCCCTAATTTAGATATGAGGTTAGTTTAGGTCTTTTTACATTTCTTATAAATACCTTGTATTTTGTGAATTAACTTAGCATTAATGAGAGGCTCAAAGGCCCAAGGGCGCCCCCCTCTCCCCCTCTAGAGTTGTGAGAGCTCTCCTTTCAGAGGTGTGAAGCCTCTCCACCACCACCTCCATGAGTGCGACGCTCAGCCCCGCCGCCGCCGCCGTTCGTGCTGCCATCGCATCACCATCGCCATCGCCGGAGTTCTGTCCAAATCAGGATAGAACCTCAAAGCTATACTTTTATCATTTTCTCCTGTTGTCTGATCAACCCCCAATTTTGAGGATTCGTTTTCCCAGTCTTCCCTAGTCTTCAGTTTAATTTTTGTGCCATTTGGCCTTCATTTGATATTTTTCCCATATTGTTGTTCTTCCCCTCGGTAATCTGCCTATTTGCAGATCTGCAGGATAGTGTCCCCTTGTCGTATTTTTCCCACCCCCTTAGCCCTCTCCAGAAAATCCACAAAAAATATCAAGTGTTCCTCACGTAAATCCCTTTCCACCATAATTTTTAAGGAGTCTAAGTATTTCATTTTCCATTTGGTCAAAATTCAGTTTCAGACAGCTCCCTTTCTATCCTGATAGTCTTTAACCAGATCCACAGGAAAACCCGTAGTTTGCAGAGATTCTCATTTCTAATCCCTTCTCTGGATCGATGGAAAAAAAATATATGTTGTATATCTATGAGTCATCTTTCCAACGGTACCAGCCACGCCTCGATCCGCCTCCGGATCTGAGAACAATATTTCTTGCCGCCGGGTCGCGCAAATCTGTTCCATGAACAGACCAACAGAGGCAGCAGCAAAATAAATCCTGCAAAATTATCAAATTTTAATTTCAGGAACCGCCACTTCAGGGGGTCGACCAGGGACGTCCTGCCATCGTCCCAGCCAAGTACCACCTTCAGAAGATCTTAGGAGGATGACGTCCCTTTGGAGGCCATTGCTTGCTGTCCTGCGAACCAGAACCGAGTTGAGCTGAGTTGGAATAGCTGAGTTGAGTTGGAATAGTGCCAAGTCAGACCAGCAGCCCTTCTTCGGTCCGAGAGCCCTTCCGGCTTGCTGTCCGTCAACCCAAGATCGGTCCTCCCGGGCCCACTTGTAGCCCTTTACCTCCCTACGTGGAGTGGGCAATATAATTCACTACTGTAATTGAGTTTTTACCATTGTACCGGGAGTTACCGTACTTGGCCGGGAAGTCTTCCCCATGCCCCGAGCGTAGAGGTACACTCGCCACCCTCCTCGTAGGCACTTTTCTTATCTCGTATTCATTTGTATATGCCGCTGTGAGTGATAGGTTCCTAGCTCGTATATTTTGTTATTCACCGCTGCGAGAGTGAGTGAGTGACCCGTCCCGTGACTCAATCCGAGTACACGCGAAAGAGCCGACTACCCGACTCATTGCCAGTTTTTCAACCGCGCACGGTCCCATGCATCCATCGCTTAGGGATGATCACGAGCTTGTCTAGAGTCCCAGGTCGCGTGTCCGTCCCGCATCAGTATTGTTTTTAAACATCATGAAAATCTGAAAAATTTAGAAAGGGGTACACTGAACTAATGCAATGAACTTCAGTCATACTGAGTAACTGGGGATACTGGCGTCTGATAAACGTGTGTCCTCATGTAAAAAGGTGCGCACTAAAGATTCATTGGCCTAAGGCAGAGCAATGGCAAATGGATTTACTGAGAAACCAAATCCCTTCATCAATGAAGTGAAGCGAATAAAGTTATGAAGTGCCTTGCTACCTCTATTCAAAATGAAGCAGAATGGTGAGTGACACTGAGTAACTGGGGATGCTGGCGTCTGATCAACATGCATTCTCACGTCAAAAGGTGCTTGCTCCACCTGAATGCTCTTGAAAAATGAAAAACTATAGCAATTGGTTTCAAAAGAAAAATCTGTTTGTGATAGCACCCCATGAATAAAATCAGAAACCTTACTAGGTGTTTAATCTCAATACTAGCTGTAGTCTCTTCCAAAAAGGGCTAATGGAAGGTGAATGAGTAGGATGAGAGGAGGCTAACGTGGTACCATATGTGTAACATTGGTTTACTTCTATTAATTTTGAATGCAGAAATTTTCTCAAAATTCACATTGAAAACTCAGAATTCATCAGAATTAAACCAATCAAAAAAAAGGGGGGGGGGCTTCATCATTGAAATTCTATAACTGAAGATTCCGAATAATCTATAACTATGCATTTATGAACTTGGCTTCAGGATGAAGAACTCCCATCCTCAGATTTCTTGGATTTGTTTCTTCTACAATTCCAAGTGTCGACTCCCACCGTCGACCCTCTTCGGGTCCAATTCTGTCTAGGACCCTGGTTTTCAGGTGTCAACCCTAAGAGTCGACCCCTTGTGTCCAGACCTCTGTCTGGCTGTCCTGGCATGTGTCCTTAAGACAATTTGGCCTCTTGATGATATATGCTCTAATGTTGATTGCTATCTCTAGACTTTCCGTGATAGACTCTCCTGGCGGCTATGAAAGCATCATCTCTCTAAGCAATTGGTTATCAGGTCTTTTCATGTAATTTGCTGGTTTGCATTTCCTTCCTCCATGCATTGCATAGAAAACTTTAAAAATCTGAAAACCAAAAAACCTAAAAATTTGAAAACCTTGCAAACAAAATCAGTTCTTTGGTATCAAATTGATCTCGATGCTAATTTGTGTGCTTTGTTTATGACAACCCAAGGGACCCAACAATCTGCTCCAGCATCTGGCTACTTATGGCATGTAACATAGGAAAGGTCTCAACATAGGATTGCATCTCTGGCTACCTGTTGAATGCATTAACTGACTTTGATATTGGCCTTAATTTATGTCCTCTTTGCTGATGGCAAAGGGGGAGAAGTTTTGTTGAGTCATTGCAGATTTCATGATTGCATTCCTTTAAGAGATAATTCATAATGACTCATAGTTGTCATCATCAAAAAGGGGGAGAATGTTGGGCATATGTGGAACATGCTTAATTCTATTATTTTGATGATGTCTGACTATGACTCATTGATGAGTCTTATATGCATTTGATGATGTCAACATGTATGAAAGTCAAGTCAAATGAAGATTGAGTAGTCTATGGCCTCATGAAGATGAGCAGTGCCTCCCACTGAGGTTTTTTCTTCTCTTGTTCTGCCGTTACGTCCTCTGGGTGGGGATGAGAGTATTGCCATGCAGACATTGTCTACCGTGCATGGGAAGGAGGTTTGCGATGTGGAACCAGTTCAGGTGGCGGCACCATCCTCTAGGGGTCTCCAGTCATCGCCGGCGGCGGTGGCGGACGCGAAGGCGGCGGCTTGCCTGGAGACGCAACATTCTAAGAAAATTATATCTTCTTTGGATCCTCCGGTCCTCCTTTGGAAGCGGACATGCTGTCTATTCCTCTTAATGCTTCGTTCCGGGCCCAAGCAGAGAATATCTTTATGCCTGCCGCTAAATCAAACATGGTAAAGGAGTCTATGCATCTGGAGGGAATTCGCACGAGATTAAAAGCCAAGGAGGGCAAGAGCAGCTCCAGGTATGTTTCCTCATGACCTGTTCCTCTATCTTTTGGAATATTAGATGCATCTCTAATTCGGCCTCTAAATGATCTCTTAAGCTTATGATTAGAAGATTTCACATTGATTTCATTGCTATTTTTGAGCCTAAGGTGCCGTTGAGTAGAGCCCTTTCTATTCGCCGCTATTTAGCTATGGATTGCCATGAGGTTAATCTTGATGACAACTCCAAAATTTGGATTTTCTGGAATCACCCTTTATCCTTCCAGCTGGCCTCTAAGTCTCCCCAGCATGTTACGGGCTTACTTTTGTGAGGGGCTACGCCTCTTTGCAAGGACTCTATGGTTTATGCCGACTGCGATGCTACGGTGCGGAGAAGTCTGTTTGAAGACCTTTTATCCTTGCAGGATCATGACCTTCCTTGGATTGTAGGGGGTGACTTTAATTGTATTGCAGAATCTTCAGAGAAGCGGGGCGGCCTCTTGCATAGTGCTGGTTCTATGATGGACTTCAATGCTTTCATTTCGGCCTCTGGCTTGTTGGCCGCAGGTTTTCAGGGCCCTAAATTCACTTGGACCAATAACAGAATTGGAGGCGCTTTGATTAAGGCTAGATTGGACCGCATTCTCATCAATGCTATTTGCCAGGATTCTCTCCCTGGGCTGCATATTCGCCACCTCCCTCGGGGCCCATCTGATCATGCCCCACTGCTTCTTCAGCTTACCTCCGTTCAACTGCAGCCTTCCAATTTTGTCTTCTAGAAAATGTGGTTGTCCCATGATGCTTTTCATTCATGCGTTAAGGACGCCTGGAACTGGGAAGAATGCAGGAGTCCTAATCCACTCATCAGGCTGCAGCTTAAACTAAAAGTAGTTAAGAAGGAGCTGCAGATTTGGAACAAGGCAGTGTTTGGTCGATTGGAGTCTAACCTCCAAGCAGCTGAAGCTGTTGTCTCCATGAAGCAGCAGGCTTTTGATGATTCTCCTACGGCTGATAACAGAGCATCGCTCAATGCTGCTAATGCGGATCTTCGGAGGGTGCTTCATTGTCAGGAAATTTTTTGGTCCCAGAAGGCCAGGATGCAGTGGTTAACGGATGGGGATAAAAACACTACTTTCTATCATGCAATTGTGCATGGAAGAAGACGGAAGAACTATATTCACCAGTTGAAAATTGACGACGCTTGGTGTGAGAATCAGGAGGCCTTGCGGAATGAGGCGGTTCATTTTTTTTCCCAGCTTCTGATCTCTTAGAGTCATTGTGTGGACGATACATTGCTGCAGGTTATCCCGTCCTTAGTCTCCAGTAACCAGAACCGGGACCTTACCTCTATTCCTTCTGCTCAAGAGATCAAGGACGCCATCTGGGGCCTTAGTGGTGAAAGTGCTCCAGGGCCGGACGGCTTCACTGGCTATTTTTACACCTCATGCTGGGAGATTATCAATGAAGATGTGGAAGCTACAGTCCAAGGTTTTTTCGAAGGGTTCCCTCTCCCTAAGGGAATCACTTCTTGCATCATTGCCTTAATTCCTAAAGTTAGCAGCCCTTCTCATTTTGGTGAGTTCCGGCCAATCAGTCTTTGCAATTTCAGCTATAAGATCATCTCTCAGATTTTCTGCGCTAGGCTTGTCAATATTCTCCCCAACATCATCTCTGAGGAGCAGGGAGCTTTTGTGAAGGGCAGGCACATTCTTGACAATATGTCTCTCTCTAGGCAGCTTATTTCCGACCTTGGAAGGAAGGTGTGCGGTCATAATGTTGCACTTAAGCTTGACATGATGAAGGCCTACGATAGGGTGGAGTGGGATTTCCTCCTCGCTGTTCTTCACAGATTCGGTTTTTGTAATCGGTTCGTTTCCTACATTTCCATGCTTATTTCTAACTGCTGGTTCTCCGTCCTCTTCAATGGTTCTCTGGTCGGGTTCTTTCATTCCTCTCGTGGTCTACGGTAGGGAGACCCGCTAGCGCCTACCCTTTTCATTATCATGGAGGAAGTTCTTAGCAGGGACATCTCCAACCTGTGCCTTACTGGGAAGATTAAACCTTACGCGGGTCCTCGAGGTTGCCCGATCATCTCCCATTTATTGTATGCGGATGACACTCTTGTTTTTTTGAATGGCCACGCTTCCAACATTTGCAGATTCATGTCCTTTCTGAAGGCTTATGAGAATTCTTTAGGCCAGAAGATTAGCCCTTCTAAAAGTAGTTTCCTTGTCTCCAAGAGTGCGCCTAGGCATGTGGCGTCCAAAATCTCTGAGCTCATTGGTTTTCGTTTGCAGACTGGCGCTCTTACTTATCTTGGGTTCCCGATAAGGCAAGGGCGCACCCTGGTTAAAGATTTCAAGTCTCTTATTGACAAGGTGAACACTCGTATTTCCTCCTGGAAGTCGAGGTTCTTATCTCAATCTGGAAGATTGATCCTCATCAAGTCCGTGCTCTGTTCTCTCCCTATTTATCTAACTGCTGCTGCCTCTATTCCCAAGTCAGTCATTGATCACATTGAGCGGCTTTGCACTGCCTTCTTCTGGGGTGACTTAGGTGGCTCTCATCGTCGGCACTGGGTTCCTTGGAATGTCTTGCAGCGGCCCATTATTGAGGGCGGTTTAGGTATCAGAAGTCTGTGGCATGTCTAGTTATCTCTGGCAGTGAAGCAAGTTTGGAATATAAATCAAGGATCCTCTCTCTGGGCTATTTATGCTTGGCAACGCTTCAATCTGAAGAATGGGTCGACACTTTCCACTGGCCGGCCACATGGCATCCTTAATAGAGTTTTTAATGCTGCCCGTGAGGTGGTATCTCTCAACACTCGTTGGATCGTCGGTGATGGATGTCGTATTGATTTTCTGGATGACATCTGGGTGGGAAATGAGCCTCTGCGCTTGTCCCTTTCTCAGCCGTATCAGGGGCCTCCAGCTTCCGTGCGTGACGTCATTGTTAATGAGGCGCACCATTTGAGATCTCTCCTGCCTGATGATCGACTCCTGGACGATGTTTCCTTATCCATCCATGAGGATTATTGTATTTGGTCGCTCTCCTCCTCTGGCAAGTTCACCACCAAGTCGGCTTATGACCATCTCAGGCCAGTGGGTGTCACACGGCCCCTGCTGCTCTCCACGTGGAACCATGCTTCCTCTCCTCGAGCTATCATGTTCGCTTGGAGAGTCCTTCATAGAGCTATTCGTGTCGACTTGAGGGTTTCTGAACGTGGCATTTCCATGGCTTCCCGGTGTAATTGTTGCAGTTCGCCTCAAACTGAAGATTCTATTCACCTCTTCATGCATGGTGATTTGGCCAAAGCTTTATGGAGATGGGCCTCCCCGTTGTTGGATGAGGGCACAGGCGTATACTCTCACATCAGTAACCACCTCTGGGATATTCTTGCTCGCCATAACCCGCATACCCCGCATGGTTTCGTTGCCATTTATTCCTCTATTCTTGTTGTTTTGGAAATCTGGAAGGCCAGGTGCAAGCAGGGTTTTGAGGGCCTCTCCACCTCGGTTGCGTCTCTTGTCCGCAATATCCACTTTGCAGTCAGTACGGCCCTCCACCACAAGAACTTCAAACTATGCTCTACTATGCAGCAACTCAAGGTTTTTTCTGACCTTGGTTTCAGCTACAGTCCTCCTCTCAAGATTGTCAAGTTGGTTAGGTGGATTCTACCCATACACGGAATCGTGCTCAACGTCGGCGGTGCAAGCAAAGGCAACCCTGGCCTTTGTGGGGGCGGCAGATGCTTTCGTGATGGTACTGAGAAAATTCTCTTGGCTTTCTCACACCACTATGGCATCGGGAGCAGTTCCGTGGCTGAAACCAGGGCCATGTGTGATGGTATCTGGCTTGCTATGGAACATGGGTTTACTCTTGCTGAGTCTCGAACTGATTCGTCGATCCTGGCTTTCTCTCTCTTGGCGGGGACGGCCGTCTCCTAGGATAGCTTGAGACGGTGGCGTGATATTTACAGCTTCATGTAGTCCTCAAGGGTTCTCGTCCTTCATGTGTTCAGGGAAACTAATCAACTTGCTGATGCGCTCGCGTCCCACGCTTGTCATGATCATTGGAATAGGGTTTACTACTACTCCTCCGATCTCCCTGCGCCTTGCTTAGGCCCGCTAGCTGGAGACCGGCTTGGTCTTGTTTCTTTTCGCTATTTTAGGTAGTTTCTGCCTCCTGGTTTCAGGCTTTGTGTATGGGTTCTCTCAGGGGTTTGCCCCGTTGCTTTTGTATCTCTACCAATATCATTCATATTTAAGGGTTGCTAGGATCGCCCGGGGGAGTGGGACCACCCCTCACCTTGTGGGGGAGTGCACTCGATCGACGTTGATCCTGCTGCCTTTTTTTTTAAAAAAAATAAGATGAGCAGTGTGATGATATCATGCAATGGCACTCAAAATATACTCAATGGCGATCAAGCGTCAGAGACAAATGATGCGGCCTACCGAAACAGAAGCCGAAGAAGACCAACACATTATAGCCTTCTCAAGCTCCCAGAGCCTCAGGTCACCCATTATGAATGCCGAGGGCTTCACCTAACGAGGATCGAGAAGAATACACCATAAACGGGCACTGTCTATCGTCCGACCAAGGATGAGCATACCCTCGTCGTCCGACCAAGGATGAGAACATATCCGTTGTCCGATCAAGGACGAGGATGTACCTATCGTCCGACCAAGGAGGAGTGTGTATCCGTTGTCCGACCAAGGACATAGGTATACTTGGCGGCACGCCGCCTGAATGAAAGATCCTCACCAGGTGAGAGAACGCCCTTGGCCCTTCAGAATAAGGGACCGAAGGCTCTGTCAGTAGAAGACCCTGATTACCTGGCATGGGTACGGCTTCTTAACATATTAGGGCCCATCAGTGGCCAGATGATCGCCCAGTCAAGGCGAAAACATCCCGGGCGGCATACCACTCCCCGTGAAAGCTACCAATGCAAGCCGAGCCGAGCCAGCAGCACGAACCGTTGTGCCGAGAGCCGTGTCAGCGGAAAACCCGCATGCCAGGGCTGAAGGTGCACGAGTTCCAAAAGCAGCCGTTTAGCGGCCCGGAAGCTTCGTCGATATCTCCCCCTATGGTTTGGCAAGACCACGGAGAGATGAAGAATCACAGCGACTCTCGGAGTCAATCCGGGGCCCGCTGTCAGACTCGTATCAAGTCGACGTGATGAAATGGCTCGAATCCGGCGTGCCCCTCTTAATCCGGCGTGCCCCTCTAATCCGGCGTGCCCTCTTTTCTTTTGGCATCCTCTTCCCGGCGTGCCCTGCTCAGCTCTAATCCGACGCGCATGGAGACCCTTAAACCGGCACGCTAAACCCCACGCCAGATTAAGCTTCGTCGAGGGATTGCCTATATAAAGGCCCTGTTGTCGAATGAAAAAAAAGAGAGAGAGGTAGAAGCAGAAAAGAGAGCAAGATAATACAAGGAGATACAGAGATAGAAAGAAAAGATAGAGAGGGGAAAAGGGGATCTGCCCTTGAGAGCGAGTCGGAGCGCCACCCATCTCATCTGCCCATCTGAAGCGCCCGTTGCCGGAGAAGAAGACTCCATCTACGGCACTCTGTTTCTGTAGGTGGGTGCCGGTGTTTTTTCCGTCCGGTTCCCCCCCTCCTGCTGCTGTTATGTAAACCCTGCGAGTGTATGAGGTCGGGGGGGGGGGTGATGATATGAGCTCCCCCCCTTTTGCTTCCTCTATTATTTTTCTTTCACGGTTTGGTTTTCATCCCATCTTCTTCTCACTGTAACTAGGGTTTCATCCCTGCTTCTCTAGCTATTGGTCGGTCTCGAGCGACAACGCCGAGCCGCAGCCGCTTGTGAGGCCCTCTGTAATGCTTCCCTTGTGGTTGAATAAATGAATGGATGCACTTCTCGGGGCTTCCTTCCCCCATCTGATTACAGTTTACTTCATCTCTATCCCGTGTATGATCTTCTGTTTCCCTTCACCGCCGAATACGCCCCACTGCTTCTCGGGGCAACATTAATAATCCCCTCCCCGGGGTTCTTTCTATCATATAGATGGTGCTGAATGATTTAGTATGCCAAGGTTTTCTCTTCTGGCCGGAGGGATGCATATCAGTGCACTACCCTTCGCCCTCGGAGGTGACTCCTCAATACTTCTCTGTTTGTGGTTCAGGGCTAGGAGAATGGCCATCTCTGCAGGTGCGCCGTATTTGTCCATATTGCAGACGCCGTTGAACTATTCGACTGTTTGCTTCCCCCTTCCAAAACCTTAATCCTCTGACTCAGCTTCGGGTTTTCGGTTTGGCTTGTCAACTGCCATGTTAGCCTGCTTCCTCGATGCATATGCTTACATATGATCATCTGCTGTCCCTTCACCGATCGAGTGCAGTCTGTGTATCATTGCATTTGGTGATTTGTCTTCTCGAAGAACCTACTGCTCAGGGAGGAGAACATTCCCCATCAGTATCCTCAATCACTGTCGAACCATGGGGTCATATCTCTTAATGATATGAACCCTATGACTCACCAAGTGAATATCAACAGGGCTTCAGCCTGACATTAAACCCACCTTCTCTTGGGAGTGGTGGTGGCTGTGGGAAGGTAACCTCTCGTAGTCTAGCCCTCGAGGTACCTTCTCATCTCAGTCGTCCCTTAATGATTTTGACTCGTAGAGATGGATGCCCCTAGCAGGCTAGCCCTCGGTCTTTTCCCTCTATCGAAGTCCGCCGGTCACCGCATGGCATTCCTGGTCTTAAGGAGCGTACCCCAACATTGTGGGACTGTCTCCACTTCGCCCCCGTAACCCTCCAATCATGGGGAGGTGCTGCCGAAATTTTGGCTGATGACTTGGTTTGAATTACAATGGACGTACATTGATAAAGTTCATTGAAGACTATGCTCGAGTAGGAACCTCGCATAAGTCTGGACTTGCTTGGTTTGCAGTGCATCTTGGACCTAAATAAGTCTTTTAATCTTCTAAAATAACACCAAAGTCCTAAGAAACCTGCCTGAAATTTCATTAGAACTCAAATAGCCCAAAACTACCGTAATCCGGTGCGGTCTTAATCCGGCGTGCCAATTTCTGGCGCGACCCCCCCCTGCGTCGTTTTAACCCCACACTCATCTTTCAATTTGCCCTTCTTGGCCTCCACCCGGCGCGCCCAGGGCGCGCCGTTTTAGCCTCCAATTGGCCACCGCGCCGTTTTAGCCCCAAGTTGCCACCGCGCCGTTTTAGCTCTAACTAGCTACCGCGCCGTTTTAGGCTAATCATACCTATATATGCGTCAACCTCATGTGCATCTGATTGATTGTGTGTCAGCCCTTGACGCCTAATGTTATAGCCTTAACTGATTTATTAAACCTAGATAAATAAAGGAATAAAAAGGGGTCTCAGCACCTTTCATCACGTTGAATACTCATCTTGAAAGCATGAACATGCATCTGCATTGGCATACATTGCTACTTAAATAAGCACAACCGCACCTCTAACCACATGGATAAACCAATTAACAAATCCATTGCATTTCGCACGAATGGTCAACCAAACGACCGCACCTCACAGCATCCAATTAGTGCATTCAGTCAGTTTTTCTTATGCCTTCGCATCATCCCTCGAAGCATCCTTTCTTGGCAGTTAATCAAGGGTTGTCCTCTTCCTTAGAGGATGTAATTAACGTCATAACCTTTATGGTATGACGGACTCCGGGTCCCGACACGAACTTCACAATCGACTGACCAAGTCAGATCGAGCGCACAATATAAATTTGTCACACACGTGACTGGCACGCCAAACAAATAAATATAAATAAACAAGATCCATCCCCATAAGCTGGCACGCCCGGTGGGACCTTAGTCTCCCTTCATATCTCTACCGAGAAGGGATGTCCTCGGGGGGGGGGGGGGGGGGGGGGATTTCCCCAAGAATACTGACTGTTTGTCTATTTTTCGCAAATGAATGATGACGTCATCAGGACTCACCGCTCTTGACTTCAGCGCCGCGATCGTCGCCGGCCATGCTGAACATGGGTACCTGGCGGTGCCCATGGCTCTCGGGTCCTTCCCACCAGCTGTAGGCTTCCCCAACTTCTTGGGGTTGGCCTTTGCCTACATGCTGCAAGCGGAACCGTCAGAGCCTACAGAAGAGAAGACTGCAGAGAAGGTCGAGGCCTCGGAGGCTCGACGCTGTGCTGGCTCACTCACGAGCCCAATTCAAGTCGCCAACTGTATGGTGCACCATATATCTCACGGGGCCCACCCCGTCCCCGCCAAGAATTTCGGGAAGCGTCGACACCGGAACCCCCGGACGAAGGTTGCTGCTGCTGTGACTGGATGTCTCTCCATGTCTGGCAAGTCTATGCTGATCGGGGGAGTTTACGTCTTTCTGGATGGATGCAAAGCTCGAGTGAGCCCGGATCGGGTGGTCCCCGCAGTGCCTGTCTACAACTCTTATCAGGCTCTCTTCGAAGGAGAGCCGAGGAGGAAGAAGCCGGCCACCATGGCCAGAGAAGGTTGGCTCCCCAGCCAAGGAGATTCAAGCAGGTTTGGGTCCCTAAGAGGGTCCAGCCTACCTACCAAGATGCACCAGTCCAGCACCGCTCTGGATTTACTGGAGCAGAGGAGAACAAGAAGAGGGGCCTTGCCCCGAAAAAGGAAGAAACGGTCGTGGACCCTCCACTCCGTGGAAGCTTTAGGGCCTGCGCCTGACAGGCCAACCTCCCCGTTGTGGGAGGAAGATTTGAACAAGTTGTCGGAAGAGCCCGGCTTGCTTACATCCCTCGATGGGAGGTCGACAACTATCCCCGGCCCTACATCCGGGACGAGGGCAAGAAGAGATGACCAACATAGTCAGAAGTTATTTTAGGGGACTAGGCAACCCCTCCTTGGGCCAACAACAGCTATTACAAGCGGCCATGGCTGAAGAAGATCACTGCTCATCAATTGCAGTGGAAGAAGAACAAGAAAGAAGAATGATGTCATCGGTCGATGATAACGGGTATGAAGATGGCTTGGATATTCAAGTTGATGAAGCTACTCCCCACCAATAGGAAAGGAGAAGAGTCTCTGTATTTGAAAGGCTTACCTTCCCAGAGAATGCAAAAAGGAGAGTTTACAGACAGAGAAGGAGGATGCAGATTTTCACCTGCAACATGGCTGGGGTGTCTGGCCACTATGGAAGATTGCCTGAGGAGCCTCAGGAGCTGGCCCGGTTGGTCGGAAGGCCGGGGCTGAGTACTCGAAGGGCGGAAGCTGCAAAAGAAAAGTTGGCGGCAACCAAGGGAAAGCAAACCCTGGCCCACCTCCAACAACATGATAAAGCCGTTATTCTCACCGTAAATGTGGTGACGGCAGAAGAAGAAGAAGATGTCTTGCTCGACATCCTACCTGAGGGCGCACCTGGCGAGACAACAGAAGCTATCCCCAGTATTGCAGCTATGGATCCGGCAGTATTAATGATACTCCAAAGGTACCGACAGGAGATAGAGCTGCTGAAGAAGCAATTGATGGAGAAGACAGAGCAGTCTTCAGCCTCCAAGCAGCCTGATATGCAGGCCAAATCATCACGGGGAGCCGTCAACCAAAATGACTTCCCACCACTCTATGCCCCGCCTCAGCCGGTAGAACCGAGCTTGGCGACAACTCAGCAACGCCTACCACAGCCGCTGATGCCGCCGGTGCTGCCACAGGTGCACTAGATGTAGACACGCTATTCCTGACGTCCCCTGAGAAAATCTCATATTACCACGCGACGCCCCACAGCGGCTTTCGCATTTTGAATCACTTGAGTGTTTCCTATCTTTGAGTCTTCTCTCGTCTTCTGGGCGAGTAGCGTAACGCTCCTTCGGCATCCGGAAACCGCCTCGTTGTGGAAATCACGCGGCATTCGAACGGCATCAACATCAATCGGATGCATCAGAAGTTGCCGAGACCAG
The DNA here is from genome assembly GCA_022559845.1 of Amorphophallus konjac. Taxonomy (NCBI): domain Eukaryota; kingdom Viridiplantae; phylum Streptophyta; class Magnoliopsida; order Alismatales; family Araceae; genus Amorphophallus; species Amorphophallus konjac. The sequence continues at coordinate 88,109,752 of CM040118.1, forward strand.
GAAAATGCCTAACGGACGACTGTCGACGCCCTTTTCGGGGGAATCCGGGGGTCATCATGGAGGCGTCCAGGCCCCTGGACACCTCCATCAATACAAAATAATGACAAAAATATATATATAAGATTGAACAAAAAATATATATAATTTCATAGAGGCGTCTAGGCCACTAGACGCCTCCATCGACTGACCGTTGCTCAGTCTGTCATTTGAAGAAAATCCAAGTTATGGAAGCGTCCAGGCCCATGGACGCCTCCATCAACCAGCTCACGGGCGACCCCCGGCCATCGACTGACCGTTGCTCAGTCTATCGTTTGAAGAAAATCCAAGTTATGGAAGCGTCCAGGCCCATGGACCCCTCCATCAACTAGCTCACGGGCGACCCCCGGCCATCGACTGACCGTTGCTCAGTCTGTCGTTTGAAGAAAATCTAAGTTATGGAAGCGTCCAGGCCCCTGGACGCCTCCATCAACCAGCTCACGGGCGACCCTCGGCCATCGACCGACCGTCGCTCAGTCTGTCGTTTGAAGAAAATCCAAGTTATGGAGGCGTCCAGGCCTCTGGACGCCCCCATCCTCCCGACCTCTATAAATAGAGGCCTACCCCCCTCAGTTCAGGAGGTCGAAAAAGAGCGCCGAGAGGCTACCGGATTCTATTCCTAACCCGTGGGTGTTTTGTAGGGGAGGTCCTGCCGGATCCTCGGGTGCCCGTGCTCGCAGGAGAGAGGCCGCCTTCGCCCGCCGCGCTACCTCGTTGTCCCTACGCTGCCGAAGCTCCGCCGGATCTCGCCATCGACCATCCAATAAGCCATTCTCTCCTCTTCTTTCCTAGTTAGCTTGCATTCATCATATCATATCTTCTACCCCCCCCCCTTTTATGAGGGAGTCTCTTCCCGTTTCTACGTCGGAATAATCGCCATTCATCATAAGCATTTTCCTCCCACTCGTGTCCGAGAGGGGTTTAAAAGACAACACCAACCAGGTGTGTGTCTTGCCATCATTTCGTTACTTGCGTCGTTAGAATTTGAATACTGCATCTTCGTCTTCCTCATCCACTCGTTACTTGTTTGTCATTGTTTTGCAAGGGTACCTGAGGAAAGCCCTCTCCGTCGGCCGGCCGAAGGGGGAGGAAGAAGCAACCTGCCATTTCCCGCTCTCGAGGATTCACAATCTCCGCGCTCAATACAAGGTACACACGATCATTTCGTTTCTTTGAGGTAACCCCTCTGGCGATCACATCCCTTTAGCATCCTACGTATGCTCTTTCCTCATATTGGCACATTTCATAATCCTTCTTAATTTTTAGTCGCTTGATAGTCTGTAGTTTAGTTCGTTTTTGTCTCCTTGAGTGGATTCCTCGGCTTCCACACCAGACACCTCCACTACTGCGTCCTCCTCCGCAGGCGACCACCCTGGTCACCCCCTACCTGCAGCCGACACATTTCTACCCAGAACCGGTTGATCCGACCGTCATGAGCAAGATGATGGTGGAAAGAATGATCGAGCTGAAGCTTGCTAAAAGAAGTGAAGGCGACTATGTCGCATTCGATGCATATAGGGTTCCATACCCGCCGCATCATGCTGCCAAGCAGCTCCCTCCTGGGATTAGTAAGCCGCCAAAATTCGACAAGTTCAACGGGAAGGGATCCCTAAAGAACATGTTGCCTACTACATGACCGTTATAGGCGATCTGGCCACCGACGAGTCATATTTGCTGAAATTTTTCGGGTCCTCGCTCACGGGGCTCGCATTTGAATGGTACTCCAGCCTTCTAGTCGGGTCGATCAGTGACTGGCCGGATATGCAGAAGAAATTCAGTGAAAGATTTCATGTCACAGAGAGGGAGGTCACAGTGGCCGAACTCTACTCAACAAGGCAGAGGGCAGATGAAACAGCCCTTGAATATATCAAGAGGTGGAGAAACCTCAGAATGAGATGTAAGCGGCCCCCGCACCAGGAAGACGTTGTACAAATCTGCAAGCAGAACCTCAGGAGAGAGGTACTAGAAAAGATGATTGGCATGGAAATTTGGTCGTTCGACCGCCTAAATAATGTTGTGACTGAGGTAGAAGTCTTCCTGGCAAGACCTGCCCCGACATCAACCATTGCCACTACGCAAAAAGACAAGGCATCAGAGCGGCGTCAGGCACCTAAAGAAGCGAACGCCCTTGATATCAAGGCGTTTGACCAAAAAAAAGACAAAGGCAAGAAGGCAGCTGCTCCCCAGCCTGCTAAAACCGAAGACGGCAAAGAGGGTCCATCACTCCGGGACAAGATGAAGAAGGCCTACTCTTTCCCAAAGGAGAAGATAAGGATCTTGTTTGACTGGGTTACCCAGTATAGTAAGGTCACCCTGCTTGAGCCAAAGAGGCCGGAGGACCTGAAGAGAAGAGACATCTCAAGATTTTACCCTTACCACCAGATGCTGGGACATCCAATTGAAGACTGTTATGTTTTCAAGGATATTATTGAAGGCATGGTGAAGAAAGAAGAGATAGACCTGGGGGAGTACAAGGTTGACCCTCCACAACCACATGAGGTGCCTCTAAGAAGAGCCGCAGTCAACATGGTCTCTCTATATCAAGCATTGCCTGAAGAGACCGCAAAAGCTAGTACTCAGCATACCCATGAAGCCTACTTTCTTGCCCCAATGAAAGAACAAGAGGGATGGCAGCAAGTCCTTGCAAAAATCAAGAAGAAGGGCACGTCTCACCCAACAGTGGGGGCACATATTCGTGGCATCACACCACGGCCCCCTTTGCCAGTGGCAACACCTGTGTGGACAAATCCACCTGCAGTCATTAGAATACCTACCCACAACCGGAGGAGCCAGACTCCATTGCCAGTGGTCAAGGAAATTAGTCGAGAAGCCCGGCGGCTACAAGACTACATAAACGGGCTAGATGAATATGTACAGCCCGAACTAGGGCCTTTACTTGTGCGGGATCATGTCCCGTGGCAGGAACTAGAACAGCTTTCACTGAAGCAGGAAGAAGAAGCTGACAAAGCATCAGATAAGGATGTCAGCCTATTTTGGGGGCAAGCACCAGCCGAAGAAAAGAAAAGAAGACAAAGAAAGAAAAGAAGGGCCAGCAAGGCTACAAAGGGTATAATCTTTTCCTGCAACACCCTCTCTGCTCTATTCAATGTGCCTGGTGATGAGGATGAAGAAGAGATATGCTTCGCTCCCGCCGCCAAGGAAAGTCAGGCTGAAGCCGCAAGTGCTACACATGCAACCCGGTCAGGTCAAAGATGGGGGCGTCAACCACCTGCCAACCACAACATTATCTTCAGGGGGAACAACCCTATAAGATACCCCCTCCGGAGGTCAGGGGAGTCCAAATCCCTCCTCTGTCAGGCCTATACAACCAGAGTGGGGGCAGCACTGCCGCTCCTTCCTTCCTGGAATTTCTGAAGATGTCAAAGGGGAAGCAGCCATGCCAGGATGCCGAACTGACAACTGGGGGCATTCACCCGCAGCTCCAGCAATCTTCCGAATTGCCGGATGAAGAAGAAGCTGGCCCGACAGCAGCCAGTGAAGGACAACAAGGAGACGACCCCAAGCAGAAGGGTGCAGTCTTCGAGTCCGATGAAGCAGGCCCATCAGAGGCCACAGCCCAAGACTCTCCCAAGCCCAGATGGGCAGAAGAAATGAAACTATCCAATGTCCGAGCAGGAATTCGGGTGGTCAAGCTGTTGAAAAAGCTCCCGGCAAGATTCACCGTCTAGGAAATCCTCTCTCTGAGTGAAGAGACCTGACAGGCGATCATTACTGCTCTGCAGACGCCTGCTCAATATGAAACCTGCGTGGCTGAAGCACTGCCAGAGGCCAGCATGACCTTCACTCAGGAGGACATGTTGCTCCCCACTACCAGCCACAATAGACCGCTGTATATGAGGGGGCATCTGAATGGCCGGGAGTTGAACAGAATCCTGGTGGATCCCGGGGCGGCTGTCAACATCCTGCCCTACAGGATATATGAGAGGCACTACTTCAACGTGCGTCTCCAAAAAGTTAGAGATATGCGTATCGTCGGCTTCAACAAAAAGTGTGAGGTGTCGCTAGGGGTAGCAGAATTCACACTCACTCTAGCAGACTTTGTCACAAGGGTGCAGTTTCATGTCATCGATTCCCGCACCTCGTACAAGGCGCACTCGGCCGCCCTTGGCTACACGAGAATATGGTGGTGCCTTCCACGCTCCACCAGTGCATCAAATATAACCTGGAAGGGAAGGAGGAAAGGGTATTTGCTGACCTCCACCCGTTCGAAGTGTTTGAGTGTCACTTGGCGGACGCCCCTCTATATGCAGGACGGTCGCAGAAGACCCCTGAAGCCAGGACCTCTTCCAGCACGTCAAAAAGCACCTTCGGCGCCGAATGGTTCCCTCCACCACCGCGTGGGTATGTTAATCCCAAGACGGTCTCACACATCACTGTCACCGGGAACGTGGGCCGGGTAGCACCTCCCACCATTTACCCCCAAGCTAATGAAGCCAGGGTCGACCAGCAACACGACCAGATCGGGATCCCGGAGGGCCTTACCAAGCCAATTCTCGATCTCGATAATATCATTGTCGAGCCTTTCAAAGCTTGGGAGGTGGCGTAGATAGATGGCCCCAGCAGCCTGTTCTACACAGCTGAGGAGCACCCTACACAGGAGGATACTGATTGTCATCTGCCTGAAGATATAGAAGACCCGTCAGTTCCTGTACAGGGGTTGACATTTGTAACAAGTCGAATGACCAAGATGTTCCAGAAGCAGCACATCTCCTCTGGCCAGCCTCGCAAGAAGAAAGAAGCATTCCAGAAGCTGTGGTATCCCCCGAACCTGGATAAAGAAATGAGACGTATCTCTCAACACCCAGGGTTGGACTTCACCCTCGAGGAATACTATTACAGCGGACGCTATGAAGTGGATACCATTTCCGCTTTCTACCCAACTGAGGATAACTCACTGGGGGCAACTTTCGATGAACACCCAGCAGAAGTTGAATACACTGAACTAGCTCAACCAACAAGTCTGGAGTCAGAAGCAATATTCCCCTGTCGGTGCTGGGAACATGTCTATCCTGAAGAAGCCGCTCTTCAAGCCAAATTCGACACGGCTAGCAGTAGTGAAACTGAAGATATTGAAGAAGCAGAGCTGCCTCCCTCCAGTAACTCTCCTCTGATGATGATGTCAGCACTTCCCGAACTAGTCAGGGAAGCTTCTCCCGAGCCTGATCAAGAAATATATGCTATTAGAAAAGAAAAAGCTACCTCCACTGAAGATATGGTGGTCCAAGGGAGCGGTACCTTCTCACCCGGTATCATGGAGCTGCAGTGCTACTCTGACTTAATGACAAACAATCACCAGTCCCTAGCGACTGCAACCCCGTCAGCAAGGGATGAGGCAATCGACTCACCCCTCGGAACTACTATTGAGGTAGATTTACTGGCAGAGCAATTAATGCAGCACTACTGGCCGAACCAGAGATTCCTGACGAAGCCCAGATAAAGCAAAATGAAGAGATCAAGGTCCTCGACCTCGAAGATGATATACCAGACTTTGTCGACCTTCAGCCTGCACCCCCGGAGATAGAAGACGGAGGCCAAGCAACAGTCGATGAACTGATAGAGGTCAACTTGGGAGACGAGGATGACCCCAGGCCAACCTTCCTCAGTGCCCAGTTATCTACTGAAGAACAGGGGCTGTATATCTAGCTGCTGCAAGAATATCGGGATTGCTTTGCCTGGACCTACAAGAAAATGCCAGGACTGAGCCCTGCAGTCTCACAACATGAGCTAACCATAAACCCTGAAGCCAAACCGGTGAAGTAGCCGCCGCGGCGCATGAGGCCAGAGCTCATCACTCAAATATGCAAAGAGGTCGACAAGCTCATTGATGTGGGTTTCGTCGAAGAAAATCAATATACCACGTGGCTGGCCAATATTGTGCCCGTGAAGAAGAAGAATGGGCAGATTCGGATATGTGTTGACTTCCAAGATCTGAATAAAGCCTGCCCCAAAGATGACTTCCCAGTACCAATAACGGAGGTCATGATAGATGCAACAACCGATCATGAGGCCCTATCATTCATGGATGGGTCATCCGGCTACAACTAGATATGGATCGCGGAACATGACCGGGTCCACACTGCCTTCCGAACTCCCAAAGGCATTTATCACTACAAGAGGATGTCGTTCGGATTAAAGAACGCCAACGCAACTTATCAACGGGCGATGACTAGAATATTTGATGAACTGCTCTACCATAAGGTCGAGTGCTACATAGATGACCTGGTAGTCAAGACCAGGAAGAAAGAAGACCATCTGCAAGACCTTCGAGTCATCTTTCAGAGACTGAGGCAGTATGAATTGAAGATGAACCCTATGAAGTGTGCGTTCGGAGTATCGAGCGAAAAGTTCTTGGGTTTCATTGTCAGATATCGGGGAATTGAGATAGACCCCGCAAAGATCAAGACAATCCAGGAGCTACCTTCACCAAGGAACCTCTCGGAGTTGAGATCTCTACAAGGCCGCCTAGCATACATCCGGCGGTTTATATCCAACTTATCAGGGCGATGCCATCCCTTTCATAAGCTAATGATGAAAGATGTTCCCTTCTACTGGGACGAAGAATGCCAGACAGCCTTTGACAAGCTGAAGGGTTATCTGAAGACTCCTCCAGTGCTGGGTGCGCTGGTGAAGGGACGGCCGCTAATCCTCTACATAGCAGCGACATATAACTCCCTGGGGGCAATGCTAGCCCAGAATAATGAAGAAGGAAAGGAACAAGCCCTCTATTACCACAATCGAAGAATGGTCAGAACTGAGGAGAAGTACACCTATATCGAGAAGATCTGCCTGGCACTGGTCTTCGCGGTCAAGAAGCTCCGACACTACATGCTGTCGCATGAAGTTAAGCTGATTTCCAAGGAAGATCCACTTAAATATATCATGTCTCAACCGGCTCTCAAAGGCCGCCTAGGAAAATGGGCGGTGATTCTTATGGAGTATGATATCTCCTACGTACCGCAAAGGGCCGTCAAGGGCCAGGCCATCGCCGACTTCTTCGCTGAGCATCCAGTGCCTGAAGACTTCCCACTAGAACCAGAGCTTCCTGAAGATGAAACCTTAGAGGTCGGCCAAGTACAGCCCTCCCTGTGGCAGTTGTATTTTGACGGCGCTTCCAGAATTGACACCTCAGCAACTGGTTCAGCCAGAGTCAGGGCAGGAGCAGGCATAGTCCTGAAATCTCCAGAAGGAGAAGTCATATATACGTCATGTTCAATAAACAAGCCTTGCACAAACAATGAAGCAAAATATGAAGCCCTCATAGTCGGGTTACAGATTACTTTGTCCATGGGGATTCAGATGCTAGAAGCATTCGGGGACTCTATGCTAGTTATAAAACAGTTGGAGGGGGAGTTCGACATACGGTGATGCGGGACGGACACGGGGACCGTCTCTAAGTGATATGGACCTCAGACTCTAAATGCGGACACGACCCACAACATACGAGTATGAGAGACACTAGGCCCGACACTAAGAGCTCCTATGGGCAATACGTCGCTAACAGAAACGCAAGCTCACTCATCGTCCCAAGCGAGGGAAATGCGGATCGTGCACGGTTGAGGAACCGGCAAAGTTAAGGGTAGTCCGACTCACTTCCGTGCTTGGATCGAGCCACGGGACGGGTCACTCTCTCGCTCACAGCGGTGACATGGACTCACGGGCTAGAATCCTACGCTCTCACAGCGGCATATGACCATATACTAGCTAAGCAAAGTAATGCCAAGAAGTTACGATCGTACCTCCACGCACCCGACGTAGGGAAAACAACCCTGGCCAACTCTGAACTCCCGGTTAACAATTATTACAGCGGTACAATGGTTTTGACCCACTCCACGCAGGGAGGTAAAAGGTCACATGTGGGGCCCGGGAGTCACGCGAATTGGGTTGACGGGTAGCATCTTGTGTCGCTCCGCCGGTGTCGAATCCGCATTTTGTGCTGTCCAGACGGCGCGATCTACGGGTTCGTGGGGCCCACGGATCGCTCTGTCCTCTGGATCTGATGGGGTGGGTCCCGCTGTGATGGAGACCCCTGGTGGTGCGCCTCCCTGGAAGGCGGTCGGGCGGGAACGCCGGTCCGAGCCCGATCGGCTCCGATCTCCAAGCTTTGGAGTTACTGCCCACGGACTGGTTGCTTCTATTTTTAGGCGCGTGATCTGGCGAGATCGGCTGCTGCGATCACTCCCGACGTCGGATCGACGCACAAGAGGTATCGTTGGAAAGCTCTCTCAAATTCCTTCAACCCTGTGGGATTCAGAAAAATTCACCGGAGCTGTGCTTCTGATGGACGATTTTAGAACCGGCCTGCTCTCAGTTTCAGATCTGACTAGGCAGAAACTAAGTTTCCTGAGAGTTGGCGTTGACCGCAGGGCAAACCTCCGAATCAGATCTCTAGCTCTTCATGAAGATTGTAGAGGGGAGAGAGAGGAAAACATCAATATTTCTTATGACTGATTTGGTGGAGGTTTGGATGGGAAAGCTATTTTATACTGGTAGGTGGTCGGATCTGGACAGGGGCAGACAGAACTAAAGGGGATCTGGAGTTGATTTTTAGAAAATAGGTGGAGGCCTTTTGAAATTTGAATAAAATTTGTGGGTGGAGGGGATGGTAGACAGAACCTCCAGTAAAATTGGGGGCTCCAGGAAAAATAAAAAAGTGGGTCGAAGATGGGAAGATCAGGGTTGCTGTCACAGTAGACATAAACCTGACAGATCTGGAAGGAAAAGATGGATGAAAATGGAAAAATGGAAATCAGAATCTAAAGGCCAAACCAAATTTTATGGAATGTGGGTTGGATCCCTAGAACTCACCCTAAAATTTTGGCACTCAGAAGATCTCGGATCTGAGAGTTAAAATTCATGGAAGGGGCTGCTGTTGGATGAAGACAGAACTTCGATAAGGTGGCGGTGGTGGTGTGACGGCGGCTCGATGGCGGCGGCGGCGATAGATCTGAGCTTCCCACTCAGAAGAGACTTGAAGGAGAGGCTTCACACCTCTGGAAGCAACCTTCACAGCTGCAAGAAGGGGGAGGAGAGTGGAGGAGGGCGCACCAAGCTTGGAGGCTCCAACAAAATTTCTGATTTTTTTTGGCATTAATTCCCATCAAATGAAAATACAAGGAATATATATGAAATACAAAAAGACTTCAACTATCCCTAGATCTAGGGTTGGGGAGGGGTAAAAGAGGGAGTTCAATTTTATTTCTCCCATGTGATTTGGAATCAAATAAAACAAAAATTCAAATCCTATTAAACTATATTAAAGAGGGGGCGCCCCCTTGACTTCATGGCCTCCTTCTTGGACTTTATTTATTCCTTGTCCCCCCCTTGGTCCACTCTTATAGACGCCCACTATTGGAAGGTTGACTGACCCCACATGGGCCCTAGAGATGAGGTGGATCAATGAGGAAGAGGTAGGGGGGCCCGGGGGACTCGGGTGGTCCCAAATTACACATAAACGCCTCTTACAATCCGAATTACAATCCGAATAAAACACACAATACACACAAATAAAGTCCCAATAAACTATAAATATCGAGACTCAAGGGGGAGTCTCCACACTGTCTCCGAGCCAGATGGAAGCCGCTGTAGCTCGGGTGGTGCTCCGCGTACGGTACCGGTGGCTCGCCGACTCATGCCGCTCGTGTGCTCTGGTGTACGCACCATACGGAAGCAAGAACTCATTCCTTATTACCATCTGGCACACCGCCTAATGACAAGATTCTATTTCATTAGCATGAAGCACATCAACCGGGGACAGAATGCTCAAGAAGACGCCCTCGCAAAGCTAGCCAGTTCTTTGGCAGTCCCGCCTGATACAAGCCTAATATAATAGTAATCAACCGGCGACAAGTCCCCAGTGTGACAGAAACCCTAGCCGAGGGACAAGCAAACGAAGTGTGTTGTCCCTAAGGTCCTCGTATGGACAAGAAGGGGGGGTTGAAGTATCCCCGCCAAGCGCGATGGTAGTTTTTAAAATTAATGTAGCAGAATAAAATTAACTACCAACTCATGAATTGAAACCACAATATTATCAATGGAGTTCTCTCAACCTCTCTGTTCTCACATGACTAGAACATGAAGAACAAACACACAAATCACAATCACACAGATGCGAGAGAGATTTTAGGGGGTTCGAGACAACGACGGGCTCCCTACGTCCACCCCTCACCAAAACGGTGAGGATCCACTCGCTTCAAATGAAGTGCATGGAGCTTCTGCTCCCAGAGACACGGAGACGACGTCTCCTACACGATCCACGAAGGATCTAACCACAAACACAAGCTGCAACACCGCAGCACCACAAATGACTACTGTTCACCGACGGTTCAACACACACACAAGGTCGGAGTTCAAGAAAAATAAAGGATGTGTTCAATACATGCTTGTGAACCAAAGGGAAATGACTCAAATGAATGAAAACAAGATGAAGAAGTGAATCCTCAAGAGTAGAAAGGGTTTGTAGAATGTCTTCTCTAAGCCTCAAGTCGGAGAGTGGTCGGATGACGGTGATTCAAGCATCCTCTTGTTCCTCTCGTCGATCCGCTCCTTTTACTCTTCTTCCATGATCTCCAAAGATGATTCGTTGGAGATGAAATCAAGCTTGCAAGAGCCTCTCCTTCCTTTCCTCCTTTCTTCACCTACAAGACAAGAGAAAATAAGCACATTAGGGTTCACAATCCCCAAATTCGGATATCACATTAGCATATATAGAGGACTAACCCAAAGACACAAATACCCCTCCCAAAGTGTGTTAGAAAAATCTATTTAAGTTTAGGAACCATTGGGGGGTATTTTGGTAATGTTTGAAAGGGTTTTCATTAGGTTTAGAACGCTCCCGGAAATCCCGTTCTGAAAGGGTCGACCCTTGGGGTCGACCCTCGGGCAGACAGAGGTCGGTCGGGGGCCAAAAATTAAATCAGCACTCAGGGGTCGACCCCAGGGGTCGACCCCTGCAGGCAGGTTACAAAGATTGTGTTCTGTCCAGTGTAGAAACACCAAGGGTCGACCCTTGGGGTCGACCCTTGCAGTAAAGGTCTAGAAAATTGATTTTTAAGCCCTATTTAAGCATAAAAAAATAGCCAAAAATCATGATATGATTACCATGCATTCAACAAAGTATTATGACCATTTAAACCACATTTCAACAAGTTTTATGTGAATCAAATGAGCACATGTGAAAATCTCAAAAACCTCATTTTAAGGATGCATGAAACACATTCAAAGCAATAACATCTCATGGGAGATGTTCATGAAAACAACCCAGATTTTTAGTCAAAGCTTAAATCACTTGAGCATACAAGATATCAACAAATGTAGGCATCAAACACCTCATTTTCACCATGTGAGCAAATATTGCATAGATGATCATTCATGAAGCTCAAGTCATGGCATCTTCATAAAAACTAGATGCATGAAAATCATTCACACATGAAACCATATGAAGTCAAGTTAAAACTCAAGTTTCTCAAAACTAAGCACACTCACTTTAGGAATATGATGCTTCAAGAGAGTGATATACTTTTACATATGAATGAGCAATTTCATTGAGCGTTAGATGTCTTTCCAAAAATATGATTGTTCCATTAAACGCATGCACTCATACAATCAAATATGAAACATTATTCCATCATAATGCCACCAAATGCCATTAAGAACACAGGCTCTTCCAAACACACAATGTTTTGAATTTATTAAACCACACACAAAGTTTTGCTCTCACAAACTCACAATATTTGTTATCATCAAAACTAGGGTCAAAAATAATGTGAGAACACATACCCAACAATCTCCCCCTTTTTGGTGATGATAAAATATTGTGATAATCTAAACATTTTTCTCCCCCTTTGTCATGATCAAAAAGGGGAACATAAGAGCTGGAGCATTTTGCATGAAAACCAACCATATCAATGAAACGGTATACTCATGCACGCAAGCAAGCAAGCATGAGAGACAAGCACGTATGTACATATGTATATCTCCCCCTCAATGGGATAGAAGGATACGAAAAGGGCATTTGATTCAAGTCATAGTGTAGAGCATGAGGCATAATCAAAAGAGGTAGTGCATGCATATGTTAGAAGCACTACATAATCCATGATAAGAACAAATTCAAGCTATACAAACACTACAATAATACCCAAGTGAAATATGTGAAAATGAGCAATGAACTTCAGAAATATATGGATATTGGCAGAATTTCTAGAGAACACTAGAGGGTTATTTCCTTTCTACAATTCCATTTAGATCTTGGACTTTTGGTAGCTTTGCACAACCCCCTTATTCATTTTTTTTATTGGATTTCACCATTCGGCGCGAGTCACCTCATGTGTCTCAATGGGGTTTCCCGGTTACTAGGATTCATCACAATTTTAAATCTTGTGGATTTTAGCTTCACTTTTCGACGTGAGTTTCCTCATTTATTTCAGTGGAGATTCCCGACTACTCAGTTCCACTTTCCACTTATTGAATGGGGTTGACAACTTTTTCCTCATGATTCTCTTCATTTCCATGTAGAAATTTTAGTTCCCTTAAAGTGTTGAAAAGAAGTTCTGAAATCCTTATTAATTAAAGTCATATGCATCATCTTGTGCAAGGTGTGTGGGTAATTGCTATGTATGTAGAACATGAATTTTTCATACTATAGCTATGACTCCCCCTAAATGTATACATAACTGGAAATAGTTCCTCCTCCTTTGTATATGTCATGATTCACAAATGATCAAAATCAAAGCATCTTATTTAACAAGGAGGTGAGGTCATAGAAGATTTTCAAGAAATGATTTTCTAGAAGTATAAATACATGCAAACAAGCAAGAATAGTGCAGTATGTACAATCATGGCGTGCAAGTACAATCACTCATTCAAACCACAAATTCCAAGTTCTCTTCTTATTTGAGTGAATTTTTCAGGAGTTAAGGGTTTTGTGAAAATGTCTGTAAGTTGATTTTCTATATTTACATGCACAAGCTGAAAATGACCCTTACTCACATGATCTCGCAAGAAGTGATATATAATCTGATGAGGACATCACCAACACTTTCATATGATCGAGGATCCCGATGCTCGCCACCTATGCTACATCTTGTTCACCACTTTATTTCGAGTCATAGGATGTAATTTTCATTTTATTATCATGTACTTTTCCTTTTATTTGAGTCCAATACCTAGGTTAGGTAGCTATTTATCTAAGTCTTAAGTCATTATGTGTGTTATTGGGCCCAATTATATGGGCTAGGCCCAGGGGCGCCCCCTTCCCCTTGGTTTAGTGTTAGAAGTCCAAAAGTTAGGGACCTAAGTTAAATTGTGGATTCCTATAAATAGGACCACAATCCCTCATTTGTAAGGTAATGAAGTATTGAGAAAAGTTTATCCACAAGAATTGTCTCCCCTCTCTCTCTAGCCCTCTCTCTCTCTCTAGCTCTCTCTCTATCTCTCTCTCTCTCTCTCTAAAGGGGGCGAACCCCTCTCTCTCTCCTCCCCTCTCTCTCCAAATTTTGAAATTTACTCTCTCTCCTCCCTATTCACCTCTAATTAAGACCCCTCCCCCTTCCCCATACCTCCCATTTAATCTCCCTCCAACCCCTAGGTGGAAGCCCCTTCTCCTAGGCACCTCTCCCTCCTCCCAAGCAACCTTTCCCCTTCCCCATACAACCCTTCATTTTTCCAAGAGAGAATCCCCTCTCCCAAGTAACCTTTCCCCTCCCCAAGGTAACTCATCCCATTCCCAAGGCCACATTAACTAACCCCACATTAAACTCAGTTCAAATTTCCCTCTCCCTCCAAGCCACTTGCGCCCCCCTCTCTCTCTCTCACCCTCCACCCTTGGCCGCAACCCCCTCCTCCTCCACCTGGTGGCTGCGACCCAGCCCTCTTCTCAAACCTCTCCACCACCTCTATCCACCTCCATCCAAGCCCCACAGCCATTAACCCTCCCCTTTGCAGCCCCTTCACCCCTCCCACCACTATCAACTTCATTCACCAACCTACTCTATCCAGTTCGCAGGCAGCAGAAGAAGCTCCACTTACAGAGATTGCCCCGGTGCTGTCTAACATCATCTGGAGGTGCACCATACATCGCCGGAAAGTTCTTCCAGTCTTCTTCGCAAGCGAGGTGGAATCGTCTCATTCCGACTTCCGTACAGATCGTGGTGCCCATTCTCGTCCGACTGCGCAACCGGGACCAGAACCTAGACCAGAGCTGCAGTGCAGAAGCTACCACGGCCACACCCCTCAACTTCTGAAGGTGCCACTTGGCCGAGAGCTGCTACTACAAGGAATCTACCATCACCAACAAGCGGCATCCCGTTCGGCATTAGGAAGAGCAGTTTCCAATTTTTCTCTCCCAGGTGCGTAGAACAGGCCATCAAGGTCTTGTCCTGACCCCCCCTCACTCAATGGACCGCTCCTCGCCACCCCGACATCGTCTGGTGTCCATATTAGTTGCTGCTCGGAGAAGACTCGTCCACGGTCGTCCTCGACTTGGTCCTGCCACGTTTGGACTTCAGGAGCTGCCGTGGTGACTTCATCATCTGCTGCTACACCCAGGGAGCAGTCCGAGTCTGATCGCAGGGACCCTGTTCCAGAGCCCGTCCCGGCCGATGTTGACTTTGAAAGTGCCAAAAAAAATTCACAGACATACCTGGGTCTGTCAGTGACGTTTTGGCGCCAGTCTCGTCGAATTCTGAGTTTGGAGGAGTGCACGGCGGCGACCGCTCCGACCCCCTATTCTGCTGTTCCAGACCGGGACAGAATCGGCAAGGTGCTACATCGGCGCGATCCCCGCTAATCTCTGTTTGCGACCTTTTCTTTCGTTCCCCTTTTCGTTCGCGTATCGATCAACCATTTGACTAACTGGTAGTCAACTGACTGATTGACGACGCGGGCGTGCCAGTCACGTGAGTGACAATTTTATTGTGCGATCATTCTGACCCATGTCGGGCGAATGTGAGGTTCGGTCGGGACCAGCAGTCCGCCATACCGTAAAGGTTATGGCGTTCATTACATCCCCCATGAGGAGGAAACACCTTTGATTAATTACCGAGACGTCGGGCTGTCGATGCCGGATTAAAAAGAGCTACATGATGATCATGAGGAAGACATGCAGGATGCACATATTTATCGTATAGCAGATGTATAGTTCATGGAATTATGGACCCTCGGTACGTGGCGTAGGATGTAGGTCCGAAGACTACCATTGCGCATGATGAAGACTTCCGGCCGGGCGTAACCCGGTCTTCTGAAGATGCCTTTTGATATACCCGAGGGTCTATGCATGCATGCACACAAGACATTCACGCCTAGATTACACATGAAGATAGTGTTATGAAACGGTGGCGATCAGCCACATTTATTACCCCTCGTCGAGAAGAGGAAGAGCAACACAAGTATGCTAGCGAAAGCGAAATGCTAACGGATTATGATGGTGAGTATGATGATGACATGACTCGGGCTTGCTTGACCCTTCTTTATTCAATTCACTGCCTGCTACGGCTTGTCGACATTGCCCCCGAGAGGCGAGGCTTGCCCCGGGGTAAATGAACCATTAGAGCGGCACGAGGCTTCAAAACCGGCGTGACTATGTAAGAAAACTTATGCGGCGCGATAAAGCGTAGGCAAAGCGGCTAATACGGCGCGGTCTTCATGCAGTTGAAACGGCGCGCAAGAGGGTTGGGGCGCGCCGATTTAGGGCGCGCCGGAAAGGTGCAAGGAAATTTTTTAAGGAAATGAGTGTGGGGTTAATCCGGCGCGGGGGGGTACCGCGCCGGTTTAGGGCGCGCCGATTAAGACCGCGCCGTATTAAACCTGTTTTGTTGAATTATAAACCTTTTTAAGTTTATTAGACTTCATGGGACTCTTTCTTGAGTTGTTGGGCCAGATGATTGTTTGATTGGAGTCCATGGCCTTCTGGAAATGAAGGGGAGGTCAGTGCGAGGTTCATACTCGAGCACTGAGTTGATTCGATTCGGAGCGATCGTTTTATTGACATAATTATCTGGAGTCTGTCAAAAGTTTGACAGCATCTCCCCTGAACAAACAGAGTTGCAGGGGAGAATCGGGGTCATACTCACTAATGGAGCAAGCCCCTAAATCACCGGTCTGCCCAAAGGCGGCCAGCATACCCCACTGGATAGGATACCCCGAGGACAAGCCTGCTAGGGGCACCAAAGCTCCATGGGGGAAGAGATAGAAGGGCGAAGTCACTGATGATGAGGATGACACCCCGAGGGCTAGCCTACGAGGGGTGAAGGACTCGTAGTCAGTGATTCGTCCCATGGAGGGACTGACCATTGGGAGAGTGGGACTCCGAGGACTAGCCTACAAGGAGCACACACCCCCTGGTCTCGGTCGGACCCTGGTCTGTTGGGGTTGAGTTCGTTGAACCGGGCTCCCCTTCATTATTAGCCATGGCTTCGAGAAGACGCCCACCATGGAGAGGTAAGGCCCTCGGTCGCCCGGCAACTGCAGGAACTAACAGGGGAATGTCCCCCTCCCCGGGTGATCGAAGTGACGGGGAAACCTCGGAACGATGCAGGTGGCCACGAAGAACAAGTGATAAAGGCCTAAGTTAGACAGACCCTCGGCAGGGACATATGCTCGAACAGTTAGAAAACAATACTCAAGGGGATAGACCCTGTACGTGGCAGACAAAGGCGCGCGCAGAGGCACGGCTCCATCCGAGAGGAGAACGGGATGCAAAGTCCTTGAACTAAACATAAAAGAAATGAAACGAAAGAAAGCCCCCGGGGAGGGGTGTTTCTGTAGCCCGCGATGATTCGGGACATGATATGAATCTCGAGGATACCGGGATCGGCCCTACGCAGAGAAGAATCCTGACGCGCATGTCAGCATAGATAAAGATAGAGAAAGGGAAGATCGTTCATCCAATTTATTGATTCAAGCATCCACAGACATGCATACATATCACCATCCCTAAGACGAGGAGGCTTTAACACTTGCACGGTGAGATTACAATTCCGGCACCATTATTTGGTCACCGTTTAACGACATTAGAGGCCGAGGACGCCCAGAGCACAATAACAGAGAAGACGGCAGAAGAAATCGCAAAAAGGGGGGGAGGGGAATCGACTCATATCATCGTCGCCCCTCCCCTCCATCGCTTACATTCGATGGGTAGAAGCTTAGAGGAAAAGAAAAAGAAAATGCGGAAAGCAGGAAGAGAAACGACCCCTGCCCACCTGTTCCTCAAAAAAATAGAGTATCGTAGCTGCAGGCCGACGATCACCCCTTCAGAGAAGAAAAACCTCGCTCTCTGTATCTCTCGAGAAAGAAGAAACTCTCCCTCGTTTTTCAGTTGCCTTCTTCTTCTCTGAGAGCGGCCCCCTCTTTTCTTTCCTCTCTGCACCGAGAGCGGCCTCCTTTTTTTTTTCAATCGAACCTCGCCCATATATATAACAGGTTGGAGGCTCTTCATCCGGCGTGAGCTTTTGGCGCGCCGAGAGAGTCTTCATCAACTTATCGCGCCGGTTTAAGGCGCCATCCGATAGGGTAGATGGCGCGCCGGGATGGGGGCGGAAGGTAAGGGGCACGCCGGGCTAAGGGCTGAAGGTAGGGGGCGCGCCGGGATAAGGGTATTGAGTGAGGGGCGCGCCGGTTTAAGGCGCGCCGGGCTAATGCCCCTTGTACGCTTCAAGCCAGTCGATGAACTCGGGGCCATCGTGAACATGTACTCTGCCACTGCTCACTAAGACTTCGACGATATGATCTGTCGAAGCTCCTAGATTGGCGTACGGCCATTCTCGAGGTTCTGGATTGCTTTAGGCTGCTCGCACGGGTTTTCTGCGGGCACACGGCCTTCAGCTCTATGATCCATGCCGTTAGCTTGGCCTGGCTCGTGTCCGAAGCTTCTCGGAAGGCGTGACAACACCAGGGATAGATCCGCCCGAGCTGGGTGATCATTCGGCCGCTAATGGGCCCATCTTGGCAGGAAGCCGCACCCATGTCGGGTGATCGGGATCTTCCGCCGCCGGAGCTTTCGGTCCTCCATGCTGGAGAGCCGGGGGAACTCCTTCATCTTCGGGAGAACCTCTTCATTTGGTGGGGGACCACCGGATAGATCGTCGTCCTTGATCGGACAACGGATGTGGTGTATGCGGCATGACATAGTCGATGCCGGTTCATTGGGCAGGCTTGGTCGCACTGCCGGTTGGTTGTGAGCTTGTCTCGGCTCCCCTGAGGTGAAGCCCCCGTGTCCGTACGGAATGACTCGAGGCTCTGGCAGCTTGAGAAGTCTTCAATATGTTGATCTTTATTGGCTCCCGCGCTTCGGTGGGCCGGGTCGTTCGTCCTTATGGCTTGGTCGCCGACGATCATATTTTAGGTGCCAACAAATGCCCCCCAGACGTGGGTGTTGCGAGCAAGGCACGAGTGTAGCAGGGCCGACAGATGTATTTCACCCGGACTGACCCCTTCCTTGATTGGCGTGTGCCTGGGATGGCCCTTAATTCGGCACGGGCGTTAGCCTGGCGTCGTTTAGATGTTAGTACGGCGCGGGGTCAACACGGCACTCCCTTGCCCTTTGGGATGTTAATCCTGCGCGGGCATGGCCCTTGGGCTTTAATCCGGCGCGCTATTCTCCCTTTTCCTTGCTAACTCGGCACGGCCTTGACGCCGTGGGGTTTTAATTCGGCGCGCTTTTTCCCCGGCGCGCCTTTTGCTTATGGGGTTTTAATCCGGCGCGCTAAATAGCGCGCCGGTTTAGCAGTCGGGGGCTTCCCTTATATATTTCCCTCTTCTTTGTTTTTTTCTTCATCCCCTCTCATTCGCACCGACTCTTTCTCTCTCTTCCCCTTTTCTTCTCTCCTTCTGGCGCCGAGAGCGGCGGTTTCTTCCTTCGGGTGAGTGGAGGTGCCGTCAATTTGGGTTTCAAAACCCTTTCTTTGGGCCCCGGGAGGCTTCTAGCAGGGCTTGCCCTCGGAGCTGTTTCCCCGGGTGTTCCTCTGGCCTCGGTGTAATGCCGATGGCTGCTTTTTAGGGATCGTTCCTCAGTGAACGCGTTCCCACTTTTCTTCGGCAATTCCCTGTGCTGGGGAGACTCTGCCGAAATTTTGTCAGAAGTTCGCCTTTGATTAGCCATTTCCTGACGTTGTTTTTTGTTTGATATGCTCTTTTTGCAGCTGTCATGGCATCCAGCTCTTCCTCTCGTGCCGTGGTGACATGGGAGAATGTTAATTCTCTCGACTGGGGTCACGGCCAGGTGGCCATAGTTGCGGAGTCTTCGGATTCGGAGACGGACACTGTAGACATCGGTCGTCTCCTTATTCTCGGGGGCGACTCTTTTCATTATAATAGAGAGGGCGTGACCAGGAAGGATTATCCCAAGGACAAGCACCTGATGTCCCTTCTTCGGCGCTTCAACCTTCAGGGGAAGCGGGATGTGTTCGCCGTCCAGAAGGTCGAGCAGGCTCTGCTGGTGGAGAGAGACAGCTTGGCCGAATGCGTAATGCGGGGAAGACCCATCTATCTCCCTGGGGAGGTCAGGAAGTGGAGCGTTGTGCTGGGGCTGCAAGACCTGGCTCCGACAGACGGACTGTTGACCAGAGCTCCCGAATTTGTACCTGCTCGGTGGAATGACTCCGCGGGCAGAGTAGATCGGGAGAAGCCGATCTTTGGTTTATTCCTTGCCCCGTTGAGATGGGGATATAGAGATGAGTCATTCTTGCTGGATTGCTTGGCGATTCGCTTCAAGCACCAGATCTCCGTGGGGTGGTTTGCTGAGTTGAAAGTTACAGACGCCCACGCATTCAGGCCTGGAGCAGTGGAATTCACAGACTATGTGCTGCATCATTATGCTCCTCTTTTGACCAGAGCTGGTGTTTATCACAGCATGTACGCTTCAAGGTATCGGTACCCGATTTCCCGAGGCTTGTGCTGTGGCATGATCGAGGTGTTTTGCCCTGAATACAACACCTTCTATACTTCAGAGGGGGAGACCTCCTTAGACTTGTGGAGTCTATCTCAGCTCAGCGGCCTGCCCATTGATGGAGAGCCGTATGAAGAAGTTTGTTGGCCTGACTGGTTGAAGGACCAGACCGACGGTGACGGCCGGTATTTGGCGGGCTACGCCTATCGATATCTAATGAAGGCGTATCGCACCCTCTTCCATTCGTCGCACGACACGAGAGAAGCTCGAAAGCCGGGCGAGAAGCGAAGAGTGCGGATGGGCGCTTGGCTTCAATATTTCTTCCAGGGGAAGAACAAGTATGAAGATTTTCCTCCGATAGCACCGGTGGCCCAGAAGCGGAAGAAGAGGGTACGACGCCAGGCCGCTTCGTCATCTTCTTCGAGAGGAGGGCAGGGGGAAAACCCAAACCCTACTGGTGTTGATGCAGTGACTCATTGTGCTGCATATTTGGTTTATTGGCTTTGTTCCTTTGCTCTCCCTCAAGGTGACGAGAGCGTGATCAGGGCGGAAGCCATATATCCAGCCTGTCTTATGGCTTGGGGTACCAAGCTATCTCTTTGCCCAGTGGCCCTGTGCCTCATTTACAAGATGTTGGGAGACTTGCACAAGACGCGCCTCCCCAGAAGCCTTCGGACGGTTGGTCCATTACATTTCTTTAATGCTTGGGTCTGCACCCTGTTCCCGGAGGCAGCTCCTCGGGCGTTACAAGCAGTTCCTCTGGTCCCGCGCATGATAGAGTTCGCAAGCGCCGAGCCATCATTGCTAGCGGAGCAACTCTATGCCATTCGGGGTAAATTGACCCGTCTTCCCGTGGACTCGCCCGGGGTTCTTCATTTCTGGAGCTTAGCTGCTCACTCGAGCCTGTTGACGAACAGGACGAGGCAATGCAAGCTCTTTGAAACTGAGGAGTACATCCATCCGATTTCCCAAGCCAATTATACCAGGCCTATTCTGGAGCCGGAGTTGATTGATTGGGCACTGGCCATCAGGCCTAGTGTCCTCGTATTTCGCAAGAGCGGCATTCTGTGGCTGGAGCCGTATTACCCGTTCCGTTTCAGTCGGAACTTTGGCTACGACCAGCAGATTCCACATTCCTCTTCGCAATTTGCATTGCCCAACAGGCACAGGGCCGGGCAAACGTCCAATGACGACGCCCGGATATGGTGGGACTTTTTCCATCGTCGCGAAGACGTTTCTTTCCGGGTGCCCGCCCCCGCACGGTTCCCTCGCGTCACGCCTGAATACGTCAAGTGGTGGAATGCACGGACGGGATTTTACAGGACCTCCCGGAGAGAGTGCTGGGCCGTGACGGAGCACAGGTTCTTAGCTTCCCAGCCGGAGCCAGTTCTTGATATTGATGCTTCTTATTTGAAGAAGTTGAAATCTTGGACTAATACGGACGTGAAGGCCTATCTAGAGGCCCGTAAGCTCGTAAAAGGCCGCAAGATGAAAGTTGAGCTGAAGTTGCCCCCGATCAACAAGGATGATTATGTGAAGACCCTTCGGGGTTTATGCAGGGTAAGCAGTGAGAGGGTTATTCTCCAGCAACTCCCTTTGCCAGTAGAGGAGCCCATCGCGGCCGTGGCCGACTGGCGTCCCGAGGTGGACAGGTTGTATCCCTACCGGGCTTTCATTCGCAAAGAGGATAGGCGGGCTGACTTATATGCCAACACCCCCTGGCTGTTCGCACTCCTTCGGTCTCACGGCCTCTCGGTGGGTAGCCCCAGTGAAGCCATACTGGACCATCCTCTTCAGATCTCCTTCAAATATGCAGACAGGTGGGGGCTGGACCATCTGAGCCTGTATTATCTGCTGTCCTCCCGTGGACACGAGGACCTGGCGTTGCTAGCTGAGCCGAGCGAAAAGATCAGGGATCTATGCTGGCTTATTCACGAGGCGGCTTCGAGGGACAAGACGCCCTCGCTGTTTTATTGGCCTCTCTTTACCTTTTATACGGGACCGGCAAGTACGTTCCATCTCTTCCTTCAGGCCCTTCGACCAGCTTCTTTTCATTGTGGTTGTGTCATTCTCACCCTTGTGCGTATGCAGTCCGACCGACTTCGGAGGAGACCCGGCACTTCAGGGAGCTGATCATAAAGGCCCAAAAGCCGACATATTTTGAAGTTCCTGAGCCGGCACCGACCACGATGCCACTGCCTCCTAGGGATTCGAGGAAGAGGACTAGGTCCCAACTGCGAGAGGCCGTCGGGAAGGCGAAAGCGGCGGTGACCCGGGTGACACGGGCACGCCGGAAGAAAGCTACCGAGAAGGAACCAGCCATCGTCCTTCCCTCTGTTGTATCCTTTGAAGAGTTTGAGGCTTCTCGTGCACAGGGGCTAGAGGCCGAAGGTAGGCTCTTCTTTTCTTCAGAGTGCATTAGCTTGTTTTGACCGCTTGGGGTGGCCCGTGCTGACAGTTGCCAATACAGCTGCCGCGGTCGTCGGACCGGAGGCGACAGTGGATGTAGCGGCCAGGGACGAGGCAGAGGGAGTCCTTGCTGCTTCCACAGAAAGGGATCTGCCTTCCCCAACACCTCGGCGGGAGATGGAAGGTAATTTATAGTTTAGTTGCGATAGCAACGTAAATCTTCGTATCTTCAGCCGTCTTGACTCCCTTTTGCTGTGAATTGTAGTCGATACACAACCATCATTGTTTCCGGGCTCGGAGAGCGCAGAGGAGGTGATCCCCTCGGGGCAGGGAGAACCCGCCCCTGAGGTATCGTCTATTGCTGCCCTTGGTGTGGAGAGCACCGGGAAAGCTTCCGCCGAGGGTGATGCTCCTGCTGGCGAGGCTCCTACTTCGACAGCGGAGCGTCCTGAGAGAGTAGAGGGGTCTTCCTCCTCTGAGCATGTAGATTATGGTGGCGGCTCCAGTGACGAGGAGCCATCACTGCTTGATTTTGAGACCGACGATGCTGGGGTGTCCTCGGCCTATGAGAGTGACTATCCGACTTTCAGCCCGGCCCCGTTATCATGGGGCGGTCCTGTGCCGTCATTATTGCTTACGAGTGAGGAGGCTGGCGCTGGGGGAGCTGCTCTTAAAGATTTGAGCTTAGTCCCGGTCGAGGTAAGGACCTATTCAGGGCCGATGCTTGCCATGCTTCTTTTCTCCTCCTTCTAGCCAAGTTTTAAGTGTATATATCTCCGATGCAGACTGAGGTGGCGCTGCCAACTATGATGGTGCAGATACCACTCCCGGCCCTGGGAACAGGCCAGGCGACTTTCCCGTCCGTCCTGCGGCCCATCGCATTGCAGTACCCAAAGGATCATGCAGCAGCGATGGTTCCGGTTGGTCCCGGAGCGCTCGTGGAAGTTGATAGTTCGGCGATAGCCGGAGATTCTCCGTCAAGGGAGGCTGCACAGCAGTCAGTTCTGGAGAAGGGTGGCTCTGCTGAGGTGGAAGCCAGGGAGATTATTGAGGGACGGACGTCCTCGGTGCTCGAGGTTCTTGTTGGACTCCCATCCCAGGGGGCCGGCAAGGAGATTGTTGTTGCTGAGGCTCCAGCCACCGCATCTGCCGGTGCGGTTGTTTCCGGTGGTAGTGGGCTGCAGCTTATGCCGTCGTCATCCTCCGGGGCGACTGATGATATATGGGCTGCCGTGGATAGCAGAGTAGAGTTTGAACTGCCCGAGACGTCGCCACTTGGTCTTCAATCCTCGAGTGATGTCGTGTGGCAGTTCCTGGGGACCCTCCAGCAGACCGTAACAGCCAGTAGGGATTTAACTTATGTTCAGCTGAGGGGCTTGATAGAGCATCTGTCCCGCTCACTGCTGGCCCTCGGTTGTCCCATGGACGACTGGACTCCGCGGGTGATCCTGCTCCTGAAGTATGTGAACCGGAGGGAGTTCTTGGGCCGGGAGGCAGCTGACCAGCTGGCGGCCATATCATTAGAGCGGGCTGAAAACAAGACGGCCCTTATTTCTCTGCAAGAGACCGCGGCGAGGGCGAGGGACGAAGCCAACGCCTCTTTACAACGCCGGAGCTCCCTGACGGCCCGGATGACGGCATTGCGGGCCGAACTTTCCAGGATAGAGGCCGAACTTGAAGAAGTAGATCGCCTGGGGGTCCAAAAGGTTGAGGATGCTGAGATGGCTGAAGGACAAGCTGCTTCCCTGGAGGTGAAGCTATCCGAGCTGGAGGCCACTGAGTTCAGATTGCAAGAACTGATCCGTCATCCCTCCCTGGGTATTCCTGTGCTGGAGGACATCTTCCGACGCCCTTTGCCGTAATCTCTTCTCTTTATGTGCTCCCTTTTGATGCACCTTATGTATTCCAGGGCATGACCCATGTAATCATGTGCCTTTTACTTCATAGTAATGAAAAATCTCCATCCTGATTTTGAATGAAGACTCCATCTTGTCATTCATTTTTTTTCTTTCATTTGCCCGTCGATTCTAGTCCGAGTGTATGAGTCACTAGGGCAGGAGAGCGCTCACGCCTTCAGGGAAGGGGTGAGGTGTTCACTCCACCGCACCGCGACTTTTTCTCAAGACTAGAAACGGCTTATGCCGGCCGAGAGTTCGGGGAACTCAGGAGGGCATAGTGAAACTGGCGGATAAACGGTCCTACCGAGAACGGCAAGAACCGAGAACGGGTAGCGACCGGTCTTGCCGATGGTGACAAGGGTCGAAAAAGGGTAGACGGTCTTGTCGATGATGACAAAAACCGGATAGGGTAGCGACCGATCTTGCCGATGGTGACAAGGGTCGAAAGGGATAGACGGTATTGCCGATGATGACAAAAACCGGATAGGGTAGCGACCGATCTTGCCGATGGTGACAAGGGTCGAAAGGGGTAGACGGTATTGCCGATGATGATAAAAACCGGATAGGGTAGCGACCGATCTTGCCGATGGTGACAAGGGTCGAAAGGGATAGACGGTATTGCCGATGATGACAAAAACCGGATAGGGTAGCGACCGATCTTGCCGATGGTGACAAGGGTCGAAAGGGGTAGACGGTATTGCCGATGATGACAAAAACCGGATAGGGTAGCGACCGATCTTGCCGATGGTGACAAGGGTCGAAAGGGGTAGACGGTCTTGCCGATGGTGACAAAAACCGGACAGGTAGTGACCGATCTTGCCGATGGTGACAAGGGTCGAAAGGGGTAGACGGTATTGCCGATGGTGACAAAAACCGGATAGGTAGCGACCGATCTTGCCGATGGTGACAAGGGTCGAAAAGGGTAGACGGTCTTGCCGATGGTGACAAACACCGGATAGGGTAGCGACCGATCTTGCCGATGGTGACAAGGGTCGAAAAGGGGGTATAGACACTAGACGTGTGTAAGTGGGATATCGGATGAAGACCCTCGCCCCGACCTCGGAAATGGCCTTTGGACGACGGATGGTTCATCACTATTCAACATTCATTTTTATTCACATTACTGACCTAAGCGCACTTTCGGGTTTTCGCCGAAGCCAGCCCCCTCTTGCTTTTGCCCACGCGCCCTTTCGGGTTTTCACGCGGCGGGGTACCCGATTTTGCCTGCGACGCCCTTTCGGGTTTTCGCCACAGCTGGGTTATAGCCATTTTTGCACTTGACCTGATATAGGAGCAAGTCTGGCGGGGTATCTCTATTTTTAACCCCTTTTTTTTCTTTTTTTTTCTTTTCTTTTTTTTTTTGTTTTTGAATCCGAGGTTCAGAAGAACCGGACCGCGGGAGCGATGACCGTCCTTATTGATGAGGACAAGGGTTGGTCTTAGGTTTATCTCGTCGACACTGGTTAAATGTCAAAGCAAGGACGTGGCTTATTAACAAGGACGTAGGATCCAAGTTCAAGAGTAGAGATCGACCGTTCTTGCCGATGATGGCGAGAGTTGAAAGGGTTCGTCGGCGCATGCTACTGCCGAAACAAGGATGGGGTTGTCAACAGGGACGTAAGGTCCAAGTTGAGGGTAGCGATCGACCGATCTCGTCGAGGATGATGGGGGTCGAAAAGGATTTGTTCGTCGGCATATATCACTGTCGAAACAAGGATGGAGTTTGTCAACAGGGACGTAAGGTCCAAGTTGAGGGTAGCGATCGACCGATCTCGTCGAGGATGACGGGGGTCGAAAAGGATTTGTTCGTCGGCATATATCACTGTCGAAACAAGGATGGGGTTTGTCAACAGGGACGTAAGGTCCAAGTTGAGGGTAGCGATCGACCGATCTCGTCGAGGATGACGGGGGTCGAAAAGGATTTGTTCATCGGCATATATCACTGCCGAAACAAGGATGGGGTTTGTCAACAGGGACGTAGGGTCCAAGTTGAGGGTAGAGATCGACCGATCTCGCCGATGATGACGAGGGTTGAAAAGGATTTGTTAAAGGATTTCCGGCGGGACTTTGATGACTGTCCCTTTCGGAGTTTTATTGGGTGGAGAATAGGAGAGGCATTTGGAAATTACTACTTTACTGACTCAAGCGCCCTTTCGGGTTTTCACCGAAGCCAGCCCCCTCTTACTTTTGCCCACGCGCCCTTTCGGGTTTTCACGTGGCGGGGTACCCGATTTTGCCTGCGACGCCCTTTCGGGTTTTCGCCACAGCTGGGTTATGGCCATTTTTGCACTTGTCCCGATATGGGAGCAAGTCTGGCGGGGTATCTCTATTTTTAACCCCATTTTCTTTTCTTTCTTTTTTTCTTTTATTCGGAATGCGAGCCGAGAGAGGGTAGCTTGATCAGGGCGAAATGCCGCTAACCAAGGAGAGGTAGCTTGATTAGGGTGGAAAGCTGCCTGATCAAGGAGAAGTAGCTCGATTAGGGCGGGATGCCGCTAACCAAGGAAAAGTAGCTTGATTAGGGCGGAATGCCGCTAACCAATGAAAAGTAGCTCGATTAGGGCGGAATGCCGCTAACCAAGGAAAGGGTAGCTTGGTTAGGGCGGAGTGCCACTAGACCAAGGAAAGGGTAGCTTGGTTAGGGCGGAGTGCCACTAGACCAAGGAAAGGGTAGCTTGATTAGGGCGGAATGCCGCTAGACCAAGGAAAGGGTAGCTCGACTAGGGCGGAATGCCGCTAGCCAAGGAAAGGGTAGCTCGGTTAAGGCGGAGTGCCGCTAACCAAGGAGAAGGTAGCTCGGTTAGGGCGGAGTGCCACTAGCCAAGGAAAGGGTAGCTCGGTTAAGGCGGAGTGCCGCTAACCGAGGAGAAGGTAGCTCGGTTAGGGCGGAGTGCCACTAGCCAAGGAAAGGGTAGCTCGGTTAAGGCGGAGTGCTGCTAACCAAGGAGAAGGTAGCTCGGTTAGGGTGGAGTTCCACTAGACCAAGGAAATGGTAGCTCGGTTAGGGCGGAGTGCCACTAACCAAGGAGAAGGTAGCTCGGTTAGGGCGGAGTTCCACTAGACCAAGGAAAGGGTAGCTCGGTTAGGGCGGAGTGCCACTAGCCAAGGAAAAGGTGTTCCGACCGATCACTCGGGGTGTGTCGGCTACGCCGCATGATACAGCTTAATGTGTTTTCCGTTGAGGGGAGAGAACTGGATGACTCCTTTGTGGTCTACAAGGACGTAGGCACCCCCTTCATATACTCGGCGGACGACATACGGTCCGACCCAGTTTTTGACCAGCTTCCCTTTGGGGTTAGAGGCCATCACTTCTCTTCTTTTGACCATCACCAGGTCTCCTTTCTTGAACTCTCGACCCTTGACTAACTTGTCAAAAGCACGGGCCATGCGAGCTTGGTAGAGTTGGATGTTTTGTTGCGCCTGGAGGCGTTTTCCCTCGAGCTCAGCGAGCTCTTCCAATCTTCTTTCTGCATTGGTCTGCTCACCACTGACTAATCCGTGCTGGATGGCAACTCGCAATGAAGGAACTTCAAGTTCAATCGGCACTACATCTTCTGACCCATAGACAAGGGAGAAAGGTGAACAGCCGGTTGGGGTCTTGTAGATACTACGATAGGCCCAAAGTGCTTCGTACATCCTTTCTTCCCAATCCTTTTTGTTAGACTTGATAGTCTTTGCCAATAGTGTGCACAA
The DNA here is from genome assembly GCA_022559845.1 of Amorphophallus konjac. NCBI lineage: Eukaryota > Viridiplantae > Streptophyta > Magnoliopsida > Alismatales > Araceae > Amorphophallus > Amorphophallus konjac. The sequence goes on from CM040118.1 coordinate 88,137,685, forward strand.
GGTCTTGTTAAAGGCCTCTGCCAGTCCATTGGCTTGAGGGTTGTAGGGGGATGATGTCCTCCAGTCAATTTTGTATTTGTCGGCTAGCCGATAAACCTTCTGGTTTCTGAAATGGCTGCCATTGTCAGAGATGATTCGGCTGGGGATCCCGAACTGGAATATTACATTCTGCCGGAAGAATCTTGCAACTAGTTCTCCGGTCACATCTCTTAGTGCTACTGCCTCCGCCCATCTGGAGAAATAGTCTGTAGCTGCTAAGATGTATCTGCATCCTGATGAAGATGCTGGCAGTGGCCCTACCACGTCCGTGCCCCACTGAGCAAACGGCCAACTTGGCAGAGTGGGATGCAGTGGCACTGGAGGTCTCCTCGCCACATTAGCGTGTTCTTGACATTTCTGACAAGCCTTGGCAAATTTGCAGCAATCATTAAATATAGCGGGCCAATAATAACCCAATTTCTTTATCTCTATCTTCATTTTCGGACCGGCCTGGTGCGCCCTAGCTGATCCTACATGAACTTCTTGCATCACCCGTCCCGCTTCTGCCGAAGACAAGCAACGGAGTAGGACTTTCCTTCGGGCATCTGCCATAATTCGGAACAAGGTCCCGCTTCTCATCTCGTAAGAATCCTTGATCCTCAGGAGCTTCATTCTTTGTTCCTTTTCTTTTGGAAGTTGCTGGTGTTGAAACCAGCGTAGGAGATGCTCTCGCCAGTCGGGCTGTTGAACCCCTTCGATGACTGCTACTTCCATTTCTTGTTCGTCGGCCAGAACCTCTGTTACGCTGGGGACCTGTCGGCGGTTGATCACTGTTATATTCAGGCTTGTGTCTGGCGGGACCGCCAATGAACTGGCCAGCTTAGCGAGGGCGTCTGCCTGAGCATTCCGGCCTCGATTGATATGCTTGATGCTGATGAAGTAAAATCTTGACATCAGGCGAGTTGCCAACTGGTGATAGGGGAAGAGCTCTTGCTTTCGCACCTCGAACTCTCCTTCCAGCTGTTTTATAACTAGCATGGAGTCTCCGAATGCTTCCAGCATCTGAATTCCCATGGACAGAGCAATCTGCAACCCGATTATCAGGGCTTCATATTCTGCTTCATTGTTTGTGCATTGTTTGTTTATGGAGCAGGAAGTGTGCACCACTTCTCCTTCCGGAGATTTCAGGACTATACCTGCCCCTGCTCTGACCCTGGATGACCCGGTAGCAGAGGTGTCAATTCTGGAAGCGCCATCAAAGTATAGCTGCCATGAGGAAGGCTGTACTTGGGCGGCTTCTAGGGTTTCATCTTCGGGAAGTTCCGGTTCCCACGGGCTTTCCCCGGATATCGGATGTTCAGCAAAGAAGTCTGCAATAGCTTGACCTTTGATGGCCTTGCGCGGTACGTAGGAGACATCAAACTCCATAAGGATTACTGCCCATTTGCCTAGGCGGCCTTTGAGTGCCGGCTGGGACATAATATATTTCAGGGGATCCTCCTTGGACACCAAGCTGATCTCATGCGACAACATATAATGCCGGAGCTTTTTGACTGCGAAGACTAGTGCCAGGCAGATCTTCTCAATATAAGTATATTTTTCTTCAGTTCTGACCAGTCTCCGACTGAGGTAATAGAGGGCTTGTTCTTTCCCTTCTTCATTATTCTGGGCCAGCATTGCCCCCAGAGAATTATGTGTAGCTGCTATATACAGTATCAACGGCCGTCCTTTCACCGGTGCGCCCAATACTGGAGGAGTCTTCAGATAGTCTTTTAGCTTGTCAAAGGCTGTCTGGCAATCTTCATCCCAATAAAAGGGAACATCTTTCATCATCAACTTGTGAAAAGGCTGGCATCGCCCTGACAAATTGGAAATGAACCGCCGGATATAAGCCAGGCGGCCCTGTAGTGACCTCAGCTCGGAGATGTTCCTAGGTGGAGGTAACTCCTGAATCTCCTTGATCTTTGCGGGGTCTATCTCGATTCCCCGATATCGGACGATGAAGCCCAAGAATTTTCCGCTCGACACTCCGAACGCACATTTCATAGGATTCATTTTTAGTTCATGCTGCCTCAGCCTCTGGAAAACAATCCGGAGGTCTTGCAGGTGATCTTCTTTTCTTCTGGTCTTGACCACCAGGTCATCTATGTAGCACTCGACCTTGTGGTAGAGCAATTCATCAAAAAAATTTGTCATTGCGTGCTGATAGGTTGCGCCAGCATTCTTCAGTCCGAATGGCATTCTCTTGTAATGATAAATGCCTTTAGGAGTTCGGAAAGCAGTATGGACCCGGTCATGCTCCGCAATCCAGATCTGGTTGTGGTCGAAAGACCCATCCATGAATGACAGGGCTTCATGGCCGGTTGTAGCATCGATCATGACCTCGGTTATTGGCACCGGAAAGTCATCCTTAGGGCAAGCTTTATTTAGATCCCGGAAGTCAACACAAATCCGGATCTGTCCATTCTTCTTTTTCACAGGGACGATATTCGCCAGCCATGTGGTATACTGATTTTCTTCAACAAATCCCACATCAATGAGCTTGTCAACTTCAGCGCAGATTCGGGTGATGAGCTCCGGCCTCATACGCCGCGGTGGTTGCTTCACCGGCTCGGCTTCGGGGCTGATTGTTAGCTCGTGTTGTGAGACAGCAGGGTTTAGACCTGGCATCTCTTTATAAGTCCAGGCGAAGCAATCCCGGTATTCTAGCAGCAGCTGGATGTACAGCTCCCGTTCGTCCGGGGATAGTTGGGCACTGAGGAAGGTAGGCCTAGGGTCCTTCTCATTTCCCAGGTTGACTTCTATCAGTTCATCGACTGTGGCTTGGCCTTCGTCTTCTATTTCCGGAGGTGCCGGTTGGAGGTCGACGAAGTCTGGAACACCATCTCGAGGGTCGAGTACTTCGACTTCCTCGTCAGACACTGCCAGAGCTTCATGGGGTCCTCTTGCTTCTCGTGCTAGCGACTGTGTGGATGGATCTATTGACATATCCGTTGCCGTTGCAGCTCCCGAGGGTGAGAGAACAGCTTCAGTGCTTGTAGATGAGGTTGCAGCCATGACAGGCCAGTAGTTGTTTGCCGCCGGACTCGGACAGCATATTGGATTTGTAGCAGAAGTTGAGGGAGTCTCGCCTTCTGGGACAGTTGAATCTTCCGCAGAAGTGACTTTTTCTTTTCTGGTAGCCGGCTCCCCTTGATTGGAGTAAACCGAGGCTTCGTTGACTGGCAGAAAGGATGTTGAAGTCATCATTAGTATGACCCCTGCGGAGGGAGAGACTTCTGCTTCTTGAGTATCTTCGGCTTCGCTGCTGCTAGCCGTATCAAATTCGGCTTGAAAGGCCGCTTCTTCAGGACGGACCTGCTCCCAGCATCGGCAGGAGATCAAGGTCTCCATTTGTTGATTCCCGGATAGAGCTAATTCAGCATGTTCGGCTTCCGCCGGATATTCATCAAAGGTTGCCCCCAGAGGGCTATCTTCAGTTGGATAGAAGGTGGAGATGGTATCCACCTCGTACCGCCCACTGTAATAGTAGTCTTCCAGGGTGAAGCCCAGACCCGGATGTTGAGAGACACGTCTCATTTCTTTGTCCAGATTCGCAGGATACCACATCTTCTGGAAAGCTTCCTTGCGTTTTTGAGGTTGATCGGGAGGGATGTGTTGCTTTTGAAACATCCTGGCCGTCCGATCAGTGGTAAATGCCAGGCCCTGAACAGGAACCCGCGGGTTGGCTAGATCCTCAGGGAGGCTGCAGTCTGTGTCCTCCTGAGTGGGATGCTCCTCAGCTGTATAGAACAAGCTGCTAGGCCCATCTTCTTGTGTCACCTCCCAAGCTTTGAAAGGTTCGACAGTGGGACCATCGAGGCCGGAGACCGGCTTGGTGAGGCCGGCCGGGACTCCGATGCGGTCGTGCTGTCGATCAACATGCACTTCCTTAGCTTTGGGGTATAATGCTGGGGGTGTCACCCTACCGACATTTCCAGAAGCCGTGATGTGGGAGACCACCTTCGGCTTGACATATCCGCGCGGCGGTGGTGGATACCAACCGTCACCCGATCTATTCTTCGATGCCCCTGCGGGGGTCTCAGCTTCAGAAACCTTCCGGGGAGGCCCTGTATAAAGGTTGGCGTCCGCCAAGTGACATTCAAACACCTCGAATGGGTGGATATCAGCAAATATCCTCTCCTCCTTCCCCTGGAGGCTGTATTTGAAGCATTGGTGGAGCGTGGAGGGCACCACCATATTTTCATGCAGCCATGGGCGGCCGAGCAGCGCTTTGTAGGAGGTGCGAGAGTCAATGACGTGAAACTGCACCGTTGTAGTGAAATCTGCCAGGGTCAGTGTGAACTCTGCCACCCCCATAGATACTTCACATTTTTGGTTGAAGCCAGCGATACGCATATCCCCGACTTTTTCGAGATACACGTTGAAGTGGTGCCTCTCGTATATTCTGTAGGGCAGAATGTTGACCGCTGCACCGGGATCAACCAGTATTCTATTCAATTCCCTGCCATTCAGGTGCCCTTTCATGTATAATGGCCTGTTGTGGCTGGCAGTAGGCAGTAACATGTCTTCTGGAGAGAAGGTCATACTGGCTTCTGGTATGCCCTCAGCTATGCAGGCTTCAAAATGAGCAGGCGTCTGCAGAGCGGTAATGATTGCCTGTCGAGTTTCTTCACTCAAAGAAAGAATCTCCCAGATCGTGAATCGAGCGGGGAGCTTCTTGAGCAGCTTCATTATTCGACTCCCAGCCCGGACATTGGAGAGCTTCATCTCTTCAGCCCATCTGGTCTTGGAAAGGTTTTGCTTTGCGGGCCCTGACGGACCTGCTTCCTCTTCCTCGGACTCGGCACTCTCTTGACTGGCACCGGCTGCCGGGTCTTCTTTATTAGCTGCTGTAGGGCAAGCCCCATCTGCATTTGCATTCTCAGTAGATTGCGCTGGCTGCGGGTGACTGACCCCGGGTGTAGGGTTAGCCTCCTGACAAGGCTGCTTCCCCTTTGACATCTTCATGAATTCAAGGAATGAAGGGACTGTCTTGCCCCCAGTCTTGCTATATAGACCTGACGGAGGAGGGATTTGAACTCCCTTAACCTCCGGCGGAGGTGTCTTGTAGGGTTGCTCCCCTCTGAACATGATGTCGTGATTGGGTGGTGGCTGGCGCCCCCATTTCCGGCCTGACCGAGTGGCATGTGCAGCAGTTGCGGCCTCGGCCCTGCCTCCCCCAGCATGGGGTGTGAAGCAAATTTCTTCTTCTTCCTCTTCTCCGGGCAGGTTGAAGAGTGCTGACAGGGTATTGCAGGAGACGACCTGTGTTTTATGGGCCCCAGCGGCCTTTCTTTTCTTCCTCTTTTGCTTTTTCTTCTTTTTGGTTTCTGCAGGTGCTTGCCCCCAGAACAGGTTGTTCTCCTGAGGTGGTGCTGCTTCAGCTTCCCTCCCTTGCTTGAGTGAGAGTTGCTCCAGCTCTTGCCATGGGACGTGGTCCCGTACCAGTAGAGGTTTCAGTTCGGGCTGCACATATTCCTCTAGCCCTTCAATTAAGTGTTGCAGTCGAAGGACCCCAGGATTGGTTTCCTTGATTACTGGCAGCGGAGTTTGTCTCCTCCTGTTGGGTGTATATATTCTGACAGCTGTAGGTGGAGTGACCCATACGGGTGCTACCACTGGCGGAGCAGGCCGGGGTGTAGTGCCACGGATATGTGCCCCCTCTTTTGGGCGGGGTGCCCTCTTCTTCTTGTGCTTCACAGGGATTTGCTGCCACCCCTGCTGTTCCTTCACGGGCTCCAGGAAATGGATTTCGTAGGTGCTTCGTGTGCTTGCTTCGGAGATCTCCTCAGGTAATGCCTGGTAGAGGGAGACCATGTTGACTGCTGCTCTTCTGGGAGGAGCTTCATGTGGCTGAGGAGGGTCTACTTTGTACTCTCCCAGCTCTATTTCATTATTCTTCACCATTCCTTCAATGATGTCTTTGAAAACATAACAGTCTTCGATTGAATGTCCCAACATCTGGTGGTAGGGGCAGAATCTTGGACTGTCTCTTCTTTTGAGGTCTTCTGGTCTTCTCGGCTCAGGCAGAGTGACCATATTGTATTCTGTTACCCAGTCAAACAGGATCCGGGTCTTATCCTTAGGAAAGGAATAAGCCTTCTTCATTTTGTCCCTCAACGAAGGACCTTCTTTGTCATCTGGAGCTTTTGCAGGTTGCGGGGGAGCCGCTTTCTTACCTTTCTCCTTCTGTTGTTCGAACGCCTTGATATCAAGCGCATTCGCTTCTTTAGGTACGGGGCGCCGTTCCGCCGCCTTGCCTTTCTGGGCTATGCTGGCAGTTGATGTCGGGACAGGCTTGGCTAGAAAAGCTTCCACCTCGGCCACCACATTATTCAGCCGGTCGAACGACCGCATTTCCATTCCAATCATTTTTTCCAGGATTTCCCTCCTGAGATTTTGTTTGCATATTTGCACAGCGTCCTCCTGATGCGGGGGCCGCTTGCATCTCATTCCGAGGTTCCTCCACCTCTTGATGTAATCAAGGGCGGTCTCATCTGCCCTTTGTTTTGTTGAATAGAGCTCGGCCACTGTGACCTCCCTCTCTATGACATGGAATCTTTCTCTGAACTTCCTCTGCATATCTGACCAGTCATTAATTGACCCGACCGAGAGACTGGAGTACCATTCGAAAGCGAGCCCCGTCAGCGAGGACCCGAAGAATTTCAGCAGATACGACTCGTCGGTGGCCAGATCACCCATAACGGTCATATAATATGCAATATGTTCTTTAGGGGAGCCTTTCCCATTGAATTTGTCAAACTTGGGTGGCTTGTTGACTCCCGGGGGAAGTCGCTTAGCCGCATGGTGTTGCGGGTAGGGCACCCGATAGGCATCGAATGCGACGTAGTCGCCTTCTCTTTTCTCTGCGAGCTTCAGCTCGATCATCCTTTCCACCATCATCCGGTTCACGACCGTGGGGTCGACTGGCTCCGGATAGAAGTGTGCTGGCTGCAGGTATGGGGTGACCAAGGTGGTCACCAGTGGAGGATGCAGCAGCGGGGGTGTTGGGTGCACCTGAGGAAGCACCGGAGGTAGCAGCGGCTGAGGCTGTGGCGGCCGCTGTTGTGCTGTCGTCATAGTTGGCTCTGACGGCTGGGGTAGTGTATAGAGCGGTGGAGGGTCGTCTCGACGAGTCGCTCCCCGGGATGATTCACCCTGGACTTCGGGTGGTTTAGAGGCCGATGAGTGTTCAGTTCTCTCCATCAGCTGTTTCTTCAGGGAATCTATTTCCCGTTGATATTTTTGCAGCAGCATCAAGACTGATGGATCTATAGTGGTGGGGACACCTTCTGTTGTCTCCCCGGACGTACCCTCAGGCAGGATGTCGAGGAGTACGTCGTCTTCTTCTTCCGTCGTCACCACATTGGCGGTCAAGACGGGGGCTTTGTCATCCCAGTGGAGGTAGACCTGGGGCTGTTTCTCTTTCATCATTGTCAGAAGCCCTCTTGCTGCTTCTGTCCTGCGGGTAGTTGGCCCCGGCCGTACGGCCAATTGAGCCAGTTCTTGGGGGTCTTCAGGGAGCTCCCCATATCGGCTGGACACGCCAGCCATGTTGCAAGTGAAAACCTGAATCCTTCTTCTTTGTCGATGGACCCTCCGCCTTGCTTGTTGCGGAAAGGTCAGCCTCTCGAACACAGAAATTCTTCTTCTTTCTTTCCGCTCGGGGAAGGCTTCATCGGCTTCGATCTCAAAGCCGTCACCGTATCCATTATCGTCGACCAACGACACCATCATTCTATCTTCCATATCTTCTTCATCCGCCACTGATGGGAAGTAGTCTTCGTCAGTGGCGATTGTCTGCATCAGTCGCTGTTGACCCAGCGAGGGGTTGCTCAGCCCTCGAAAGTAGTTCCTGATCAGATAGGTTACCTCCTCTTGACCCCGCTCTTGATAGAGTACGGGGGATAGTTGTCGACCTCCAGTAGGAGGGATATAGGCCAGCCGAGCTCTGTCGGCCGGATGTTGGAATCTTCGTCCCGTGACTGGGACGTTGGCTTGGCGGGCAGCAGCCCGAAAACTTCTGCGGCGCAGGGGATCCGCAACCACTTCTTCTTCATTCATCGGGGACAAGCCCCTTTCTCTTCTCGCTCCCGCCTCGTCGTTCATAGGACGGCGGCGGATGGGTGTCAGATGGTAGGCAGGTCGGGTCCGCTTGGGAACCCACACCTGTTTGAACTTTTTCGGCTTGAGTGCCGAGCTTCCTTGGACATAGGGGCCGGCTTCTTCTCTTTCTACCCTCCTTCCAGCGAGGGCTTGATAGGTGTTGTGGACAGGGATGTTGGGGATGACTCGGTCTGGGCTCACCCGTGCCGTGCGTCCATCGAGGAAGACGCGCATGCCTCCCACCAGCATCGATTTCCCAGACTGAGATACAGTTCCGGTGATCACAGCAGTATTCTTGCGATCCTGGCGACACTGACGTCCTCCAGAGCGTCTGTTGATGACAGTGGGGTGCGTCCCACGTACAACGTGGTGCGCCAGGCAGCTAGCGGCCGGGGCCGGATTCTTGAGCGAACCATCGCAGCAGGGAGCCTTCAGAGGCTCCACTTCCTTCACGGTTTCCTCGACAGGTTCCGTGACTTCGACTTCCAGCATGTCGACAAAGGCCAACCCCAAGAAGTTGGGGAAGCCCACAGCAGGAGGAAAGCTACCAAATTCCATGGGCACCGCCAGGTACCCTTGTGCGTGTCTGGCGACGATCGCAGGACTGAAGCCGACGCCGGTTATCCCGTGAGTCGTCATTGTTTGCACTGAAATATCAAACAAGGCGATAATCAGTAGTCTTTGAGAGGGCTTCGAAGCCCGAGTATCTCGGCAAAGAGATGAAAGGTGACACTGGTCCCACCGGGCGTGCCAGACTTGTTTGCGACCTTTTCTTTCATTCCCCTTTTCGTTCGCGTATCGATCAACCATTTGGCTAACTGGTAGTCAACTGACTGATTGACGACGCGGGCGTGCCAGTCACGTGAGTGACAATTTTATTGTGCGCTCATTCTGACCCATGTCGGGCGAATGTGAGGTTCGGTCGGGACCAGCAGTCCGCCATAGCGTAAAGGTTATGGCGTTAATTACATCCCCCACGAGGAGGGAACACCTTTGATTAATTGCCGAGACGTCGGGCTGTCGAAGCCGGATTAAAAAGAGCTACACGATGATCATGAAGAAGACATGCAGGATGCACATATTTATCGTATAGCAGATGTATAGTTCATGGAATTATGGACCCTCGGTACGTGGCGGAGGATGTAGGTCCGAAGACTACCATTGCGCATGACGAAGACTTCCGGCCGGGCGTAACCCGGTCTTCTGTCGATGCCATTTGATATACCCGAGGGTCTATGCATGCATGCACACAAGACATTCATGCCTAGATTACACATGAAGATAGTGTTATGAAACGGTGGCGATCAGCCACATTTATTACCCCTCGTCGAGAAGAGGAAGAGCAACACAAGTATGCTAGCGAAGGGAAATGCTAACGGATTATGATGGTGAGTATGATGATGACATGACTCAGGCTTGCTTGACCCTTCTTTATTCAATTCACTGCCTGCTACGGCTTGTCGACATTGCCCCCGAGAGGCGAGGCTTGCCCCGGGGTAAATGAACCATTAGAGCGGCACGAGGCTTCAAAACCGGCGTGACTATGTAAGAAAACTTATGCGGCGCGATAAAGCGTAGGCAAAGCGGCTAATACGGCGCAGTCTTCATGCAGTTGAAACGGCGCGCAAGAGGGTTGGGGCGCGCCGGTTTAGGGCGCGCCGGAAAGGCGCAAGGAAAATTTTTAAGGAAATGAGTGTGGGGTTAATCCGGCGCGGGGGGGGGTACCGCGCCAGTTTAGGGCGCGCCGGTTAAGACCGCGCCGTATTAAACCTGTTTTGTTGAATTATGAACCTTTTTAAGTTTATTAGACTTCATGGGACCCTTTCTTGAGTTGTTGGGCCAGATGATTGTTTGATTGGAGTCCATGGCCTTCTGGAAATGAAGGGGAGGTCAGTGCGAGGTTCATACTCGAGCACTGAGTTGATTCGATTCGGAGCGATCGTTTTATTGACATAATTATCTGGAGTCTGTCAAAAATTTGACAGCATCTCCCCTGAACAAACAGAGTTGCAGGGGAGAATCGGGGTCATACTCACTAATGGAGCAAGCCCCTAAATCACCGGTCTGCCCAAAGGCGGCCAGCATACCCCACTGGATAGGATACCCCGAGGACAAGCCTGCTAGGGGCACCAAAGCTCCATGGGGGAAGAGATAGAAGGGCGAAGTCACTGATGATGAGGACGACACCCCGAGGGCTAGCCTACGAGGGGTGAAGGACTCGTAGTCAGTGATTCGTCCCATGGAGGGACTGACCATTGGGAGAGTGGGACTCCGAGGACTAGCCTACAAGGAGCACACACCCCCTGGTCTCGATCGGACCCTGGTCTGTCGGGGTTGAGTTCGTTGAACCAGGCTCCCCTTCATTATTAGCCATGGCTTCGAGAAGACGCCCACCATGGAGAGGTAAGGCCCTCGGTCGCCCGGCAACTGCAGGAACTAACAGGGGAATGTCCCCCTCCCCGGGTGATCGAAGTGACGGGGAAACCTCGGAACGATGCAGGTGGCCACGAAGAACAAGTGATAAAGGCCTAAGTTAGACAGACCCTCGGCAGGGACATATGCTCGAACAGTTAGAAAACAATACTCGAACAGACAAAGGCGCGCGCAGAGGCACGGCTCCATCCGAGAGGAGAACGGGATGCAAAGTCCTTGAACTAAACATAAAAGAAATGAAACGAAAGAAAGCCCCCGGGGAGGGGTGTTTCTGTAGCCCGCGATGATTCGGGGCATGATATGAATCTCGAGGAAACCGGGATCGGCCCTACGCAGAGAAGAATCCTGACGCGCATGTCAGCATAGATAAAGATAGAGAAAGGGAAGATCGTTCATCCAATTTATTGATTCAAGCATCCACAGACATGCATACATATCACCATCCCTAAGACGGGGAGGATTTAACACTTGCACGGCGAGATTACAATTCCGGCACCATTATTTGGTCGCCGTTTAACGACATTAGAGGCAGAGGACGCCCAGAGCACAATAACAGAGAAGACGGCAGAAGAAATCGCAAAAAGGGGGGAGGGGAATCGACTCATATCATCGTCGCCCCTCCCCTCCATCGCTTACATTCGATGGGTAGAAGCTTAGAAGAAAAGAAAAAGAAAATGCGGAAAGCAGGAAGAGAAACGACCCCTGCCCACCTGTTCCTCAAAAAAATAGAGTATCGTAGCTGCAGGCCGACGATCGCCCCTTCAGAGAAGAAAAACCTCGCTCTCTGTATCTCCCGAGAAAGAAGAAACTCTCCCTCGTTTTTCAGTTGCCTTCTTCTTCTCTGAGAGCGGCCCCCTCTTTTCTTTCCTCTCTGCACCGAGAGCGGCCTCCTTTTTTTTTTCAATCGAACCTCGCCCATATATATAACAGGTTGGAGGCTCTTCATCCGACGTGAGCTTTTGGCGCGCCGAGAGAGTCTTCATCAACTTATCGCGCCGGTTTAAGGCGCCATCCGATAGGGTAGATGGCGCGCCGGGATGAGGGCGGAAGGTAAGGGGCGCGCCGGGCTAAGGGCTGAAGGTAGGGGGCGCGCCGGGATAAGGGTATTGAGTGAGGGGCACGCCGGTTTAAGGCGCGCCGGGCTAATGCCCCTTGTACGCTTCAAGCCAGTTGATGAACTCGGGGCCATCGTGAACATGTACTCTGCCACTGCTCACTAAGACATCGACGATATGATCTGTCGAAGCTCCTAGATTGGCGTACGGCCATTCTCGAGGTTCTAGATTGCTTTAGGCTGCTCGCACGGGTTTTCTGCGGGCACACGGCCTTCAGCTCTATGATCCATGCCGTTAGCTTGGCCTGGCTCGTGTCCGAAGCTTCTCGGAAGGCGTGACAACACCAGGGATAGATCCGCCCGAGCTGGGTGATCATTCCGCCGCTAATGGGCCCATCTTGGCAGGAAGCCGCACCCATGTCGGGTGATCGGGATCTTCCGCCGCCGGAGCTTTCGGTCCTCCGTGCTGGAGAGCAGGGGGAACTCCTTCATCTTCGGGAGAACCTCTTCATTTGGTGGGGGACCACCGGATAGACCGTCGTCCTTGATCGGACAACGGATGTGGTGTATGCGGCATGACAGAGTCGATGCCGGTTCATTGGGCAGGATTGGTCGCACTGTCGGTTGGTTGTGAGCTTATCTCGGCTCCCCTAAGGTGAAGCCCCCGTGTCCGTACGGAATGACTCGAGGCTCTGGCAGCTTGAGAAGTCTTCAATATGTTGATCTTTATTGGCTCCCGCGCTTCGGTGGGCCGGGTCGTTCGTCCTTATGGCTTGGTTGCCGACGATCATATTTTAGGTGCCAACAATCTCCCCTCCCCGCCTGGCCGGCTTAGCGCCCCTCCCTGCGTGGAGGTAGTGTTTGCTTGTACCCTACTCTCCCCACCCCAAGTTCTTCCTCCTACGTGAGGAGTAGTGCATGTATTAGCAGGTCATCGGCCGAAGCTTCATCGGCGCGGCGTGCGGGTAACCCACGCTTCCCCGCTCGCCCTCGTCTCCGGCTGGGATCGGCGTCTTCACGCCGATCAGGTGAGCTCCAGGCTGCGCTCCTCTTGGTTATCACTTCTTGCTTAACTAGTATTGCTTCTTAGTTCCGTCGGTGGCGAGGGAGTGCCCGATCCAAAATCAATAAAATCGAGTGTCCACCGCGGGGTGAGTTGTGAGAGAGCCACTACATCCCACGCCCTTGGCGTGCTGGCCGCCCACGGAATTGGGCATCCTAGGCCCTTAGGGGTTCATCCCAAGCTAGTCAAATCCCTGGAAAGCCGAGGTCCATCCTTGGACCCTCACCACGATCGCCGGTCCACCTACGGACCCGGGTGTGCGCGACGCGAGTGAATCCGCTTGAGTGGGTCCGCTGTTCGGTTCGATTACTTACAAATTTAAGTCCGAGGGGTCGTGTCACATCAAATGGTATCAAAGCAAGTTCATAGCTTGTCTCTCTACAAGTTGGTCCTAGGGCGCCCTCGCATTTAGAGTCAGTATTGGGCCACCCAGTACATCATCATGTACACTCCACATTAGTTAAGTCCCCTCAACATGGCCTCCCACAAGAGTCCGATTGACCCCCTCCTCATGGACATCATCCTAGAAGGGGACCTTAGTTTTGACGGATCCAGTCCTAATGCCTACCTAAAGTGGGAGACTACCATGGATAAACACTTTGATAGGACTAGGACCTATGGACACGCTAGAGTCCGCAGGGCGGCTTCGGGGACAAGCCAAGAAGGAGTGGGAATGCATAGTGGGCTTAAGAAGGATTTGGAGGCAAGAACCCATAGGATCATGGGAAGAGATGAAGATTGAGCTTAGGAAGATCTACGCTCCCCGACCTTCCCACTCCTACCCTGAAAACCATAACCCGAGGAGCACTCCCACTCCCCCTTTCCCTCCCAGTCAACCTAAGACCTCCCTTAGGGTCCAAACTTCACCACCCCGGGTGCACCATGCCCCAACCTTCATCACCCCATCCCCAAAAAACCTTCCCATTCCCTTGTAGAGTAAGACCCCCACACCCCAAAGGGATAAGATTGTAATTGAGGTACATGAGGCCTCCCTCGATTGGGAAGAAGAATACGAGTCACAATGTCATGGGTTAGGCCAAGAAGTTCCCATCCCATGTGGAAGAAGCATCATGGCTCACTCCACTCTCACCATTCAAACCCACGTGGACCCCATGTCCACTGATGCGACACCACTCCTTGGACGTAGATTTGCAAGCAATCCGGACCGAACGACAATATCTTACAAGCGGGTTCACCTGCGATGCGCGCACCGGGGCCCGTAGGCGGGCCGGCGATGATGGTGAGGGTCCGCAGTTGGACCCCAAGGTTCCAAGGGTATGGCCAGCTAGGGATGGACCCCAATGGGCCAGAGATGCCCAATTCCAAGGGCGGCCGGCACGCCGGGGGCGTGGGTTGTAATGTCACTCTCACAGCTCACTCGCGGTAGTCACGCAATTAAATGATAATTTGGGTTCGGGCACTCTCTTACACCGACGGTACTAAGATGCAATACTAATTAAGCAAAAGACATCCAGCGAAGAGTAGTGTGAGTGGCTCACCTGATCGGTGTGAAGACACCGATCCCGGCCGGAGACGAGGGCGAGCGGGGAAGCGTGGGCTACCCGCACGCTGCGCCGATGAAGCTTCCCATGTTTAAGTTATACAAGCACTACTCCCCAAGCAGGGGGGGTGGACTAGGGGAGGGGAGATGGAGTTACAAACCAAACACTACCTCCACACAGGGAGGGGCGCTAAGCCGGCCAGGCGGGGAGGGGAGATTGGCTTGAATCGCGCCGATGAAGCACCCCGCCGAATCTGCCCAGGTCTGGGACAGTAGGACAGGGGGTCGGTGTAGTCATCGCTGTGCACTCCTCCAAACTCAGAGTTCGACGAGACCAGCGCTGAAACGATGCTGACGGATTCAGGCACGTCTGTGAATTTTTTTGGGCAGTCCTGAAGTCATCACCGGCTGGGGCAGGCTCTGGAACAGGGCCCCTGCGCTCAGATTCGTACTGTTCCCATGGTGCAGCAGCAGATGGATGTAGTCACCATGACTGCTCCCAATGTCAGATTGATGCGAGACTAAGTCGAGGACGACCGTGGACAAGTCTTCTTCGAGCAGCAACCAAGAAGAGCACCAGATGATGTCAGGGTGGCGAGGAGGAGTCCGTTGAGTGAGGGGGGGTCAGGGCAGGACCTGAACGATCTGTTCTGTGTGCCTGGGAGAGAAAAATTGGAAACGGCTCTTCCTGATGCCGAAAGGGACGCCGTTTGTTGGTGATGGTAGATGCCTCGTGGTATCAGCTCTCGGCCAAGTGGCACCTTCATAAGTTGAGGGGTGTGGCCGTGGTAGCTTCTGCACTGCAGCTTTGGTCCAGGTTCTGGTGACGGTTGCGCAGTTGGACGAGAATAGGCACCACAATCTGTAGTGAAGTCGGAACGAGACGATTCCACCTCACCTGCGAAGAAGACTGGAAGACCTTTCCGACGATGTATAGGGAACATCCAAATGACATTGGACAGCACCGGGGCAGTCTCTGCAAGTCGGGCTCTAACTGCTGCCTGCGAACTGAGATGGATAGGGTGATGAAAGGTGATGGGAGACGGAGTAGATGGGGTGGGAAATGGGGTGGATGGGTGTGGAGGTGACACCTGACTATGTGGGGGTCTGTTAGGGGGTGATTCAAGGTGTGGGAGGGGCAGAAAGGGGGCTGGGAGATGGTCTAGCAAGTGGAGGGAGGGGGAGATGCGAATTTGGGTTGGGAAGGAGAGAGGGAGGAGAGATCTCTCCTTTGTTTTGAATGGTGGGTTAATGGTGGGGTTAATGGGGGCCTAGGGAATGGGAAGGGTTGCCTTGGGGAGGGGAAGGGGTGCTTGGGAGAAGGGATTCTCCCTTGGGAAAATGAAAGGTTGTATGGGGAAGGGGAAAGGTTGCTTGGGAGGAGGGAGAGGTGCCTAGGAGAAGGGGATTCCACCTAGGGGTTGGAGGGGACTTAAATGGGAGGTATGGGGAAGGGGGAGAGGTCTTAATTAGAGGTGAATAGGGAGGAGAGAGAGTGAATTTCGAATTTGGGGGTGGGGAGGAGAGAGAATGGGGTTCGCCCCCTTTAGATAGAGAGAGAGAGAGAGAAATAGAGAGAGAGAGAGAGAGCTAGAGAGAGAGAGGCACAAATTCTTGTGGCAATTTTATCAATACTTCATTAGCCTCCAAATGAAGGATTGGGGTCCTATTTATAGGAATCCCACATTTTCACATAAGTCCCTGACTTTTGGACTACTAACACTTAACCAAGGGAAGGGGGCACCCCTGGGCCTAGCCATATAATTGGGCCCATTAACCAACATAATGACTCTAGACTTAGGTAAATAGCTACCTAACCTAGGTATTGGACTCAAATAAAAGGAAAAGTACATGATAAGAAAATGAAAATTACATCATATGACTCGAAATATAGTGGTGGACAAGATGTAGCATAGCTGGGGAGCATCTGGATCCTCGAACAAAGGGGAAAGCTGGTGATGTCCTCATCATATCCCCGGGGTGCGGAGAACTCGACTCCGTCGAGTATGGGCCTACCGGGGGAGCGGTCCTCCAAAGCAGCTCAGGGCGACCGTCAACCTCCAAACTCAACCCGCATCTGCGACCAGGGGACGGTCCTTCATCCTCTCAAGGTGGCTGGGGCACACCCTCTTGCTGGCGATGGAACCCTGCTTGCATAGTATTGCCCCTATGTGCACACGTCGGGCTCTCAAGGCTATTTTGTGGTGGCTCTCCGGGGTGTCCCTCTTAAAGGAAGGTATAGGCTCAAAGCACTCACTAGGATCCACCGCGGTGCCCATATAGGGTGCCGGGTATGCCACGTGAGAAGTGGGGTATATCCCATAACCCATTGGTAAATTCAATCCACAAGCTGTGTTGCTAAAGCCATTAGGAACAGGGAAAGGTCCAAGTCCTTGTGCCCTCGAATGGGAGGTGACCCTAAGGTAGAGCCACTCCGATGCCATCATCACCAAATCGCCTACTTGAAATTCCAAGTGGCGCTCGCGAGCTCTTATCCGCTCTTTGTGAACCTCACCGCTTATTGCGAATTGCTTGCGTGTATGCGTATGCCATGCACTATGATGCGGTGTGGGTGTGAAGAGCTTGGTGTGTAAAGGTGGACCGGGGCAACCGTAAATTGACCTATCATGATGTGATGCCATGTGGACCTTGATGAACTTAGGTGGACCGGGGCAACCACTAGTGGCCCTATCATGCATGGGCTTCATAACAATGGTGGGAGGGCCATGGTATCTGTAGGAGAACCTATCACACAAAGTGGTGATGAATGCTAGGGGACCTGGACACCCGTAGATGCTCCAAACATGCATATGATCAATGATGAATGAGGGAGGACCAGCACATCCAAATGTGAGCCAATCATGCATTGGGCCTAAAGTGTGCGTGACATGTATGAGATGACTGGGCTTACTAGCCCTACCAAATGATGTAAAATGTAATGGCACATGCATTCCCATCCAAATGGTTTCTCTTATGTATATGGCTTGGTGTGAGAGTTTCCACTCATAGGGGTCAAAGGGGTCTAGGAAAATGGAGTGGGCTTGGTCCAATAAGGTCGGTTGGGGTAGGAAAAGGTTGGTGGTGAGTAAGGTGGGGGGGTATAGGAGGGGATTGAAGGGGTCATGGTAAGGGTCACCTAAGGAGAGGAACTCTAGGTCCTCATGGTCCTCACAACCATTTGATGGCGGACTCTCCTCCTCTAGTAAAGTGATTAGATCAAAGTTTTTGGTGGGATGGTCGGCCATGAATGGAGGACTAGATGTTCTACCCGAGACAAGCAACTCTAGTTTGTGGATAGCAACGGGCTCGTCGGGTGTAGGGAGGAGTAAAAGAAGGTCGCTAGTGTAGCAACCCATAGTGTAAATGGAGGAGATGGATCCGACACATAGGTGTAGGAGGTCAAGGCTCCTAGGTCGGTCGGCTACTGTAGTCAACATGCCAGTTAGTTCTATTTGCCAAGCTATACCCTTAAGTAGATCCCCTAATGTTTCCACTTGATAGGATGATTGGATTGTGGTGTGATAGGTGGATAAGGGTACTATGGGGAGGTGTTGTTCCATGGAAGGGTAAGCAAGGGGCAGGATAGGGTGAGCCCAGTTTTCCACAAGCCATCTAACCAAGGGCCCACTTATGATCAGTTCACTCCAAATTGGGGGTGGCATGAAAGGTGAAGTTTCTTCCTCTTTTTGGCCATGACTTTCCTCCAAGATGGGGAGTGGTTCTGGGGTGTTCCCTACTAGGGGGTCGGGTGTGGGGATCATGGTTTCCTCTACCAAAGAGGTGAGTAGGTCCTTTATGGGTGGGGTGATGATGACTGGCATGTGGTGCTCTTTGGGTGGTGGGTAATGGGGGACTTGGGATAGAATGGGGAGGGGTAGTAGTGGAGGCCTAGGTTGGGCATCTTGTAACTCATAGGGGAGGGTGCACCCAATTTGGCTCAATGGGTTTTCTTTGGGAAGGAATGAGTCCTCTTGACCCAATTGGGCTTCATATTCTTCTTCCCAATCTAGGGGAGCCTCATAGACTTCGGTCACCTTCTTAAGTTCCTTTTGGAAAGGGGTGGGAGGAGGATTTGTGGAAGCTTGTGGGGTGTGGGTTTGATGGAGAATTTTGGGTTGGGTGGTGGCCAATTTGGTTTGAATGGTGGTGGTGATCGGGATTGGAATCATTTGGGGTGGTGGAGTTTGGGCCCTAAGGGAGGTCTTAGGTTGACTGGGAGGGAAAGGGGGAGTGGGAGTGCTCCTCGGGTTATGGTTCTCAATGTAGGAGTGGGAAGGTCGGGGAGTGAAGATCTTCCTAATCTCAATTCTCATCTCTTCCAATGAATCTAGGGGTCCTTTGGCTTCCCATCCAAATTCATCCCGAGGTGACCAAGCTCTAGGGCCGTGGTTCCTTTTTGCTTCAATCCGATCAAGCCGGGTGGTGACGGTATCTATATAGTTATGAATCTTGTTGGTGACAGTGTCAAATCGGTTCATGGATATTTGGGGCATCTCCCTAGGGTGGTCATGCAATGGAGTGATGGAAAACATGATGCAAGGGAGACTCAAATGATAATGCCCTAGGACTAGACTCGTAGAGACAAGTCTAAAACTTGCTCTGATACCATTTGATGCGACACCACTCCTTGGACGTAGATTTTCAATCAATCCGGACCGAACGGCGATATCTTACAAGCGGGTTCACCCGCGATGCGCGCACTCGGGCCCGTAGGCGGGCCGGCGATGATGGTGAGGGTCCGCGGTTGGACCTCAAGGTTCCAAGGGTATGGCTAGCTAGGGATGGACCCCAATAGGCCAGAGATGCCCAATTCCAAGGGCGTCCGGCACGCCGGGGGCGTGGGTTGTAATGTCACTCTCACAGCTCACTCGCGGTAGTCACGCAATTAAATGATAATTCAGGTTCGGGCACTCTCTTACACCGACGGTACTAAGATGCAATACTAATTAAGCAAAAGACATCCAGCGAAGAGTAGTGTGAGTGGCTCACCTGATCGGTGTGAAGACACCGATCCCGGCCGGAGACGAGGGCGAGCGGGGAAGCGTGGGCTACCCGCACGCTGCGCCGATGAAGCTTCCCCTGTTTAAGTTATACAAGCACTACTCCCCACGCAGGGGGGGTGGACTAGGGGAGGGGAGATGGAGTTACAAACCAAACACTACCTCCACACAGGGAGGGGCGCTAAGCCGGCCAGGCGGGGAGGGGAGATTGGCTTGAATCGCGCCGATGAAGCACCCCGCCGAATCTGCCCAGGTCTGGGACAGTAAGACAGGGGGTCGGTGTAGTCATCGATGTGCACTCCTCCAAACTCAGAGTTCGACGAGACCAGTGCTGAAACGACGCTGACGGATCCAGGCACGTCTGTGAAGTTTTTTGGGCAGTCCTGAAGTCGTCACCGGCTAGGGCAGGCTCTGGAACAGGGCCCCTGCGCTCAGATTCGTACTGTTCTCATGGTGCAGCAGCAGATGGATGTAGTCACCATGACCGCTCCCAATGTCAGATTGATGCGAGACCAAGTCGAGGATGACCGTGGACGAGTCTTCTTCGAGCAGCAACCAAGCAGAGCACCAGACGATGTCGGGGTGGCGAGGAGGAGTCCGTTGAGTGAGGGGGGGTCAGGGCAGGACCTGAACGATCTGTTCTGTGTGCCCGGGAGAGAAAAATTGGAAACGGCTCTTCCTGATGCCGAAAGGGACGCCGCTTGTTGGTGATGGTAGATGCCTTGTGGTAGCAGCTCTCGGCCAAGTGGCGCCTTCATAAGTTGAGGGGTGTGGCCGTGGTAGCTTCTGCACTGCAGCTCTGGTCCAGGTTCTGGTCACGGTTGCGCAGTTGGACAAGAATAGGCACCACGATCTGTAGTGAAGTCGGAACGAGACGATTCCACCTCGCCTGCGAAGAAGACTGGAGGACCTTTCCGGCAATGTTTGGTACACCTTCAAATGACGTCGGACAGCACCGGGGCAGTCTCTGCAAGTCGGGCTCCAACTGCTGCCTATGAACTGAGATGGATAGGGTGATGAAAGGTGATGGGAGACGGAGTAGATGGGGTGGGAAATGGGGTGGATGGGTGTGGGGGTGACACCTGACTATGTGGGGGTCTGTTAGGGGGTGATTCAAGGTGTGGGAGGGGCAGAAAGGGGGCTGGGAGGTGGTCTAGCAAGTGGAGGGAGGGGGAGATGCGAATTTGGGTTGGGAAGGAGAGAGGGAGGAGAGATCTCTCCTTTGTTTTGAATGGTGGGTTAATGGTGGGGTTAATGGGGGCCTAGGGAATGGGAAGGGTTGCCTTGGGGAGGGGAAGGGGTGCTTGGGAGAAGGGATTCTCCTTGGGAAAATGAAAGGTTGTATGGGGAAGGGGAAAGGTTGCTTGGGAGGAGGGAGAGGTGCCTAGGAGAAGGGGATTCCACCTAGGGGTTGGAGGGGACTTAAATGGGAGGTATGGGGAAGGGGGAGGGGTCTTAATTAGAGGTGAATAGGGAGGAGAGAGAGTGAATTTCGAATTTGGGGGTGGGGAGGAGAGAGAATGGGGTTCGCCCCCTTTAGAGAGAGAGAGAGAGAAATAGAGAGAGAGAGAAGCTAGAGAGAGAGGCACAAATTCTTGTGGCAATTTTATCAATACTTCATTAGCCTCCAAATGAGGGATTGGGGTCCTCTTTATAGGAATCCCACATTTTCACATAAGTCCCTGACTTTTGGACTACTAACACTTAACCAAGGGGAAGGGGGCGCCCCTGGGCCTAGCCCATATAATTGGGCCCATTAACCAACATAATGACTCTAGACTTAGGTAAATAGCTACCTAACCTAGGTATTGGACTCAAATAAAAGGAAAAGTACATGATAAGAAAATAAAAATTACATCATATGACTCGAAATATAGTGGTGGACAAGATGTAGCATAGCTGGCGAGCATCTGGATCCTCGAACAAAGGGGAAAGCTGGTGATGCCCTCATCATCCACCCCTCCACCTAGGCCCGTGATGGCCACCATTCCCCAACCCAAAGTTACTCACCCAATCCACCTTCCGCTTCCAACTCCTATCCTGCCCAAACCTATCCCCCCACTACACCCACTCCCAACCCCAACCCAAGTCCGGCCTCACTCACCACCCTGGGTACACCTTACACCAACCTTTATCATCCTGCTCTTAAAGGACCCACTCACCTCCTTGGTAGAGGAACCCATACCCGACCCCATAGTAGTGAACATTCCGGACCCAATCCCCGCCATGGAGACCACCCATGTCCAAGAAGAAGAAGAAACTTCACATGGTGGCCTTCACCTGACGCCACCCTCTCTAGTTGGGACCAAGATCATCTTCGGAGAACCCCTTGTTAGTTTGCTAAAGGAGAGCCCAATTAGAGAGATCACAACCCATGTTTTCTCCCCCATGGAACAAAACCTTCCCATAGTTCCCTTCTCCCCCTACCACACTACCATCCAAGCCTCCTACCAAGTAGAAACTTTAGGAGACCTCCTTCACGGCCTAGCATGGCAAGTGGAGCTGACTGGCATATTGACTGCAGTGACTGACCGATCTAGGAGCCTTAACCTCCTACACCTATGTGTCGGGTCCATCTCTTCAATTTACACTGTGGGTTGCTACACTAGCGACCCACTTTTACTCCTCCCTACACCCGATGAGCCTGATGCTATCCATAAACTTGAGTTGCTTATCTTGGGTAGGACATCCAGCCCTCCATTCATGGCCGACCATCCCACCAAAAACTTTAGCCCAATCATTTTACTAGAGGAGGAGAATCCGCCATCAAGGGGTTGTAAGGACCAAAGGGACCTAGAGTTCCTCTCCTTAGGTGACCCTTACCATGACCCCTTCGATCCCTTCCTATACCCACCCACCTTACTTACCACCTTACTCACCCCCAACCTTTTCCTACCCCAACCAACCCTATTGGACCAAGCCCACACCATTTTCCTAGACCCCTTTGACCCCTATGAGTGGAAAACCTCACACCAAGCCATACACATAGAAGGAGCCATGTGGATGGGAATGCATGTGCCACTACATTTTGCATCATTTGGTAGGGCTAGTAAGCCCAGTCATCTCATACATGTCACACACACTGTAGGCCCCATACGTGACTGGCTCACATTTGGATGTGCTGGTCCTCCCACATTCATCATAGCTCTTAAGTATGAAAGGAGCATACATGGATGTCCGGGGTCCCCCAGTAACTATAACAACCATGCATGATAGGTCCACCTATGGTTGCCCCGGCCCTCCTGAGTCCATGAAAGTCTTCATCACATCTATGCATGATAGGTCTATGTACGGTTGCCCCGGCCCACCTTTGCATGCTATCCTCTTTCACACCCACTCACCGCATCATGATGCATGGCATGAGCATACACGCAAGCAATTCTTGACGAGCGGTGAGGTTCACAAAGAGCGAACAAGAGCTCGCGAGCGCCACTTGGAATTCCAAGTAGGCAATCTGGTGATGATGACATTGGAGTGGCTCTACCCTAGGGTCACCTCCAATTTGAGGGCACGAGGACTTGGACCTTCCCAGGTTCTGAGTGACTTTGGCAACCCGGCTATCGGGTTGAACTTCCTAATGGGTTTTGGGATTCACCCCATTTTCCACGTGGCGGATTCGGCACCCTATATGGGCACCGCGGTGGATCCTAGTGAGTGCCTCGAGCCTTTATCTTCCTTTGAGAGGGACACCCTCGGAGAGGCACCAAAAATCAGCCTGAGAGTTCGACGTGTGCACACAGAGGCAATACTAGGCAAGCAGGGTTCCATCGCCAGCAAGAGGGTGCGCCTGAGCCACCTCGAGAGGATGAAGGACCGTACCCTGGTCGCGGACGCAGGGTTGAGTTTGGAGGTTGAGGTTCACTCTGAGCTGTTTGAGAGGACCACTTCCCCGGTGGGCCCATACTCGACGGAGTCGAGTTTTCCGCACCCCGGGGGTATGATAAGGACATCACCAACACTTTCATATGATCGAGGATCCCGATGCTCGCCACCTATGCTACATCTTGTTCACCACTTTATTTCAAGTCATATGATGTAATTTTCATTTTATTATCATGTACTTTTCCTTTTATTTGAGTCCAATACCTAGGTTAGGTAGCTATTTACCTAAGTCTTAAGTCATTATGTGTGTTATTGGGCCCAATTATATGGGCTAGGCCCAGGGGCGCCCCCTTCCCCTTGGTTTAGTGTTAGAAGTCCAAAAGTTAGGGACCTAAGTTAAATTGTGGATTTATATAAATAGGACCCCAATCCCTCATTTGTAAGGTAATGAAGTATTGAGAAAAGTTTATCCACAAGAATTGTTTCCCCTCTCTCTCTCTAGCCCTCTCTCTCTCTCTCTAGCTCTCTCTCTATCTATCTCTCTCTCTCTAAAGGGGGCGAACCCCTCTCTCTCTCCTCCCCTCTCTCTCCAAATTTGAAATTCACTCTCTCTCCTCCCTATTAACCTCTAATTAAGACCCCTCCCCCTTCCCCATACCTCCCATTTAATCCCCCTCCAACCCCTAGGTGGAAGCCCCTTCTCCTAGGCACCTCTCCCTCCTCCCAAGCAACCTTTCCCCTTCCCCATACAACCCTTCATTTTCCCAAGAGAGAATCCCCTCTCCCAAGTAACCTTTCCCCTCCCCAAGGCAACTCATCCCCTTCCCAAGGCCACATTAACCAACCCCACATTAAACTCAGTTCAAATTTCCCTCTCCCTCTAAGCCACTTGCGCCCCCCTCTCTCTCTCTCACCCTCCACCCTTGGCCGCAACCCCCTCCTCCTACACCTGCTGGCTGCGACCCAGCCCTCTTCTCCAGCCTCTCCACCACCTCTATCCACCTCCATCCAAGCCCCACAGCCATTAGCCCTCTCCCCTTTGCAGCCCCTTCACCCCTCCCACCACTATCAACTTCATTCACCAACCTACTCTATCCAGTTCGCAGGCAGCAGAAGAAGCTCCACTTTCAGAGACTACCCCGGTGCTGTCCGACATCATCTGGAGGTGCACCATACATCGCCGGAAAGGTCTTCCAGTCTTCTTCGCAAGCGAGGTGGAATCGTCTCATTCCGACTTCCCTACAGATCGTGGTGCCCATTCTCGTCTGACTGCGCAACCGAGACCAGAACCTGGACCAGAGCTGCAGTGCAGAAGCTACCACGGCCACACCCCTCAACTTCTGAAGGCACCACTTGGCCAAGAGCTGCTACTACAAGGCATCTACAATCACCAACAAGCGGCATCCTGTTCGGCATCAGGAAGAGCAGTTTCCAATTTTTCTCTCCCAGGTGCGCAGAACAGGCCATCAAGGTCTTATCCTGATCCCCCCTCACTCAACGGACCTCTCCTCGCCACCCCGACATCGTCTGGTGTCCATCTTAGTTGCTGCTCGGAGAAGACTCGTCCACGGTCGTCCTCGACTTGGTCCTACCACGTTTGGACTTCAGGAGCTGCCGTGGTGACTTCATCATCTGCTGCTACACCCAGGGAGCAGTCCAAGTCTGATCGCAGGGACCCTGTGCCAGAGCCCGTCCCGGCCGGTGTTGACTTCGGAAGCGCCAAAAAAAATTCACAGACGTACCTGGGTCTGTCAGTGACGTTTTGCCGCCAGTCTCGTCAAATTCTGAGTTCGGAGGAGTGCACGGCGGTGACCACTCCGACCCCCTGTTCTGCTGTTCCAGATCGGGACAGAATCGGCAAGGTGCTACATCGGCGCGATCCACGCTAATCTCCCCTCCCCGCCTGGCCGGCTTAGCGCCCCTCCCTGCTTGGAGGTAGTGTTTTCTTGTACCCTACTCTCCCCACCCCAAGTTCCCCCTCCTGCGTGAGGAGTAGTGCATGTATTAGCAGGTCATCGGCCGAAGCTTCATCGGCGCGGCGTGCGGGTAACCCATGCTTCCCCGCTCGCCCTCGTCTCCGGCTGGGATCGGCGTCTTCACGCCGATCAGGTGAGCTCCTGGCTGTGCTCCTCTTGGTTAGCACTTCTTGCTTAACTAGTATTGCTTCTTAGTTCCGTCGATGGCGAGGGAGTGCCTGATCCAAAATCAATAAAATCGAGTGTCCACCGCGGGGTGAGTTGTGAGAGAGCCACTACATCCCACGCCCTTGGCGTGCTGGCCGCCCACGGAATTGGGCATCCTAGGCCCTTAGGGGTTCATCCCAAGCTAGTCAAATCCCCGGAAAGGTGAGGTCCATCCTCGGACCCTCACCACGATCGCCGGTCCACCTACGGACCCGGGTGTGCGCGACGCGAGTGAATCCGCTTGAGTGGGTCCGCTGTTCGGTTCGATTGCTTGCAAATTTAAGTCCGAGGGGTCGTGTCACATCATAATCTCTATGTGTTTTGTGCGAGAGTGCAAAATAGGGTTTTTGGAAAGATTAATTGTAGAAGTATTATCACAAAGAGTCATCGTGTCATTCAAAGAGATACCAAAATCAACAAGTTGTTGTTGGATCCAAAGCACTTGGGCTGCACAACTGCCTGCCGTCATGTACTCGGCTTTGGCAGTTGACAATGCCACAGTATTTTGTTTCCTAGAGGCCCATGAGACCATGTAACCTCCAAGAAATTGACAGTACCCGCTCGTGCTCTTACGATCCACCAAACACCCAGCATAATCAGAATCTGTGTAGGCTACCAAGTCAAAAGTGCAGCTACGTGGAAACCAAAGGCCAAGATCCATGGTGCCTAGCAAATATCTAAAAATTCTTTTGACTGCTAACAAGTGTGAGTTTCTTGGATCAGATTGGAATCTTGCACACATGCAAACACTAAACATGATATCTGGACGACTAGCAGTTAAGTACAATAAGGAACCAATCATTCCTCTAAAGATTTTTTGATCGACAGACTTATCTTCTTCATCTTTATTCAATTTCACCATTGTTGACATAGGCGTCTTGTGTGGCTTTGCATTGTCGAATTTGAACTTTTTGATGAGCTCCTTTGTGTATTTTCTTTGATTGATGAAGATGCCATCTTTCACCTGCTTCACCTACAAACCCAAAAAATATGTCAATTCCCCCATCAAACTCATCTCAAACTCTCCCTGCATTAATTTTACAATGTCATCATTCAATGAATTAGAAGTGGCTCCAAAAATAATGTCATCAATGTATACCTGAACAATAAGCATGTGTTTATTGTTACTTTTAATGAACAGAGTTTGATCAATATTACCTCTCTTGAAGCCATTTTCTAAAAGAAAAGTACTTAGCCTTTCATACCATGCACGGGGGGCTTGTTTCAGACCATAAAGTGCTTTGTCAAGTTTGAATACATGGTCCGGATGCTTCTCATCTTCAAAACCCGGTGGCTGCTCAACATAGACGTCCTCCTTCACTACACCATTCAAAAAGGCACTTTTAACGTCCATTTGAAAAAGTTTTATGTTCCTAGAGCATGCAAAGGTAAGTAGTATTCTAACAACCTCAAGCCTAGCCACGGGTGCAAATGATTCATCAAAATCAATTCCTAATTCTTGACTATAGCCTTGGGCTACAAGCCGGGCTTTATTCCTAATTACCACCCCTTGATCACTAAGTTTGTTTCAAAAAACCCACTTAGTTCCTATCACCGGGTGGTTCTTAGGTCTAGGCACAAGAAATCACCCCTCATTCCTTTGGAATTGGTGTAACTCCTCCTGCATAGTCAAGATCCAGAAATTATCATTTAATGCTTCATTTATAGATTTGGGCTCAATATCAGAAAGAAATGCAAGATTATCAATTTCTTCAACTTCCCCGATTGAAGCCCTTGTTCTTATGCCTTGTTCCACGTCTCCTATGACATTATCTTGTGGATGGTCCTTGTGGAACGTCCATTGCTTGGGAAGCTCTTCATTTTGGGCTGGAGCTTCATCATTTTTGTTGCTCGACTCTGCTTGATCCACATCTTGATTTTCCTTGTCTTTCTTTTCTTCTCCATCTTCATGCCCTACATCAAGAAAATGATTATCTTTGCCATACATTCTTAATGTGTATTCATCAATGATAACATGAGGGCTTTGGTTATATACTCAATATGCTCTAGATGATAAGGAATAACCAAGAAATATACCTCTATCACTCTTTGTGGCAAATTTCTCCAAATATTCTTTAGAGTTATTCAAGATAAAACATGGAGAACCAACAGGTTTAAGATATGCAATGTTAGGTTTCTTACCTTTATACAACTCATATGGAGTTTTCTTGAGTATGGGTCTTACCATGGCACGATTGATGATGTAACAAGCCGTGCTCACTGTCTCGGCCCAAAAATACCTTGGTCACCCATTTTCAGAAAGCATTATCCTCGCCATCTCCACGAGCGTCCTATTCTTTCTTTCCACTACTCCGTTTTGTTGTGGGGTTCGAGGTGCCGAAAAGTTATGTGTAAACCCCTATTTCCTGCAAAAATCATCAAAGTCATGGTTATCAAATTCTCTTCCATGATCACTTCTAATTGCTTTAATTTGATACCCCTTATCAGTTTGTAAGTTTCAGTAAAGATCTTCGAACTCCTGCAAAGCATCATTCTTATGGGTTAAAAATAATACCCAAGTGAATCTTGAGTAGTCATCTACAATAACAAACCCATAAAGTTTCCCTCCAAGACTGTGTGTCCTAGTGGGACCAAATAAATCTAGGTGAAGAAGTTCAAGGGGTCTAGTGGTGGTGACACTATTTTTGGATTTGAAAGACACTCTTGTCTGTTTTCCCATAGCACATGTATCACAGATTTTATTTGCATCAAAATTCAGTTTTGGTAAGCCTCTTACCAAATCTTTTCTAAACAGTTTAGAGAGAACACTAAAACCGGCATGACCAAGTCGTTGATGCCACAACCATGCATCATCTGATTTATTTGCAACTAAACAAAGATTTTTATTTTGAGAATTTTTAAGATCAACAGAGTAGATGTTTCCATCTCTAACACCATTGAACTTTATTTCATGAGACACCTTATCTACAATGGAGCAGTGTGTGTTTTCAAAGATGACTTTGTGACCCTTGTCACAAAGTTGACTGATGCTAAGCAAACTGTGATTCAAACCATTCACAAGCAAGACATCCTCAATGGATTGACTTGAATCCTTACCTATTCATCCAATTCCCACAATTTTACCTTTGCCGTTTCCGCCAAAAGTAACCAGTCCACCATCCTTTTCCTTCAGGTCTGAAAAGAGTTCCTTATTTCTTGTCATATGTCTGGAGCATCCACTGTCTAGGTACCATTTGCTCCATTTTGCTCTTAGACAGACATGCACAATCAAAATAACTCTCAAGTTGATTTAGGTACCCAAGCAAGCTTGGGTCCCGAAGTGTTAGTCTTACTATGAGAGAAATGCATTCTATTTCTTCTTTCAAAATATTCATTATCGACCCTCATCAAATCACAGACATACATTGAGTGGCCGAACATTCCACAATAGAAGCATGTGACATTTGGCTTTCTAAACTGACTCCTATGCATGTAAGATTTATCAACAAAAGAGTTCATGCATGAGTCAACATGATTAAAGCCATATGAATCAAATGATTTTTGAACTTTGTTATTCACAAACGAATTTTTCTTTGTGGGTGAGCATCCCACAACAATTCTCTCATTCCTAGCATTTTCATTGCTAGCCTCACCATGTTCAACAATTTTCTCTTTTCCTTTCAATTGTTTTTGAGCAACATCTTTCAAACTTTTCAATTCAACATGCATGGTTTCGAAGTTGGTTTCCAACTCCCTTTTTGATTTCTCACATTCACTCAATCTCAATTTAAAATCATCCAACTCCTTAACCAATTGATCATTCTCATTTTTTGATTTTTCAACATTTTCATATGCATGATGTTTTTCTGCCTCCAAACACTCTAGTTCATCCATATACAAGGTTAGCTTAGATTGAAACTCTTCCTTTTCTTCTTTGAATTTTTCAATTTGTATTTCATAAAAGCTACACCTATCACATGGATTAGTAGAGTTGAACAAGTCACAAAATCTCTTCTTCATTTTCTTAACATCATGTTTTGATTTCTTGTACTTCTAAAACAAATCCACATAAGCTAAATGCCATTGTTCAGGGATAAAGTTTTCAGAATCAGAGTTTACCTCAGAGTTGTCCTCATTCACCATAAAGCAAAGATTTTGGAATTGCTCGCCCAATCCTTTCTTGTCACCTTCGGATCTTGAGCTATCCGAGTCCTCATCACTCCATGTTACCTTCATTGCTTTGCCTTTCTTTTGCTTATCCTTGTTCAACTTCTTTTGGAGCTCGGGGCATTGACCTCTCATATGCCCAGCCTTCTTACACTCATAACAAATGATTTCTTCCTTCTTGCTCGATTCTCCTTTCTTGTTGAAGTTTCTCCTCATGAATTTTCTGGGAAGATTTCCATCTCTTCTAGCTCTTCTGAAATATTTTCGGACATTCCTTGTTACAAGAGCCATCAATTCTTCCTCATCGCTGTCCATAGATGAGCCTCCATCACTATCATGCGACGATTCTGGGTATGCCTTCAATGCAATGGATTTCTTCTTCTTGCTCTCCTCCTCAGCTGGCTTCATGATGTTGATTTCATATGTCATCAGTGATCCGATGAGTTGATCCACCGTGAGTGTGGTGAGATCCTTCAAATCTTCAATGACGGTCACCTTGGTGTGCCATGGAGGTGTGAGGGACCGCAACACCTTTCTCACCAAATCTTGATTAGAATACTCCTTTCCCAATGCCTTCAAATTATTTGTTATCTCACTCAGCCTTGCATACATTTCCGAGATGTTTTCCTCGAGCTTCATAGCAAACAGCTTATATTCTAGCACCAATATATTTGCTTTTGTTTCCCGAACTTCTGAAGTGCCTTCATAGATGACCGTGAGCTTGTTCCACATTTCCTGCGCAGATGAACACATAGAGATTCGTGAGTACTCATTAGGATGTATTGCGCACTGAATAATATTCATAGCTCTATAATTAGCACATGATTTCTTAATATGCTCTTCCTCCCATCCATCCTCATTGGGAGGTAACACATAGGGACCTTTGTTAATGGCCTTCCAACTATCATAGTCTTGTGCTCGCATGAACACAATCATCTGGTTTTTCCAATAGGGATAATTAGTCCCATCAAATAAGGGGGGGTCTATGAACCGAATGTCCCTCGGGGAGCATTCCCTTGTTGGCCATACTAAGGGATCTTTTCTCTACAACAGTGAGGTTGTCCTAAAATCAGAGACCTCGCTCTGATACCATATTGTTGTCCCTAAGGTCCTCGTATGGATAAGAAGGGGGGTTGAATTATCCCCGCCAAGCGCGATGGTAGTTTTTAAAATTAATGTAGTGGAATAAAATTAACTACCAACTCAAGAATTGAAACCACAAGATTATCAATGGAGTTCTCTCAACCTCTCCGTTCTCACACGATTAGAACATGAAGAACAAACACATAAATCACAATCACACAGATGCAAGAGAGATTTTTTGGTGGTTCGGGATAACGACGGGCTCCCTACGTCCACCCCTCACCAAAACGGTGAGGATCCACTCGCTTCAAATGAAGCGCACGGAGCTTCCGCTCCAAGAGACACGGAGATGACGTCTCCTACACGATCCACGAAGGATCTAACCACAAACACAAGCTGCAACACCACAACACCACAAATGACTACCGTTCACCGACGGTTCAACACACACACAAGGTCGGAGTTCAAGAAAAATAAAGGATGTGTTCAATACATGCTTGTGAACCAAAGGGAAATGACTCAAATGAATGAAAATAAGATGAAGAAGTGAATCCTCAAGAGTAGAAAGGGTGTGTAGAAAGTCTTCTCTAAGCCTCAAGTCGGAGAGTGGTCGGACGACGGCGATTCAAGCATCCTCTTGTTCCTCTCGTCGATCCGCTCCTTTTTCTCTTCTTCCACGATCTCCAAAGATGATTCGTTGGAGATGAAATCAAGCTTGCAAGAGCCTCTCCTTCCTTTCCCCCTTTCTTCACCTACAAGACAAGAGAAAATAAGCACATTAGGGTTCACAATCCCCAAATTCGGATCTCACATTAGCATATATAGAGGACTAACCCAAATACCCAAATACCCCTCCCAAAGTGTGTTAGAAACATCCATTTAAGTTTAGGAACCATTGGGGGGTATTTTGGTAATGTTTGAAAGGGTTTTCATTAGGTTTAGAACGCTCCCGGAAATCCCGTTCTGAAAGTGTCGACCCTTGGGATCGACCCTCGGGTAGACAGAGGTCGGCCGGGGGCCAAAAATTAAATCAGCACTTAGGGGTCGACCCCTGCAGGCAGGTTACAAAGATTGTGTTCTGTCCAGTGCAGAAACACTAAGGGTTGGGGTCGACCCTTGCAGTAAAGGTCTAGAAAATTGATTTTTAAGCCCTGTTTAAGCATCAAAAAAATATCCAAAAATCATGATATGATTACCATGCATTCAACAAAGTATTAAGACCATTTAAACCACATTTCAACCAGTTTTATGTGAATCAAATGAGCACATGTGAAAATCTCAAAAACCTCATTTTAAGGATGCATGAAACACATTCAAAGCAATAACATCTCATGGGAGATGTTCATGAAAACAACCCAGATTTTTAGTCAAAGCTTAAATCACTTGAGCATGCAAGATATCAACAAATGTAGGCACCAAACACCTCATTTTCACCATGTGAGCAAATATTGCATAGATGATCATTCATGAAGCTCAAGTCATGGTATCTTCATAAAAACTAGATGCATGAAAATCATTCACACATGAAACCATATGAAGTCAAGTTAAAACTCAAGTTTCTCAAAACTAAGCACACTCACTTTAGGAATATGATGCTTCAAGAGAGTGATATGCTTTTACATATGAATGAGCAATTTCATTGAGCGTTAGATGCCTTTCCAAAAACATGATTGTTCCATTAAACGCATGCACTCATACAATCAAATATGAAACATTATTCCATCATAATGCCACCAAATGCCATTAAGAACACATGCTCTTCCAAACACACAATGTTTTGAATTCATTAAACCATACACAAAGTTTTGCTCCCACAAACTCACAATATTTGTTATCATCAAAACTAGGGTCAAAAATAATGTGAGAACACATACCCAACAAAGTGGCAGCTGTAGAAGGAATCCAGCAGTCCGATTGACGAGAGCACCTCTTACGTTGGTTTCAACACCAACAACTCCTGAAAGAGAAAGAACAGAGAATGAAGCTCCTAAGAGTCAAAGACTCTTATGAAATGAGGAATGGAACGTTGTTCCGGATAATGGCAGATGCCCAAAAGAAGATCTTACTTCGCTGCTTATCTCCAGGGGAAGCCGGGTAGGTAATGCAAGAAGTCCATGCCGGGTCAGCCGGGGCACACCAGGCCGGTCCGAAAATGAAAATTGAAATAAAGAAACTGGGCTACTATTGGCCCTCTCTATTTGACGATTGTTGCAAGTTCGTCAAAGCCTGTCAGAGGTGTCAAGAACATGCCACTGTGTCAAGAAGACCATCTGTGCCACTGCATCCTACCATCGCAAGTTGGCCGTTTGCTCAATGGGGTACAGATGTGGTAGGGCCACTACCTGCGTCTTCATCGGGATGCAAATGTATCTTGGCGGCTACAGACTACTTCTCCAGATGGGCAGAGGCAGTAGCACTGAGAGAAGTGACCGGGGAGCTAGTCGCCAGATTCTTCTGTCAGAATATAATATTCCGATTTGGAGTGCCCAGCCGAATCATCTCTGACAACGGCAGTCACTTCAAAAATCAGAAGGTGTACCGACTGACCGACAAATACAAGATTGATTGGAGAGCATCATCTCCCTACTACCCTCAAGCCAACGGACTTGCAGAAGCCTTCAATAAGACGTTGTGCACTCTACTAGCAAAGACTATTAAGGCTAATAAAAGAGATTGGGAAGAAAAGATGTACGAAGCACTCTCGGCTTACCGTACAGTCTACAAAACCCCGACTGGCTGCTCACCTTACTCCCTCGTGTACGGGTCGGAGGCTGTGGTGCCAATTGAATTAGAGGTTCCCTCGTTGCGAATCGCCATCCAGCATGGGTTGGTTAGCAGCGAGCAGACTAACATGGAAAGAAGACTGGAAGAGCTCGCCGAGCTTGAAGGAAAGCGTCTCCGTGCGCAACAAAATATCCAACTCTACCAAGCCCGCATGGCCCGTGCTTTCGATAAGCTGGTCAAAGGGCGAGAATTCAAGAAAGGTGACCTGGTAATGGTCAAAAGAAGAGAAGTAATGGCCTCTAACAACAAAGGGAAGTTGGTTGAAAACTGGGTCGGACCATATGTCGTCCGCCGAGTATATGAAGGGGGTGCGTACGTCCTTGTAGATCACATAGGAGTCATCCAATTCTCTCCCCTTAATGGAAAACATATGAAGCTATATCACACAGTTCAACCAACATTCCCAGAATGACCCATACCTACGTTGGTCTAGTGGCATTCCGCCCTGGCCGAGCTCTTCCTACCTTGGCATAGTGGCATTCCCCCCTGGCCGAGCTCTACCCACCTTAGTCTAGTGGCACTCTCCGCCCTGACTAAGTTCTGCCTACCTTGGTCTAGTGGCATTCCGCCCTGGCCGAGCTCTTCCTACCTTGGCCTAGTGACATTCTGCCCTGGCCGAGCTCTTCCTACCTTAGTCTAGTAGTACTCTGCCCTAGCTAAGTTCTGCCTACCTTGGTCTAGTGACATTCTGCCCTGGCCGAGCTCTTCCTACCTTGGCATAGTGGCTTTCCGCCCTGGCCGAGCTCTACCCACCTTAGTCTAGTGGCGCTCTGCCCTAGCTAAGTTCCATCTGCCTTGGCCTAGTGGCATTCCGCCCTGGCCGAGCTCCACCTACCTTGGTCTAGTGGCACTCCGTCCTGGCCGAGCTCTCAAAAAAATATATAAAATAATGAGATATAAAACAATATTGCCATTACTGGCCTCACACCCGAATCGGCACAAAAATATATCCCTTGCATTAGCATTACCTTCTTGCTAACGAATAAACCCCTTTCTCAGCGCAAGGCTGCGTGTCCTAGCCGACTCTTCTACAATATTGCCATTGCGGGCCTTATGCCCAGATCGGCAAGAAATCTATCCTTTGCGTTAGTATTACCCCCTTGCTAACGAATAAACCCTCTTTTCTCAGCGCAAGGCTGCATGCCCTAGCCAACTGCCATATGCTGCTACATAGGGTCAAACACCGCATGATTGACCCATCCTCGTTGTCTCACTCTAAAAAAAAGAAAAAAAATAACGAAAATAAAAATGAGGCTTAAAATAGAGATGCCTCGCCAGTCTTGATCCTATACCAGGCGAAGGGCAAAAATGGCTATAACCCGGCTGGGGTGAAAACTCGAAAGGGTGCCGCAGGCAAAATCGGGTACCCCGCCACGTGAAAACCCGAAAGGGCGCATGGACAAAAGCAAGAGGGGGCTGACTTTGGTGAAAACCCGAAAGAGCGCTTAAGTCAGTAATGTGGTAATTTAAGTTTCGCCTCACCCTCATCCTAGTGAAACTCCGAAAAGGGCGATCACGATCCCCATCGGAGATCTTTCTCTCAACCTCCTTGCGAGCCTTGTCATCGTCGGTAAGATCAGTCAACTTCCTCGCGACCCTTGTCATCATCGATAGGATCGGTCAACATCCTTGCGACCCTTGTCATCATCGGCAAGATCGGTCGACTTTTTTATGACCCTTGCCACCATTGGCAGGATCGGTCAACATCCTTGCGACCCTTGTCATCATCGGCAAGATCGGTCAACTTCCTCGCGACCCTTGTCATCATCGGTAGGATCGGTCAACATCTTTGCGACCCTTGTCATCATCGGCAAGATCGGTCGACTTCCTTATGACCCTTGCCACCATCGGTAGGATTGGTCAACATCCTTGGGACCCTTGTCATCATCGACAAGATCGGTCGACTTCCTTATGACCCTTGCCACCATCGGCAGGATCGGACAACATCCTTGCGACCCTTGTCACCATCGGCAGGATCGGTCAACATCCTTGCGACCCTTGTCACCATCGGCAAGATTGGTCGACTTCCTTGTGACCCTTGTCACCATCGGCAAGATCGGTCAACCTCCCTTGTGACCCTTGTCACCATCGGCAAGATCGGTCAACTTCCTTGCGACCCTTGTCATTATCGGCAAGATCGGTCAACCTCCCTTGTGACCCTTGTCATCATCGGCAAGATCGATCGACTTCCTTGCGACCCTTGTCATCATCGGCAAGATCGGTCAACTTCCTTATGACCCTTGTCATCATCGGCAAGATCGGTCAACTTCCTTGCGACCCTTGTCATCATCGGCAAGATCGGTCAACTTCCTTGTGACCCTTGTCACCATCGGCAAGATCGGTCAAACTCCTTGCGACCCTTGTCATCATCGACAAGATCGATCGACTTCCTTATGACCCTTGTCATCATCGGCAAGATTGGTCAACTTCCTTGCGACCCTTGTCATCATCGGCAAGATCGGTCAACCTCCCTTGTGACCCTTGTCACCATCGGCAAGATCGGCCAACCTCCTTGCGACCCTTGTCATCATCGACAAGATCGGTCAACTTCCTTGTGACCCTTGTCATCATTGGCAGGATCGGTCAACATCCTTGCGACCCTTGTCATCATCGGTAAGATCGGTCGACTTCCTTATGACCCTTGCCACCATCGGCAGCATCGGTCAACATCCTTGCGACCCTTGTCACCATCGGCAGGATCGGTCAACATCCTTGCGACCCTTGTCATCATCGGCAAGATCGGTCGACTTCCTTGTGACCCTTGTCACCATCGGTAAGATCGGTCAACCTCCTTGGGACCCTTGTCACCATCGGTAAGATTGGTCGACTTCCTTGCAACCCTTGTCACCATCGGCAAGATCGTTCGATGATGAATAAAAAAATTGAGGCTTAAAATAGAGGTGCCTCGCCAGTCTTGATCCTATACCAGGACAAGGGCAAAAATGTCTCTAACCCAGCTGTGGTGAAAACCTGAAAGGGCACCACAGGCAAAATCGGGTACCCCGCCACGTGAAAACCCGAGAGGGCGCGTGGGCAAAAGTAAGAGGGGGCTGGCTTCGGCGAAAACCCGAAAGGGCGCTTAAGTCAGTAATCTGATGAATGACGAATAATGATGATACATCCTCCACCCAGAGGACCCTTTGCAGGGTCAGAACGGAGTCTTCCTTCAAAAGTCCCACCGACGAACAACCTCTATTCGACCCTTGTCATCATCGACCAGACCGGTCGACGTTTCCCTTAACTTGGACCTTTCGTCCTCGTTAATGAATAAGCCCTCCTTTGCTTTGACATTTATCCAATGTCGATGAGCAAGCCTCTATTCGGCCCTTGTCATCATCGGCAAGACCGGTCGACATTTCCCTTAACTTGGACCTTTCATCCTCGTTAATGAATAAGCCCTTCTTTGCTTCGACATTTATCCAA